>JARBWK010000006.1:113098976-113737678 GCA_030556195.1 Anolis apletophallus | reverse complement strand
GTCATGAAGCTGTTATAAACAATTCCTTGGGAGGGGGGGGGGGGCAACTCTCAAAAAATCCAGTAAAATAGTATAAAAAATATTTCCAAGCAGAGAGGCTCAATTTGTTTCTTGGCAACCTGTGAGGGGGCTGCTAGGAGGGGAGAGAGTGCCAATTTCCCACAGCACACCTGATGATTGCTCGCGGCACACTAGTTTGCCATGGCACAAGCTGACTTGTGGCTTCGTCTCCCTCCTTGCGCTGCTGCTGCACCAACTGTGCCTGCGCGGCAGAAGAGCTAGCTCAGGCCGGCCGCCCCTGCTCGCATGGCTGCTCCACCTCCAGGCAACAGGCCTGGCCAGGCTTGAGGGAGGAGCTAGCAGGAAGTGGCGTGAACTCGCTCATCCTCCCTCCTCCTTCTCCCTCCCTCCTTCCTCTTCAGACTGCACTGCCTGCTCTGCTCGGCACCAGGGGAGTCGTGTCACGGGCAGCCTGAGCCAGGCAGCCCGGAGCAGGCCCGGATTACCCATAAGGCCACCCGAGGCCATGGCCTCGGGCGGCAGATTTGGGGGGTGGCATTTCCGGGCCTGAAGGAAGGGGTGAAGGAAGGAGTGGCGCCCGCCCGCGCGGACAACAAGGAGCCGGGGAAGTCCCACCGCCCCTAGGCGATTGACACTGCTTCCCTGCCGCCGCCCCGCCGAGCCGGGCGGGCGCCTCCTCTTTCAGTGAAGGGAGGAGGGGCGCCAGTGTGAACGCGGCGGCAGTGGGGGAAGCCGCATGAGTCGCCCTAGTGGCGGCGGGACTTCCCCCCGGCTCCTTGTTGTCCCTCGCGCGGGCAGGCGGCACTCCTTCCTTCACCCTTTCCTTCAGGCCCGGAAATGCCATGAAGGGAGGAGGGGCGGAGCCACTGCTGACGTGACGGACAAGGCGCCACTGAAAGTCCCGCCCCTAAGGAGACTCACGCACTTCCCGCTGCCGCCGTGCTCGCACGGGCAGGCGCTCACTCCTTCCTTCAGTGAAGGGAGGAGGGGCGCCGTGGCAGCGCGCGCAGCGGGGAAGCCATGAGTCGCCCTAGGGGCGGGACTCTGGCGGCGCTTGTCTGTCACGCCGGCCCTCAAGAAGAGGCCCCACCCCCAGGGGGCGGCATTTAGATAGGGGGCCTTGGGCGGCACAGTCCGCTAATCCAGGCCTGGCCCGGAGAAAGATGCGCGCCGCGATTGACCAGTTCTGCCTCCGCGATCGACTGGTCAATCGCGATCAACATAATGAGCACCCCTGTAGTAAAGCAATGAGCTCCCCATGTTATAACAAAGTCACATGAAACCAACATGGAGTAGGTCTGGGAAGCAGACCTCTTTCTGGACTATGATGAAAAGAAGCCCGCAGCAATTACAATCAATGGCAAGTATGGCTAAAGGATTCTGAGACAAAAGTTAAATTCTCCATGTTTTGAGCAAGAACAGATGTATGCTGAAATCTGCATGCCAGTGTTGAGCTTTATATTCCCTCCATAACATTAAAAATGTTCACCTTCTGATTTTTGCCCTTTTCAGCTGTTGTAGAAACTTCAAAAGTATGTGTTCTAGAGCATCATTGCAATGACCTACTTTTCTCCATACTACAATATGAGGTATGTAATCAGCAGCCTTACATGTGGCAAGGGGATCTTAAACGCCTGTAGAACATAGCCGTCAAATGATTTCCTTCTGGTTTTTGGCAGATGCTGACCAGAACAAGACCCTGAAATTCTTCCAAAGGTTCTCTCATATGTATTAATACTAATTTAATTTGTATTCTGATTTTTTTTATCAAAAATGGTATCTGTTAAGAATATTAAAACACAAATGCAAAATGAATATTAAAATCTAACATAACAACACCTGAACATTAGGAACAACTTCCTGACTGTATGAGCTGTTCAACAGTGGAACTCTCTGCCTCAGAGTTTGGTGGGCGCTCCTTCCTTTGAAACTTTTAAACCGAGGGTGGATGGACATCTGTCAGAGATACTTTGATTGTGTTTTCCCTGTATGGCAGGGGGTTGGACTAGATGGCCCATGTGGTCTTTTCCAACTCTATTCTTTTATGATTCTATGAACACATCAACTAACAGCATCATTCAAAATGTTGTCATTGTTGTTACTGCCCTGCCAGGCCAGTATCAAATGACAGCAATGGCACAGGAATAATGGTTGACTAGGAGGTATTCCTAGTCAGTCAAAAGGCCAAACGGTGTAGGCTGACAACCTGTAATGGATGGGGTTACACTCCCCTGAAGACACAGGTTCCTACTTGGGAGTTCTCCTGGATTCATTGCTGAGCCTGGAACCCCAGGTTTCGACGGTGGCCAGGGGAGTATTTGCACAATTAAATACCGCGCCAATACCGCGAGAAGCCAGATTTGGCCACGGTGGTCCACACTCTTGTTACATCTTGAATAGACTACTGCAATGCACTCTACATGGGGCTGCATCTGAAGACTGTCCGGTAAACTAGGGGTGGTTGATCCATAAAAAAATTGATTCTAAATTCATGTGTGTGTGTGTGTGTGTGTGGGGGGGGGGATTTCCGTTGCTGGGTCGTTATAGAAATTATTCAAAAATTTTAAGTAAATTTCGTAATTGAAATGTAATTACTAACGAATTTTCATTTTTATTCCTTACGCCAGCAGAGAGGGAAGAATGAAGGGCAAGCCCTGCCCTCTTCCTCCCCCCCCCCCCCAGCTCAGAAGCATCGGGATTAAATTTAACGTGGGATGGCTCTGAGGTGTGGGGAAAGGAAGTGTGTGTGGATGCAAGACTCACGCCCACACCTCCTTCCCTGCTTGGGAATAAAGCGCCTGCCTCAGCTGTCAGCTGGCAAGAGGAGAAAGGAGCGTGCTGCTGCCCTCCAGTCTCCTCTCGCGAGTTGAGAACTGAGAGGGGAAAAACAAACTAATAATGTTACCTTTACAAAAAATGGAGTTCCCGGGTTCGGTTTTGAAACTTCACTTCCGGGTTGGATGCCAAGGTTCGATATAGGGTCAAAATAATTTCAAATATGAATTATTAACGGATTTCAAAGTATTTTAATTGGAGATATCCACCCCTACCCGAAACAGTTCTGGTCCAACTTTCCTGTCTGAATGTATCTCCCTTTTTGAGGCAACTAGAGCTTTAAGATCTGCTCTCAGCCCCACCCCCTTTGCAAGTGTCATTGGTGTGGATGAGAGACAGGGTCTTCACAGTGGTGTCCCCTTGGCTGTGGAACTCTCTCTCCAATGACATCAGATTGGCTCCATTCCTTCTGACCTTCAAGAAAAGTTAAAGACCTGGCTTTGTACGTAGGCATTCAGGCTGGAAAGTCAGGGTTTTTAATCTGTTTTATTGTATTTATATCAACCTCAATCTACCAGTTTGGTAAATCAAGACTTAACAGCACTTTGTTTTTAATCTGTTTTATTGTATTTATATGTTTTAACTTTGTATCCTGTTTATAGTTTGATTTCAAGATATGTATATTTATCGTGAGTTGTGGATGTGTATGATGGAGAATTGAATTTCTGCCACAATTTGTAAGCTACTCTGAGTACCCTTCAGTGTGAGAAGGGCAGGGTATAAATATAGTAATTAAATAAAAACACGGATTTCTAAAAAAATGTAAATAAAATTAATTCTTAATGGCATTTGAGAAACGGAAAGTAAATACAACTGTGACTTACATGGCAACTAACTAGTTCCTCAGAACTCTAAGGGCAATTAATTACTTTTCCAGGTGCTGGCCTCAAAGGTTCAGCAACTGTTCCTGTCTGTTTTGACGTTTTTAACTTCAGTATGTATAAATAATCACACCTGTCTGGCTAGACCTCTGCTGATAATCTGGTCCATACCTTTTGAAAGTGGCACACATCCAGGTGGTAAAGTTGGCACAGTTTCTGATAGCAGACATGTATAAAACAGAAGGCAGAAAGACAAGAGTATATATCAACCAGTGAGGCTGTTAACACTGGTAACAGCAGGATGTAAAAGTTGCGCAGCAGCAGATCTGTCTTGTTGCATTTCCCTCTGTAGCTTTGCTACGTGTGCTCTAGAAATCTAAGCTGAGCACTGAAAACTATTGTCGGAGAAGGAAGGAGAGAATGATTCCCAGATTCTAACATATGCCTGGATAAGAGCCTAAAGCTAGATTCCTAACGTGGATATTTTTATATCTGGATTTTGCTTCAGTCAGTGCCTTGGTTAGTCAAGCATTACCTTTACCCAGGAACAGTAATAGATCAAAGATAGCTACCATCTGCTGATATACACTGTGCCATTGGTAAAAAAAAACATACACATTAACATCAAGGCTGTTGGTCTGAAGGCAAGCCAGGGGATTGGTCAAATAAACTGGGATGAGATACCCAGGTCCTGGTCAGCACATGGTGAAGCCTTTTCACTTCCCTGCATCCCCTGACCCATTCTGAGTGGAACTTTGTATCCTGGTGCCTCCATAGGGAAAATATATGTCCCTTGATTTCAAGATATGTCTCTATTACCAGGGCAAGCTCCAACACTGAGTTGTGGATGTAGAAAGCTCGGGAAACAACAGTGTTGGGAACACAATTGGAACCAGACTTAATATCCCAAGTGCTGCTATGAATGGATCAAAAGTAGAATAGTATTCAAAATATATATTCTGTGAGCATGGAGAAAGCAATAGGCTTACAAATACCAAGTGTATATACACTAACAAACACAGTTCCAAATGAGTCTAAATAATAGGTTGTGTATAGAATATCCCACTAAAGTACTTGCCCAATGGATGGAAATGTGGGGAGGATGCCCTGTTTTGTGCTTGCACAATGTGGTAAATCCGGTAGGTCCAAAGGGGGGCGGGGGTAGTATGCATTAAACTTCGTGCTGCGCTAGCAGCCCTGATGAAACCCGTGCAGAGTTTCCAAGTGCCGTAAATAGCGCATGCCTCGTGATATTTGAAGTATCAAATAGGACAAAGAGCAAATGGGTGGGATTTCCAGGATCAACAATGGGAAAAGTAATTATATCCTCGGGGAATGAATATACCCAGAACGCGGAAGTAACTCATGCGTCCTCTCGCGAGGGTTGGAGGATCCCGCAACTCCGTGAAGTAACACAGGCGTCCGCTCGCGATGGTTGGAGGATCTCGTAGCTCCGTGAAGTAACTCAGGCGTCCTCTCGCGAGAGTTGGAGGATCTCGCAGCTCCGTGAGGGGACACGGGCGGGGTTCTGTGTGGTTTGTAATCCAAGTTATAGATCCAATTGGTACTTAATAAACACTGGTGGGGATATCGGGTTCTCCAATGGGGAAAGTAAGATCCAATACATATGCACTAAGAAGTCCGGTGGACGAGAAAATTGCTCTATTGGGAAATTCCCAAAGACGCAAGGAAGGAGAAGTGGTTGGGGCGTTTCCTTCACTTGGAAGCTAAGTAGAAACCTGAGCCGGCGGCAGGCAGATGCTTCGATTCCAGCGGCCAAAATTTTAACCGTTTCGGGTTCCTTTCTCAAGGCTCTTATTTCTGTACAAAGCGTCTGTAATTCTAAATCAATACACAGGTAATCAATATCCATACATTTCAATTATAAGCACTTGGGATATTACGTCTGGTTCCAATTGTGTTCCCAACACTGTTGTTTTCTGTGTATGTTCCACCAGCCCGCTCGTTGTTGATACTATGATGTAGAAAGCTGCCATCTGGAGGAACTCTCTTGCCCAGAAATCTTGCCACACTGGCAGACTCAGGCATGTATCGAAGTAATGAGGAGCAATAAACTTGAAATAAACAATGCTGTTGTATTAACAATCAGTAGCAACATGCAAATATACAACTAGCAAGTCACGGTACAAAGTATATACAGGTATAATCAAACGTATGTGGGGAACGTTTCCCCAAAGCGTACTCACGCTTAGAGCCCACAAAAGGAATGTCTCTGCAAATAAAGATATATAGCCCACAGGCCAGTCTCTTTCCCGCAAACGGGGGACCAAAGTCCAAATCAAAGAGTGCCAAGGGAGGGGCGGAAAGATGTAGAGGGAAGATCCATGCAGAGGGGATTCCAGGGTCGACAATAAGGGGTATCCAAGTGCTGTATCGTTTCGCCTTGGGCGGCTTCTTCCGGACCCAGGACTCGAATGCAACACAGGGTCGCAGCTAGGGGATTTGGAAACCATGATACAATGAAATGACAATAAGTACATGGCCCCATAGTGAACCCCCCGGGAAAAAAGGCAGTACATACCAATATTCCAAATAATTCAGATATAAATGGCTACATGCCAGTGGTCAAATCGCGAACGAATACAGGAGTGAAAGTAAATCATTTATAGGTGGCGCAAACACGGATAAGCAATCATTAGAAACAGCTGATTATAAGCCAATAACAGTTTGTTTAAATTAATAGTTCATTTAATGTTAATTTGTCATTAAGCCCATGGGGGGACTCGCATTTTAACCGGATTATCCAATCCCTTTCAAATTGCAGTAACCGCTTCTTGATATCTATATGTGGTTTTGGAAAAACCCGGTCTAGCACGGTGACTGAGATAGCTTCAAAATGATGCCGCATAGTGTTGAAATGAGAATACAAAATAAAGGTGTCATTGTGATTTCTAAATCTCGATTTATGTTCAATGATCCTCACGCGGAGCTCTCTACTCGTTTCCCCTACGTAAAGGTGGCCACAATCCTTGCAGGTGATACAGTAAACAACGTTTTTTACACCACAGGAGGAATTAACCCTTATCTTGTATTTGCGGTTATTATAGGGGCTCCAGATGTATTCTTGTGAGTTGACATGTTTGCAAATGGAGCAGTGATGACAAGGATTTGTGATGCAATGAATAGTAGGGGCATTTTCCACTGGGGGTTTTAAACGATGATCGGATTTAATGAGCAGGTTCTTTAAATTCGCGGTTCGCTTGTAGGCCACTAATGGGGGAAGCTGAAGGCCGGGTATGCTTTGAATTAGTGCCCAAAATTTGGTTACTGTGGACCTGATGCGATTCGCATGGGGAGTAAACGTCAGTGGCCAAATGAGGCGTTCGACATCGGGGCGGACTCTTTTTTTGAATAATTCTACCTGTGGTACTTTGGACACCCTCTTTACAGCATTCTCTAGGACCTTGCAAGGGTATCCTCGTTCTTTTAGATTATTTACTAGCCATTTGGAGGATTCCTCAAAATCATCATTACATGATGAGTTCCTCTTAAGTCTTAACAACTGCGCGAAAGGTAGGTTGTTCCTAAGGGCCAGGGTGTGGTAAGATCCATAGTGTAACAGAGCATTTCTGCTTGTTGGTTTAACATAATTGCGGACCCTGAGTTTGCCTGCAGATTTAAAGATACATACATCCAAAAAATTAATTTGCGTATTGTCATGTTCAAATGTGAACCGAATATTGGGGTGCCAAGTATTGAAATATGCGCAAGTCTCTTCCACGTTTGATTGATTATTAATAATAATAAACAAATCATCAATGTAACAAAAAATGATTTTTATATTATTGGAAATATTGGATGGACAGTTGCTAGAGAAGAGGAAATCCTCCTCCAAAGATGCAACAAAGAGATTCGCGACCGTGGGGGCTAGGGCGAGCCCCATACTTATTCCGCTTCAGCCCCCCCCCCAATTCTCAGGGTGGTCCGCGAAAAGGCCTTACTGGTACATTATTTAAACTGTTATAAACTGTTATTCATAACATGTTCTGATCACCATGCTCATTATATCCCACATTAATGGGGTTATTGGGATAACAATACAAAAGGTTTGCTAGGGTAGACCTCTTCCACCCAGTCTCAGCCCCCTGAACCAAACTCAGCCCCGAATCAAAATCCTGGCTACGGCCCTGGGCAGACTGGTAAGTTGTTCAATGCTTGTGTGTATTAAGGGTACCATCCTTCATATTAGACATCTCTCCAAGGCATTTTGTTGTGATTTGTTATCCTCTTTACACCAACAATTATTTTGACATTTCTTAAAAAAATTGTAATATTGAAGGTTAGGTAAAGATTAAAGGTTTTCCCCTGACATTAAGTCCAGTTGTGTCCGACTCTATGAGGTGGTGCTCATCTCCATTTCTAAGTTGAAAAGCCGGTGTTGTCCATAGACATTTCCAAGATCCAAGACTGCATGGAGTGCCATTACCTTCCCGCCTGAGCAGTACCTATTGATCTACTCATATTTGCATGTCTTTGAACTTCTAGGTTGGCAGAAGCTGGGGCTGACAGCGGGAGCTCATGCTTCTCCCCAGATTCAAACAGGTGACCTTTTGGCCACCAAGTTCAGCAGCTCAGTGCTTTAACCCAATGCTCCACCATGGGCCTCAATATTGAATATCTAAAATGCTTGAAGCCAGAAATTTATCCAACATGTTTTTATAAAATCTTCATTCATGATAAAAAGAAAAATCTCTCATTGTGGAAATCAAAGAGTCAGCTCCTTTCCAGTCATTTGGGAAGATGTGTGAGAGAATTACCCATTTCTTAACATTTTTGAGTTTAAAGTTTGTTTACAGTTTGCTTGCTTGTTGATCCCCCCCCCCCCCCGCTGTGGTTGCTTGTGTTTATTTTTAAAGACAGACTTCTACAGCTTTAAAGCTATTTATGATAAAGCTTTAAAGCTATTTCTATGCACCTGTGAGATGTGGTATAAATGCTAAACAATCATCCACATATAGAGGAGATGACATATAGTAGCTTCCATGGCAGGGTAGTGGTATATCTGCTCTCAGTTTTGGTTTGAATTTTAAAGAAGCTATCAAAAACTGCAAAGTAGTCATCCAAGATACTGAAATTCTTTGGAGACAGTAGGGCTGGTTGATCCAAGAAAAAAACATTTTGAAACTAGTTTCGGATCTAATTATAGCTGTCGTTTCGAATTATATGGACTTCCGACAAATTTCCTATGAATCTTGAAATGGATTCATAAGTATTTCCGAAATTCAAAATCTTCGGAAATGGCGCCTGCTTTCAAAAATGGGCAAAAAAATCAGCAGAAGGGAGAGTCAGCTGTTAGACATCAGCCAATGAGCAATCAGCAAGGAAATTCGGAAATGACATCTGAAATTCGGAATTCAGAATTCCGAAATTTGGAATTTCGGATTTCGGAATTCCTATTGGGAGGGTTGCTCTCGAAATTGCTAAAAAAAGTTGGAAGTATCCGAAAAACTTCCAAAATTCGGGCATATTCAAAATTGTAGAACAGCCCTAGGAGACAGTCTCACCCCATCACACTAGAGAATGAATCCACTTTAAATCCGGTTTCTGCCTCCTGCAGAATTCTGGGGTTTGTAGTTTAGTGAGGCTGTTAAAGGCTGAAATTATTTTGGAGACAGTCTTACCTCATCACACTAGAGAATGAATCCACTTTAAATCCGGGTTTTGCCTCCTGCAGAATATTGGGGTTTGCAGTTTAGGGAGGAGCCTTTAGCGGCCTCACTAAACTACAAACCCCAGTATTCTGCAGGAGGCGGAAACTGGATTTAAAGAGGATTCATTCTCTAGTGTGATGAGGTAAGACTGTCTCCAAAATAATTTCAGTATTTTGGATGGCTACTTTCCAGTTTGGATGAAACCTCACTGCCCCAGTGATATGGAAACTGCTAGTCCTCATTATGGAGGCAAGATACTATCTAAATAACAACAACAACAACAACTTTATTCCCAGCCTCACCTTGTGGTGCAAGGTGCCAATCTCCTTTAAAGTAAGGGGCTTTGGGTAGCGTAGTGCATGCCTGGTGCTTTTATTCCCCCATTTATTAGGTAAATTATTTTCTTTTTTTCCTTTCATTAATCAAGAGAATACATTTCTGATCCAAAACATTTAGATTACAAATTTCTCCACTTTCCTTCCCCCCCAAGTATAGCGAATGAAGTTTTGAACCATACTATAAATTCCATTAAAGGTCTTTATATAGGACAGAATACCTATACATGTATATGTGATTGTACATTGTCTGTGTTAACAATAAAATTCTGTTTTTAATTTTAAAAAATCCTATCCTGAAATGAAGCTTACTAACCACCTCATCAGACGGCTGGTGGCAGAAAGAGGCAGTGGTCTGCTTCGCCACGAGGCATGGGGAATCCAGCGCCCCATGCCTCGCATCGCCCACTTTGTCCACTTTGCCAGGAGGTCAATCACATGGGGGAAGTGTGGAGTGCGCGGGGTGCATGTGCCTTTCCCAAATAGGTTGGTGTTGCCAAGGCAGCATCGGCATGCCGGTTCTGCCCTTCTGCATCCATGGAATTAGCACAACGTGGTTTGATGGGAGCTGGCCAGCTCTGTGGGTGACTAGAGCTAGATTGTCATTTACCACGGAATCTAGCCCTGTATGATGAGGTTGTTAAAGGGACGGTCACCTATGCTTTCCCCTCTCAATGTGATGAGGTCGGTGGTATGGCACATTGCTTTTCAAAACATTTGGAAGTATTTTGTTCATGAAAGGCCCATTAACAAACCAACCTAAGGCTAAAGCACTTCCGATATTTCCACCTGCTGCTGGTCTTTTCTTTTCTGACTACCAACGCCAGTTCATAGTGATAAAATCTGTCTCAGCAGAAAACTTGAGATCACAAATCCTTTCCTTTGCTCCTTTTTGTGTGTGTGAAATAATTCTGTTTTGAAGTGATGTTTCTCTTTACACTTTGATCTTGCTCATCTTCCTCCTCCTTTGGATAGATTAATAATATAGCACACTTTAGGATAAGCACATTATATAAAAATGAAAGATAGTTAAACACTCTGTCAACAATAACCCAGTAGTAAATCTATTGCTTAACAGTTGTGGATCTTTATATTGTTGAAAGCTTTCATGGCCAGAACCACTGGGTTGTTGTGGGTTTTTCGGGCTGTATGGTCATGTTCTAGAACAGTGCTGTCCAACTTCTTCCGACCCAAGGGCCGGAAGAAGTGTCACTGATCACCTCGGGGCCGAGGTGATCAGTGAGCAGGGGGTGGGGCCACGCGTGGGGTGGGGGGGGGCAGGGACAGGGCGGGGCGGCGCCAAGGGCAGCGCGTCATGCCAGGCGCCGCCTACTGCTCCTTTTTGCCATCTCCCCCACCCTTCCTAGGGAGGGGGAGCCGGCGAAAAAGGAGCAGAAGGCGCCAAGGGCAGCGCGTCAGAGGCCTGGCATGACGCTGCCCTTGGCGCCGCCTCTCCCTTTGCCGTCTCCCCCGCCCTTCCTAGGGAGGGGGAGCCGGCGAAGGAGCAGAAGGCGGCGCAAGGGCAGCGCGTCAGAGGCCTGGCGTGACGCGCTGCCCTTGGCACCGCCTACTGCTCCTTTTGGTGCAGAGAGGACAGAGGGGCAGTGCAGGGAGGAGGAGCTAGCTCTCTTCCTCCTCCCTGCCCGCCTCCCCCCCGGCCGCCATTTTTAAATTTTAAAATAATTTTTAAAAAATATTTAAAAATGGCGGCCGGGGGAGGGCATAGCGGGGGCCGTGTCCAACAGCCTGGGGGCATGTAGCGGCCCAGCCAGTTGGGCAGCCCTGTTCTAGAAGCAATATTTTCTGATGTTTTACCTGCATCTATGGCAGGCATCCTCAGAGGTGGTGAGTGTGAGGGTTGGTAAATGTGAATAAGCAGAATAAGCAGAAGCTTTACCACCATATTTAAACCAAGATATACCCTGCAGTACAATAAAATGTCACTTAGGCTTGTGTGACAGGTAACAGTATCTTTACTTTAGTTCAAAAATTCAAACAGGGTAACAATATATACATCAGTCTCTTTTTGAATTCAGGAAACGAACATAGGAATAAACTAGTCTTTTAAAATAGTCTTTAAAATAAGCCTCATGTCTCAAAATGATCAAGCTTCAAGATAGTTGACAACTAGCACTTTCTCATCATTGTTCAAAGTGAGAACAAAATGGCAGAATGTCAGTTAGAACCGTTGGTCTCAGCCACCAGCAGCCAATCAGAACCCCAGTCCCTGGCACACTCAGCCAATCAGCAGCTGACACATCTCTCTCTAGTTAACCCACCATATCATGCCATTCTTTTTCAAATCCTAACAGTGAGGCCACAATCTCTGAGGATGCCTGCCATAGATGCAGGTGAAATGTCAGGGGAGAATGCTTCTAGAACACAGCCATACAGCCCGAAAAAACCTACAACAACCCAGTTGTGGATCTCCCTCCCTTCCATACAGGGCAGCTAACAGTCTGCATAAAAAACATGCAAAGGGAAAGCAACAGCAGAGCCCTTTCCCAAATTACACATATCCTAACTTCATATTTTAAATTGCTCCCTAAATATCTTTTTTTTAAATAAAAAAGGTACAGCTTTACCTTTGTGCAATTGTAACATATTTCATTGCTCAAAGATGATTGAACAGTGTTTCTTTGCGGTGTTTTTCTGCATCTTTTATCTTGTTCTGTCTACCCACAAGGTATCACTGACATTTATTTTCTGGCTAGTTTCTCATGTGTGTTTTGCCCCAAAAATATCCTCTCCATGTTTATCGCCTCCTTCCCTGGCTGGCTCTTTGTGTCCCTTGTATTCCTGGAAGGGAAGTAAGGTTTGAGAAGATTTCTAAATTAAAATACAGTTATTACCTTTTGATGTAATGCCACAGATTAAAAACACTTGAATGTAGCCGAGTTGCAACAGACACAATTGGAAAAACTTCATCACTCTTGTGCTGTCTTTAAGTGTAATGATTAATGTACCCTTGCAAGATGATATATATGCCCATAGATTACCATTTGTGTTTTATGACTTATTGTTTGCCTGAGATCTCTGAACATTTTATTTAAAGATCAGTGAGGGATTAAAGCAGTGCTTGCCTTTCGTCTTCAGAAAGACTTAAATAATTTTCCTTCGAAAGGGGTGGGAACAGGGGAAATGATGGCTAGTACCAGGCTGAAATTAAGCACCTAGAATCAAATCAATCATTTGCTGCTGAGTCTTATGAAAGGTTAAACTCACATTTCATGATAAACAAGCCTGGATAATATATGATACAAGAGAGCAGGGTCTTAACATTGATTTTTGTGTGGCCCTTTCAGAACAAGAATACCATGTATGTCATCTGACAATCCTGTGTGATTTTTTAAAACTGTGGTGGAAAAGGCAGTGGGTGCAGAGAGTTGGAATTGGTATGCCGATGCCTCCCAGGCAACACAGGAGGCTTCCCGTGCTGCCCAATCTATGGGGGGACGCTGTGTGCGCTATGCATGTTCCACACTTCCCCCATGTGGCGGGTGAGGCGAGGTGAGGCATGGGTCACCGTATTCCCCATGTCCCATGGCACCGCAAGTATGATAAGGTTGTTAACATCAACTCTTTAGCAAAAGCCAGCAAAAAATCAGCTTTGGCCTTAGTTGCCGCATGATGTCATGACATCATGGCATAGCCTAGACCAGGGCTGTCCAACTTCTACCGGCCCAGGGGCCTGAATTCCGGTCACTGATGACCTGGGGGGCCGTAGGGTCTGCCCTGGCTCCGCCCCCTCCCCGCCCCCTCCCCGCCTTCTCCCCGGCCCCCTTATTTTAATTTAATATTAAATATATTTAATTCCATCCTCCCCTCTCCCCTTATTTTTATTTAATATTAAATATATTTAATTCCATCCCCCCTCCCCTTATTTTAATGTATCTCATCTCCCCTTATTTCATCTTTAAATATATTTAATTTTATATTTAATACATGAGGGGAGATGGGGAGGGAATGAGGAGCCCCTGAGGAGCCCCTGCTTCGCCTACCTTTTCCAAATGCGCAGGATCCAGGAGTACCCGGACGACGAGAGAGGCGACGACCGACTGAGTCGAAGAAGGTCCTAATCGCGTCTGTGGGCCTCAGTAGATCCAGTAGTAGAGTAGCCGAAGAGTATCGCGAGAATACGCAATCCACACGGGATTTCGCTGTCAACGGCGGCGTGATCTCGCGTTGACAGCGAAATCCCGTGTGGATTGCGTATTCTCGCGATACTTGCTCCGAACCCGGAAGTAGGTTTTTTAAATTTTTTATTATTTATTTTATTTTTCAATTTTTATTTTTTTTAGTAAAAAGCTTAGGGGGGCGTAGGGAAGGGGCTGGGGGCCGTATATGGCCCCCAGGCCGCCAGTTGGACAGCCCTGGCCTAGACATCTCTAGACAATTGATTTAATGGAGCCAGGACTCATTGAGGTTGAAAGTCTATTATATATTTGCACATGCTGGCCTGCTTCCCTATTGAGTTGTAATTGCATTCTATATATTCTATACATCCAGCAAAGTGGACCCAACTTTGCAAACAAGACAACTACAAGATAATATCTCTCTGATTAAATCGGAGTTGAATCTAGGTCAGTGGTTCCCAAACTTTTTTGGCCTACCGCCCCCTTTCCAGAAAAAAATTTACTCACCGCCCCCCTAAAAATTATTATTATTATTTTTTAATAGCAATTAAACAGAAAAATATATGTCTTAATATTTCTACCTTTTTCGTAAAATATAATAAAGAAAGTTGTAAATTAGAAACATTAAAGTTTGAAATTATGAAACTATTTATTGAACTTAGAATAGAAAGGTAATACAAAAAAGTTAAAACATTCGAAATCATCTTAATGAGAAGGATGAACCTGGTATCCTGCTACCAATCTAGTCATCCTCGGCTCTATTTTCGTCAGCAGTAATCTCAAATCATCGCGATTGACTATTTTGCATCGGTTTCTTTTTTTGTTAATAAATTGGTTACCAATCCACGTTCCACTAAATATGTTGAAAGACATTATTATTATTGTTATAAGACTCAACCAGTTGGAAGGGAACCCCAAAGGTATTATTATCCCTTGCTTGGCGAGAGGAGGAGGAGGGAAGCAGGAGGAGGGAAGAAAAGAGAGAGACGCACACAGAGATGGATGGTAGCCTGTCGCCTGGCTCACGCCACCGCCCACACCACCCCCTTAAAGGGGTTCAGCGCCCTCCAAATTCTCCTGGGCCTTCCAGCACCCCCCTAGATTGCCCCACCACCCACCAGGGGGTGGTACCGCCCACTTTGGGAACCACTGATCAGACCAAAGAAAGAAAATAAAGCAAATGAGAATAACTATCGACCGGTAAAAACCCTCAACTGCTCTGAATCCCTCAAAGTTACCATCACTTATCTTGGTGTGATGGGCCCCTTTTAATTCAGTACTAACTTGCCAGCAGTAATGTGACATTACAGAATAGGATTCCCCTCCTCTTCCTATTCTAAAGATAGCTGTTTCCTTTTGATTTTATGGATCTGTAGCTACAGAGATCAACAAAAGTCTTCATTTACAAATTAGATTGCGCTGGGCTGAGAGATTACGTGGGAAAGTTGGTGAGAAAATTCATGGGAGACGTAATGCTTTCATGGGTGTCTATTAAACAAAAAGTTGTTTACCTTAAAGGCAGTTCTGGCAATGCTGTGTTAGAATGAGAACCTAAGCCTGGGTTCTCTGGTTCATGATTCAAGTCAAGCCTTGGTTTTGGATTTTAATATCCTGGAAAATTTCTACCTGTACTCTTGTTCAAGTTTTTACTAGCTATACCTTTTTTGTGTATGAACTTATGTTGTGCCTGTAATTTCTGGCTGTTCATAGACTTTGTCACCTCTTGAACCTTATGAGACATTTGGATTATTGTTTGGTTATCACCTGTTGCTAAACCTTTTTGGATTATATATCCTCCTTTTTTATTACTGCTTTTTAAATATGCTTTTAATGTGTTTTACAACGAACTGTTTGCTTATATTCCTGGCGTCTTGTGTGACACAGTGGTCATAGATGTTTTCAAGCCTGGAGTGCAACATCACCAGTCATACTTGGGAGCTCAACAGAATACACCTCTATTTCCTGCTACCTGGGATGGCTAGTTATAAAACATCAGATAAGGCATAAGTCATGATTGTTGGGGTAACTCTTGGATATTCAGAGGTTTTGCAGGTTTGACGTGTCCATGGAAAGGCCAAATACTTTGAATAAGCACTTAGGAGACTGCTGCTAAAGGCATATAGCTGAGCTATTACGAGTCGTCAGAGGACTGTTTAGTGAGATCCCCGATGACTCGGTAGCTCTGAGGATGTAGCACGAGCACCTGCTTGTCCGGTTTTGTTGGATTCATTTCAATTGGTTCAGCTTGAGGACATGGACAGGATCCTTGGAGAGGTGAGACCTACCACATGCATCCTAGACCCCTGCCCATCCTGGCTGATCAAAGAAGCCAGAGGGGTTTTGGCAGAGTGGGTAAAGGTGGTGGTTAATGCCTCCTTACAGGAAGGCAAACTTCCAGGAAGCTTAAAACAAGCTGTTATAAAACTGCTATTGAAAAAAACATAACTGGACCCCACTCAATTAGACCAGTGTTTCCCAACCAGTGTGCCGTGGCACACTAGTGTGCCGTGAGCGATCATCAGGTGTGCCGTGGGAAATTGGAACCTCCAATATCCTTTCTTCCCCCTCCTGCCAAACACTTTTTCTTCTCCACTCGGGCTCCCTTATGGGAGTTCTGTGTGGGAAGTTTGATTCCATTCCATCATTGGTGGAGTTCAGAATGCTCTTTGATTGTGGGTGAACTATAACTCCCAGCTGTTGAGCAAGACCTTTGAGTGTGTCTTTCTGCCATTCCTGCCAGGATATCTATGTTGTGTTCATTGAAACAGGCCCAGGTTTCACACTGAGTGTATAAATACATTTAAAAACATATTAACTATATGTATTACTGTGTTAGAGTGTCATTTTGTGTCATTTTGGTTGGTGGTGTGCCCCAGGATTTTGTAAATGTTAAAAATGTGCCGCGGCTCAAAAAAGGTTGGGAAACACTGAATTAGACAACTATTGACCAGTATCCAATCTCCCCTATTTGGACAAAGTTGTGGAACATGTGGTGGTGTTGCAACTCCAGGGGTTTCTGGTAGACACTGATTATCTAGATCCAGCACAGTCTGGCTTCAGGCCAGGACATGGAACTGAGTCTTGGTCACTTTGGTAGATGATCTTTGCCGGGAACTAGAAAGGGAGTGAGTATCCCTGTTAGTTCTGCTGGACCTCTCGGTGGGTTTCGATACCGTTCACCATGGTATCCTTCTGGGATGCCTTGCAGACATGGGACTTGGCGGTCCCAGAAGGTGTTATTGGGACACTTAGAGACTGCCTGATAGCTCCTGTCAGTAACACCTGTTCAACCCCACAACCATTGTTGTGTGGAGTCCCACAGGGTTCAATACTGCCTCCGATGTTGTTTAACATCTACTTGAAGCTGCTGGGAGAGATCATCCGGAGTTTCGGAATGAGCTGTTATCTCTATGTAGATGATGTCCAAATCTGTCACTCCTTTTCACCTGTTACCAAGGAGGCTGTCCAGACTCTGAACCAGTGCTTGGCAGCTGTGTCGGACTGGATGAGAGCTAAAAAATTGAAATTGAATCCAGACAAGACAGAGGCCCTACTGGTCAGTCGCAAGGCCAAACAGGGCATAGGGTTACAGCCTGTGTTAGACGGAGTTACACTTCCCCTGAAGACTCAGGTTCACAGTTTGGGAGTGATCCTGGACTCATTGCTGAGCCTGGAACCCCAGGTCTCAGTGGTGGCTGGGAGAGCTTTTGCACAATTAAAACTTGTGTGCCAGCTGCGCCTGTACCTTGGGAAGTCTGATCTGGCCACGGTGGTGCACGCTCTTGTTACATCCCAAATAGATTACTGCAACACGCTCTACGTGGAATTGCCTTTGAAGATTGTTTGGAAACTTCAACTAGTCCAGTGGGCGGCAGCTAGACTACTCATGGGAGCGTCATACAGGGAGTATACTCCTCCTCTGTTATGTCAGGTCCACTGGCTGCCGATCCAGTTCCAAGCACAATTCAAAGTGCTGGTTTTGACCTATAAAACCCTATATGGTTCCGATCCAGCATACCTGTCCAAACATATCACCTTCTATGTCCCACCTAGAAGTTTAAGATCTTCTGGAGAGGCCCTGCTCTCCACCCCGCCCCTGTCACAAACATGGTTGGCGGGAATGAGGGACAGGGCCTTCTCGGTGGTGGCCCCCCTCACCAATGGAATTCACTCCTCGTGGAAATTAGGTCATCTTCATCCCTCCTCTCCTTTAGAAGGAAATTAAAAACATGGATGTGGGACCAGGCCTTTGGGTAATCTTGCAGATTTGATAATAATGACAACAATTGCTATGGAAACTGTTTATGGACAAGTTTAATGGAGCCTTCAATTACAGAACTCGACGGGACAACAGTCACCATACTGGCTTTCTTTTTTAGTAGGCTTTATTGTATTAAGCTAATGTTTTTAACTATTTATAATTATTGATTTTGATGTGTATTTTATTGTGTTTACTTGTAGGCATTGAATATATGCCGGCTGGAAGCTGCCCTGAGTCTCCCCCCCCCCCTCCAGGGGGTTGGGAAGGGCGGGGTACAAATACCCTACATAAATAAATAAATAAATAAATAATTTAGGGATTTCTTTCAGAATTTTCCAGCCTCAGAATCTCCTAGCATGTCTTAATATTATTTTTGCAAATGGATCCCATCTATTGTCATTATGAAAACCAACAGAACTTAAGAAGTGCCACTGGCCTCCCTGTCAGTCTCCTACTCTAACTAGCAATTTATGTGATGTAACATTTGAAATAGTGACTTGGAAAAGATTACTGGTTCAAAATTTGAACACATGTCAACCCACCACATTAATTACTGAACAATTGTATGGTTCCAAAGGAAACAAAAACATGTTTAAATTGGGCTTTCAGGGACAATATGCTTGCAATAAACTTTTTCTTTGGGAGAGAGTAGACAACTCTCATATTTTTTTAAAAAGTGGCTATACAAAGATATTCCCCTTTCCTCCATTTACCTCTCTCTTCCTTCCTCATGCCGCATATACAATGTTGTTGTATACATGGCTTGGAGGACATCTTGTCAGATAAGACTATTCTCTCACTCATGTTTTAACTGCGATTACAGAAGCGATTCACTTCTGTAGTCCTTACATCTAAGGACCACATCACATTTGCCACTGGAAACACGATGGATCATCAGTGCCTGCCATGGAATGTGAGGAACCTGTCACCCCATGCCCCGCATCATCCGGCTTCCCTATAACTCCATCCTATAGGGGGCAATGTCTATTGCCCAGCTTCCCCCTATTGATGCTATTGCAAGACGGAAGCTTCCCGTCTTGCCGCTATGGCAGCATATGCCGTTTCCTCTTCAGTTTTGCTGTGGAGCCCCATCGGAAGTATGTGTATGTAATGGATTGGCATACCCTGAAAGGTTGGTGTGTATAAAGGGATGGTGTAAAGCGTTGGTTTAAAAGGCAAAGCAGAGCTCAAGGGGTGGAGCTATCAGGGAGTCTCTAAGGCAGAAGTGCAGCCCGATTGGCTGATGGAATTGGAGGGGAAAAGCTCACTAGCTGGAGATGGGCGGAGCCAGAGTCAAAGAAAGAAGACAGCAGCCATTTTAAGATCAGTTTGGAGACTGGGTTGGAAGAGGAAGGAGTTAGGGAACTGGTGGTGAAGAAAGTGATTTGGGAACTGTTTAGTGGCATAAGACATCTGGAATTCAAGGGCCGGCCCTAAAGTGGTTTAATTCATTCCTCCGAGGTTGTAGCCAGCGGGTGGAGTGGACGGGTCAAGTATCCGAGAGGTCCCCCCTTCTCTGCGGGGTACCACAAGGTGCTATCTTTCCCCCTGTATTGTTCAACATCTACGTCCAGCCACTTGCCAGGTTAGTGCGGAGCTTTGGTCTGAAATGCTTCCAGTACACTGATGACACTCAGCTCCTCCTTCGTCTGGAACCTGGGACAACATCAATACCAGACAGTTTCACCCAGTGCCTTGAAGCCGTGATGGGATGGCTGCGCGCGAGCAGATTGAAGGTGAATCCAGTGAAAACTGAGATCTTATGGCCTGGCCGACCATCAGAATTGGCCTGTCCACTGCCCACCTTTGATGGAGAACCTGTAGTCCCATCTACTAAGGTGAAGAGCCTTGGTGTTGTACTGGACTCTCAGCTAACAATGGAGGCTCAGGTTACCTCTATTAGTAAACAAGCCTTATTCCATCTTCGCCAGGCGAGGCAGCTGGCACCCTATCTCCCAACAGAGGCTCTGGCAACGGTGATCCATGCCACTGTTACCTCGAGGCTGGATTATTGTAATGCACTGTATGTTGGCCTCCCTTCGTCAGTTACCCAGAAGATCTAAGTTGGCCAAAATGCGGCCGCCAGACCACTCTCAAAAACACTCATGAGATGTCATATAACACCGACCTTACAGCATCTACACTGGCTTCCAATCAAATACCGGGATTCTTATAAGACATTGGTCCTGACTTTCAAAGCTCTCCATGCTCAGGGTCCACTATACCTCAGGGAGCACCTATCATTGTTTCATTACGAAAGATCACCACGACCAGCCCACAAGAATCTCCTCTACATCCCAGGTCTGAGAGAGGTATACCTAGAATCCACAAGGTGTAGGGCTTTCTCAATCTCTGCCCGAACCCTGTGGAACTCCCTATCATCAGAAGTTAGAGCCATGCCTGACATATGGTCATTTATGCAAACACTCAAAATGTGGCTCTTTGGTAGAGCATTTAATGTGTAACCAGTTTAACTGTACTGTTATATAAGTTCGTTAATCTGTCTGTGTAAGTCGCCCAGAGCACTCCGGTGGAGGGCGACTCATCAAATAATAAACTGAATGAATGAATGAATGAAGAAAGAAACCTCTTTGAGAAAATAGTAGTTTTAGGCCTCTAAAGTATTTAGAGTGCTTTGAAGGAAGGAAGGGAGAAGTCAAAAGGTTTTTAAAGGATTCCTGTTTGAATTTCTATGTGTGGAACTTTGTTCTAAAGAAACTTAAGATTTAAGTACCATTCGTCTGTATTGAAGAAAAGCCTAACAAGTTGTAACGGCAACCATTAAGCTTATTTGACTGTTCTAAATAAACAACAATTTCCTGATTTATTACCCCTGAAGTCTCTGTGTGGCTTTTGAACATTTCAGTAAAGGAGGTGGCCTAGAATGAGATAACGTATTAGTGGCAGCGAAAGTAATCCTGAATAAATAGTTGGAAGGGGCAAAGGCAAATTAAAATATATACATTGGTGGCTTTCCACTGTTTGGGCTTTCTGTGAGTGAGACTATGTGTGCGCACTAATTTCCCTCATGGCCTTGCCTTGGGCCAAGCCTCGTGGTTTGCCTTTTGTCCTCTATCTAGTTTGTGAGTCTGCCTGAGGCAGATTCCTCCTTCAGTCCTCCATTGTGTGTGATCATTGGTGGGCTGATTCCTTTATATTTGGTGCCAAGTGGTGGGATATTCCTATATTAGGTCGCCATATTCTCTAGTCTGTACTATACATCATGGAATTGGAATTGAAATTTGGCCTGTCTGATGAGGTCGTATAGCCTGCTTGGGATGTCAATTTATTTGATAAGCTGTCACCCTCAATGGCAGGCTGTGGTATGTTAATGAGTACAGTGTAGCCAGGAATGATGGATATTGCTGAATAAAAATGGATTCATCAGAAAGCTTATAACAAAATGTAAGATAAATCAAATGAAAACCAATTATTGTTTAAAAGGTTGACTTTTTTCCTTCTCTTTAAAAAAGTAAATGGTTTTGTCCAGGCAACTGAATTCAGCTAAAGTGTTCCCACACTTATGTCTGGGGTTAGGTTCCAGGACCTCCTGCAATAAGTGAAAAACTGTGATGTAGGAATGCTCTATTTATTTTAATATTTATACATTATTTTAGTAGTTATGCACTATTTTAAGTCTTTATAAACTTAAAATAAAGTGAAGGAAAGGCCTTTCAAGGCTGGAGGGAGGGAGGACTGAGGAGGAAAAGCACCTTGGAGAGCAGCGGCAAAACCTCACAAAACAGCAAAAATACAATGATATATATTTTAAATTAATATTTTATGAAATCCGCAATACAGGGAGTCCGCAATAAGCGAACCGCGAAGTAGCGAGGGAACACTGTATATATTTTCCGTGCATAGGTAAAATCAGAACCCTTATGAAGTATTGCTTTTCCCATCTTGTGCGTATCACTCTGAATCAGGGCTGCCCAGGAAGTCGATCGTGATCGACCAGTTGGTCCCGGAACCAAAAGAGGTCGATCCCAACCAGATGGGGCACCTCTCAGAGGGGGGCGGAGCCAGGCCGCACCAAGCCCCACCCCCTCCCTGGCTTTGGCACTCCCAGCAGCTTCTCCAGGCTTGAGGATGGCAGTGCCAAGCCAGCCTTGTGCTAGCTATGCCACCACTGGCTTGGCATTGCCATCCTCAAGCCTGGAGAAGCTGCTGGGAGCTCCAAAGCCAGAAGGGAGGGGGTGGGGCTTGGCACGGCCTGGCTCCGCCCGCTGGCTTCCGCTCTACCAGCAGTTTCTCCAGGCTTGAGGATGGCAATGCCAAGCCAGTGGTGGCATAGCTAGCACAAGGCTGGCTTGGCATTGCCATCCTCAAGCCTGGAGAAGCTGCTGGTACAGCTGAAGCCAAAGGGGGCGGAGCCAGGCCATGCCAAGCCCCGCCTCCCTCCCCTCCCCTCTCCAGCCTTGAGGAGGTAGATAGATCTTTCTGACTTGGTTTTATTATAAGTAGCTTGCGTGCTGAAAAAGTGTGGGCACCCCTGCTCTGAATGATCCTTGGTAGTAATTGCTTTGCAATTCAGAAAGGGACACAGGATAAATTCACCAACACTTAACAAGACCATATATATTACATTTTCTAAATTTTGTAATGGATATGTGCAGCGTGAAGGCAATCATAGGCGTATTTACATTGGTTTTAATTTTATCAAGTTACTGCCTGTCTTTAGACTGATCTGGTACAAATGGAAGGCCAGCCTTCTGAATGTTTTAAAAATAGCTGTGTAGAAGTGACAAGCCTGTCATGCCAGGGTTCAACAGGTCTTAGAAAAACTAGAGTTAATAAGACTCTAACGCCTGTACAAACTGGGAACATTGAGAAGTAGAAATCTTTGGGGAAGGATGAATTCCTAGCAGATATTTTCCAGGTCCTCATTAAACAGCCATGCATGAGATTCTATGGGAAAAGCCCTGACATAACTTGGTTATATGTCCCAAAATAAATGTTTAGAGTAGATGGAACATGACACCGTACAACCTCTGAAAGGTTGAGAGGTGAAAATACCTCTTTCTGAGGATCCATATGACCCACTGAGGGACTGAATCATGCCTCAAGTATGCAAAGTTCATGACAAATGATAACAGTCATTGTGACAAAAGGTTACATTGTTTTCATTTCATGAAGCGGGATGTAAGGCTGAGTGGCAATCCTCACAAACATGAAGGATATGGATTTTCAGAAACTGTTTTGTGAACCTAAGCAGAGAATGTCTGAAAGGCCATGGACCTCTTCATATGGATTATTTTTTGGCGGCGGTGATAGATCTTTAGCACACACCAGAGAAGTACTTCCGAGGTGGCCCTGTGGTGAAACTACCACAAAGACCCTGCCGCTACCAGAATCGAAAGAAAGCACCCCATATTTCCATAGTAATCTACTTGTCAAGCTGCCTGCCTGACACTTTCCCCAATGTGATGAGGTAAAGGGAAAGCCGGGAAGGTGTTGGGCATGGGGAGACAAGTCTCCATGCCCCCTGGGCAGGCGCCACCACAATAGCCTTGATTCTTAGCAATTTCGGTGATGTGAGTTAGGAGGTCTTTCTCCTAGTCCATCACCCTTGGTCTTTCACCCTGTTTTGGAGTATGTGGGGGTGCATCATTTTGGTGTTTAATAACTAATTACAAATAACCTGTTACTTTCAAATTCTGGGTTTGCTGGATCTGCTTTGCATAGTTGGATGTAGTGTCAAGATGCATTATGGAACTCTGATTTTTTTTCTTAGAAGGAACAGGAAATAAAAATCCCCAAGAAAGAAGTCTTCTTGTTTTCAATAGACTGTGAGTCAGAGACAAATGTGAAAGCTTTACTGATGAATCATAAGAGAATGTTTAGCCTTCGAAAGAGAAGGCTGAGAGGAGACATGCTGGCCATGTATAAATACGTGAGGGGAAGTCATAGGGACAGGGCTGTAGCCAGGATTTTGATTCGGGGGCTGAGTTTGGTTCGGGGCTGAGACTGGGTGGAAGAGGGTCTACCCTAGCAAACCTTTTGTATTGTTATCCCAATAACCCGATTAATGTGGGATATAATGAGCATGTGAACAGATCATGAAATGAATAAACATAACAGTTTAAATTATGTACCAGTAAGGCCTTTTCGCGGACCACCCTGAGAATTTCGTGAAGCATAGCCCCCCTGGCTACATGCCTACATAGGGAGGAGGGAGCAAGCTTGTTTTCTACTGCCCTGGAGACTAGGATGCGGAACAATGGCTCCAAATTGCAAGAAAGGAAATTCCACCTGAACATTAGGAAGAACTTCCTGACTGTGAGAGCTGTTCAGCAGTGGAACTCCCTGCCATGAAGTATGTTGGAGTCTCCTTCTTTGGAAGCTGTTAAACAGAGGCTGGATGGCCACCTGTCGGAGGTACTTTGAATGTGATTTTCCTGGCTTCTTGGCAGGGAGTTGAACTGGATGGCCCATAAGGTCTCAAGGATTCTATGATTCTGTAAGAGGAAGACTTTTTAATAAAGTGAAGTAACTGGCAAAATCATAATGAAATGTTTAAGCATACTGACATATAAGGGGCGCCTATTCTTGGATATAGTGTGGCCAGAGTGAAAACTGGAGGTGGATCTTGAATGGTTGTGCAGAAGGGAGGTTTCACCAGATGTTTCTTATTTCCTGGTGGCATGACAAATCCCCCTTTCTATAATACTAGCTGTACCCGGCACGTGTTGTTGTGCCCTATTTAGGAGATGCAAGATGTAAGGGTTGGAAATGATGTTACTTACGGTCTTGGTGGGGTCATGTAGGCATGAATTGCGCACTTTCTATGTGTGCTCCAAATGATGTCATCTGGAAGCATGAGTTGTATTGTCTTATATAGCGGAGGAAGTGTTTTGATTCTGGAGTGTGTCCACTCAGCAAAGTCTGCAGTGGTTGTGAAGGAGTGGCAAGTGGTGGTAGAGAGACTTTACCGGCTAGGCAGCACATTCCTGTTGTTTCTGCTGGGTATTTCAGGGCTTTGCAGTGTGTGCAGATGTGCGTTAGGGTGCCAATGTCGGCCTCTGGCACCATGCTGTAGTCTTCTGCAGCATTGTATCTGAAGGCTTGGCGGTGGAATTGGTTGTGGTGTTTTTGAAGTTTGTTTTCTGTGTTGCGATGTCGTGTTTCTGCGCTCCTTGCGCGCTGTTGTGTTGCATTTCTGCGTCTTTGTTGTTCCTGGCTGCGCGCTTCTTCTTGTCGTGCAGTTCTTTGCATTTGGTTCTCAGCTGTGCGTCGTGCAGTGACCTGTTGTCTGTGTCTCTGCTGCGCAGTGTGTTTCTGTTCTGGCATTTGTTCTGCCCTTTTTTGTTTGATGTATGTAGCGTTGTGAGTGTGTCGTCCGATGCTGTTATTTTTATAAGGCATGGCTTGTCTTTTTGGGTCAGTTTATGTCTGTGTGGAAGGAAGGAATGGTTTTAGTTTGTGGTGTTTGTAGGTGTTGTGTGTACGGCGTCCCGTAAGGTTGGTGGGATGGGTTGTGATTGGAAGTTGTGTTGTGTTGTGTGGGTAGGAATTTGCTGGAGAATTGCTCCCTCAGAGTTTGGTTTTGGCAGTTTAACCCTCAAACACCAACTGAAATCTCTCAGCATTCTATCCTAGCCTTGGATGGCTCTTGCCAGCGTTGCTATGGTTACAGCAGTTATGCAAATCCGCCCTTATTGGCAGCCAATCATGTTGTTCAGAATGTAGAGGCTGGGTGAGTCGTTGGCTGCCCCGGAGGATACTGGGAAATGTAGTTTTATCTTTACTCGTTGTTTTGGGGGCCTTTTAGGTTTTGGGGGAAAGTTTCTTTGCTACAAACGTACCTTGCTTGAGGCCTATTTCTGTTGGCAAGTATTGTTTTTCTGCATTGTATGGTTTCTTTGTTTGAGGTATACATCACATGACGTGAACCCATTTATATAATAGATTATTAAAAGTATGGGTGTCCTTTTCGGTTTTCAATATGACAACCCTACAAGCCATGGAGGGGTAGATGATTCAAAGGATACACAGACTGGGAATGTGGCGCAGCTGGCTAAGTGTCAGCTGCATAAGATCTCTCTGACCAGTAGGTCATGAGTTTGAGGCCTGCCTGGGTTGAGGTGGGTGCTCGACCTTTAAGTGTAGCCTGCTGTCGACCTTTGCAGCCAGAAAGACAGTTGCATCTGTCAAGTAGGAGATAAAGGGACCACATTAAGTGGGGAGGCAAATTTTGACTGAATTATGAGACCATTAAAGAACTCCAGGAACGCTGAGAAATGCGGAAGGAACAACAAGGGACGCTGGGAACGCTAAGAGATGAGGTGTGCGTCAGCTCCCGCTGGAGGCCAGAGTTTGCCTCTGTTCGTCTATATGTGTGTATGTGAAAAATGGCAAGGATTGTCTGCTAAGTATGTGTACCTGTAATTCGCTCTGAGTCCCCTTCGGGGTGAGAAAAGCAGAATATAAATAAAGTGTATAATAATAATATTATTATTAACAATATTTAAGTGACATTTGGGAAGTTGAGGGGAGGGACTGAAATTCCTTACCTAAATCTCCAGCATGCACACTAATGTACAGGCAACCATAGACATTCAGTTTAACACATGTTTTCTCTAAAGTAATCCCTACCAATTTCCCTGTAAAGCAATTCCAAGTAAGAAAACTGCATAGAATTGCAGCTTGAGGATTACTGATAAGAGATGTGAGGTTCGTTGAATAGGCAAATCACAGAAGAGAAGCTATACTGCTTAGCTCTAATTCCATCAGGATCATTTACTTTTAGAATGATAGAAAAGAATGAATCGAAGATCAAAATTGTCAGCTTTGTATTTGGCTTCATTTAAGATTTATGGCAGCTGTTTTCAAGGGCAACCAGAAACCGGCTGCCAAAATTGACATCCAAACCATCTTCTCCTGCTTCTTTCAATATTTTATAAACGTTACCAGCAAAGTCAACCTTTGGGGACATTTAAAATTAAATTTATTTCCTCACTGTTCGCTTTCCTGAAAACGGGTATTGATAATCTGTATCAGTAGATTGCCCCCTTTGCTTTTTGTTTACAAGTACTTTTGTGTCAAACATACAGTAGTTTGAATTTTGTGATCAATGTACTTTCTTGCATGGTCGGGTGATGGATTTTTTTTTTTTTAAATATGTTTATTGGGGTTTCACAGTAAACATTGGATAAGGAGGAACAATATCGGGTATAGGAAAAAAGGAAACAAAAGGGGGAAGGGGGGGGGTGGGCTGGGTGAGAGGGAGCGGGGCGGAAAGGGGGGAGATGTGAGCGGGAGGGCCCTGGGGCGGGAGAGGAGGGGGAACCCAACCAGGAAAGATGAGGGTGGTGGTTTGAACCGGGGACTGGGAAGAAACGTACTGGGTGAGATTAGTGGAAAGAGATAACTATAGGAGTAACTTGTTGTCTTTCAACTTCCACAATCCCTGTTTCTTGTTTGTTTGTTTGTTTGCTTGTTTGTTTTTCCCTGTTAGTCTTGTACAGTCTCTCTCATTGGTTGAAAGTGTCACTTCTTAGTTTCTGGACCTCTCCTTTGGTTCCCCGTCAGCAGTGAGACTTCGTAAATCTCTTGATACACAATCTGTTGTTGTCTTCCCTTCTCTTCTCTTTTTACATCCTTCATGTATTCGGTGAGAGTGGCCATGACCATTGTCCGTTCCTTGTCCGTGTCACTGGGTCTGTTTCGGTCCCTTTCCTTGGCCTCTTTCCTAGCCGTACTCCTTTGGGAATGTCAAATCTTCCTCATCCATCTCTGGGGCATCACATCTTGGAGGGCTGTATGTTTTGATCCTTCCTGGGGGGTGAGCACAGCTTTTCTTGAAGTTTTTCTTTCCCCTTTGTTGTCTTATTCTCAGCTGTCTTCTCTTTCTGTTGAGCTGTGCCCTCCACCTATTGTCTTTATCCGTGACTGCCACCCGGATTAATCCCTTAGCTGGTATAGCAGCCCCCTGGCCTTTTTTCTCTCCTTCTATTTGTAGAGTAGCGATCTTAGTATTCCCAATTATCCTTCTCGCAGCTTCCAGTGGGGCTTCCACTACAATTCCAGAACACAATTCCCTCTCTTCTGGTATTTCCCGCAAGGTTGTGCTCTCCTCCATTTCCTTCTCCAGACCTTCTGGTATTGCTGCCTGTTTTCCCTTGAGCAGGAACACTCCTTCCCACCATCATATGCCGCCACCAGTTCTGTCCTTATGGGACGCTCTTCTTTGATCGGTTCCATTCTTGCCTCTTGGGACTGTTCCTGCGACGCTTTGGCTTGGTTTTGGGGTATCATTGACTCAATCGTCTGGAGGCACCTGTCCTGTGCTTCTCCCAGCTTCCGTAGCTCTTTAAGGATTTCTTTTAAAGTTATTTGTCTATCCTCTGTTCTCCTCCCTTGCCTTCCCTCCTGTTCTATGGCTTCTGTGGTCAGGTCGTTTGGTGCTGGCATGTTGTATTGGGGTGTGATGCCACCCTGATCCAATCCCTTGTGCTGCGGCGCGCGTCCAAACGGGGGGGGGGGAGTCGTCTAGGTGACTTGCGGGGGGCGCCCTCTGACTGCGTGAGGGGGGGTTTCTTGGTGTTGGTCTTGTGCCGTCACGAGGAGGAGGGGGAGGAGAAGGAGAGGGAGGGGCTTATGGTATGTCTTGTCTATTCACTCTTTACCCCCTTATTGTAGAAGTCCTTACACGTTGTGATCCTCTGGGGCGGGCTAGTCCTTGCCTTGGTCTTTGCCCTGTTCCCTCTCTCTTGGTTCTTTTTCTGCCTTTTTCTTTTCTGTTTCTGTACTTTCTAGTTCTTGCTTCTCTCCCCCTCTCTTTGTGATTCTTCCCCCTCTTTTCCCTCTTCAAAATGGCGCTCCCGCCTAAACTCTCCTGTCTTCTTCCCCTGTCTTCCACTCCTTTAGCCTCTGGGCGCCATCTTGAGTCCCCTGAGGGGAGTTGAGGGTGCCTTACCGGCCTCTGTTGCCCCCCCGTCAGCTCTTCTTGCATGGATCAGGCCCTCTCGTTGCGGGCCTCTGTCTCCGTTGGCGGGGGGGGGTGTAGTAGGGGGGGGGCGCTCCCGAGCCCCCCGGCTCCTGGGGCTGCAGGAGCGCACCACCCGCGATGAGGACTCTTCCCGCTGACTCTTTCCCCCTCTCGCCGCTGGACTTCTGCTCTCTTCTCCCTCCTGCCCTCAGCTTAATGGTAGGGGGGGAAGGAGGGGGGCGGGCTGGGCTGACCGTAAGCAGCGGGACGCCGCCCGCTTCCCTCTTCTTGGCCCGCTCTTCGCTGCGGCAGTGCTCCGGGCTCGCGCGGCCTCCCTCTCTTGAGGAGGGGGCTCTGGAGCCAGCGGGGCCTGCCAAGCAGCCTCACGCTCCCGCCGGACACCTCTGTGTCCGCGGGGGGGGGGCGAGATCCGCCCTCCGGCCACTGAAGAGGAAGGCGCTCTGGGAGCCCTCAGAGCGCCCGACCGATCGCCGTCGTTGCCCCTAAAACGCCTCGGGTGATGGAATTTTTTTTGAGGGGGAACATTCTTGCCTGGTCAGTAGGGTTCCCATATGTCCCTTATTCTAAGGGACGTCCCTTATTTTGGCCTTAAAATTTGTGTCCCTTATTTTCAGGCCCTGTCCCTTATTTTTGACTAGCAGGACAGGACTGGGCGGGGTTGACCAGAGGAAGGTGCGCGCTGTGGTTTCCACGGCAATGCCTACCCGGGGATTCCAACTCGCAGGGCAGCCTGCATCCCCGTTGGAAGGAAGAGGCGATACAGGACTTTTTCAAAGTACAGTAGACTAATTAAGCGTTACCCAAGGGGAATGTTGGATCATGTTGGATAAAGATAGTTTCTGCTTGCTTGAGAGTTACTCTTAAAATAGGCCTAGCTGTGCATCCCAATACTATACAATGCTGTGTATCCCATACTATACTATACCATTAACTATTGACATAATAATCATGAAGATGTACTGTCTTATAAAATTTATTTTATTTTAATGTTTAGACAGTGCACTTTTAAAGTCAGCAAAGTCAAGTACTAAATAAAGATGGAGAAAATTAGGTAGTTCTAATAATGTTTTTTCTGCATGACAAAGCATGCAGAAACATACCATGTACTGTTAAGAGGGTATAAGTCAGTTTCTTTTGTGAGTTTCAATCATTATCTTATTCTGTTAATAAAACTATTTCTACCTAATGTTTGAGTTTCAAGTTTTTAATGAAGTGTCCCTTATTTTTGTGAAAAATCCCGTAAATGTCCCTTATTTCTTATATCAAAAAATGGCAACCCTACTGGTCAGTTATCTGCAATTTGGAATAAGCAGACCCTAGAAAGTTTGGACTATAATGGCTGCCATTCTGACTAGGGGATCCTGGGAGTTGAAGTCTCAAAGGTATTTATCCTTACGGTTAGCTTCTAGTAGCCAGAAGACTGTTGGGGTGAGGGATCAAGTGCATTAGAATTAGTGGTGGCTGTCGGTGTCCAGAAAATAAGTATTTAAGATCTTTGCTGTGTTTTTAGCAATGAAACAGGTTCAAGCTTCTTAAATTTCATTTACATTACTTTTTTTTGGGACTTCTGGTGAATCCATTCTGGATTTAGGCTGAGCTTTGAAGTAAGGTGATGGACCCTATCCTCCAAAATAGATCTAGCCCTAAATTTAAAGCCCTAAATTTACCACTTTATTGGCATAGAAGTCATGAGTTGCTGCTAGTAAGAATATATTGTTCTGTTGACCATATAAGACCAAAAGCTTCATTCCTAGTTTTATATTCCTGTGTGATTAACTATTTGCCTTAGCTTATCTTATCTATTTGCAAGTAAGCCTTCCCTGTTTCTTCAGGTCAGCTTTAAGAAATGGGGACGTGGGAGTTGAGAGAACTTGCAGGAAAGGCTAGATAGCTGCAACCATAAGTTACAAACTCCATTTGGGTCAGGGGGAAATTTTCATTTTGAATTTCTTCTCCCATTCCAACTTTCTTTCCAATATTAGTTCTACTGACTTCAGTAGGCTAGGCCCTAGCCATCTAACAAATACACTTGGATTCAGTGCTCTATCTATCTATTAGGCATGAGAAAAAAGTTATGAAAATGAAATGATTCATAAGAAATTAGTAAGAAATGCTACTTTTGAGTATTTCTGCACCTGGAACGCCAACCAGGAAGTGGACTTTCTTTATAGAACTTTGGGGCCAGGATTTTCTTAAGTGTCGTTATTAGGTCGTATGGGGGCACCTCCTTCTCTCTCACTCACCCTCCCGCCTCCCTTGCCAATAAGTATTATGGCAAGGCAAGCCCTAAACTCGCCCTTCTTTCGGCTGGAAGCCCGGAAAATGTAAACACAGAGGATTACCAGAAGTAAATCTGCAAAGGAGGGCACTTTGGATGAAGTGCCCTCCTTGTGGATTTACTTTCTGAGTAAACCTCTCTAAAGCATCAAAGAGTATTGGGGTGAGAAACCAACCTAATGTATAATAGAATGAATGCTACTGTAAGTGCCTAATATTATAAGTAATCCAACTGGTCATATACCTACATTCCATGCACATGCAATAATACAGCAGTAATAACAATGGGTATAAGAAGAGGTAAAATTCAAACCGAAGTATTCTGTGGTCCTCTCAAACTGCAAGGTTTCTCTGAGCCTGGGAAAGTTCGAGCACAGCGTTGTTGCCTGGGTGCACACATACATACATAGCTTTGGGGGATTTGCTGCAGAATCCCGGCTCATAGAGAAGATTCTGCAGCAACCCCCCCCAAAGAATATGTATGTGTGTGCACCCAGGCAGCAAAAAGCTGTGCCCGGGTTTTGGCTTTTCCCAGGCTCAGAGAAGAGCCTTTTGCAGTTCGGTTTGAATTTTACCTCTTCTTATTAGGCACTTACAGTAGCATTCATTCTATTATACATTAGGTTGGTTTCTCACCCCAATACCCTTTGATGCTTTAGATCCTGGCAGGGCAGGAGGCGTGGACGGCTCTCCCTGCCCCTTCTGCCTGCCAGGATCTAAAGCCTTGAAGAGGCTTCATGAGGGGCCAACTTCAGCCCTCCAGGTGTTTTGGACTTCAACTCCCACCATTCCTCACAGCCTCAGGCCTCTTCCTTTTCCTCTCAGCCTGGGCAAACTTGGGCCCCTCGCTCCTCAGGATCGGGTGAGAGAGAGGCAGCGAGGAGCGAGGGGGTCCTCCTCCTTTTTTGCTGCTTCCAAGAATAGAATACCCCCTCCCTCCCTCCCTCCTTCCTATTTGGAGAGTCCCATCTAGAATTCAGTGTGATTTATTCAAGTTTTGGCCTACAACTCCCAGAAATCCCAGCCAATTTACCAGCTGTTAGGATTTCTGGGAGTTGTAGGCCAAAACCATCTGAATGCGCATGCGCTGGCATACGAACTACTAATGAATTTCGTTAGTAATTAAGTTACATTTTAGAAATTTTTGGAAATTTTTTGTAAGTCTTTCTTTATTAATCAAAAAAATCCCCCATTTGATTTTAGAATCGCCATTTTTGGGTTCGAAACCATGCCTACTATCTATCTATCTATCTATCTATCTTTCTATCTCACATAGTTTTTTGTCTCTCTGAATAAATGATTTAGGACTTCAATGCATGAAGACACTATTCCACAGGAGTTGTACCATCATAGATTAGATACACACTGGGATGAGCACCTTCAATATTGTACCTCTCTTCATTTGTGCAATTGCGCCGATTTGACTGTCAGTGGTCTCAGGATCATATTTCAGCATACTCACACAATCCTGCCTTCACGTCCATATTTTTTAAAAATAATTTTGCAATTCATCAATGTAAAAAAGGCAAATGCAACTGTACAATAAACAGAAAATATCACACAGAAGAAATGGGGGGTCGAAATAGGAGGATAATCCCACCCCCTGATGTCTCTTTAATTCTGGCTTGATGAGGAATGGACTCATCACACAAAGTTTGCATAATTATGAGTTATTGGTGGTTAATCAGATCAGTGATTTTCAACCTTTTTCGAGCCACGGCACATTTTTTACATTTACAAAATCCTGGGGCACACCACCAACCAAAATGACACAAAATGACACTCTAACACAGTAATACATACAGTTAATATGTTTTAAATGTATTTATACACTCACTTAGTGTGAAACCTGGGCCTGTTTCGATGAACACAAAATAGATATCCTGGCAGGAATGGTAGAAAGACACACACGAAGCTATTGCTCAACAGCTGTCAGTCTCTCTCTGTTTTTAGTTTTTATCACAGTCAAGCTTGAGAAGCTCATCTCACACAGATATGTGGTTGAAAACAGGAGCTGCAGCACTAACTCTAACTTTGTTTACTTAGGCGCGTCTGAGCGAATCCAAGATGGCGCGACCATAGCACTCTTGCGTCACTTCTTAGGTAATGCAAGAGTGCTATGGTTCCATTTCTTAAAGGGACAAATGCACCTTATAGTTTATATATGAATAAAGTTCAAAAATAATTTCCCATGGTACACCTGATGATCTCTCACGGCACACTAGTGATCCGCGGCACACTGGTTGAAAATCAGTAAATCAGCTGACTTATAATGGAAAGAAGACAGATCACAATGGGATGCACATGGTATTGTGTATAGGGACTGTAGGTGCGATAAAGTCCTTATAGTGGAGAAAAGATGTAAATGAGAAGATTAACCACTCTTTTAGCCAATTCTCCTGCTCATAATCACCCTCCTCCCTGGTGATTTGCCCTATGTGAGGTTTCAGATATGTGCTTACTTAATTAAGATATAATTACTTTTTTCCTAACAAGCAGTCTTCCTTATGTAAGTTAGGCAGAGAAACTGAATCAAAGTGATTGTTTCCAACATTTTTGTTTGTGGAAAGCACTAACTTCTTGGGGGGGGCCAGGCTTAACTCCATCATATTATAAGAAAAAGCAGGGTTTTCTGCTTTAAAAAAGTGTGATACTATCTTTCATATGTATCTTGGCTAACTCTGTTGATTAATTGTTCCATGTCCTAGGCATAGACAGCATGAAAAATAGAATTGTAGAAATTTGTAAAAGAAGCATATTCACTGAATAATGACTCAAACATTGTTTCTTCAAGTAAAGAATGGATTATGTCCCTTAGCTCTGATAAAACTCAAAAGAAAAAGGGCAAATTGTTCAATAACTTACAAAGAACAAAATTCAAGATGATCTATGCAGAAAGCATTCATCTTCTGTTATCACATGAATACGCAACCAATCTGGCCTCAGAATCTATGAATGCCACTCAATAAAATTTATCATTTTTGATAGGACACCATTAATTTGCAACAATTGTACTCAATGGTATGGCTCTGTGGTGTGAACTCACCTTTGATATATCTCGACTTCTTTACTCTGCTGAATCTCGTTATAGATTCTCTCCCTTTTAAAAATGCAGCTCATAATTTGTAGCACTACAGCTATGTCTCGACTAAGGATTAGCTTTTTATACAGAGAAAAATGGATGTCAAGGAAGGACAAAAAGTTTACTTTATTAGATACTTCTTTCTTGTTAAAAAGTCATCAGTATTCTATTAGTGAGCGAGTCTTTCTTTTGGAGAATGGATTTCAAACTTTCTACCTTCTAGGAATTCAATCTGCATTAATTTCTAAGCTATGGAATATGTCTATTGGCTGAAGAATGCAAAAAACAAGTAGGGGATTGTGGGAAATATTTCTGCAATTCTCGGCAACAGTGTTTCTCAACCTTCCTAATGCTGTGACCCCTTAATACAGTTCCCCATGTTGTGGTGATCCCTAACCAAAAAATATTTTTGTTGCTACTTCAGAACTATAATTTTGCTACTGTTATGAATTGTAATGTAAATATCTGAAATGAAGGATGTATTCTCATTCACTGGACTAAATTTGACACAAATACCCGATATGCCCACATTTGAATATGGTGGTGGGTTATTGATTTTGTCATTTGGGAGTTGTAGTTGCTGGGATTTATAGTTCCCCTACAATCAAAGAGCAATGGGAACACCACCAATGATGGAATTGAACCGAACTTGGCACACAGAACTCCTATGACCATCAGAAAATACTGTGTTTTCTGATGGTCTTTGGCAACCCCTCTGACACCCCCTCATAACCCTCAAAGAAAAATGACAGTCTAAGCTGTATATTCAAACATACTATATTAAATCCATAAACAAACAGTTAATTTTCAGTGATAATGCATTTAGCAAGCATTCAGTAGATGTGCATATAGCAAGACTTGTTTACAGTGTTGTAATACACATTCATTATATACCAAAGGAAATTAGCATCAAAAATTATATCATCAAAAATAAAGTTCATAACACAATGGATATCTTCCAAATAGTCCCGTTTGGGAGCCAGAGGTGGCTTAGCATTCAATATTTGATTCAAAGTAAATGCGAGTTAGTCCCATACAAATAAAATCTGGAGTATTCCCAGGTAAGTACCAAATCATCAAATCATAAGACCCATTTTGGGTGATGGGAGTAACTGTTAGTAATAACTTGCGGTAGTCCACAGAACGGAGCTCCTGCAGATTCCAGGGGTCCGCCAGCCGCAAAGCCGCAAATTAAGGGTTGAAGCCGCAAAAGGAGGGCGTGGAGGCTTCCCAAGTGGGAGGAGGCGGCGGTAGCCGAAGCTGAAGCCATTGCCGACGACAGAAGCGCTATACCGGTGCCTGGCGTTCCGGGTCGTTTCGATTTCGTTCTTCCCCAGGGCTCGCAATTAAAGGTCCCCATGGACATTCATCTTAGAAAAATAATGATAATATCATTCTAGCGATATCTGTGCTGCACAGTGAAACGGCATATGCAATTATTAAAGGAGCCATATAGTTACCAGTATCATGTTGCATCAATACAGGGGAGATCCGACGTGTTCCATCCAATGGGGGAATGGTAGAGGGGTGTGAAAGTCATCAAGTTTATATGTGTTCAATGGCAAATGGTGATCAGCTGAATTATTTATCCAGTAAAGCATTTAAAGAAAGACGATCGTTTAATCCTCCATTTATCTCACTCCCTGGTTTTAAAATCCAAGCGGTTTCTCTTTGTTTTAGTTGCCTAACATAATCAGCATGAGGTATTTGTTTAACCCTTTCCAAGACCAGAGCCTTGATTTCTTCTGGGTTATGCCCATGCTGTGTGCAATGCTGGTACAGGGCAGACTCACAGGACTTCTGGCGTATTTTTACTCTTGTGTTCAATGAGGCATTCACGTAAAGTTCTCGAAGAAAATCCCACATATTGTAATAAACAATTCTATTGGAGTAAATAAATTATTCCTTTGGAGGAACAATTTGAGAAGGAGGAGAGTGTGAACACTCTTCCTTCAAAGAGTTATAATTAACCCCCTCATAACCCCCCAGGGATCTCGACCCCCAGTTTGAGAAATGCTGCTCTATAAGGTTTAGAACATTTCTACTGGAACTTATTATTGTTGTACTTGAATCAAGAATGCAGCTTGGAACAGAGGCTAGGACAATCACATTTTGGGAATATAGGTCCCAGAATCCTGTAGACACCTTTACAATCCCTGCTGAGTTGTTCTGGAAGTCAGGTCAAATGGCAACTTTTCCAAGATCTTACATGGAGCATGCTTACTCTCCTGCAAGCAGGGCTGGTTCATCCATTAGGCGGACTACGCAGGCACGTAGGGTGGCGTCACCCGGGAGGGGCGACGTCACCCGGGAGGGGCGCCGCTGCCCCGCCCCCGCTGCCCACGCCCACCTGCGCTGCCCGCGCTGTCCCAGCCAGGCCTCCGCGGCCGGCCCAGCAGCCGCCGCCGTGGCGCATGCTGCACCTTTGTTAGGCAGCCCAGGGCGCTCCAGCAAGGTCCGTGCATGCGTACTGGCTCCTGCTTTGGAGCCAGTGTGCGTGCGCAGATTGGCCCATGCGCACTGGCCGCCAAAGCGGGAGCCGTGCTCTGGAGCCAGTGCACGCGCAGATTGGCGCATGCGCACTGGGGGGGTGCAAATTTTTTTCACGTACCCCCCAGGAACAGCTTGGTCCGCCTCTGCCTGCAAGCTTCATATTGCTAGGCACATTTGGTAGAGGTGCGCAGAATGTCTATTGGGTGAAACATGTCAATTTAGAGAGTCTCCCAAGATAATCCCAGATTTAACAAGATTTAGAAGTCTATACAATGAGATAGAACTTTAGTGAGATAGAATTTGTTCTCATGTTGCAGGCCAAAGGCTATTTAGTAAGATGTATATCACAAATATTACACACTGTGAATTATGTGAATAGCATGTATATATTAATAACAAGGTGAGGAAACAAATGGTCTTCCAGATGCTAATAGTTCACAACCTCTGTCAGTGCTATCCAGCACAATCAGTGGTTAGGAATCATGGATTTTTGGCTCCAAGAATATATAGAGGACAACACAGGGGTTGGAAATGTGCAGCCCTGAATCTCATTTTTTGCCAAAAATCCCTGAAGCTCACTGCAGTGGGGAATATTTCATGTAATTCTAATCCACCTGTAAATGCAGCAGTGTTCCCTACTTAAAACCTGAGAACCTCACAACCTCCTACAACACCAATAAAGCCTCAAGTCAGCTACAAATGGTGACTGGATGTGACACAATATCATAGGGATGGCCAATGGAAAGGACTGCAGTGATTGGCCCTTGCATCAGAGATACTCAGCCCCCATCCTGCTTTGACATATACGCTTCTATTTGCATGCATCCAGATTAACCTAACCAGGAGCGGTTTTTTCAAGTAAAATATGCATGCATGTCTGTATTTTCACAGAGCAGTGGTTATTTCTTGAAAAAAAGAGGTGAAAATATAATTTATTTATTTATTTATTTATTTATTTATTTATTTATTTATTTTGAACATTTGTACCCCGTCCTTCTAATCCTCCAGGGAGGGGGATGATGACAGAGGGATGGGGACTCAGGGCGGCTTCACAACAAGCACTTGTTTTAGTGCTAATAACAAACATAAAATACAGTTAAAACAATTCAATTAAAATACATTGTATTAATAGAAACATTTGTTTAAAATCATGCCGCTCTAAAATCATTGTCTGAGTCGGTCCATTGTCCTTCATATCACATTAAATCATCCCAATTGCTGCTTATACTGCTCAAACGCTTGGTCCCATAACCAGGTTTTAGGTTTCTTTCTAAAAGACAGGAAAGATCGTGTCTGTCCGATGTCACTGGGAAGGGAGATCCACAGGCAGGGGGCCACCACTGAGAAGGCCCTGTCTCTCCTACCCACCAATCGCATTTGTGATAGTGGTGGGACTGAGAGCAGGGCCCCTCCAGCTGATCTTAAATTTCATGATGGTTCATAATGAGAGATATGTTCAGACAGGTAATCTGGGCCAGAACTGTACAGGGCTTTAAAGGTTAAAACTAGCACTTTGAATTGTGCTCGGAAGCAGACTAGCAGCCAGTGGAGTTGGTGTAGCAAAGGGGTTGTATGCTCTCTGTATGCCACTCCAGTGAGCAACCTGGTTGCTGAGCGTTGGACTAAATGGAGCTTCTGAACAGTCTTCAAAGGCAACCCCACATAGAGTGCATTACAGTAATCTATCCTGGATATAACAAGAGCGTGGCCACCGTGGCCAAGTCTGACTTCCCAAGGTACGGGCACAGCTGGTGCACAAATTTTAATTGTGCAAAAGCGCCCCCACCTACCACCGAGACATGGAGTTCCAGGCTCACCAATGAGTTTAGGATCACTCCCAAGCTGTGAATCTATATCTATATCTATCTTACACTTAAGTACTCCAAAACCTTAGCCTAAGAAACTATTTTCAGTGCTATCATTTTGAGGGGTATGCCATTGCAACCCAGTCAATACCCAGCTCAGCATTGTCTACCATGGCCAGCAATAACATGCCAAGATTTCAAATAGAGTTTGTCTCCTCTTCCTAGTTCTCCTATGTATGATTCCTTAACTATAAGAGTCCTGAGAATTAGAGTTGTACCTTGCTATATGCAAAGTATGTGCTCTACTACTCAGCTGTGAAGTCGGTGTCTTAATATACTGGCATTGGTACCTGGTGCTGAAAGATAACTTCCCCAAATCCACTTGGGTGTACAGATTTCTGCATGGTTGGTTTTTTGTTTTAACATGATGATGATATAGTAAAACGCAGCACCTGCAAAAAGTGTTAAAGGCATTGGAATGTGCATAGCTTTGTGTAACTGTCCTGTGCTGCCTTATTAACCCTGCAGTCTGTTGTTTGGATTAAGACTGGATGAAAAATTCATAAGGTTCATATTTCCAGATGGAAATACTCATTTTGCACCTCACAAAATTGCCAGTGGGATAAAACACATCCTAATAAACTTGCCAGTTTCCGAGATGAAGCATCTCAGAGGGGAGAATGTGCCTGAAAGCATGCATACATTTGCAAAACATATACAGCCGAAACATTCCCAATTTAAGAAAGTTTCCAGAGTCTGTAATGTATAGAGAATACACACAGTGCTTGGGCAGAAGAGGAAATGACTTCAAAAAAGAAAGTGGACCATCAAAATATGACTTGGAACCTTTATCTCTTAATAATGGACCTTATTTTACATCTGTTTTTGATGACACACTATACTTTTGTAAGTGTAGATGTTGTGTGAGTGTCTGTATGTGAAGATCCAGAGACTTTGAGAAGGGCAACTAGAATCTGTAATCAGTAGTTGGTAGCTTTGATATCAGTGTCAATGGTCAATCTGTTTTGTGTCCTAGCTTCAATGTTAAAAGACCTATCCAAGATGCTGAATCATTTTTGGAAGGTGAGTTCAGCAATTGAAGGAGAATCCAGTCTACACTGTAGAATTAATGAAATTTGGCACCACTTTAACTGCCATGTCTCAATGCTATGGAATCAAAGGAGTTGTCATTTTATAAGGTCTTCAACCTTCTCTGCCAAAAAGTGATAGTGTCTCATCTAACTACAAATCCCAGAATTCCATAGCTTTGAGTCATGGTTCTTTATTGATTGATTGTATCAGGAGCAAACCAAATAGTTGTATAGTATTTAAAAACAAAAAAACAAAACAAAAACCCCCCACAAAGTTTGCAAACTTGGCATTCTATTAAATGTCCTTTGACCAGTAGCTGGCCACATGGAGTGCCTCTGGTGTTGCTATAAGAGGGTCCTCCGTTGAGCATGTGGCAGGGCTCAGGTTGCATTGTTACAGGTCGTTTGTGGTTTGCTCTTCTCCACACTCGCATGCTGTGGGCTCCACTTTGTGGCCCCATTTCTTAAGGTTGGCTTTGCATCTTGTGGTGCAAGAGCACAGTCTGTTCAGCGCCTTCCAAGTCGCCCAGTTTTCCGTGAACCCAGGAGGGAGTATCTCATTTGGTATCAGTCATTGATTGAGGTTTTGGGTTTTAGCCTGCCACCTTTGGACTCTAGCTTGCTGAGGTTTTCCACCGAGTGTCTCTGTAGATCTGAGAAAACTATTTTTTTCATTTAAGTCATTAGCATGCTGGCTGATATTGGAACAGGGGATGGGCTGGAGATGTCACTGCCTTGGTCCATTCACTATTGGTTACTACTTCCCGGCGGATGTCAGGTGGTGCAATGCCAGCTAAACAGTGTAATTTCTCCAATGGTGTAGGGTGTTATTTGGATGGACCTTTTGGGATCGACGCACTTACCTTGTGGATTATAAGTACTTTGGATTACAACTATTTGACCATTTGGTCTTTCCACACTGAGGACCCTACAATTGAACTCTTATTTGAACAATGTGCTTTTGAGAGTGGCTTCTCCGCAGCCATATATGATCACGGTAATGGGTGCAATCTGTCCCTATTGTTTATATGCTTATATTGAATGACTATCACAATATAGTCACATTTTGCTAACTTTGGTTGTGTTGTACTGTATCCTAACCCTGACTCCTTACACTAGATAGTAGGGCATAGACACCTCATGATAATGCCTTTTATCATTATAGTTATTACAGTTATGTTATGGTTATTAAAGTGGCGTCAAACTGCATTAATTTTACAGTTCAGATGTACTGTTAGATAGATGAACTGACTAAGACCTGGAAGATATTAACTGCCAGCAGACATCAAATGCATGTCATGGAATTTTAAAAAAAAAGGTAAAGGGAATAAAATTCCTACTCAACCCCAAAGCAATCAGCCAAATTCTCACTGTACTGAGGATGGGAGGGTGGGTAGCAAGCCAAAGATGGAGATGACTGTGAGAGGGCAGACTGGCCTTAAATAGCCAAAAGCAATGCCCTCTTCACATGCTGCATCTTGGCATGTAGCCCCAACCATCTTTATACTAGACTTTCGATTCAGTGCCTTTTGCCATATGGTCCCGATGCCCCACTAACAATGAAAATAAAATTTAAAAGTGCTTGCAATCTGGTCTTATCAGTTTCAATCTTCCTATCTCCTGGATTTGAGTGGAAACATTGAGATCAAAGGCAAGCAAGAACTGAGATAGAAATTAGCAGTTGCTTCCTGTGCCGGGAATGTTTTTATTATACTACTGCAGCTATCCAGTTATCAGTCTTGGTTGTGGGATAGTTCAATAGTCAGATGTTGCTCCTTCTACTCTCCATCAATGATTTTCTAAAGACATTGCCTTCATGGATTGCTGATTACATTCAAAATGTTAAGCCTTCCACTGTGTTTTATTCCTGCAGGGATCAGCATGTAGCCCAAGTGAACTATGTCTAGGTTGAGTTTGGCTTGGTTCAGTTATGGAAATTTCACTCATAGACAAAGTGCAAAAGCAGGAAATGGCAAATGTGTGCTGTATAAGAAGATTTGCTACACAAACTACAAGTCAAATTCAATAATAAACTATAATATACTGAATATCTTAATTATAACAATTACATATATTGTGGTTACACATAAAAGCCGTTCATGCCTGGGTTGGGCTCCTACCCTTAACGCGGGTTATTCATCAACACAAGCCCAGGTAAGTAATATAAGTCCGCGAGGGAGGGCCCTTCTCCGGGTAAATAGATGGCAAAAGACTGTCAAAGTCAATAAACAGAGTCTTAAAACGGAAAGTTCCAAAGATCATGGTTTGGTGGATTTAAATAGTTGTGACGTTGCAATTCTCAATATGAAACCACAAGGCGTACACGTGCTGAATCCAAGCGCCTGTAAGTTAGGCCTAAGCATGTGGATTGGATCTAGCCAAGATGGAATTTTCCAGGCTTTGAGTACACTTGGGAACAGAGAGATCCATCCAACACACAACTCTTTACCATTCCCGTATTGATGGAGCAACTTACAGGCGTTCCTCTTGGTTGATATGCCACTGACACCTCCGGATTCCCTTGGTCCACTCCGGTTGGATTGATTGCTTTGCTGCGGCGGAAGGTACAGCGCATTGCGGAGCGCGGACTACATACGGCGGTGATCTCACCACAGCCTGATTTCAGCGGTTTGGGAACATTTTGGATTTTGCATTATCTGCAGGATATTGCTTTCCCACCCCCGTCCGCCTAACTCCTCGCCCGCACAAACTCTCCATTTCCAACGCCCAGGTACCATTGGGAACTCTGTATGCGCTACATCTATTATTTATGTGGGGATTGACCTTCTGAATTTGTATGCGCCGCACTGTTTATTTATATAGTGCACTGTCAGTGTCTTTCACCTTGTTGTTATTTGAGACTTCCGGTTGGTGACTGCAAGGTGGCAGACGTATCAGCCTGGGGCTTCAGGAGACAATCCAAAGCAACGAAGCCAAGGAGCCAATCCTTCCACAAAAGAAGTGGAATGAGGCTTCTTGGGGTGTAACCCGATAGTGTGCACGACGGCGTCAGCGGGGGCTCCCCCTCAAGGAGATTCACCAAGAACGCCCGGCAACGGCACGCAAGGGCAGGCGAGCTGCTGTTGGAATTGAGACTGACAGGTCTCAGATTTACTGCCACCAGTCACCAGCTCAAGGTAATAAAACTGCAATTAAAGAAGAAGAAGAAATCCTAAAAGCAATAGATCTCAAGGTTCATCAAAGCCAAACCCATGGGAAGGAAAACCTGGGACAATAAGCTGACCGAAACAGAGGAGAAGAACGAGCACATGAGCACGCGAGCATACAAGCATGAGATCTAGGCACATTAAAGCCGTAGGGGCCAACCAGAGATTGCAAAGGACGGTGAAGTCAAGGTAAAACCACCAGTCTTCCTCTCAGATACTTATAAGATCAGCACATAACTTTTTAAAGTTACGATCCCGAACAAAAGGAACACAAGCGGAGTGCGGAAAGGGGGAGAGGGAGCGAGGGGGGATAAGGAAAAAGAAAGCCAGGAAAAGGAAGGCACGGAAACCCCGAAGCCTGCTCTTTCGGAGCCCCCCTAAGGCAATCCCCGTTCCTCCACCAAGCTTCCATAGACTGACAGAAGCCATCTTGGGAGTAAGTGACCTTGAAATTCCAGACACCAGACGGACCCCTCCATTATTTTCTGTTGGTCATGTGGGTTCTCTGTGCCAAGTTTGGTCGAGTTCTGTAAATTGTGGGGGTCTCAGTAGTCTGTGGAAGTCAGAGCTGAATCGATTGAAGGTACTGCAAATCCCATCATTCGTTATCCATACTCCCCCAAACATATTGTTTTTGTGATTAATCACAATGCTTTAATTATGTTCAATTGGTAACAATGAAAATACATCCTGCATATTAGATATTTGCATTAGAATTCGTAAGAGTAGCTAAATTATTTAAGAAGTAGCAACAAAAATATGGTTGGGGGTCACCACAACATGAGGAACCTTATTTAGGGGTCACGGCATTAGAAAGGTTGAGAACCACTGCATTAATACATATATCTTTCTGTTTAATTGCTATTTTTTAAAAAAATAAAAATTAATTTCTAGGGGGGTGGTGAGTAAATTTTTTTCTGGAAAGGGAGCGGTAGGCCAAAAAAGTTTGGAAACCACTGATCTAGAGATTTATAAAGAAAGCACCATCTCTAGGTTCTCGAAAGTGATTCTCTCCAGTAAAAATATGGCAATTTCTTTTTACACAGTTTTTCACTTTCATGGGATTCCTGCAAATGTGGAGGGCTGACTAACTTCTGAAGTCCAGTTGCTGACGGCAAGCAACAGGCTATAGCTATTTCTGTCATGCTTCGCTATTGGACTTCCCAGGCCCAGAGGCATCTAAATGCTAGACTAGTTGGAGCCATGGCTTGAATTAGCAATGCAATTTCCTATTATTTTGTGTGTTAGTTCAGTGGTACCCATTTTGGGAACTTTTAGGTGCCTTGTACTACATATCCCATCAATCCACACACTGTGCTAGCTGGATAAGGATGAGACATAGAGTTCAATATTCTTGCAAGATACCAGGCTGGCAGGCCCAGATCATGGCCTTTTGGCGCCCTAGGCTAAAGGCTCTGCCCCCGCCCCGGCTCTGCCCCACCCCAGCTCCGCCCCTGCCTCCTCGTTGGCGCGAGGAGGAGGAAGGAAAGCCCCACCCCCGGAGCCGATGCTGCGCATGCGCGGCAGGCCCCAGGGGTGGGGCCTCCCTACGGCTCCTCCCTGCCACCATGCCAGCCTCAGAAGCGGCCAAAATCGCCCTTTTCAGGCCGGCATGACGGCTTTAGGAGGGAGGGAGGAGTCGTGGGGAGCCTCTGGCCTGAAAAGGCCTGAAAAGGGCGATTTCAGCCGCTTCTGAGGCCAGCATGACGGCTTCCCGCGGCATCAGCTCCGGGGTGGGGCTTTCCTTCCTCTTCCTCGCGCTGGCGAGGAGGCAGGGGCGGAGTCGGGGCCAGGGACAGAACCTTTGGAGCCGCGGGGAGCAGAGCAAGGGGGGGTGGCGGGGCGGCCGTGGATGGTGCTTCCGCCGCCGCGCGCCTGCGCTCTTTTTTAGGGATTTTTTATTTTAAAAAACTTTTTTGGGGGGTCTGGATCTGCTGCCCCCCATGGCTACCTTATGGGTAAACCTGGGTCTGCAGGCTGGGTAATGCTGTACTATAGAATTTTCCTACACGAAGAGCAGATTTTTTTTTTTAGTCTTAGGCGGAAGGTTCATTTTGCTGTGTTTAAGACTAATACAGCATTATTTCCACCTTTCTGTTTTTGTCCATCACAAGCACCACCTTGGTTTTAAGCCAGTTGGTGGTGATAATTTTTCATAGTAATCAATACTGGAAACTTGGCCTTAATGCAATTCAATTTAATTTAACAAGGTATTGTACAAAATAACTGCGGGGTGCTGAGTGTGAAATGCCATCTCGTTATTGGCTCCCTTTTATATTCTAGTTAATCAGGGAGCAAAACAGTATTTCCTCCCAACAGTAACCGAGTGCCTCTTTGGAGGGTTAAAAGTGCAGTGTTGGCACAGTAATTCCTCAGGAGATTGTGGCATGAAACCCTCAGTTGCCTCCCAGTTTTCTGTTCTAGCTCTCTCTGCAAAAGGCCCAACCTTTGCAGAATGCACTTGCTATCATTTTGGGCTAGACACAGTGAATCAAAGCCAATATTAGCAGAGTAATTTTTTGAACATAGATGGATGAGATCTGAACTTTTTTATGCTGTGCCAATGAATTCCTGTTCATATTTCTTTCAGGTGAAGGTAGCTTCCGCCCCCTCTCCCTTTTGGATTTATGTTCAGCTGAGTAAGCTGTTCAGGCTAAAATTAAGCCCCCATATAAACAACAGGCTTGGACACTTCCTCTCTGGCCATGAACTCCATTAGTATTTTCTTGCTGCTGCTTCAAAGGTGTTTCTGAATTTTGCGGTCTTTCTTTGTACAGAACATTGGGACTATTTGCAGGCAAACAAGGTGATGGTGGAAATGAATCAAAAGTTTATTTGGCACATATTGCTATTGTGTGCCTTGAAGCTGTTTTCAACCCATCACGGGAGTTTTAAAAAATAAGACCTGTTTGAGGTTTTGCCGTTGTCTTGCTTTGATGCCGGTAGAGTGCGAGTTGCCCAAGTTATTAGTGATTTTCCATGTCTGAGTGGGATTTGAACCCTGGCTTCCCAGTCTATTCCAACATTCAAAGCATTACACCACACTGGCTGATTTTGGCACAACTATACATTTGGCCAAACTTATATGCTACATATACAAGCAGTCCCCAAGTTACAAACATCCGACTTACAAATGACACGTAGTTAAGAATAGGGGTGAGACAACAGGAAGAGAGAGAAAATCAAACTAAAATCAAGAGTAAAACTCTAGTAACTGAAGAGAAGCCACCAGCCTCCACTGACTCTGGTGGTGCAATGGGTTAAACCAGTGTTTCCCAACCAGTGTGCCGTGAGCAATCATCAGGTGTGCCGTGGGAAATTGGAACCTCTTGAGTCTTGAATAAGCCACGCCCCTTTATTCCCCACGGGCCAATCCTGTCATGGTGGCCTTGAACTCCCGCTCGGCACCAAGATGGCGGTGGCAGAGGCGGCAGGACCAGAAGCGCCTTACCTGAGAGGACGCCAGTGGAGTGGAAGTGCCTCATCTGAGGTGATGTGGCGGCGGGTGTGCCTGGTGGTGCTGGGCTTGGCGGCGGGCCTGGTGCTGGTCCGGCCAGCCGGGCGGTGGAGCCCTTGAGCCTGAGCCTGGCCCTGGCCAGCGCCGCCGCCTCTGCCTTCACGGGCTTCCTCTCCTACCCGTGGCTCTACTGCCCACTGTTGCCACGATGCAGGGAACAATGGGGCCCGCCTCCGGGCAGGTACGCGAGTGGCCTACCGGGCCTCAGAAACTGTGATGTGACGTGGAAGGAGCCTCATGGGCTATATTATTATTATTATTATTATGAACTATGAATTAACATAATATTATTATTTTCCCTTAGTACATGCTATTATATTGTTATATTATCAGTATTTGTCATAGTCATGGTGTATATCGTTATTGACTATGAGAGTAATGATAACAGTCAGGATTAACTCCTGTGCTTTACTGATAATATATTGTATGTACCTATAATATTTATATTATTATAATGTAATACAATATAACACTTTTAAAAATAATACAATATTGAAATTATATATTTTATATTACTTGTAATGGTACTAATAATATTACAGTATAATGGTATAGTACAATATAGTAAGTTAGAGTGTCACTTTGTGTCATTTTGGTTGGTGGTGTGCCCCAGGATTTTGTGAATGTAAAAAATGTGCCCCGGCTCAAAAAAAGTTGAAAAACACTGGGTTAAACCCTTGTGTCTGCAGGATTGAAGACCGACAGGTCGGAGGTTCGAATCTGGGGAGAGTGTGGATGAGCTCCCTCTGTCAGCTCCAGCTCCCCATGCAGGGACATGAGAGAGGCCTCTCACAAGTATGGTAAAACATCAAAAACATCTGGGTGGCCCCTGGGCAACATCCTTGCAGATGGTCAATTCTTTCACACCAGAAGCAACTTGCAGTTTCTCAAGTTGATACACACACACACACACACACACACACACACACACCTGACTCTATGCCCTCTTTACTTTTGTCTGCCCAAGCCCTGGCTTCCAGCTCAGAATTTAGATGCATTTCTCAGGAACGTTTATGAACCACTCACTCGAACCTTTGCGAAAATGGATGGTAAGAGAAGCAGCAAGAAATAGCATAGTCTGATTGATCCTATTTTCATCAAGTGACTAATTTCTGATATGCTTTTGTGATTTTGCTTTTGTGGCCATAACTATTTTTTACGGGAAGTGTTTGAACTTCAAACTAGTCATTGCATCAGATCAGGATATTGAAATGGCCTTTAAAGTTTTTGTTTTTGTTTTAATTTGGCTTCAGTTATGGGAGAATTATTTGATAATTTGCATTTGGAAATGGACAAGCATGAACGCTAATCCTTTTCTCTTTTAAAGTAATTATGATGGAAAATTAACAAATGTAAAAAGCCAAAGGCTTTTTCTAATTGTTTCATCAGTTAACTCCAGTGCTGAAGCCAGAACAACATATAACAGAGCAGCCATATGTCCACTTTGATAAGGAGGAGGGGGAGATTAACAGAGATGATATTCCTTGGTCCTGTGTCCTATTTACCATCAGGAAAAAGCCTCTACATTTCAAGTATAGTTTAAGCATGGAGAAAAGCAGGGAGTGATCTTGAAGTTGGTGATAAACAATTGACACAGTGAAAACAAATGAGTTCACATATCACCAGGCAAAAGTTTTTCTCATTTGGGTTTGATATGTTCCAATTTGCTAGGGATAATTCTGATTAATTATCTGTTCAGGCCAACATAGTGTTGTTGTTTCAGCTTGGACGATGACTCCAGAGACCAAAGTTCAAATTTCCACTTGACCATGGAAACCCCATGAGGTAGTCTAAATGTCAAGATGCCCATTCCTATCTAAGTATAAATCTACTTTGTGTACTGATACTTATGTATGAGTCTAGAAAATGTAGTCAAAAAGCAATCAAGAAAATCTGGATTGAATTATCTATGGATCGTTGTAAAAACTGTACCTTAACCATCTCCTCTGATTAGAGTAGTGAAAGGTGAGAGCTAGTTAATCATGGGAGAACCTCAAACAAGCATCCAAACAGCACCTCAGGATAATGCGGATTAACCTGGGCTACCTCTGTACCAAGTTCGGAAATTCTAATTAGTTCAAAACACAATAGCCAGATTGGTCACAGGAACATAATAATAATAATAATATTCTTATTATTTTATTTTATTATGGTTTTCAAATAACAATAAAAAGTGGGGGAACAATTCTAAGGTATAGGATAGTAGGAAAGGGGTAATAAGAGTTGGTCTTGGGGCAAGAAAGGGGGAAGGGAGATAAATAAGAGAAGAAAAAAACGGGCGGGGGAGGTTTCTTCCGTATCTCTTCATAGTAGTTTGAGCATATATAATGCCATCGTTTATTACTTAGGTTTTATATATTCTCTCTTCTTTCTCTTGGTGATGGATCTATTTAGAGTTTAGATCATTATCTTAATTCCGTTCTCATTTGCCCATTTCTTCAGTGAAGACCACTCTGTCATCTTCCTACATTTATTCTGTGTCTTAGTAATCAGAAAAGTCAGTATGTCCATATTCATTATGTCCTGAATTTTTTCTATCCATTCTTCTTTTTGAGATCTTGACTTTTGCTTCCATGGCCTTGCATAGATGATTCTGGCCGTGGTGGTCATGTATGTAAACAGTTTGTCTTTGTTTGTGTTCCATTGAATGTTCGTCATTCCAAGGAGAAGGCATTCTGGATTTAGAGGGATTTTCTTTTTCAGAATCTTTTGGCATAAGACAAGTATTTCTTTCCAGAATGATTTTGCCATTTCGCATCACCACCACATGTGTAAAAAGGATCCTGCGCATTCTCCATATTTCCAGCACTTGTCGTTGGTATTCTTGTAGAACTTTGCTATTTTTTTGGTGTCATAAGAACATAAGAACATAAGAAGAGCCATGCTGAATCAGACCTCAGCCCATCTAGTCCAGCATTCTGTATCACACAGTGGCCCACCAGTTGTACACGGGGATCTCGAGCAGAAGGGAGGGCAAAACCCTGACCTGCTCCCGACCCCCCACAACCAGTACCCAGGGAAATCCTGCCTACCTCAACCAACTCCGAGGTGGCACTTGAATGTCCTTTTCAGTAACTACCGATACACTTGGTATCCATGAATCTGTCTAATCCTGCCTTGAAGTTGTTCAGGCTGATAGCTGTCACAACCTCTTCTGGAAGTGAGTTCCATAACCCAATGACCCTCTGGGTGAAGAAATATTTCCCTTTATTAGTCCTAATTTTCCTACCTTGGAGCTTCAGGGAGTGCCCTCTAGTCCTAGTGTTTTGTGACAAAGAAAATAGTTTTTCTTTATTCACCTTTTCTATCCCATGCATGATTTTATACACTTCGATCAAGTCACCTCTTAAATGCCGTCTTTCAAGGCTGAAAAGACCAAGGCGTTGCAACCTGGTTTCATAAGGGAGCCGCTCCATCCCTTGGATCATTCTTGTTGCCCTTTTCTGTACCTTTTCCAGTTCCGTTATATCCTTCTTAAGGTGCGGAGACCAGAATTGTACACAGTACTCCAAATGTGGCCTTACCATCGATTTGTAGAGAGGTAATACAACATTTGCTGACCTATTTTCGATTCCCTTTCTGATCATGCCTAGCATAGAATTTGCTTTTTCACTGCTGCTGCACACTGGGTTGACATCTTCATTGAGCTGTCCACCAAAACCCCAAGATCCCTTTCCTGGTTTGTCTCGGAAAGCTTTGACCCCATCAATTGGTAGGTGTAGTTGGGGTTCTTTGCCCCGATGTGCATGACTTTACACTTGTTTAGGTTAAAATGCATTTGCCACTTTGTTGCCCATTCACTCAATTTCGAGAGGTCTTTCTGGAGCTCTTTACAATCAGTTTCATTTTTAACTACCCTGAACAGTTTAGTGTCGTCTGCAAACTTTGCTACATCAGAATTCACTCCTACATTCAGATCATTAATGAATAAATTAAAAAGTAACAGACCAAAAACTGAACCTTGGGGTACGCCACTTCTCACCTCTTTCCATCCAGAGAAGTGTCCATTTATTACCACCCTTTGTTTCCTACAGTTTAGCCAGGTTCCAATCCAGGACAAGACCTGTCCTCTGATTCCATGGCTGAAGAGCTTATTTAGGAGCCTTTGGTGAGGGACTTTGTCAAAAGCCTTTTGAAAGTCAAGGTAAACAATATCAATTGGATCCCCTTTATCTATGTGTTTATTTACACCCTCAAAGAATTCTAACAAGTTAGTAAGACATGATTTGCCTTTGCAGAAACCATGTTGATTTTCTTTCAGCAATGCCTGTTCTTCTATGTGCCTAGTAATATTTTCTTTAATAATGGTTTCCATCACTTTGCCTGGAACTGAGGTTAAACTGACTGGTCTATAATTTCCTGGATCACCTGTGGATCCTTTCTTGAAGATCGGTGTTACATTTGCCTCCCTCCAGTCCTCGGGTACAGTGCCTGATCTTAGAGAAAGGTTATATATCTTAGCTAGAAGTTCAGCAATTTCACACTTGAGTTCCTTAAGAACTCTGGGGTGGATGCCGTCTGGACCTGGTGATTTGTTGACATTTAGTTTAGTAAGGCATATGAGAACATCCTCCTTGTTTATCTCTATCTGGTTTAATTCTTTTAATTCCCTCCCTGAAAAAAACTGACTCAGCTGCAGGCATATGTTGTCTGTCCTCCTGTGTGAAAACGGAGGCAAAGAAGTCATTTAGCTGCTCAGCAATCTCCTTGTCTTCGCTGATTTTCCCTTTCTGACCATTGTCGTCGAGTGGCCCAACTGCTTTTCTAGTTGGGTTCCTGCTTCTGATGTACTTAAAGAAGTTTTTGCTGTTTTTTAAAAATATTCTTTGCTATGTGTGCCTCAAAATCTCTCTTGGCTTTCCTGACTGTTGCTTTGCATTTAGTTTGCCAGAGCTTGTGTTCCTTTCTGTTCTCCTCGGTAGGAAGAGGTACAACTGGTACATCATCTTTATCCTGTTCTCCTTTAGATCATACGCATATGTGTATTTTAGTCTTTTATTCCATATCACCTCCCAGTCTTCCAATGCTATAGTTTTTCCTATGTCTCTGGCCCATTTGACCATACAAACTTTGACTTGTTCTTTTTCTGTACTCCATTCTAATAAGAGTTTATATTCTTGTAATTCCCTTTTTCTTATTTTCAAGGGCTTTTTGCCAGGCCAAAATTCCTTCTTCAAATCCCAAATTACTGTCCTTTTTGTAACAGTCTGTGATCTGATAGTAATAATTTCATTTTTATACCCCGCCAACCATCTCCCCGTAGGGACTTGGTGCGGCTTACAAGGGACAAGCCCAAAAAACAATTAAAACACAGAAGACAATATTTACCAATTAAAAACATCAATTAAAAACAATACAGTATAATCATACAAAACATAAGAGTAATATGGCTGAAAAGAGAATTTGCTGAGGTACCGTTTCAATGAGTGCAAAACATTTTTTCAGGAGTGAGCATATTACACCTATATGAAAGTCATTCCACTGGTTGCTTATTAGTTTCTCGGCAAAGTACAAAATGTTGGTTTTGACCTTTTAAAGCCCTACATGCAGGCATGTGCCATTGGGGGCATGCCATTTTGGGGTCCATTTTCAGCCCCCTCAATTCTCAGGGTGGTCTAGAAAAGGCCTTACTGGTACATTATTTAAACTGTTATTTTATTCATATAGATGATTCTGATCACCAGGCTCATTATATCCCACATTAATGGGGTTATTGGGATAACAATACAAAAGGTTTGCTAGGGTAGACCCTCTGACACCCAGTCTCAGCCCCCCCCCCCGAACCAAACTCAGCCCCCCGAATCAAAATCCTGGCTACGGCCCTGCCTACATGGTTTGTAGGCATGTGCATTTGGGCCAAAAGGCATGCCATTTTGGGGTCCATTTTCATCTGACCCCTCATTTTGTTTACCAGAAAGTTACCCGAAAGGGGAGGGGTGTTTTCCATTTCATTCAGTAGAGATTCTGCCAATTGGCTACAATGAGAAACTTTAAAGGCTCAATCCTCGGCCATTTAAAGTTCTATCTGCATGAAACCTACCTCAGGTGTAGACCCCATTTCCAACTGTAGACCTGCCAAGTTTCAAAACAATTCACCAAATATAATGGTTTGGGTCTAGGTTGCCTCCAGGATCACCTTCTCTCATACAATCCGCCCATACACTGAGGTCTTCTGAAGGAGGTCTGTTCCAACCAGTCAGAACCCGACTGGAGACTGTCACCCACAAGACCTTTTCATTAGCCACCCCACAACTGTGGAACAACCTGCTGGAAGAAGTTCGACAACTAGATCAGCTGTCGAAATTTAAGCCACAATCGAAGACCCATCTCTTCTAGAAGATCCATCCAGTAATTTGAAGTTGTGAATTTATCAGTTGATTTTAACTTGTCTTTTTACTCTGTGTATCTTGTTGTATGTCGTTTAATAGTGTTTTACCTCTTGTTTTAATGAAGTTGTATCTCGCATCGAACCTCAGGGAAAGGCGGGTAATCCATTATTATTATTATTATTATCCTGGAAAAACCCTGGAAATCGAGGTTTAGTTCAAGTTAAAAAACACTTGGGAAGATCTTCCCAGGTACAGATCTTGTGGAGACTACATCTCTGGATCACTCATAGGCCGCTCGCCTATAGAACGCACTCCCAAACAAAATAGGATCGACTCCATCTCTCCTCGCTTTTAGAAAAAGGCTGAAGTCGTGGTTCTGGGACCAGGCCTTTGAGCAGCAGATGTAAATTGAACCTTTGGATTTGACTGGATTGACACTTTGGACTTGACTGGACTGACAATGTGTTCTGCTTGATGGCTTTAATTAATTATTATTGTATGTAGTGGTTTTTAATGTAATGTTTTTTTAATGTTTTTAATGCTTTTTAATGATGTTGTTTATATGGTGTATTTGTATATTGTATTGTGGTGTTGCAGCCTGTAGTGCTGCAAATGTAAGCCATGCTGAGTCCCCCTTCAGGGGTGAGAAGCTACGGGGTACAAATACCATAAATAAATAAATAAATAAATAAATAAATAAATCTATGCATATAAATAAAAGTCAGTGTTTGCGGGCGGTGGGTGGGTGGTGCGACTGAGCTGTGACTGGCCAGCCTCCCAACATTCCAACACAGCACAGAGAGGAAAGGGAAGGGCCTGAGGCAGGCATAAATGGCTGGAGTTGAAGTTAGCCAGTTGAGAGTTTTTTCTGTTGGAAATGGAATGTTCAGTACATTCACCCAATACACTTCTAAGGTGACTCAGAGGGAAAGCAAAAGGCCTCAGGCACTCAGCCACTGCAGCCCACAGCAATGACAGATCAGGACCAAACATAGCAAATTGGGGCCCACAGGCCCACTACACAACCTGGTGTGATTTAGGGCAGGATGGGCCAAGAATGATGGGATTTGCAGTACATTCACCTCATTCACTTCCCAAACAACACTGCAGCCCCTATACATCACAGACCAGACCCAAACTTTGCACACAGAGTACCCATGACCCACTCTACATCCTGGTGCAGTTTTGAGTGGGTCAGACCACGGATGATGGGATTTGAAGTACCTTCACTCACTTTCTGAGACCGCTGCAACACTCATCCTGAGTTTGGGTCTGAGACATCCTGAGACTTTCAGTACCTTCCCTCACTTCCAGACACCACTGCAACCCTCATCCAGAGAATGATCAAGACAATATGTGACACACACAGCCCCCATGACCCACTCAACATCCTGGCGCTGTTTGGAGGGGGATGCACCATGGCCCCCTCGCAGTACCTTCACTAAGTTTCTGAAACCACCGCAAGCCACATAAACATATAATAGGAACCAACCTTGGCACACAATGCCTTCCTCAAATAACCCGGGCACCGCCGGGTCCTCAGCTAGTAAATAAATAAATCACCATAGCCATCCCTCCTGTGCGGGCCCTGGAATTCCCCCCTCCCCGCTCCAAACTCCACCACACCATTTAGACACACCACAGAGTAAGCAGAAACCTCCATCCTCAATAAGGAGGCATTTCTTGGTTTTTAAATGCTGAAATAGGGCCCATGGAGGGAAGGAGGCTGATGTTTGTGTCCATTCATGTGACACCGGTCCAGTACAGGTGGGTGTATGGCCACTCAAAAAGGCAGCCCCACCCCCCAATGCACAGAGAACTGGATTTTAAAATTCCAGTTTGCTGCAAATTTTCTGTAGTGTGGAAGGACCTCCAAATGGGGAGATGACAGGATGAGGCAACATCTTGTCCTTTCCTGTAAGTCCAGGCAAAAACAAGCTTCCCCATCCTCTCTTAGGTTGTGTCTTCTTTTCTCATTAATCACTTTTGCCATCTTGATGGCTATTGGCCACAGATGTCCTAGTGTTCTTTCATGAAATATTAGCTGGATAAATATGATGGATTCCATTTCTGTTTACGTTAGTGTAATGGCAGCTAGTATATCCAAGGAGATACAAATTTTATGCCAATCTGTATGCTTTCCTGCCTTTTTTTGGGTGTGTGCGTGCGATCCATAAATAACAACTTTTCTAAGCAGGTAGCTAGAACGCACTTTAGTTTGGTAATGCAGGAAATAATTCCAGTTGGTTGAAACCCATCACACTAAAACAGTAGGGCTAGGACCACATTTTATTACCGTTGGAAATGTGCCAATCTTTAGACTCCTGAGTTCATTGGAGTGGGGAAGGAGTTGCATAGAGGGAAAAGAAACCCAATAATTTATATCGAAATATTTTAGTGACAATTTACTGTTACAATATCACACACCACTGCCAAGAAATGTACTGGATATATGCAATTTACATTATTTATGTTGGACATCTGAGTGCGCAAGGGAAACTAAACCATACAACACACAGTAGGGTTTTCTTTGTTGTTAATATACCCAGCATTGCACAGACAAGTAACAATGGGACTTCTATAAAGTGAGAGACTTCTGATTTTTAGTTTTGTACTTTGTTTTTATATTTTGAATTTGAGTGAAAGCATGGAAATGTGACCCTAATGAGCTTTTTCTATTTTGTTTTACAACCCATTAAAAAGGGGGGGTTCATGCAATAACAACAGATAACTACTGTATTCTTATTAATTATTATTTTTAAACAAAATATTAAACAATTGAAAAATGGGTTCACGTTCCTTAACCCAGTGTTTCCCAACCGGTGTGCTGCAGCACACTAATGTGCCGTGAGCAATCATCAGGTGTGCCGTGGGAAATTGGAACCTCCAATACCCTTTCTTCCCCCTCCTCCCAAACACTTTTTCTTCTCCACTCGGGCTCCCTTCTTCCCAGCCTCGCTCTGCTCGCTTTGCCTCGCTTTGCTCACGATGCCGCCATTTTGATCCGAGGGGGAAGTGTGAGCCTGTTCAGGAGGGGAGGGGGAGGGAGGAAGACGTGGGGCGAGTCTGCGCAGTAGCACCTGCATGGGTCACGTATTCCTCCCCCCTCCCCTCCTGAAGAAGGGAGCCCGAGTGGAGAAGAAAAAGTAAGTGTTCGGCAGGAGGGGGAAGAAAGGGCGTGAAGGGGAAGGGGGAAGGAAGAGGTCTCTGTCGAAAGCTGGCATTGGCAAACTTGGACCTTCCAGGTGTTTTGGACTCCAACTCCCACCATTCCTAGCAGCCTCAGGCCCTTTTCCTTTCCCCCTCTCAGCCACTTAAACAGGAAAGGGCCTCAGGTTGTTAGGAATGGTGGGAGTTGGAGTCCAAAGCACGCAGAGGGCTGAAGTTTTCCCATGCCTGTTTTAGGGACCTTAAAGGGGTGAGCCTCCTTCCAACATTGTGATTCTGGATAGAAAACAAAAAAACAACGTAACATAACATTGTTTGAGTCCACAGTGCTCTCTGAGTGTAGGTGAACTACAACTTCCAAACTCAAGGTCAATTCCCAAGCAAACCCTTTCAGTACTTTCTGTTGGTAATGAGAGTTCAATATGCCAAGTTTGGTTCAATTCCATTGTTGCAAGAGTTCAGGATGCTCTTTGATTGTGTGTTAACTATAAATCCCAGAAACTGTAACTCCCAAATGTCAAGGTCTATTTTCCCCAAACTCAATCTGTGTTCACATTTGGGCATATTGAGTTTGGTCCTGATCCAACATTGTTTGAGTCCACAGTGCTCTCTGGATATAGGGGAACTACAACTCCCAAACTCAAGGTCAATGCCCACCAAACTCTTATAGCATTTTCTCTTGGTTATGAGAGTTCTGTGTGGGAAGTTTGTGTCTTTTTTTTGCCATTTCTGCCATGTTGTGTTCATCAAAACAGGCCCAGGTTTCACACTGAGTGTATAAATGCATTTAAAAACATATCATTTTGTGTAAAAAAAAAAGTGCCATGGCTCAAAAAAGGGTGGGAAACACTGCCCTAACCTCACTATTAATATTTGGAAACAGCAAGGAAGTATGACCAGGGAACCTCCTAATACCTTAGCATTAATGTCAAACCTAATATTTGTAAATTTTGACTTTCAATTTTGAATTGTGGCCCAGATCACAGCTTAGGTTTGCCTTAACATATGGTTTACAGTCCTGTAGATGCCCAAATGTCAAATTTGCTTAATTTTGGAGCGATTTGTTTGTCTGTAGTTTATCTCTCTGGGCAGTTTCAGGTTTAGCATTTGATCAAAGTCTGGGTCATTTTAACAGGACCCATATTACCTCTTTTTGTGCTAAACTTGATCCCAACACCTTTTTATGGCTGCAATTCTCCCACCTTTAATAATGTACGTATTCACCCCAAATGTATGAAAATGGCAACATAAAAAGAGATGGGTGGTGGTGGGGTGGCTTGAACTTATTTATTATTTAACCAAAGACATTTTTATGGTGGTAATAAACTGCTTTGGAGCCCAAAGGCAAGTTGTAGAAAGAGACCCTGTTGATGGCAGACAATAAAACAAGAGACACCTTAAAACCATTAAGCCCAAATAATTACCAACTCTAAATCAATGCCATAAAATTAAACAGGGACATTTAATGGATAAAAGGCAAGTCAGAAAAATAATCACAAAAGGGAGAAAATTGTGTTTGGGATGGTGAAGGAAAAATATATATCATTTTTGTTAGTTATTACATTTCTCTATCCTTGCCAGTGCTCCAGGGACAGGTGCGGAAACATCTGAGCTATATGATGTAGGAAAATATTAAATTTTCAATATGCATATATTAAATATGATTTAACTGATACCTACTGCGGAACTTTCTTGCACACTGGAAGCCCCCAAGTGCATTATGTGGTTGTAAGGTTGCATTGATTTTAGGTAAAGGGCAATCTTATTAACTTTCGTTTTGTACTTTCTGCCTTGTTTGGAAAGAGGACTTGTTTTCTTTTAAGAATATGTACCCTATTGTTAATCCCATTGGCCAGATTCCCAGAGTAGTCGTTGTTTACTCTAAAGCCTATGAATATTCCATTATCCAGAGGACACTCTGTCCACATCACATAGGGCAGCAGAGTACAATGGCACGGAGTCTTTAGCATATTATTAGATAAACTGTGTGGTGTAGTGGTTTGAGCATTGGACTACAACTCTGGAGACCAGGCTTTGATTTCCTGCTCAGCCATGGAAACCCATTGGTGTGTGACTTTGAGTGAGTCACACACACTCAGCCGCAGCTGTCAGTTGTCCTAGGGTTGCCATTTGTCAGAAGCAATTTAGAGGCATTCAACAACAACAGCCTTTCTTTGAAACTTTTATAGCAAAGACTGGATATAGGGAATGCTTTAATTCTGTATTGCTGCACGGTAGAAGGTTTGACTGGATGACCCTTATGGTTTATTCCAACCTTATCTTCTTCTTCTTCTTCTTCTTCTTCTTCTTCTTCTTCTTACTGTAACAACCCTAGTAATTGCATGGTTTCAAGAGTCACCTAGCTGGGGTGAAGCAGGCAGACAATCCATGTTATCACACCAGGGCTTTAAAATGGGCAGCCCTGCATTTCTGCTGACTGCACAATTCTGGGAAATGTAGCTTGTAGGCATGGTTTAGAACCCAAAAATAGGAAATCAAAAATCTAATTGGGGGTTTTTTTGATTAGTAATAGAAAGACTTACAAAAAAATTTCCAAAAATTTCTAAAATGTAACTTAATTACTAATGAAATTCGTTAGTAGTTCGTATGCCAGCGCATGCATTTCCAGATGGTTTGTTTACAACTCCCAGAAATCCTAACAGCTGGTAAATTGGCTGGGATTTCTGGGAGTTGTAGGCCAAAACTTGAATAAATCACACTGAATTCTAGATGGGACTCTCCAAATAGGAAGGAGGGAGGGAAGGAGGGAGGGAGGGGGGTATTCTATTCTTGGAAGCAGCAAAAAAAAGAGGAGGAGCCCCTCGCTCCTCGCTGCCTCTCTCACCCCGATCCTGAGGGAGCGAGGGCCCAAGTTTGCCCAGGCTGAGAGGAAAAGGAAGAGGCCTGAGGCTGTGAGGAATGGTGTGAGTTGAAGTCCAAAACACCTGAAGGGCTGAAGTTGGCCCGTGCGATGGGGCAAGACAGAGCAACGGGGAAGAGAAGGGAGGGGGGAGAAGCCACCAGTAAAGAGGAGGGCAGAGAAGCATGTGAGAGAGTGCAGGGAGAGAAAGGAGGAGAAGCGTGTGTGTGTGTGTGTGTGAAGTTGGCCCGTGCGGTGGGGCAAGACAGAGCAACGGGGAAGAGAAGGGAGGAGGGGAGAAGCCACCAGGAAAGAGGAGGGGCAGAGAAGCAGGTGAGAGAGTGCAGGGAGAGAAAGGAGGAGAAGCGTGTGTGTGTGTGTGTGTGTGTGAAGTTGGCCCGTGTGGTGGGGCAAGACAGAGCAACGGGGAAGAGAAGGGAGGGGGAGAAGCGTGGAGGACTACACTTTCCAGAATGCCTAGCAGCAGCGTCACTTCCAGTTCCCCATAGAAATGCGGGAAAAAGAAGAAGATGAATGAAGGCGGGAAGGAAATGAGGGGAGAAGACAGGGAGAAGTGAGTAGTACAATAATTAAGAATTTATTACGATCATAACGCAAATTGTTTGCCTCAAGGACCGTAAAAGAACGTCTACTTCCTGGTTAGCTGCCGTGATGCGTATAAACTAGAAAGTCCCATTACATACGAATCACTTACGATTTCTTTTAATTTTCATAACTTTTTTCTCATGCCTAGTAGCTTGGGAAGCATTTCCCAGACTCCTGCAGGTGGCAGAAATGCGGGTCTAGCCCTCTATATTGAGTCTATGTCTATGTGATTGCAATATTGTTTGATTATTCTTGTCTGTGATATGTGATATCTGTATACCTTTATAAAGTGGAATGTTTGTATGTATGTGTGGGTGGAGGGCGGGAGGCGCGGAAGGGTGGGGCGGATATGGGCGGATATGGCAGCTACTTTCACAGGCCACAGCGACCAGCGTGGGTGATGGACCTGCACCAAACTTGGTACACATAACCCCCTTTACGTCCTGGTGCGGTTCGGGGGACATGACGCACGGATTATGGGATTTGTAGTACTTTCAAACACTTTGGTTCCCACAGACCACTGAGGCCACCAAAAAGGACACACAGCCCCCATGACCCACTCTACGTCCTGGTGCAGTTTGGAGGAGGGTGGACCATGGATGATGGGACTTGAAGTACCTCTACTCACTTCCCAAGTCCGCTGCAACCCTCATCCAATCACTGATCGAGACAAAACTTGGCATACATAACCCCTATGACTGCTTTCACGTCCTGGTGAGGTTTGGGGGAGGACTGACAATGGATGATGGGATTTGTAGTACTTTCACACCCCTCTGTTCCCACAGACCACTGTGGCCCCCAACAAACACTGATAAATACCACACTTGGCACACAGAGCCCCAGTGACCCACTCTACATCCTACTGAAGTTTGGAGGGGGCCAGAACATGGATGATGGGACTTGCAGTACCTTCCCTCACTTTCCAAGCCTGATACAAACCTAATCCAATGACTGATCAACACCAAACCTGGCACACAGAGCCCTCATGACCCACTCTACATCCTGGTGCAGTTTTGTGTGAGACGCACCATGGATGATGGGACTTGAAGTACCTTCTCTCACTTCCTAAAAACAATGCAACCCTCATCCATTCACCAATACAGACCAAACTTAGCACACAGAGCCCCCATGACCCAATCTACATCCTACTACACTTTGGGAGAGGGTGGACCAGAGATGATGGGACTTCTACTACCTTCAGTAATTTCATGATACCACTGCAACTCCCAATAATGATGGATCAAGACCAAACTTGGCACACAGAGCCCCAATGACCCACTCTATATCCTGCTGCACTTCTCAAATGACCCGGGCACCGCCGGGTCCCCAAACTAGTATATATATATTCATAGGAATGCTCCGGACCCTATGCACCTAAATCTTGAGAATATTGACGAAAGTGTCCAGGGTCCCGAAGAAGCCAAACATGGCAAAACGGATTGGTGCTGAGATTTAATCTACCCGTCAACCTTGACAGAGTCTGGGAAATATTATTTGGACTTTAAAGCAAAGACTGGATATAGGGAATGCTTTAATTCTGTATTGCTGCACGGTAGAAGGTTTGACTGGATGACCCTTATGGTTTATTCCAACCTTATCTTCTTCTTCTTCTTCTTACTGTAACAACCCTAGTAATTGCATGGTTTCAAGAGTCACCTAGCTGGGGTGAAGCAGGCAAACAATCCATGTTATCACACCAGGGCTTTAAAATGGGCAGCCCTGCATTTCTGCTGACTGCACAATTCTGGGAAATGTAGTTTGGGAAGCATTTCCCAGACTCCTGCAGGTGGCAGAAATGCGGGCTTAGCCCTCTATATTGAGTCTATGTCTATGTGATTGCAATATTGTTTGATTACTCTTGTCTGTGATATATATATATATATATATATATATATATATATATATATATTCATAGGAATTTACCCCATGCACCTAAATATTGAGAATATTGACGAAAGTGTCCAGGGTCCCGAAGAAGCCAAACATGGTGAAACGGATTGGTGCTGAGATTTAATCTACCCGTCAACCTTGACAGAGTCTGGGAAATATTATTTGGATTTAACCATTTGGAATTACAATTTAGTTATTGGAACTACAACGCAACCCGACTCTGGGACCTTTTTGTTTGCAACCTAAGGATTATAATTAGTGGACTCCCGCACAGATAGTAAATATAGACTGCGTTCTTTTTGTGCATAGCCTTCAAATTTGTGTTGTATTTTGAAACCTACAAATACTTTGGAAAAATATCCACTAATAGAATATAACAACTTGAATCTTGGACTCTTGACTCTTTTTTGGTATTGCTTTACTCTAGAGGAGCTACCCCACTTTTTTGTTCAGAAATGCGGGACTGCCAGAGCATTAAATGTCTCTGACCAATTCAATTCCTCCAGTATCTTATATATATCATGGCCACTGCACTCATGGTCCTTTCCCTTTTACCACTACTGGTTACACTGTCAGAGTTATGCTAGCAAAGGATTTTGGACATTCACTTCATTGATCCTTTGCCACAGCACCTTGAGAGTTTGAACTCACAGGACTGGTATTCAATGGACCTTATCACATTAAGGTCAGGATTCAGCATACATCATGGCAAATTCGTGGGGTCTTCCATTTCATCAGAAGCACGAAATGGGAAGCATGAAATGGGAAGCTCTCTCCTCCGCAAAAAATCTGCTTGACACGAAAGCCTACAAGAACATGTTATGTGCAAATCTTGCTGATGTTTAATATATCATGACAAATGTCACATGTGACATCATCCATTTAACATTATGAGAACTCACTCACTGCTCTATAATCCAGATCAATGAAGTTAATCAGCATTCTGAAACTGGTTTAAAAGGCAGCATTATTCAGTGTAGGTCTCATATGACACCCAGCTCATTCTGAGGATGGGGGGCAGGCCCGAAACTGTACCTGATAATTTCCATCTCTGCCTCGAAGCCGTTACTGGATGGCTGTGAGCCAGTAGGTTGAAGGTGAATCCAGCGAAGATGAAGATCCTCTGGCTGGGTCGTCTGGGTGGTAGGGATGCCCAGCTTCCGACCCTGGACAGCGTGGCGTTATGCCCGTCATCTTCAGTAAAGAGCCTTGGAGTTCTTTTGGACCCTCTGTTGTCAATGGAGGCACAAATTTCCGCTGTCAACAGAGTGGCGTTTTTTCATCTTCGCCAGGCTAGGAGGCTGGCCCCTTACTTGTATCGGCACAACTTGGCCACGGAGATCCAAGCCACGGTCATCTCAAGGTTAAACTACTGTAACGCTCTCTACATTGGTCTGCTTCTGTCGGTGACCCGAAAACTCAAGCTGGTGCAGAACACCGCAGCTCGGTTGCTCACGAGCTGCCACATTACACCAATTCTGCGGGAACTGCACTGGCTTTCTATTGAGTGTTAGTCTTGCTTTTTAAGGCCTTGTATGGTCTGGGGCCAGTGTACCTAAGGGACTGTCTAACTCCATATTGTCCCATGAGAACACTTAGATCTGAAGACTGGAATCTTCTAGCCGTCCCAATGTCAAACAATACCACCTAACTTCAACACGGAGAAGGGCGTTCTCCATCATCGCCCCAGTTCTCTGGAACACACTACCCCCCGAGGTTCAGGCCTTGCGTAATCTGTTGCCTTTCAGAAGGCCTGCAAGTCGGCGCTATTCCAGCAGGCCTTTGAGTTGTAATGTGCTATCCCCTAGGACTTGTGTTATCTCTTAGGAATTGTTTTATCCTTGTGGTTTCATTTCTGTTGTAGATTTGTTGTTTTATTGTGGTGTTAGATGTAAGCCACCCCGAGCCGGCTGGGAGTGGCGGCCAATAAATCTAGTAAATAAATAAATAAATATTCAGACCATGAAATCTCAGGGGCTGGGATACTTCTCACTTGTCAACCCTAATCTTGATACCCAGGTTACTCCTCAGTCTTGCCTCCTAGTTTGCCTTTTGGCCTTGTCTTCTTGTTCGCCTGTTTGCTTGACTTTCCAGATTATTTGTTTTGATTTACTCTTTAGGCTCCCAAGTGCTGGCTTTACTCTACATGTTCCAATTTCATTTACACTTGACAGGCTTTGAGAAGGAAAAAATGCTTGACAATGCAACCCTTTTCTTTTTTTCATGTGGGCAAAATGTTATTCTTGTGGATATCAATTTAGATATGGAAGAATACAAAAGGGAGAGAAGTGTGGCTTAGGACCCCTAAGCATGGCCCCTGAAGCACCTCACAAATGCCTTGATCTGACTCTCACTTAAATTTTTCAGCGGGACTGAATTTTGAGCAGTCCCTTGCTTCCATATTGCCTCAAAGATGTCAAAGCCACCTAAGAGATGCAGAGATTTGCTTCCCACTAATTCTCCATGGCAGCCCAAATCTCAAAAGGACTGCACCCCCCAGCAACAAAAACCATCAAAAATTGGACAAAATGACACCCTGGAAGTGACATTGCATCTGGCTGGGCATTGTGTGGAGTGGAGAGGACCCTGCCCATTTGCAGTCACCCACTTCTAGTTTACAGTAATATATTGCGTTCTACATAGTTGTGTTTGTGCTCATGAACCAGTCTTCACCCAGTCCTAAAACACCCTGTGAACGAATTATTTGGCCCCTTACTTTCACCCCTCATTCCCACTCTATCTCGAAAATTGTACGGAAATACTGGCCTATTGTGAGCTCGATTCCAGGATTGGAGAAACCCCCAATGATAGCCAACAAAAAGACACCTAATATCAAGCAATTATTGATCCATGCGGACCATAGAATCCCCCAAGATTCTCCCATTGGGAAAACATTTACCCAACCATGCCATCACTGCACGATATGTAAACATATTTCGATGCAAGAAACAATCACGGACCTAGAAGGCAAACACACTTTTAAATTACGTACAAGAGCAACATGTGGCAGTAGAAATATTATTAATTGTTTAATTTGTCCATGTCAGAGATATTATGTGGGCGAAAGTGGGCGTGACCTACGCACGAGGGCTCAGGAACATAAATCCAGATTTAAAACACGCAATGAATCCTCACCACTCTATTCTCATTATAAACAGAACCATAACTTCAATGATTTCAAAATCCTGGTATTAGAAATTATTGCACCCAAACCATATCAGGAACATAAGAAACTACTACATCAAAGAGAAGTTTTTTGGATTCATTCCCTAAAAAGCGAGTTACCCCTGGGCCACAATGATTGTTTATCAATCAGCGAAATTTTGGAGTAAGGTTTCACCTGTAGCAAAGTAGGAGTGTATGTAAGGTAAATGTAAGGTGTTATGTGTTGTCCGTTGACTACCATACGAAGTAGTGGCTGCGTCCACTCTGAAATATACATTGATGTGAATACTACAAATGGTATGTAATATATATATATATAGCCTAGCCATAAGGGTTGTCCTGTTCAACTGGTGGGCTTATTATATATAGAAAAATGATGTTATATTTGACTGTTATTTTATTTTTACCTTTATGTATAGATGATCGGACCAGTGGAATTTATAAACAATATTATTATTGTTGGGTCCTGATGAAGCCAGTTTTCTGGCGAAACGGAGAGGCCTTTAGATACACAGTCCGTCGACCCTCAAGAGCCCCTTAATCCGGATTATATATATTACGAATCTATGAAGTATGGATATATATTATTATTTTTGGATTTATCCATTTGAGAGCTCTGTGATTATTGTTTTTGGATAATTCAACAATTCCACATCCCCATTTGGGAAGAAATATATATGTTCCACGCCAAGTGATTTTGAAAAGATACTACCAATAAAGAAATATATACTTAAGAAAAAGACATTCTTTGTGTTGCAGCTAACCCTTTGAATTTTACTTTTTATGCTGCTTTGAGGACACCCTTCCTCCCTCTTTAAAGTATATGCTTGTTACAAGTACATAATGTTTCTGTTCTTTATCTCTGTGTTGGTAGGTGTATGACTTCCTTTCCGGATCTTTCTGCTGTGAACACACCATTCACAGACAAAATAATGTTTATTAGAATTGTATTCTCAGCACCATCTCTTAAATTGTAGCAGAATCTTAGACCTCCTATTAATAATTTCATCAGGTTGAACTATCTATATAAATGGACAAATCTTGAATTATTTAAAAAAGAAAACAGTGAAAAGTCATAAAAATGGTCTATAGCATGCCTCTGGTTGTGGCCCTCCACCTTTCTAAAAAAAAGATATGAATTGGGTCCTTTGGCTATCTTTTTAGAACTTGGCAGCTCAATAGGAGATGGTGAATGTAAGTTGCCCTATGGCACTTGATTACTCTTTGGTTTTTTATCTCCCCTCTCCCATACCCTTTTCAGAACCACATCTGTTAACTTGTTTTCTTTCTGCATTATATAGGGGAAATAGTCAGCACCATTTAATGATCCATCTTTCCCTCACTTTTCTCTGTTATTTCCCAGAAACAAATGCCTTTCCTTATAAAAATCATAACCGTCCCATAACAGTGCTGGGAATAGAAGCTCTGTAGCCAGAGGTTTGGTTTGTGGTTTCGGGAGATGTGGGGTGAAATGAATTGCTTCACATCTTGCAGGATATCTCTGTTTCGTTTGAATGGGTTTAAGGACCTCATCTGATGGGTGTAGGGCTCAGTTTCCAACGCTGTGGAAACAGAACACCACAAGAGTCCCATGGAGCCCATCACATGATGTAAGAGCACTTTTAGTGGGACTCCATGGGGCCCTGTTTGCGCAGAGGATGGAAACAAAACCCTACATTAGTCTTCCCAACAGCTTTAAGACAGGAGAAAGCAGGAGAAAGACAGGTATCAATGTGGTAAGCATTGATGGCGAAAGACAGGAGGGAATGGGGTAAGATGGTTCCCTTCGCTTGCCCCCACATTCCCCCATTTCCCATCGCTCTGTCTGTTGAAGTCCTAAATCTGTCCTTCCCATAACTGAATTTGTACATTTTGCAGTCTTTTCAGTGCAATTCTCAACCTTTGTTACTCCAGATGTTTTGGACTTCAAATCTCAGAATCCCCGATCATTTGTCTTGATTACTAGTACTTCTAAAAGTTGATGCCCCAAACATTTGGAGGCCAAAGGTTTATAGCCATTGGTATAATTGATTCAAGAATATTACAGTATAGACGCTTTGCTATTATGTCATCTTCTCTGACTTGTACATGTACCTAAATGAGTTAAGTGTATCTCAGGGTAAGGGCAATTATTTCTGAAGTCTGGGAAATTTAATTTTTGGATGACCATGTCAGCATGATCATTAGCACTTGGTTTATCGAATTATTGTAATGTGGGTGTGTGTTGATGCCTTTGTATGCAAGTGCCGTTAGGTTGTCTGTCAATCATGGGACCTTCTTGAGAAAGGAATACTTAGAAGTCGTTGGGCAGTGCCATTCTAGCCCACATGGGAGAGATCCAGCTTCCAACCCTGGACGGTGCGACACTACGTCCGTCGCCAACTGTCAAGAGCCTGTGAGTCACCCTTGACTCTCAACTGTCAATGGAAAAGCATATCTCCATCGTCAGCGGAGTAGCTTTTCACCACCTCTGGCAGGCGAGGAAGCTGCCCCCCTACCTGTCCAGTCATGACCTAGCCACAGTGGTCCAAGCCACGGTCATCTCAAGATTGGACTACTGTAATGCTCTCTACATTGGCCTTCCTTTGTTGGTGATCCGGTAGCTTAAGCTGGTGCAGAACGCTGCAGCTCGGCTGTTGGCAGGCTTACCATCTTGCTGCCATATTACGCCTGTTCCTTGTGAACTGCACTGGCTTCCAATTGAGCACCGGATCACCTTCAAGGTGCTGGTTTTAACCTTCAAGGCCTTGAATGGTCTGGGGCCAGTGTACCTAAGGGACCACCTCTCCCTATTTAGACCACTGCAATCAGAGTTCCTGAACCTTCTTGCGGCGCCTAGCTGTAAAACCCTTCACCTGACCTCAACGTGGAGGAGAGCCTTTAGTGTCATCGTTCCAGTACTTTGGAACGCTCTTCCTCCCGCAATTCGCGCATTGTCTGACTTACTAGCCTTTTGGAAGGCTTGTAAGACCTTTCTGTTTGTACAGGCGTTCGGTCAGTAAATAACCCCAGGCCTCTACTATGCAGCCGTAGGCCATGAGAGTAATTTCTGGTGCCTGTGCACTATTGTATAGTTTTAATTATGGGTGTTAATTGTGTTGTTTTATCCGAATTTTATGATGTTTTTAACATTTGTAAGTCGCCCTGAGCCTGACGGGAGTGGCCACGAATAAATCAAAATAAATAAATAAATAAATAAATAAATATAATCCAAATTATCATTTCAGATAATCCAGACTGTCTGCTTTGAACTAAATTATATGAGTGTACATAATCCAGTTCAAAGCAGATAATCTGGATTGTAGAGAGCCATGTAGATGAAGCCTCGAGCTGTATCTACACTGTAAAATTAATGCAGTTAAAAACGTTTCAAGTGTTGTGGCTCGGTGTATTGGAATCAAAATTTGAGTAGGGGTGGTATAGATAGGCTGATGGAGGTCTCTCATTCATGGAGCCTCCATAAGTTGAAGTCAACTTGACAGCAATTAACTAACAAAACAACATGGCAGTACACAAATTATGAAATATTTTGCCCCTTGGGGTTGTCTTCATTTCCCTTATATGCTGCCAATCAGTGAAAACATCCTGCGCTGGCAAATGTTGTTTTGCCGCTAGACTGTATTTTATGTGGTATGCCCATTTCTATCTGGCAGGGCTGTTTCCGTTTTTATATTGTCATTATATTGTTTATGGGATTGCTTTATTTTAACTGTTGCAAGCTGCTCTGAGCGTGCAAAGGATTTGGAAGGGGGATATATGGAATGAAAAATGCTTCTCTCAGTTAAAGAAATAGTAGTATGGAACTCCCTTCCAAAAGCAAAAACCTCAAGCATATAAGTGGATCCTGGAGTTTTTAGGTTGGTGTGTGCTAGCAGTGAGAAGTCACAATATTCCCACCCAAACTATAAATCCTAGGATTTCATAAAATGAACCTATGGGATATTGACATTGAATCATAGTGACAAATTCATAGTGTGAAAGGACTGTTGGTCTACCCCATGCAGGCCCGGATCAGGCCCTTTTGCCACCCAAGGCCAAAGGGTCTGCCTCCGCCCCTCCCCACCCCGGCTCTGCCCCTCTCCCCCCCGCCCCCACCCCAGGCTCCGCCCCTCCCCACCCCCTGGCTCCACCCCACTCCACCCCCGCCTCCTCACCGGCGTGAGGAGGAAGAGGAAGGAAAGTCCCACCCCCGGAGCCGATGCGGGGCCTCCCCACGGCTACTCCTCCCTCCCTCCTAAAGCCACCATGCCGGCCTGAGAAGCGTTCGAAATCGCCCTTTTCAGGCTGGCTTTAGGAGGGAGGGAGGATCGGCTCCGCGCCGGCGAGGAGGCGAGTGCGGAGCTGGGGGCGGAGCCAGGCAGAGCCGGGGGCGAGGAGGGGCGGAGCCGATCCTCCCTCCCTCCTAAAGCAGAGCCGAGAGAGGGGGCGGCCGCGCATGCGCTCTTTTTTTTAAAAAAACAATAGGAATTTTTTTTCCAATTTTTTTTCCGGATTTTTAGAAATTTTTGGGGGGGTCCGGATCTGCTGCCCTCCAAAAAGTGCCACCCGAGGCCATGGCCTTGGGTGGCCTTATGGGTAATCCGGGCCTGACCCCATGCTGGGAATAGTTGTCTCCATTGGTGCAAACCGGTGAGCATTGAATTTCAGTTCTGTTTTGATAAGATTTTATCAATATTTGCATATTTCTTTATACTGAGATGGAACGAATGAAGGTTTTAAAAAGCTAAATAAAATCAAAATTGACAGATCCCAATGCAATAAAAATGATTAGAGTGCTTAAATTCAAGGCAGAGCAGACTGGTCTCCCTCTTCACCAATTCTTTATGCTTATACCAACCTACACAGACATTTGCTTTTTTTGTTTGTTAGTGATGATGTCTTTCCTGAATCACGAATCTGTAGGATGAAGGCATTTGACCTAAGTGTCATGTAGAAATGGCTCTGAGACCTAGTTTTGGCAGCTTAACCCAAGAGTACTCTAGAAAGGTTTTTATTAAGGGGGAGCACACTATGGACATCATCACATTGAGAGGAGAGAGCATGGGTGATCTTCCCTTTGAGAGTAGAGAATCGCCCCACTTACATCATGAACTGTCCCACTTCACATTCTGCCTCCATATCACACTCACACGTGGAAACTGGCATTACATTAATCTTACATTAATCACAAGACCAGTATTACTTTTTTGTTTTTAATTAGGAGAAACCACAATATCCAAAACCAAGAGATCCCTTGCACTGTCCAAAGCTCTTTACATTAATGAAGACAGACATCAATTTAAAACCCTTTCTTTCCATGGGATCCTATGGTTCCAAAGCCCATACAAGAAAAGTGATCCAGATTAAAACCATTGCCTTCCATGGGATCATATGGATCTGCATCGAACCCCAGAGGATACAAGAGGCAGTGATCCAGGTTAAAACCATTGCTTTCTATGGGATCCTGATGTTCTGCATCAAACAACATAGGATAGACGAGACTGCTGATGGTTGGGCAATGAAACAGGATGGGAAACTTGGATGATTCTCTTTGCTCCTGTTTTTCAGTTATAAAGATGTGAGTAAAGTATGATAAGAGGTAGGAGCTCTGAACACAATTGCTGGCCTGTGTTCAGAGTTCCCTCCTTTCAGGACATTTCAGCCTCTTTTCAACCCTGGAACATGTGATGAGCTCCCTGCCTCTCCATGTTAGAAAAGAGGCTTAAGTGTCCTACGAGGAGGAAATTCCTCGATGTGATGAGTTGGATTGCCGGAGTTCCCTCCTTTCAGGACACTTCTGCCTCTTTTCAACCACGAAGGGCTATGCATAATGGCCGGAATAAGTTTAATTTATGTGATTTTCTCTGTGCTTCTCCATGCTTGAAAAGAGGCCGAAGTGTCCTACAACTAGGACAGCACTGGGAATGTGGCACAGCTGGCTAAGTGTCAGCTGCATAGGATCTCTCTGACCAGTAGGTCATGAGTTTGAGGCCTGCCCGGGTCAAGGTGGGTGCTCAACCTTTAAGTGTAGCCTGCTGTCGACCCTTGCAGCCCCAAAGACAGTTGCATCTGTCAAGTAGGAGATAAAGGTACCACATTAAGTGGGGAGGCAAATTTTGACTGAATTATGAGGCCATTAAAGAACTTCAGGAGTCGCTGAGGAATGCGGAAGGAACAACAAGGGACACTGAAGAACGCTGAGAGATGAGGAGTGCATCAGCTCCCCCTGGTGGCCAGAGTTTGCCTCTGTTCGTCTATTTGTTGTACGTCGAAACAGCAGGAATTGTCTGCTAAGTATGTATATCTGTAATCCGCTCTGAGTCCCCTTCGGGGTGAGAAGAGCGGAATATAAATAGAGTAAATAATAAATAAATAAATAAATTTCTCAATGTGATAAAGTAGTACCTTTTGGACTATTGTTGCTGAGAGATGTTGTCCAAACAAATAAGATTTACAAGTTTCCAAAGCAGCATTCATTGAACAAGCCTAGTTCCTGGTTGACTCTTTAAAAATACCATGGTTCTCTTATTTTCTCTGGCCACGTATTCATGATTGATTGGCCTGTCACCATCATTGCATCCATCATGCGGCTTCCCCTTGAAACATTGTCCAACAAATTAATCAGTCAAGACTCCAATATTCTCATTGATAGCATGGCTATTTCTGCTCCTTTTTTGCATTCTTTCTTTCTTTTTTCTTTCTTTCTACTTCCAACCTACTCATTTTTTCTACACTGTTCCTACCTGCTTAAGAAATTGGAAATAGTCAATGTCTGTTCTTTCTCCATCACAAGAAGGTTCACTCATTGTCTCCTGTATGAAATTCCACTTGGCCCGTGGGTTACTAAATGGCAATCATTGTGAAAACCAGTTAAGAAATGCATGGTGTTGAAGGAAGGCTTCTAGCCCCATTATCTATCTGCAAGCACTCAAGGCAACATAAGGCAATAAAAAAATAAGTTTTATTACGAACAAAATGAAATATGTTATGGTTATGAACAAAATAAAAATATTTTACCGTGATGCAGTAGAACAGGTAATGATTCATAGAATTAAAGTCAAACTCATGAAATCCTACTGGCCTAAAAGATGTATTAAAATAAAAACAAAATAAAACAAAGGATTTGATTATTTTTTCCTGACTGTTTCTGAAGAATGCAGCCCTGAAAATTCCAAAGAAAAAAAATGCCAACTGAATAAAATTCCTATTCCTAATGTTTATTTATTTACTTTATTTACTTTATTTATATTCCGCTTTTCTCACCCCGAAGAGGACTCAGAGCGGATTACAGGTACACATACTAGCAGACAATTCCTGCTGTTTTTCACATACACAACATATAGACGAACAGAGGCAAACTCTGGCCACCAGGGGGAGCTGACACACTCCTAATCTTTCAGCGTCTCTTGTTGTTCCTTCCGCATTCCTTAGCGTTCCTGGAGTTCTTTAATGGCCTCATAATTCAGTCAAAATTTGCCTCCCCACTTAATGTGGTACCTTTATCTCCTACTTGACAGATGCAACTGTCTTTTGGGCTGCAAAGGTCGACAGCAGGCTACACTTAAAGGTTGAGCACCCACCTCGACCTGGGCAAGCCTCGAACTCATGGCCTATTGGCCAGAGAGATTTTATGCAGCTGACACTTAGCCAGCTGTGCCACATTCCCGGTGTATGTTACAATTTATTTTCTGATGAACACAGTGGGTTCTGTAGGATTATGGAGATTACTGCACAAGGCTCTAAAAATGGACCCTGGCATTGCAAACCAATCTTGCAGATACTCTTCTTATCACACCAATCCTTTGTGCAAGCACTTTCCGTAGCTGAAAATGCTTTTAGCTTAGCACAGCTGCTAGGATGTAACTTTTCCCAACTCATTCATTGTCCTCCTTCATCCATGCCTTGCAATACTGGGGCATTTATGCGAGTTTGCAGTTGTGTACTTAATTACTTTGTATTTCCCAAGTTCACAAGCACTATCCTTACTAGGTTAGTACATGAAATGCTAATTTAAGAAGATGAATTTTGAAATCACTAGTCTTGTCCCATTCTACAAGAGGGAAGATTAGAAGTGTGTAGAAATGGGCAGCTATATACGTCTGATGCGGTCCTAACAGTAAACAGCCACTTGTTGGAGTCTAACCTATTCTGGTGGCTTTCTCTTCATATTGCTGATTTTTTAATTTAAAAAATCACAAATCTCAGTATGTATTGAGGAAAGTTTGTAAAAGACATAAAGAAAGAAGAAAAGTCAGGAAATCAGTGAAGTAATTTCTTGATTTAAATAGAAGATTTTGTTTTGTTGAACTTATTCCATATCCTATTTTTTATCATGGGATACTTTGGGCTCTAATATCATTGGAGTTTTGGATCTGTTCTGAAGCCTAATCTGAACTTTAGAAGAACAATGTAAAGTGCTGAATCTCTTGTGAGGGTGAAGCTTTGTTCTCGAAAGTCAAGGTACCCTTCTCCATGAAAGAAAAGCTCCAGTTTGTTTGGTAACAATGGAAAAGGGGAGGAGACGTTGAGGGTGGCGTTAAAGCACCATTTCTTAACCTGGGGGTCAGGACACCCGGGGGAGGGGGAGCATGAGTTGGTGTCAGAGGGGTCACCAAAGACCATCAGAAAACACAGAATTTTCTATTGGTCATGGGGGTTCTGTGTGGGAAGTTTGGCCCACTTGTATCATTCAGAATGAATGCTCTTTGATTGTAAGTGAACTACAAATTCCAGCAATTCCAACTCTCAAATGTCAAGTTCTATTTCCCCCAAATTCCATCAATGTTCACATTTTGGAATATTGAATATACGTGCCAAGTTTCGTCCAGATCCATTGTTGTTTGTGTCCACAGTGCTCTCTGGATGTACAGTAGGTGAACTACAACTCCCAAACTCAAGGTCAATGCCCACCAAACCCTCCCAGTATTTTCTGTTGGTCATCGGAGTTCTGTGTGCCAAGTCTGATTTAATTCCATCACTGGAGGAGTTCAGAATGCTCTTTGATTGTAGGTTAACTATAAATCCCAATAACTACAACTCAAAAATAACAAAATCATTCCCCCTCAACCCTAACAGAATTCAAATTTGTGCATATTGGGTATTTGTGCCAAATTTGGTCCAGTGAATGAAAATACATCCTGCATATCAGATAGTTACATTACAATTCACAACAGTAGCAAAATTAGTTATTTTATTTATTTATTATTTCGATTTATATACCACCCTTCCCGAGAGGCTCAGGGTGGTTCACACACATAAAACAACATAGTACACAACAGTAATTTAAAATATGATAAGAACAATTAAAACAGATAAGGGATTGGCAACCTCTAAAGGTTAAACGCCTGTTGGAAGAAGTTGGTCTTACAGGCCCTCTGATCAGTTATTGCTTGGACCACCTCTGGCAGAGTGTTCCAAAGGTTAGGTGCTGCTACGGAAAAAGTATGCTGTCGTGTGGATGACAGACGGTAAATCTTAACCGACAGCACTTCCAGCAGATTCTGGTCCATGGACCGTAGTGGTCTCTGGGGAATGTGCGGGGAAAGGCGGTTCTTTAAGTACACTGGCCCCAGACCATGCAAGGCCTTAAAGGTTAACACCTGCATTTTGAAGGTTTGAGTTTCCGGATCACTGACAAAGGAAGGCCAATATAAAGGGCGTTACAGTAGTCTAGTCTCAAGATGACCATGGCCTGGATTACCGTAGAAAGGTCGCTGTTGGAGAGGTAGGGCGCCAGCCACCTGGCCTGGTGCAGATGGAAAAACGCCGCTCTGCTCACGGTGGAGACCTGAGCCTCCATCGTCAGCAGAGGGTCCAATTGGACCCCCAGGTTTTTCACCAGGGCCGACGGGCTGACTGCCTCACCGTCCATAATTGGCAGCTGAAGCTCCCTCCCCCCGGGGGTGACCCAGCCACAAGATCTCCGTCTTCGACGGGTTCACCTTCAACCTGCTAGCCCATAGCCACCCAGTGAAGTAGCAACAAAAATAATTTTATGGTTGGGGGTCACCATAAAATGAGGGACTGTATAAAGAGGTCACGGTATTAGGAAGGTTGAGAAACATTGCCTTAAAGGAATGTCTGGTCAGAGAGTGAAGGTGAGGTGATACTTCAGGACAAAATGCAATAGGTGCACCATTGAATAAAAGATTGGAAGAATAGATATTTGTATGCTATAGAAAGAAAGGCTACACATCAATAACACAGATCTACACAGCAATTTGGAAGAAATTGAAGAAATTTTATATAAAATCCTCTCTCTGGTTGTGGGGTAGTAATATCAGAATGACAATATGATGATCAGTGTTTTGGTCTGGCTTATTTCATTTTCATTTGTACTGTATTTTCTTTCCCCCCCAGTTTACAAATTGCACACAAGCAAAATTTGCATCAGACTACAAAACAAAGTGGTGTTCTTGCACCAACCCTATTTACAATCTTCTTCAGCATGAAGATCAAAAGGTCTACGGCAGACCTCGAAGAAGAATACGGGCGTATATATACGCTATCGTACTGATGGTAGCTTGTTCAACTTAAGACGCCTGAGGGCTCGCACTAAGACTCTAAACTATCTAGTCTGTGAGCTGCTTTTTGCTGACGATGCTGCCCTTGTCGCTCATTCAGAAGCAGCCCTGCAGCGCCTAACATCTTGCTTTGCAGCAGCTGCAGAGCTGTTTGGGCTGGAAGTCAGCCTGAAGAAAATGGAAGTTCTCTACCAGCCCGCACCACAGGAAGAACATCATCATCCCCACGTCACCATAGGCACATCTGTGCTTAAGTCCGTTCAGCAGTTCACCTACCTGGGAAGCATCATCTCTTCAGACGCCAAGATTGACAAAGAGATAGATCACAGATTATCAAAGGCATAGAGTGCATTCGGAAGGCTTCACAAAAGAGTCTGGAGCAACAAGAACCTGAGGCAAAGTACCAAAATCAGTGTGTACAGAGCTATCATACTGTCCATCCTCCTCTATGGGTCTGAAACATGGGTCACCTATCGCCAACACCTACGACTCCTCGAACGCTTTCATCAGCTCTGTCTTCGCACAATACTAAATATACACTGGACCGACTATGTGACTAATGTTGCTGTCCTTGAGCAAGCAGGGATCACCAGCATTGAGGCCATGCTATTGAGAACACAGTTGCGCTGGGCAGGGCACATCTCTAGGATGGAGGACCACCGCCTCCCAAAGATACTACTCTATGGTGAACTTGCCACGGGTCAGCGCAAGAGAGGTGCCCCCAAAAAGAGATATAAGGACTCCCTGAAACAACATCTCAGGCTCGGCCAGATTGATCACCAACAATGGTCCACCCTGGCCTCCCATCGGGAGGCATGGAGAGGCACTATCCACAATGCTGCGGCCTCTTTCGAGAAGACACGCCGAATGAGTCTCGAAGAGAAACGACAACGCAGAAAGAACCACAACTTGGAAACAACATCACCCAAGGAGACTTTCTGCCGTGCTTTCTGCAACCGAACTTGCCTATCTCAGATTGGCCTTTTTAGTCATCAGCGCGCTTGTAAAAAGTGTGGGATGAGTCCTTCCTGAATCTTCGTTCACGAAGTAATGCCGAGACAAAACAAAGCAAAGCTTACTTCAGATTACGTTACAAGAAAACATAGAAGAAATTGAAGCCCAGAAAGTTTAGTTTGTGCAAGGCTACACACACACAGTGGGCTCCATAGCTGTGCAAGGACTGGAACCCAAATCTCCAAATTCTTTAGTCTGTACTGTCAGTGGGATATATCTGCTTCATTTCACATGCTTGAATTTGTGGGCCATCGAGTGCAAATTCTTGGCCTCCCGTTCTTCTTTTCTGATGTTAATCTCTTTTCCCTCAGCATTGAAGTATTCATTTTTAGTGCACTCTTGATAACAATACCAGGTTTAACAGCAGGTGCCTTCAACTTTTACAGAGAGAAGAAAGTTTTTCTCCCACCCATTTGCAATGCTGGGGCATTCATTAGCTTTGAAATGACAATTCTAGGAAGGAAATCAGAGCTGTTCTAAGTCATTGAGGCTGTTAAAAAGTAGATTGCCACTGCCAGACTGCTGGCACAGAACCAGAATATTATAAAAGTGGATGTTTAAGTCTCTATAAAACGATTGCAGCATTTTGCCCAATGTGCTGTCATTTGACCAGACTGTTAAATTTAGCCAGTAACTTTCTTGAGGATTACGTCCCAGCAGTAAACTTGCCAGCTTTGACCTTCTCCTTCTCCTCCCCATCTGCTTTGTTTCTTTTCGTCTCTTTTTTAAAAGTACTTTTGCTACTAAAACTCTTTGCTCTTCCCCTCCTTCTCCATGCCGTTCTTGGCACTCGGCTCTCCGCAGCAGCTCCAATAGTGTGATCGGTGATGTGAAGGAAGGGGATAGAAATCAAACAGGAACTGCCAAAATATGTTGTTTGCATGTCTACCTGAATTAAAGTCAGAAGCAGGGAATAAACAAATGTTATTGTATCCACAAGAAGACAACAGATTGTCATCTTATTTATTTATACAGTGTACGTTCGTCTTTTTCACCAGCACTTGGCAAATCTCTACTTATGAAACATTTATTTACCTATGGCAGGTAGATAAATTGACAGCTCAATAAGCTGAGGTGTGGTGCATTAAATAAGGAAGCAGGGTACTTTCTGATAGCAAGTGCATCCCAGTGGCAGAGAGCTGGATCAAGCTCTGTGCTGAACGAGTTCCAGAATGGAGATCTTTGCATAACTGGTAGCTTCCTTGCACTCTCCAGACTTGAAATTTATTTCATGGAGAAGCCTGTGCCAGTGCCAAATATGTCTAGCTCTATTCTCTGTCTATTCAACTTAGGAAATCACTTCATGCCAGTGATGATGTGAGCTCTGTTTTACAAAACCTTATATTAGTATCCCATAGAGGAGAATAGACAGTACGATAGCTCTGTACACACTGATTTTGGTGCTTTGCCTCAGGTGCTTGTTGCTCCAGACTCTTTTGTGAAGCCTTCCAAATGCACTATATGACTTTGATAATCTGTGATCTATCTCTTTGTCAGTCTTGGCGTCTGAAGAGATGATGCTTCCCAGGTAGGTGAACTGCTGAATGGACCTAAGCACAGATTTGCCTATGCTGACGTGGGGATGATGGTGTTCTTCCTGTGGTGCGGGCTGGTAGAGGACTTCCATTCTGAAACATGGGTCACCTATCGCCAACACCTACGACTCCTCGAACGCTTTCATCAGCGCTGTCTTTGCACAATCCTAAATATACACTGGACTGACTATGTGACGAACATCGCTGTCCTTGAGCAAGCAGGGATCACCAGCATTGAGGCCATGCTATTGAGAACCCAGCTGCGCTGGGCAGGGCACGTCTCTAGGATGGAGGACCACTGCCTCCCAAAGATACTACTCTATTGTGAACACACCACGGGTCAGCGCAAGAGAGGCAACCCCAAAAAGAGATATAAGGACTCCCTGAAACAACATCTCAGGCTTGGCCAGATTGATCACCAACAATGGTCCACCCTGGCCTCACATCGGGAGGCATAGAGACGCAGTATCCACAATGCTGCAGCCTCTTTCGAGAAGACACGCCGAATGGGTCTCGAAGAGAAACGACAACGCAGAAAGAACCGCAACTTGGAAACAACATCACCAAAGGAGACTTTCTGCTGTGCTTTCTGCAACCGAACTTGCCTATCTCAGATTGGCCTTTTTAGTCATCAACACGCTTGTAAAAAGCATGGGATGGTTCCTTCCTAAGAATCTTCGTTCGCGAAGTAATGCCGAGAGATATTAGTATTTAAGTTCCAACATTTATATTGAGGATTTCTCCTTTACCTCTCCCCCACCCCAAATTCTGAACCCCCAAAGGTAGCCAGAGAACAATATAGTATTTATTTCATATCAAAAGCATTGCATGCATAAGTATAAAACTGCATTTATTTGATAGTAAATTGATCTTTGTTTCAGGGAATCTTTCAAACATTTCAATCGACAGCAATATAATGCCTCCATTTATGTAGTCAGACTTGTTTTTAGACAACTTATTTGAGTTTCCACCCATGAATTTATCTTTATTGGTGCTGATGTCATTTTAACAAAATTAGCAGCGTGTTCTCATCTTTCATGCCAAGGTAATTTCTTTCAACTTTATAACTCAGTAAATTAAATTTTGACAATAGAATGCAAATAGTGCTAGAATAAATATATTTTTTCCGCTCCCAACTTAGCATACATTCTTCAGCTGAAACCCCCTCAAGGTGCCAGCACTTTTGGGTGGGGGTCCCAGCTTGAGCAGCAATGATCTAATCTTGGGTCCTCATCACATTGATGAGGTCTGCCATGCTGATTCTCCAACCTCTGTGGCAAATCAACTGGGCAGTGAGGCAATCCTGGGCCCTTGACCGCCCGTCAGCGACACTTCGACATCACACATGGGGAAGCATCACCTCACGGCTTCCTCCCATGGTAGCTTTGTTGTTTCTAATGGAACATGGAGGCTACTGTGTTGCCTGTACAGTGGCCTAGTACGTTGCCAACTTGGTTCAGCAACAGAGCCCTGCTGAAAATGAGACTACATCATGTGGGGGGTGGCATGGGGCTCCGTCACTCAACTGGGACAGAAGCATCCTAGCATGATAAAAATACTTCATTGTGATGAGATCCTAGGTATCAGAAATGAGTGTATTATCTTTTCCTGGCTACATAATTGTAACAAACCCTTTGCTTCTTGTAGACTTCTAAGTCTTCCCATCACTTGTACTTGGTCCCTTTTTTGCTTTCCAAACTTCATTGCCTCATTCTTATACAACTAGCTTAGTCAACCCATATAAGATGCATTGTGATGAGGTCGAGACATTTCTTGTCCTGGACTGCCACGGGCTTGGGACGCCTGGTATGGTTGATCTCTTGATAGAAGGCAATACATGGCTCGCATTTTTAATTGGTTTGGAGAGTTGCAAGTGGTGCTTGGATTGTTGCCCCCTTTTGTAAACGAGGGACTCAACTGTGCATCTTTTTCTTAAAAAAATACAACATATAGCAGGATCAGTTCCAAAAATATGTGTTTGAATAAGAGTGCTTATGTCAACTCCTTTTGTCAACTGCCTGTGACAACCAAGACAGGACTTTTGCCCTTTAAGATCTTAATATATGGCTGGCATGCTGTGCTCTAGAGATGGAAATTATGTGAGTCTGGTTTCAAGAACGTGCACTGGAGATATAAATCATCTCTATAAGCAAGATTTTCCAAAGTTTTCTTCCCTGTAGATATAAGCAAGAGAACTTTTAAAATAATTTGAGGCTCCCCTCTCCACATATTCAGTTTGCACAAAAATCTTATTTTGGTTAGAAAAGCAATATTTTGTGCAATACAGTGGGCCCTTGGTATCCACTAACGTTTGGTTCCAGGACACCCTATAGATACCAAAATCCATGGATGTTGAACTCCCAATATATACCAAGCTGCTTTATAAAATGGCAAAATCAAGGTTTGGTTTTGAGAATTCAGATTTTTTTTAAATCCATGGGCTATTGATCTGTTGATATAAAATATTTGGATATGGAAGGCTAACTATATTTTTTGGTGCACAATATGGTTTTCTGCACCTTCCACCCATTTTGCATAATTTAAAACTTCATGTTTCTGAAAGTCAAAATTATTTAGACAAGGCTGCATCATGTAACAAGGCCTCTGACAAAGAAACTCCCCTCCCTTTTCTTCCTTCTGCTCTGTCTGGAAGCAGCATTGGTATTGATATGATACCAAAGAAACAGAGACTTCTGGTGTTAAGTTGCCACAGGTATCTGCAATAAACAATGTAATAAAAAAATCCCAATATTAGGAAACTTGAGACTCCGTGGCCACTCGCTGGGCCCACCTTCGACCGGTTCCAACCACTGGACGCAGAGGCTGTTGATAGGATTGTAACTGCAACTAGATCAACCACATGCTTCATCGACCCGTGCCCCGCCTGGCTTGTGAAATCTTGCCTGGAGGGGTTGCGTGGCCCTCTGTTGAACATAGTAAATGGCTCCCTTGTGCAAGGAGTCTTTCTGGAGGGCTTAAAAGAGGCTGTGGTTTCTCCACTACTGAAGAGACCAGGGTTAGATCCATCGGTCCCTTCCAATTATTGCCCAGTCTCGAATTTGTCATTTCTGGGCAAGGTGATTGAGAGAGCAGCAGTGGAGCAGTTGCAGTCCTTCCTAACTGGCACAGCTGTATTAGATCCCTTCCAGTCTGGCTTCTGCTTGGAGCACGGAATGGAGACGGTTTCAGTTTCCATCACAGGTCAGCTCCTCTGCCAGCTTGATCAAGGCGGATCGGCACTGCTTGTGTTATTGGACCTCACAGCAGCGTTTGATACTGATGATTATGATCTTTTGACTTACCGTCTTGCCGTGGTTGGAGTGAGGGGGACAGCTTTGAACTGGCTGTCCTCCTTCCTCCACAATCAGAAACAACGAGTGAGGTGGGGTGAGTCGACCTCTGGAGGTTCCCCCCTGGTTTGTGGGGTCCCTCAGGGGGGCATACTCTCCCTGCTGTTATTTAACATCTATATGCGGCCACTTGCTCAGCTGGTGCGTAGCTTTGGGCTTGAGTATCATCAGCTCCAGTTTTGTGGAATGATCTGCCCTCTGAGACTCGGGCTTTGCAAAATTTGGTAACTTTTCGCAAAGCTTGCAAGACCTTCTTGTTCAGACAAGCCTTCGAGTCTTTGGGCATGGCCGACTTACCGGCCAACCCCTTTTGCGGGGTAGGGCTGTCCTCGTCGCCATCTTGGGGAGGTCAGGGGGCTTCTCCTTCCCAGAGACCCCTGGGGCGGCACCAGTTTCCCGCCGCCAGGGCCAGCTAGCCAATGAGGGGGGCCGGCCACGCCTCTCCCCTCCACATGGCTAGCTGGCCCTTCTCTCCGCCCAGGCAGGATATAAAAGGCTGCCTGGGACTGCCCCCAGCACTTGCAGGGGCCAACTCGGTTTTGGAAGGAGCGACAGCAGCAGCAGCAGCAGACCCAGGGGAACCTTTTGGAGCTTCAGCAGCAACCGAAACAGTAGGATCCTGCAGCCGGTCTGCAGTGGGTTTCCCTGGGTCTGCTGTTCGCTTCCTCCTTCCTCGAGGGCTGGCGGTCTTCCCCTGGGCCCCGGGGGGTGGGGTAGGGGCCCGTGGGGCAGCAGGCACCTGCAGGCCTTCTGCCCACCTTCTCTGGTTCGCTCCCCCGGCCGGCCTCCTCACCTGCCCTGCCCTCCGCCCCCGCCGGTGCTCCTCGTTGCATTGGGGAGAGCCACAGCTCGTGCCCGCGCTCACTGTGGCCGCCCCCCCCGGGTTTTTTCACCCTGGCCAGCCTGCCTCACCCCTGTGGGTTGGCTCCGGGCAGGCGGGGGGGGAGGAGACTGTCCCCGTGCCGCTGCCCTCCGCCCCTGCTGGGGGGCTCCGCTGCGCGTGGGGGAGAGCCGCGGCGCATCCTCACGCACTCAGCGGCCGCTCTCCCCCGCCGGTCCCCCGGCCGGCCTGCCTGGCTGCCTTCTTCCCGTGAGCCGATGGGGGGGGGGAGGCCGTCCCGTGCTGATCCCCGCCCCCTTTCCCTGCCGGCATCTTGTTCGGTGCCTCCTGCGCCGGGCTGGGGGGGAGCACTCTGCACGCCCCCGAGCCCGCAGGGAACGCCCCCCCCCTTGCCGCTGCTTCCATTGGGCCCTCCGGGGCCAGCCACGTGGTTTGCGGCTGAAGGGGAAGGGGCTCGCCCCACCGCGGGATGCCCTTCTTTCGCCACAACCATGTGGTTTGTGGCTGGGAGGGGTGGGGACTCGTTCTCCCCTTCCCCTCGCCGCCCGCCCAGGCATGGCGGGTTGCCTTCAGGCCCGTCCTGTGTCCCGAGGCCTCCTCTGGACTTGGGGCTGGAGCTTCTGACTGGGCAGGAGAAGGAGCATTTCCTCTCCCCCACTCACCGGGCTGTGCTGCCCACGGCATTCCCGCGCCCCCGCCCGGTGCGGGCGTGAGAGAGCTGGCCCTGCAACAGGCTCTGGCCCATATTCCCCCTTTTATCTATCCGGGTCGAAGCGAGCTTCGGCCAAACTTTGTGCAGCTTGCTGTCGACCTTGCAACCCTAAGCCAGTGCATCTGTCTAGCAGGGAATTTGGGTACCACATGTGGGGGGCCAATTCCTTCCCAGTGGCTTCCTCTCCCATACTTTTACATGGCTATCACGTTCTCTCCCAGCCTTCCCTCTTTCAGGCAATACATGCCCAGCTCTTCAAGCCGCTCCTCATTGGGCTTGATCTATCAGACCCTGGATCATTTGAGTCACCCTTCGCTGGACACATTCCAGCACATTGCTAGCTAGGCCAGGACAGGTGGCTGTGGGGAACACACTCACATTGGGACATTGCATTCAGTGGGCTTTGTAGGCAGCCACATGGGGTGGATCTTCACCCTCTGCTTGCTTCCCTGGTGGCATAATGGGTTCCCCAGGCTGCCTTTCTTCCATGTTGGGAGGTGGGCAGGCTCCAGCCTCCTTCACCTCCCACACAGCTGCAACCCCCAGGGCTCCTCTGCCCTCTGCTTTCACCAGTTGTGGGCCCCGGTGGTGCAGTGGGAATTAGAACTGAGCTGCTGAACTTGCTGATCCAGAGGTCGCAGGTTCATATCTGGGGAGCTAGGCGAACTCTCACGGTTAGCTCCAGTTTCTGCTGACCTAGCAGTCAGGAAATCCGCACATGCGGGTAGACCAATAGGTACCGCTCCAGTGGGTTGGTTATGGCGCGCCAGGCAGTCATGCCAGCCACGTACAGGGAGGTGTCTAGGGACAACGCTGTCTCTTTCCTTGTTCATGCCACCCCTCCTTAAGGTGGGGCACCCCTTGCGGGTGCAGGCTACCATTGCGGCTAGTTTACAGCCCCTAAGAGTCTGTATATTCATGTTGTGTGTACGTGGCATTGTGTGTTGCTACTGTTCTTGCCACCCCCCTTGGTGTGGGCACCCCCTGCTGGCGCAGGCTGCCATTGCGGCTAGTACATAGCCTCTGAGTGTCAGTTTCACAGGTTGTGTGTACATGGCATTGAGTTTCCACTGTTCATGCCATCCCTTCCCAGTGGGGGCCAACCCTGCTGGTGCAGGCCGCCATGGCTGCTATTAATTAACCCCTGTGTGTCCACACATACATGCTGGGTGTCCATGGCATGGAATGTCTCCCCTGTGCAGCCCCCCCCTCTTAGGGTGGTACCCCCCCCTCCCCACTGGTGCAGGCTGCTTTTGCCTCCAGTGGTACCTCCGATGTGTGAGACCTGGCCATCCCTTCGTCAGGCTGTTCCTCCCATGTCCTGCTGGTGGGTTTTCCCTCCAGGGCGCCCTCTTCGCTTGTGCGGTGGTGCTAACTGTTATGGTCCAGTTGCAGTTCTGTGTTACAGGTTTCTTCGAGCTCGGCTCCACGCGAACGCGCAACCAGAGGTCGGCCAGACAGGAAGCCAAGGAAACAACTACTGCCCACAGGAGGGAGCTTCCATGACACCCCAAGGCAGTGAGTGCCACTGCAATACGGTATTTACGGTCAGGCAGCTCTCCTAATATGGTTTCACCGGGATTGCGGCGCAGCTGGCTGGGTGTCAGCTGCATTAGATCTCTACTGGCCAGGCCATGAGTTCGAGGCCTGCCTGGGTCGAGGTGGGCTCGACCGATTGTGTAGCCTGTTGTTGACCTTTATTTACCATTTACTTTCCTCTCAGGAGGCAGTCGCCATTGAGCAGTGCCAGCCCCCATGGCGGATTACAGGGTCCTTTCCTGTTAGGTGTTCTGAGGACCTGGTTGTATGTCCTGAGGATTGTCATCACTGACTTTGTAGCACTGAATCGGGCAGCTCAAACTTGCCCCCGATACAGTCCTCCTGCATTCAACTAGGACTGTTTCCAAGGTAGTCATCAGGAGAGCCAGCCAGAGAGCGAGTCAGCCTCACGGCCAGCACTGGCCATTTCCATATATGAGGTATTACGTTTCCTACAGAGATCTCGTTCCTGGGTCAAAGACATAGGGAAGAGACTGCGGCATGTATAGATGCGTAGTACCACCCCCCCCTTTGTGGGGGGGGCATGGATCCCTCCATCTGGGCCAGCCAATCATTAGTAATGGGAGGCTTGGGCAGTCAACATGAGCTCGTTGGTTCACGGCTTTGTCAGGATATCTGCAACCATACCTCCTGATTTCCAATTTTCCAGCCCAAAAATCCGTCTACATAAGCATTCGCCACAATAGACAATCGGCATGTGCTAGTAGCGGGCCGAATCTCTCTGGTACATTTCAGACACCTGTGTCTTCTAGACTCCTATTGGTCGTTTCCTGTATGCAAACAGCAAGCAGAACCATGTGAAGCCATTGCTGTGGTTTGCTTCAACATTAACGGATTTTCCAGCTAGGGGGCAGGCAGGGCAGCGTTGGGTGCACACAGATGCTTAATACGCCAGGCCATGGCCAGTATTTTGTCGTCCATCTAGTGCAGGAGAAGACTTGGAACCCCCACTTCCATTGTCGTTGGGAACTCAATGGGTTCCTCCACGGTGAGTGCCCCGGTGCCGGCAGCCAGGTCAGCTGACCTATGGGCACACCTTGGGCCGTCTGCTGCCAGGAGGTAGGTCACTTTCAGGGAACTCACAGTACTCCCACCCAAGTTTGCCTGCTAAGTTTTGCTGCAGAGCAAAAAGGCAAGCATCCAAGTTCGCCAGGGCCTCGGGGTTCACTAGGCGACTTGCCTTGGTATTGTGTGCAGACTAACATTTCCTTCTCAGTGCATGACGATCCAGGTGTAAACAAGGAAATGGTAGATGCATTGCCCTGCTTACAAGGAAGGCAGGTTTTCGGTTCCTAGCTCCTGATGCAGACATCCTGCCCGCAAAGTGCCAGCCGGAACTTGGACCACTGGGAACGGGAGGCCTGGTTAGAACGGATGCAATCCATCGCGGCAGCTGCCTTCAAAGCCTACTGGACAGCAAGGCGGCAGCCCGCGAGGATCCTTACCAGTTGCATAGGAGCACAAAGTTTGTGAAGAGTGGAAGAAACAGTCTCCCAGGCAGCAGGATTGCACCGCCCCCGTCCAGCAGCTTAAGGCAACTCTCTAAGAGGATACCATATCCCATTACAAGGTAGAGTTTTCTCTCCGGCCTTCTCTAATATTTCATTGGGGCCCATACGTCCAGGGGAGGTTGTGGCCAACTCCAGACGGATTCCCCTGGCAGAGCTTGGCAGCTCAACTATGCGAGTATCCATGGGAACTCTAGATCTTACAGGCTCCATAAGTCCAAGGTGGCATATGGGGGGTAGGTTGCCTCCCTGCCTATTCTGGGCCTTGAGCAAGTTCAACTGTGCCCATTTGATACTGGCCGGGTTCCCAGCCCCAGGGACACCTCCCCAAGCTGCTTATTTGTGCATCTTGATGGAACCTCTCCCCTTCACCAGATGCCAGTTAATGGCAGTTCCACAGAGCACTCATCCATGTGCTGGGCCTGCTGCATAATCTTATGGAGGGCACGCCTTCAGGATCGGGGCAGCATCTTTGGCTGCTGCTGGTGGTGTCTCCGTAGGCGTATTCTAGCCTCGGGCCATTTGAATCATCAGTGTTACCTGTAAATCAGACCGGGCCTCCTCATCGAGGTGTACAGGCTGCCGTTGGTTCTTTTTCTTTCTCTCGCAGGGCCATGGGCAGGACGTAAAGTGGTACCGGGACCCACGTACTTGGAGTGGGCGTGGCTCAGCTGCAAGGAGGAGACAGGCTGCCAGGACCTGAGTGGAAGGCAGGACAAGAAGTCCGTGGCGCCAGGAGGTTGGAGCCTCATGGGCGAGGTTCGGCCTGGCTTCATGCAGCAGTGGCTCACTGGAGGGAGCATCCAAGGCTGTTGCCGTTGCCCCTGTGGACGGGGACCAGTGGCTGCTTGTCACTCTGGCCTGGCTTCATGCAGCAGCGGCTCACTGGAGGGAGCATCCAGGCTGTTGCCGTTGCCCCTGTGGACGGGGACCAGTGGCTGCTTGTCACTTTGGCCCGGCTTCATGCAGCAGCGGCTCACTGGAGGGAGCATCCAGGCTGTTGCCGTTGCCCCTGTGGACGGGGACCAGTGGCTGCTTGTCAGTTTGGCCCAGCTTCATGCAGCAGTGGCTCACCGGAGGGAGCATCCAGGCTGTTGCCGTTGCCCCTGTGGACGGGGACCAGTGGCTGCTTGTCACTTTGGCCCAGCTTCATGCAGCAGCGGCTCACCGGAGGGAGCATCCAGGCTGTTGCCGTTGCCCCTGTGGACGGGGACCAGGGGCTGCTTGTCACTTTGGCCCAGCTTCATGCAGCAGTGGCTCACCGGAGGGAGCATCCAGGCTGTTGCCGTTGCCCCTGTGGACGGAGACCAGTGGCTGCTTGTCACCCTGGCCTGGCTTCATGCAACAATGGCTTACTGGAGGGAGCATCCAGGCTGTTGCCGTGGCCCCGGCAGGCCAGAATTGGTGGCTGCCTGTCACCAGCGCAAGCTGCTACCGTGGCCCCTGTGGACGGGGCGAAGTTTTCGGGTGTCACGCAACTGCAATTTGAGCTGTGGACTTGGCTACGCCTCCCACGGGGATGGCCGGCACGCATTGCAAGCACCCGGGATGGAGACTGGTCGGGGCCATGGAGCAGCGGCTCAGTAGCGATGGATATCTCACAGAGATCTGCATGTGGCACCGGGGCGGCTACCAAGCAACAGTTCTGGTTATGGAGGATAGGAGTTTGGGTTGGCGGAAAAGGGGGTGTAAGGCTGCCTCCTTACTTCCCCCTTTTTGTGGCAGGTGGCAGGGCCCTGGATCAGGATGGCTTATCGCCCCTTGGTTGGTAGGGGGATAACGCCCTGGCCCCCCCCTGGGGTGCCGAGTTCCGTGGAGAGGCATTGGGCCGCTCGCACCCAGGCTTGCAAGTGCCTTTGGACATTCGCGGGGCCTGTACTACCCTGATCCTGGACCCTTGCGTGGCCGCCAACCCTTTGTTCTGTTTAATAAACGAGTTGTGGCCATTTTCATCCAACCTTTGTGTCAGTGTTATCATTGGGCGCGAGGTGTATCACCCTTGCACACGCAATGGGCATGGCCGACTTACCGGCCAACCCCTTTTGCGGGGTAGGGCTGTCCTCGTCGCCATCTTGGGAGGTCAGGGGCTTCTCCTTCCCAGAGACCCCTGGGGCGGCACCAGTTGTCCCGCCGCCAGGGCCCGCTAGCCAATGCGGGGGGCCGCCCACGCCTCCCCTCCACATGGCTAGCTGGCCCTTCTCTCCGCCCAGGCAGGATATAAAAGGCTGCCTGGGACTGCCCCCAGCACTTGCAGGGGCCAACTCGGTTTTTCCTCCCTCCCTCCCTACATGGTACATGGCTTATTCATGTTCATATCGTGCATTTACTCAGTTGTTTGTTACTTGGTTGATGTATGTGTTACCATATTCCTTGTCGCAACTCCGTGTTGGCAGGTGGCAGGGCCCTGGATCAGGATGGCTTATCGCCCCTTGGTTGGTAGGGGGGATAACGCCCTGGCCCCCTGGGGTGCCGAGTTCCGTGGAGAGGCATTGGGCCGCTCGCACCCAGGCTTGCAAGTGCCTTTGGACATTCGCGGGGCCTGTACTACCCTGATCCCGGACCCTTGCGTGGCCGCCAACCCTTTGTTCTGTTTAATAAACGAGTTGTGGCCATTTTCATCCAACCTTTGTGTCAGTGTTATCATTGGGCGCGAGGTGTATCACCCTTGCACACGCAATGCATTAATACTGGTGTTTAAGTCAGAACAAATCTGAATGACTTTATCTGCAAAGAATCTAGCAAAATCTTCACAATGAGCTATTGATTGGTCAGGGATCCTTGGCTGAGCAGGGTTTAAAAGTTCTTTGACCACTTGAAACAGTTCCCTCAGGCGTTTCTTTGCAGATGCAATGGTGGTGGTGATGAACAATTTTTGTGCTGCTTTCATTGCCACAGAATAGGCTTTTAAATGAGCTCTATACTGTGCTGGGTCAGATTCGCTGCGAGATCTACGCCAGTGCTGCTCTAGTCTCCGTTTCACTTGCTTCATCGCTGCTAGCTCCCTGGGAGGAATTTGGCTTTGCTTTGTGAAAGGAGACGTTCAAGAGTGATTGTCAACTGCCCTAGCAACCTCCATATTCCTGAGGTCTGCCAGAGCTTTGACAGAATCACCTACAGAAGTGGCAGGAAAATCCCCAAGATTCTTGTCTTTCTTTGTCATCTCTTCATGCCACATGGCACGCCAAGGTATTATAACCTTCTTCTTAACTGGTCATTGGGCACCATTCCAGCTTCCCCTTCATGACATGGGGGGAGCCTCTTTAAGCCAGTTAAACCCATCTTTCTGTATGGAAAGATGGAAAGCCTCCCATCGTGTGCCACTGTTGCAACTTAGACTAGACCGGACCCTTAGTAAACCAACACACAGCGGCTGTGGTTAAATGCTTTATTTAGAATAAGTAAATAAGAACAAAGGCAAAGATAGAATAGTTCAAAAATGCTCTCAGCATCCAAAAGTAGCAAGGAATAGTCTTAAATGTTCTCAAAAAGAAGCAATGTTCAAGGTGCAGCAATTGGCTAAATCCACTGGGTCCTGGACCCTCGACTTGGCAAAGCTTAAAGTCTGTAAGCAAGAAGGACCCCCTGGCCCCGGCAAAGATCCACGAAACTTGGCAAGGTAGCTGAAACGTTGGCACGAGATCCAGAATGGAGTCCAGGCCAAACCTTTCTAGGTTTGGACTGCATTGATCCAGAAGGCGCTTACTCCGCCGCAGCTCTCTCACGGGAACAGGGGAAATACTTTCTCTTCCCACCGTATCTGTATCTCTTTGGAATGCAAGCTTGTTAGCGGGCCCAGCTGTGCTCTGGGGAGGATCTGCCACTTATTTATTTAATAAATTCGACTTACTATACCGCTCTCTCTGGTGCCCAGAGCGGTTTACAGAAGTCACAGATAAAAGCATAAAAACACATAAAATAAATTAAAATACGTTAAAACAATTAAAAAAACCCTGATAAACATATTGCAGGCCAACTAAAAGACAGCCAGATGACAGTACCATCTGGCAAATCATTAGGTGTTCATGGGCCGAACGCCTTCCTGAAAAGCCATGTTTTTACTGCTTTGCGGAACGGCAGCAGGGCCTGGATTGCCTGAACCTCCTCAGGGAGGCCGTTCCACAAGACTGGGGCGGCTACTGTGAATGCCCTCCGGCGCCTGCACTGCAGTCTAAACACTCTAGTACTGGGCACATCCAGTAGATTGAGCCCCTCTGACCGCAGTGATCTCCTGGGAATATAAGGGGTAAGATGCTCCTTCAGGTACACTGGCCCCAAACCATATAAGGCCTTAAAAGTTAGAACTAGCACCTTGAAGACGACCCGGAATTCAATTGGAAGCCAGTGCAGTTCGCGCAAGAGTGGAGTCACGTGCTCAGATCTTGAGGCTCCTGAGAGCAGACGTGTTGTAGCGTTCTGCACCAGCTTAAGTTTCCGGATCGCCGACAAGGGTAGGCCAATGTACAGCGCATTACAGTAGTCGAGCCTCGAGATGACCGTGGCTTGGATCACCGTGGCCAGGTCGCGACGGGAGAGGTAAGGAGCTAGACGTTTTGCCGTACGAAGATGAAAGAAGGCTGTCTTGCAGGTGCAGTTAATCTGCATCTCCAAAGACAGCTGGGCGTCCAGCCGGACCCCCAAGCTTTTAACAGACGGTTGCGGGCTAAGAGCCGCACCGTCGAAGGTCGGCAGCTGGGTCTCTACCCCCTCCGGGCGGCCCAGCTACAAGATCTCCGTCTTCGCCGGATTCACCTTCAACTTACTGGCTCGCAGCCATCCAGTAACGGCTTCAAGGCAAAGATGGAAATTATCGGGAACAGAGACCACCCCGGGGTCCATCCTCAGAATGAGCTGGGTATCATCAGCGTACTGATGACACTCCAGCCCAAAACTCCGTACCAGTTGGACGAGTGGTCGCATGTAGATGTTAAATAACAGCGGGGAGAGAATGCCCCCCTGAGGAACTCCACAAAGCAGAGGGGAGCCCTCGGAGACCACCCCTCCCCACTTCACTCGCTGCAGGCGGTTTTGGAGGAAGGAGGACAGCTAGTTGAGGGCTGTCCCCCTCACCCCCGCCACCGCCAGGCGGTGTGTCAAAAGTTGGTAATCGACAGTATCAAACGCTGCCGTGAGGTCCAATAACACGAGCAGCGCCGATCCGCCTCGGTCCAAGTGGCAACGGAGTAGGTCTGTGATGGAGACCAGGACAGTCTCCGTCCCATGGCCCGAACAGAAGCCGGACTGGAAGGGGTCTAGCCAGGTTGCATCATCCAGGAATGGTACCAGGTGTCCTTATCGGCCTGGGAAGCTGCAGGGCTGCGCGGCTCTTTGGCTATCTGGGGGTCAGCTAAAGGTTGCTGCAAAGGCATGTTTACAAGCCTCTCTGAGTCCTTGGTTTTAACATGGTGTCGGTCTGGCTTGCTGCGGGAACCTGACTGAGGTGTGACAGCCACTGGCAATTTTTCAGTGTTAACATGGAGACACCCAACAGTACTTTTAATGCATGTGATAGGAGCCAAATTGGTTAAAGTGCAAACCCCCCCCACTACCGTTGCCAAATTTCAGTCCATGTGAAGAGGTCCTATCTTCCCCTCTCACTGAGGATAAGAAAAACTGGGAATATTCTTTGTATCCCTAGCATGCCTTGATCTAGATGGGCTACATTCCAAAACATTAACTGATATGAATTAATTAATGCATACGATAATATCTAACAATCAAGCTTGTTGGTAAATTTTACCATTTGGGTAGAAAGCAACTGGGAACCTTCTAGGCATGCTAAAATTGAAACGGAAATCTAATTGATTCGTTAGAAATCCGTAATTAATGGGACTTTTGTTGTTTTACGGATCGCTGCCCCGAACCAGGAAGTAGACTTCCTTTACGGTCCGTAAGGCCAACAATTTGCGTTAGGATCGTTAGAAATTCTTAATTATTAATTAATTAATTATTGTACTACTCACTTCTCCCTGTCTTCTCCCCTCATTTCCTTCCCGCCTTCATTCAGCTTCTTCTTTTTCCCGCATTTCTATGGGGAACTGGAAGTGACGCTGCTGCTAGGCAGAGGCAATGCATTCTGGAAAGTGATTCACACACACACACGCGCGCACGCTTCTCTCCTCTCTCCAGGCTTCCCCCTCCTTCTCTTCCCCCGTTGCTCTGCTGCCATGCATGCCCCATCGCAGGGGCCTGATTCACACACACACACGCGCAAGACGCTTCTCCTCTCTCTCCAGGCTTCCCCCCTCCTTCTCTTCCCCGTTGCTCTGCTGCCATGCATGCCCCATCGCAGGGGCCTGATTCACACACACACACACGCGCGCACGCTTCTCCTCTCTCACCAGGCTTCCCCCCCCTCCGTCTCTTCCCCGTTGCTCTGCTGCCATGCATGCCCCATTGCAGGGGCCTGCTTCACACACACACACACGCGCGCTTCTCCTCTCTCTCCCGGCGCTCTCAGATGCTTCTCTTCCCCGTTGCTCTGCCTTGCCCCATCGCAGGGACCAGCTTCAGCCCTCCAGGTACGTGTTTTGGACTTCAACTCCCACCATTCCTCACAGCCTCAGGCCTCTTCCTTTTCCTCTCAGCCTGGGCAAACTTGGGCCCTCGCTCCCTCAGGATCGGGGAGAGAGAGGCAGTGAGGAGCGAGGGGGCTCCTCCTCCTTTTCTTTTGCTGCTTCCAAGAATAGAAAACCCCTCCCTCCCTCCCCTCCTTCCCTCCCTCCTTCCTATTTGGAGAGTCCCATCTAGAATTCAGTGTGGTTTATTCAAGTTTTGGCCTACAACTCCCAGAAATCCCAGCCAATTTACCAGCTGTTAGGATTTCTGGGAGTTGTAGGCCAAAACCATCTGGAAAGCGCATGCTCTGGCATACGAATTTCTAACGAATTTCGTTAGTACTTAAGTTACATTTCCGAAAATTTTGGGAATTTTTTTGTAAGTCTTTGATATACTAATCAACCCCCCCCCCCATTTGATTTTAGAATCGCCATTTTTCGATTTGTTATCATGCCTAGAACCTTCTACTATTTTTCCACACACTGTGGTGGTCCTAAAATCTCAACTTAGATACCAAATAAAAAAGAAGGAAAAACTTCAGAATACATCAGTACAGAAACCCTCTCTGCAGGGTGCTTTGACGGGAAGGGAAAGCAGTAGTAAAGGTTAATTTGTAGCTATTTTCTCTATAAATTATGGTATTAGACCAAAGACTAGCAGTAGAAATTTCCTGCTGAGCAAGGTGGTAGGTCAAGATCTTTTGGGCATAACAATCTTTCTGAGCATTGTTGCTATAATTGAAAGGGCACACATTGTACCATATGCCTGTAAACGTTATTATAAATCACTATTTATGTGGCTTCAGACAAACTTTAAATATCTCCTGTTTTTCTGTTCTTTCTTGTGGAGTGTTGCAAATCTAACACATAACGTGGCTTGTGACTTTTAACCTCCTCTTCCTTTGCCTTTCTCAGCTACATCGTCCACACACTTTTGGACTTTTCTCAGATGACCTTGTGGGGGAATTCCTTTAATTGATCCCCTGAAGTCAATGCAAAACTTCACAGCCACATTGCCAAAAGTAAAACATGATAGTCATCAATCAGGAAATAAGCAAATGCACCACCCTTTCTCAGCATTCCCCAACATGGCATAAAAAGCAATGCCATCTGAATTAGTTTTTCTTCAGCCATTGTTTTCTAATATTCCTTTTGTGACACAACTGTAATGGGTCCCCAAGGTGCACTGATGCTTCGAGAATTACAACGTTCTCTCTCCAAGACTGGTTTGTGACACCCGTGCCAGATGGTTTTCAGCTAAATTGCTGTCAAAGAAAAGAGTGTTTATGAATTATCTTTTGCTTTTGAAGGCAGGCAGTGAAAGAGGTTTCAGTAGATTGAGGCACAGCTAGGATGCCAGGTAGCATGATTTGTGTTATTTATTTATTTGGGTGGCAACCAAAAACTTGCAGAACCTGACAGTTTTTCTTAATAGCACCGTTGGAATCTATTTCTTATGAAACTCTCTCCAAATTCTTGTTGCCAGTGACAGGTTGCAGAAGGCCGTGGCAGCATCCACTGATTTAAAGTCTAATGTGGATAGGTACATTAATAATGCTGCTTTGAAATGGTCATATGCAAGAAGAGCTTTAGGAACACCCTATTGCAGTGTTTTACAACCTTTTCTGAGCTGCGGCACATTGTTTACATTTACAAAATCCTGGGGCACACCACCAACCAAAATGACACAAAATGACACTCTAACACAGTAATACATATAGTTAATATGTTTTTAAATGTATTTATACACTCAGTGTGAAACCTGGGCCTGTTTCAATGAACACAACATAGATATCCTGGCGGGAATGGCAGAAAGACACACACGAAGGTCTTGCTCAACAGCTGGGAGTTATAGTTCACCCGCAGTCAAAGACCATTCTGAACTCCACCTATGATGGAATGGAATCAAACTTCCCACACAGAACTACCATAACCAAGAGAAAATACGATAAGAGTTTGGTGGGCATTGATCTTGAGTTTTGGAGTTGTAGTTCACCTATATCCAGAGCGCACTGTGGAGGGGAGGGGGAAGATGTGGGGCAAGTCTGCGCAGTAGCGCCTGCATGGGTCACATCTTCCTCCCTACCCCCTCCCGCAGAAGCGGCAGCATGAGCAAAGCAAGGCAAAGCAAGCAGAGCGAGGCTGGGAAGAAGGGAACCCGAGTGGAGAAGAAAAAGTGTTCGGCAGGAGGGGGAAGAAAGGGTATTGGAGGTTCCATTTTCCCACGGCACACCTGATGATTGCTCACGGCACACTAGAGTGCCACGGCACACTGGTTGGGAAACACTGCCCTATTGTACCAGCAACTGCAGAAACTAAAGGGATGTAGTAGGCTAAGGACCTTTTCACATTGAAGTTCTTAAGTTGGGGAAGAGCAGGGGCATCTGTGGGACAAATCCATGAAGCGATGGGGGAAACCATTGCTCTGCACCCCAAATCACCTACATCACCCTCTTCCCATGGGAGAAACTGTCACTGCCCTGCTTTCCTCTGTGTTTTCCCTGGCTTACTGAATAGGAATACAGGAAACCTGCCATGATGCTTCCAAGATGCAGCCAGGATGGAGCCTCACTGGAAGTAGCCCTGTGTCATGTGAAGGGCCCCTGTGGGCTTTGTTCTGGCAATGTTGTAGGATGGAGCCAAAGAGCAATGTGATGAGGTCCTAAGGAAGAGTGTACATTAGCTGTTAAAGTTGGGGCCAGTGGTTGAAACCACTGCTATGCTGTGTTGGTGTACATCTAGGCCATTTGGGCCGAGACTGTACTGTCCCCACTGGACCTCACTCTCCATGTCACTGCTGTCACCACTTCTCCCGAGCTCCTGGCAGTCATGGGCACCTCTGCTGATGTCATCTCAACGGCCAAGAAGAAGGAGAGGAAATTGCTTTCTATTTCTTGCTGGCCACGTGGACACTCCAGTTTGACATTAGCAGAACCACCTGAGAGAACACCTTTCTAGGAATGTTTAGTTTTTCCAGCAAGGCTCTAAGAGTCACATGGAATGACCTAAAGATTTCTGTTGAGAACATTTTAATTACTGTTTATACTCGAGTATAAGCCTAGTTTTTCAACCCCCTTTTTAGGCTGAAAAAGCTCCCCTTGGCTTATACTTGAGTCAAGATTATTTATTATTTTACTCTGTTATTAGTATTATTTTATTACATTTATTATGTTACTCATTATTATTAAATTTATATTATTTGACTGTTTTTTACTGTATTTATTATTGTTTTGTTACATTTATTATTTTACTCCTATTATGATTACATTTATTATTTTACTTTATTGGAAGGATATGTAAGAACATTTACATTGAAGAAGGTGAGAATAATGGTGTCATCAGAATTGGACAGTCTTATCTTAAATTACAGTTTGATGTAAATATTCAAAAGCATTTAATGTACTGATGCCTCAATAAATACATTTTTTCTTTTATTGCATTCACAAAAATTTTCAATGAAAAATATTTTTTTTAAATAATATAATTGTATTGGTATCTGTTTTTATTTCAAAATTGACCAGTAGCTGCTGCATTTATTACCTTAGGCTTATACTCGAGTCGATATGTTTTCCCAGATTTTTGTGGTAAAATTAGGTGCCTCGACATATATTCGGATCGGCTTATACTCAAGTATATATGGTAAATCCATCAATCATCCAATCCAGAAAATCAAATCCCAAAATGTGTGTGTGTGTGTGTGTGTTTTTTATTACTGTAATACTGTAGTGTAAATTAAGAAAGTGTTGAATTTCATGTGGACTTGGGAAACAACAGTTTAAACTACTTTGTTTCTTTATTTCATATTAACTCCCACTGAACATGTTGGGACTCACTTCTGAGTAGACTTGTCTAGGATTGTACTGTTGCCCATAATGCTTATGAGCCAACTAGGGGAGAAGGACTGCATGAAAATCTAAATTGAATATTTAAATAAAAACAAACCAACATGGTTCCAATGTTTTGAGCATCCCAATGCACTGGGAACGTGGTGCAGCTGGCTAAGTGTCCGCTGCATAAGATCTCTCTGACCAATAGGTCATGAGTTCGAGACCTTCCTGGGTTGAGGTGGCTGCTCGACCTTTAAGTTTAGCCTGCTGTCAACCTTTGCAGCCTGAAAGAGAGTTGCATCTGTCAAGTAGGAGATAAAGGTACCACGTTAAGTGGGGAGGTAAATTTTGACTGAATTATGAGGCCATTAAAGAACTCCAGGAACGCTGAGGAATGCGGAAGGAACAACCAGGGACGCTGGCAACGCCAAGAGATGAGGAGTGTGTCAGCTCCCCCTGGTGGCCAGAGTTTTCCTCTGTTCGTCTATATGTGTGTATGTGGAAATGGCAGGGATTGTCTGCTAAGTATGTGTACCTGTAATCCGCTCTGAGTCCCCTTCAGGGTGAGAAGAGCGGAATATAAATAAAGTGTATTATTATTATTATTATTATTATTGGTGAAACTGGACATCACCAATTTAAACTTCAGTAGAATGCATTTAATTCATTAATATGAAAAGTTGGACATGAGCACAACAGAAACATACAGAATAGTGAAAACAGTGCCAAAGGGTTAAATAGCTTCTTTCAAAGGTACGGAAGAGTTCCATTTAGGAAATCATAATTGCATTCCATTTTTTCCCTGCATGTCAAACTGTAACTACTGGTACTCTGTCTTCTCACAGAAATCACAGTTCATAAGCCATTTTTCATCAGACTGGTATGAATGGTAGCTGATCACTGCAAATGACTTTGCCATTAGGACCATAGCTTCGGTATTTTTCTTTCCTTTTTCTCTCTTCAGCATTGAATCTCCTTTGGAAAGCAATGTAGCGGACCCTGTTATGAATCGATAAGTGATTAAACCCAACTTTACTTGGATACGTGACTTTGCAATGTAGGCCACTGGCTCCTCTGCTAACTTGAATAATTTCCAACAATGAAGGAAGCATTTATCAGAGTGATAAGCCTACACTACAAGGTGTCCTTGGGTGAAGTGCACTTTGGAAATAAATAAATGCATTCAGAAACAGATTGCCAAAGAAACAGGAATCTCGGGTATTAATGGGAGTCTTTACAAGAAAATATGCTGATGCTCAAGTTATTTACAACTAGGGCAGAGAAGGCAAAAAGAGAGCAAAGGTTAGAAGTTAGCAAATAATGGCCACAGTAAGTGAATTATTAATGTGCTAACTAACAAACATGAACATTTATTCAGTTGCATCATCAACAATGAAACAAGGCAGTTCTTCTAAAATGAAGTTAATTTTGTACTGGTGTTTACATACGAGTAGAATCATAGAATCCTAGAGTTGGAAGAGACCTCATAGGCCATCCAGTCCAACTCCCTGCCAAGAAGGAGGAAAATTGCATTCAAACCACCCCTGACAGATGGCTATCCAGCCTCTGTTTAAAAGCCTCCAAAGAAGGAGCATCCACCACACTTTGGGGCAGAGAGTTCCACTGCTGAACAGCTCTCACACTCTAAATCACCGAGTATTGGGTTCACAAGAACACAGATATAGTCACAAGACTTAGATATAAAAGTATCTATTTCATGTTGATATAATACACAGCATTGGGATATACAGATGTAACAATCATTATTTAGGACGTGTCACATACAAAAGCATAAGAGGGAGACGCAATATCCACAGTAGATCAATAACTATAAATCATAATCATATGCCGTGAAGTCCAAACAGCAGATGATAAAAGGACACAGGAGGCTAGATATGCTCCAAATCATACGTTCAAAAGTTGGCCGACGGGCTGGCGATGCCAAACTTTTCGGGGCCACTCCACCGTTTCACCCCCGGGCGGGGCTTTCTCAAGGCCATAAATGGTATTTCCGTGGTCCAAATATCTAGAGAAGGTATTAAATACATATCATATGCAATATAGTAGTCTACAAACAAAACCCAGAGTAAAATATCAATTAAAGGTAACATACCGATCAGCGAAGCGTTCAGGCTTAACCTTACCGCGGCGGTAAGGTGACCATAAAGGTAAGAAAGGAAGGATCAGGAGAGTATTATAAAGTAATTCAGGTGGAACATTAGGCAATTAGTGATTGAACACTAATTACCTCATTTAACCCATTCGGAATCTCTGAATTTAATTGGATTATCCAGAGTCTTTCAAGTTTGCAAAGGGCCTTAAAGGGGTCAGTATGTGAATGTGGTTCTATTTTATCAAGTACTCTAATGCGCAATGAATCAGCTCTCACAGTCAGGAAGTTCTTGTTAATGTTCAGGTGAAATCTCCTTTCTTGTAGTTTGAAGCTATTGTTCTGTGTCCTAGGGCAGCAGAAAAGAAGCTTGCTCCATCTTTCCTATGACTTCCTCAATTTACATTTATATGATCTCAAATATCGTATCACATTACATTATGGTATATTAAAAGTAGAGTGTGTCTTGTTGAGATTAAAAAATGTAAGTGGGCTAATTATTTTGTAAAATGTAAGAATATGTAAGAATATGCAATGGGTCTACTCTGTGTAAGTTTGTAACAAACTCGGAAGCATCCAGAAAGTGCTAGTAGGATTGCAGCTGTTGGTGCTTTGCAGCTTTCCCTCTATATAATCAGTAGGCATGAGAAAAAAGTTATGAAAATGAAAAGAAATCGGAAGGGATTCGTATGTATGGGACTTTCAAGTTTATACGATTCGCAGGGCCAATCCTGGAAGTGGACTTTCATTTCCGCACTCTCTGGGTCCAAATTTTTGTTAGATTAGTAACTATTTCGGATGCCCACCCAACAGGAAAATTTCCCCCTCCAAAATAGCTTTGCAGACATAACTCACAGTCAAATCGAGGCCTTTCCATGCTTGGAGCCTAATTAGAGTGAAGGGCCTCCTCCAGGAAGTGAAAAAGGAGCCTGAAACCATAGAGAGATCCAGATCGGGACTCCTAGAGGGGCTGGAGGACTGACGAAAAAAGCGATTTAAACACCCAGGAAGGGGGTTTAGATAGAAGGACAGAGTAGAAGGACATAAGAACTGCTGAGAGAAGGGCAGCAGGAGTGAAAAGAGCACGAAGAGGAGAAGGAAGAGTTCAGAATCAAGAAAAGCCATAGAGTTCCAACGGAGGTCCTAGACTGCTATGGTAAAACTGAATGGGAAAAAGCTGGAGTGAGGAGAACTCTACAGATGAGCAAGGCCTGCACCAGAGGTGGGCATTGGCAACTATTTTATTTAATAATATTAATAATAATATATTAATGCATTATATCTCCCTGCAAGGAAACCAAGGGAAATGTTGCCCCTTGATTTGCCTGTGCTTAAAACAGTGTCAGTCCTGTTTCCCTGCTTTGCCTACTTTAGAACTACTAACGAATTTCGTAAGTAATTGTGTTACATTTTAGAAATTTTGGGAATTTTTTTGTAAGTTTTTCTATTACTAATCAAAAAAAATCCCCCCCATTAGATTTTTGATTCCCTATTTTTGGGTTCGAAACCATGCCTAATAATCAGGCACCTGAGAGACTGATTTCTGTGGGGATTTTGAGTTGGAGGAGAAGCCAGCCTGTTGTGTTTGGAGAAGACGTCTTGAAAAAGCCTGGAAGAAGATTTACTTTGTTCTTGAAAGACTGAACTGTAAGAATGTTTGCTTTTCCATGCAATAGACTGCATAAGAAGATTCTGTGGCTGTAGCAGCATGTTTTGTTAAAGCTATACTGTCTTATTTTGCCAAAGCATATTTTTGATAAAGAGTTTTCTTTTGATGAACAAAAGACTCTTGTGACATTTGTAACTACAGAGAGCTTAAAGGGAGTAAAGAAGAACCAGCCTACTTGACTAAGCAGTGCTCAGATCAATTAGAAACTTAACATGTCTATCCCCGAATGTATTCTCCCCTATAAACCATCAAGAGCTTTAAGATCTTCCAGAGAGACCCTGCTCCTGGTCCCGCCACCTTCTCAGGCGCACTTGGTGGGGACGAGAGACAGGGCCTTTTCTGTGGGGGCCCCCCGGCTACGGAACTGCCTCCCAAATGAGGTTAGGTCTGTCCCCTTATCCTGTCCTTCAGAAAGCAAGTGAAAACCTGCCTGTGGAATCAGGCATTCTCAGAGTGATGGTTGGTACTGGTAAAGACGAAAAGCTATTGGACCACAATGTGCGGACTGAGTTGGATGATGTTTTTAACTTGGCGAATTGGTTTATATGTATTTTTAACTTATATGTATTTTTAACGTATATGCATTTGTATGTTGTTTAACAGGTATTTATTGTCATGCATTGAATTCTTGCTGTTAGCCGTTCTGAGTCCCTCCACGGAGGTAGAGAAGAACGGGATATAAAAGTTCTAAATAAAAAAATAAAAAATAAAAAATTACAATACAGTTAATGCCCAATTCAGATCCAGAGCTGACATGAACCTAATTGACTGTGTAATGGATTGGCCTACTTTGAAGGGTTGGTTTAAAAGGCAGAAAACAGGCACAGCATGCAAAAGCTAACGAGAATTAAGGGGGTGGAGCCATCGGCAGCCTCTTAGCCAATAGTGCAGTCTGATTGGCTGATGAAATTGGAGGGAACCACTTAGTAAATGGAGAGGGGCGGAGCCAGAGGCAAAGAGAAGGAGCTGAGCCATTTTAGGTCAGTCAGTTAGGAGCTTGGTGTAACCTGTCTAGTCCATTGGCATCCTGGGGAGAAATCCGAAAAGGAAGAACACTTTTTCTTGACTCAAAAGTCATAGCTGAAGTCTAAAACAAACATGAGCGGCTCTCAAGCCAGTGTTTGACCATCTTGATTTCAGCATTTATTATGGACTAGCCATACCCTGCCACACGTTGCTGTGGCCCAGTCTGTGCAATTGTGTTTTGTGTGTTTGTGTGTGTACGTGGTTCTGCACTTGCGTTGTTATGAGTATTTTTTGCTTTTATAAGTCCCTTCTGGGTTTTTCAGTGTTTTTATGAGTGATGTTCACTCATCGGCCTGATATGTATTTTTTTGTATTTTTTTTAAAAAAAACATTTTTATTAATTTTTTATTAGTATCTTAAAATATATATTTATTAGTTTTCATCTAAAAGACATCTAACACACAAAGGTACAGTGAAAGTGGGAGAACAATAAAGTAAGATAAAGTAGGGGGGAAAAGTGAGTGAGATTAGAGAAAAAAAGAGAGGAAAAAACCACTTAAAAGGGTAAAAAGGGTTTTTTAAAAAATGAAAGAAATATGCAATAATATTAAAAAAAACAAAAAATGTAAAAAGGTGACTTCCAATCTTTTCCCTTTCAATTCATTTTTCATATTTGCCACATCAATAGTTTCTTATTTAAAGTCTTTACCACCATTAAAACCAGTCCAATTTAAAGAGAGAGAGAGTTAAAAGGAGAACTTTAGTCCAATCAATATTTTTCTTTTAAATAATCCATTAAACATGACCAATCTGTTTGTATCATTTTTCTTCCAGTATTTCTCTTCAGCAAGAACGTCAATTTCTCCATGTCCTTTATCTCTAATATTTTGTCAATCCATTCATCTTTTTGTTGGTATTAATTCTGATTTCCAGTACCTTGCGTAAATTATTCTTGCCGCCGTAACAAAAAAAGTAAAAAGTTATCTTTATTAATTTTCGGTAATATTTCTTCTTCGTATATCCCTAATAAGAAATACTCCGGTTTCCTTGATAATTAATAACATGTATTATGTCCAAATTTAGTGTCAATTCGTCCAGTGGTTTTTGAGTTATATTAATCCCACAAACAAACATTACATTTTTATTTATATAGACTAGCCATCCCATGCCACATGTTGCTGTGGCCCAGTCTGTTTATATGTTTTTTGTGTGTGTATACAGTATATATGTGTATATCTGGTTTTATGTATGCGTTGTAATGTATTTTTTATATTTTGGCTTTTTAAGTCTCCTCTTCTGTGTTTTTCAGTGTTTTTATGAGTGATGGTCACCCGTTGGCCTGATACATGTATTGTGTCCAAATTTGGTGTCAATGCGTCTAGTGGTTTTTGAGTTATGTTAATCCCACAAACAAACATTGTATTTTATGTATACAGATTGTGCAAAAGATGAGCTGAAACAACTTATTTGTTTCAGGGAATGTTTTTGTGAAGGCTAAAAGGGCATCATGCCTTCTTTAGCACTGATTTCCCCCCCATTACCCCTTGTAAAAATACTTCTTGATTTGTTTATGTTGTCTGACTTGTTTGCTTTCTTTCTTTCCTAAGTAGTCCTCATTTTCTCTTGGTGATATTTCATGTAGCCTCATTTGACTGTTTGGGTAATGTTATGCTATTGTACTATTCACTGCCTGATCTCTGATTGATTGGAATCAGCCATGTAACTACTTCAGGGAGGAGAAATAATTATGTAGGATTCTAACTTTTATTGAGCATTTGTTTAAGAGCTGAAGTGTGTGTGTGTGGTTACTTGATTGCTGTGATGGTCCTGCTACTATGCTAACTCTGTACAATAAGTTTCTATAATTCCCAGAATCCAAGGATTATACTTACAGCATAATTCTGGCTGGATGGTTCTATGAGTCATTATTGGGGGGGAAATAACTTTTAAGAAGAGAGCAAATTAACAAAATGATGTTTTGCTGCCCCATGGCTATCTTTATGACATATCTTTTTGAAACTTTTAAGAACAGATGCTAGGGAAGCACCATCAGCCCAATGTTACAGTAAACAACTTTCGACTCATAGATGGTAGTGTGTATGCTATTGGGGGCTGGTGACTATGGGGGCTAGGGAAGCACCATTACAATTTTGAGATGAAGTGCCCCTTCCGCCGATTGTTAGTGCTAGAACATTGAACATTTTATCATTAAAGAAAATGAATATGTTGTGTGAAGTCCTCGCTCTGCCTTGTCCTCTCCTCTGCTTTAGTTCCCCCTGTTTATAGGCCTTCCCAGTAGAGACCTTCCTTTGTATTAGATTTTGGGTGGAGCTTAAAATCGCCCCACAGGCCAGACTTAGTCTATTCCATTTCCCTGCATAGAGCTCTCTTGCTGGACTCCTCCCTTTTTTTTACAGTCATTAGAGGCTTGGGGCTCTGTCTGGTAATCTTAGGCCAAGCAATCCAAAACCAGGCATTTTTAGCACCTGCTGAATTTAGCAATATTATTATACCAACAGTCCAAAGGACAACAGAAGCTTTGGTCAGTCTAAGCTTCACAGGAGAGAAGATTAAGACAGTTTATAAGCAACGACTTATAATCTATTGCTTTGCATCAGAGGCAGAAGATTCCAGAAAGATGACTGCAACCAGCAAAATCTCCTTTTGTAATGTATTGTTTTAAGTTACCTTATGATAGTCCCGGGTGGAGTCAACCCTTTATTCATCTTGTTTCAGTAAACTCATTTGGTTATCTTTTCACTTAAAGTGCCTATGTCTCCTAATGGTCTTAATCTTAACACAAGATATCAGATAACCCCCAAGTAAAGCTTAGACAATATAGTTTTCCCAAAGGCTCGGGCGTACCATCACACGTTGAGAAAAAAACCAATACAATCAATTTGTTAACTAAGCCATGAATTAAATCATAAAGTTGTTAAGTTAAATAAAAACCTTTTAAATTGGCCAGTAATGAGTTAAGATAATAGGAAACATTAAATATTACTCGAGAACAGCTTGATTGGCAGTTAAGAAATAAAATATTGCATTTCAAAATAACTGAAAATGTTAACGCGTTAGAGGCAACAAATTATTTTAAAGCAATTATTCTCAAGCTCTGACTGTACCACAGCTGCATTACACAAGATCTTGCACAGACTTCCTAGTCACAACTGAGTGTCACTATAACAAGAAGAGGAACTAAGTCAAAAGGCTTGTTTACACTATCAACAAACAAACAAATAATCTAGTCTCGCCTTGAATGATGGCACCTGATGAGTTAATAGCAAAAGTTATCATGTGAAACAGAAGACAGTTATGATCTTTTCTTTAGATTGTGAGAGCTGAGTCCCTGAAAACAATAAGCACATCAGATTTGCCAACATAGCCATCAAGTTGGCCAGTTTTAAAAAAAGCAAAAATAGGATCACCCCCCCCCCCTTATGTCCATATTACAGCTAAGACTCTCAACATTTTTGTGCAAACAAACACCAGCCAACCCTTACTCTAACACTCATTGCTTCCACAGCTAAGACAGTAAGGCTAAATCCGGCAATGACATTAAGGGGATTTTGGTGTTTTTGTCATTCTTGTTTTGCATCCATTCTAACCATGTCAGGCTTAATTCAATGAGAAAATAATTTCTCTTCTGGAAGACATCTCTGGACAGATTTATTTTCGTGCCATATGTTTGAAATAAACCCAAAGAGGGAAGCAGATGGACAGAGTGAGAACTTATGTAAAAACACACACAAAACAAACCACAACGATTTGAGGAGCCTGTGAATGTTTCACATTTTATCCTTTGGTTTCAGAATTAAGACATCATTACTTCTCTTGCCTCGGAGGGCAGGAAGCCAGTTTTCAAATGAAAACTGGGAGCAATTTGCTACAGATAATTAGGACTCTGGCAGGAAACTGGTATGCAGCACCTTTTAGGGATGTAATTCTTTGTTAATTTTGTTCCCCAAATGTATGTGTACCTTCAGGTCGCCTGTTGAGTGATGGTGACACCATTTATTTCACAGGCTTTTCTTAGGTAAGTAATATTCAGAGGTGGGTTTATCAGTTCATTCCTCTGAAATATAACCTATAGCAAGGCTGTCCAACTTCTACTGGCCTAGGGCCTGAATTCCGGTTACTGATGACCTGGGGGGCCAAAGGGTCTGCCCCCCCCCCCCATCCATACAATCAAATATAATCTTTTACTAAGGGAAATGCAGGGAGGGAATTCATAAGGGGCATCCATTAAATCAAATATAATCTTTTACTAAGGGGAAATGCAGGGAGGGAATACATACTGTAAGGGGCATCCATACACAATTACATAATAATAACATAAAGGTTAGCCTACCTTCCCAAACACGCAGGATCCAGGAGTAGCCGGACCACAAGCAGAGGCGACGACCGACCGAGGCAGCAGCCGAGAAGGTCCAAATCGCGTCTCCGTGGGCCGCAGGGATTAAGTAGCCGAGATTTTGGCAACAGGAGTATCGCGAGACTACGGAAGCCACACGGGATTTCGCTCTCAACGGAGGCGTGATCCCGCGTTCAGAGCGAAATCCCGTGTGGCTTCCGTAGTCTCACGATACTTGCCCGGAACCCGGAAGTGGATAATTTTTAAAATATTATTATTTAATTTATTTTTATTTTTATTTTTATTAAAAAGCTTAGGGGGCCGTGGGGAAGGGGCTGGGGCCATATACGGCCCCTGGGCCGCCAGCTGGACAGCCCTGGCCTATAGCACCTGGTATTCTTTGGTCTCCCATCCAAGTAGGAATCAGGGGTACTTCTGCTTTAAGAAAGCCATGGACATTTTTAGCAGGGGTACTCTGTTTAAGAAAGCCATGAACATTTTTAGCAATGTTCTGCCTATTGCCACAATACTTTCAAAAACTGCCATTTTCAAAGGCAATTTACAGGTTGGGACATTACATTGCACAAAAGTCACATATGGAGGGGTATTTTCTGCATAGAAAAAGAACGTTTCTGCCCAAATAATCTTTTCTGAAGAAAAAAAACACATTTTCATATAATATGTTTTTAATTGCTAAGAATCTTGCTATTCCAGGAGTCATCTGAGGATTTCTCAACACTCAAGAAACATATTTTTCAACATATCCAAAATACTCAGGACCATTTTTTTTGAGGATTTGGGGCTTTTTCAGATTTTGGAATAGGCCTACCTATTTTTTTTATCTGCATAGCTGTTTGGACTGGAAGCCAGACTGAAGAAAACGTAAGTTCTCTACCAGCCCGCACCACAGGAAGAACACCGTCATCCCCACGTCAGCATAGGCAAATCTGTGCTTAAGTCCTTTCAGCAGTTCACTTACCAGGGAAGCATCATCTCTTCAGACACCAAGATTGATAAAGGGATAGATCACAGATTAGCAAAGGCATGTAGTGCATTCAGGAGGCTTCACAAAAGAGTCTGGAGCAACAAACACCTGAGGCAAAGCACAAAAATCAGTGTGTACAGAGCTATCGTACTTTCTTTTCTCCTATATGGGTCTGAAACATGGGTCACTTTTCGCCAGCACCTATGACACCTTGAACGCTTTCATCAGCACTGTCTTCACACAATCCTAAATATACACTGGACCAACTATGTGACTAATGTTCCTGTCCTTGAGCAAAGCAGGGATCACCAGCATTGAAGCCATGCTATTGAAAACACAACTGCGCTGGGCAGGGCACGTCTCTAGGATGGAGGATCACCGCCTCCCAAAGATACTACTCTACAGTCAGCGCAAGAGAGGTGGCCCAAAGAAGAGGTAGAAGGACTCCCTGAAACAACATCTCAGGCTTGGCCAGATTGATCACCAACAATGGTCTACCCTGGCCTCACATCGGGAGGCATGGAGATGCACTATCCATAATGCTGTGGCCTCTTTCGAGAAGACATGATGAATGTCTCAAAGAGAAACGACAACGCAGAAAGAATCGCAACTTGGAGACAACATCACCTAAGGAGACTTTCTGCTGTGCTTTCTGCAACCGGACTTGCCTATCTCTGATTGGCTTTCTTAGTCATCAGCACACTTGTAGAGAGTATGGGATGAGTCCTTCCTGAATCTTTGTTCACGAAGAAAAGCCAAGACTTGGATGTAATAAGATATGGCAACCAAATCTAAACACAACATTTATTTCTGTTTCTTGTACATCTTATATGCATATCCTGAATATAATTTTATTCATAATATTTTTACATAATTTTGTCCATGAATAATAATATAATAATAATAAATTTATATTCTGCTTTATCTTCCCGAGGGGACTCAGGGCAGATTCCAACATACAAAAAGGCAAACATTCAATGCCTCTGTAGAACAAACAAATACCGACTTAATAATCCTACAAGTGAGTGCAACATTAGAATCTAACATCAAAAAAAATCAAAACACAATCAAACAAAAATTATATAATGACATAAAATCGGAACAGAAAACATCCACAATTAATTTATAGGGCAGAAGGGAATGATTGTGTAAGAATGGTGTTGATGAAACCATCAGAAAGCAAAGGTGTCACTGTATCGGTTAGCCATGCCCATTTTAGAGTATTTTGGAGACTGGAATTCTGGAAAAGGAATGTTCAATCTGTACTAGCAAATATGCTTTCCACCCCTAGTACCTTATCATTCTTGGACTTTTGCACACCTGGAATTGGAATGTATTAAAGTAGAAAATGTTGCCATCTGATGTATATAGGATAGACACCACCCACGCTTTGAATAGCACGGACATGGCTCGACTTTCCCCTCAATCAGAAAGGAGGGGGGCAGTGTGCCATTCCTTAGCAACACAGCAATTTATAGCTGAAAATATGTCTTGCATATTAGAGCGGTTTGCAGTTAGAAGTTCATTGCTTTCAGGTAGTTTTCCAGAGAAATGAGCTGATTCTCTCCATTGTTAGAACAGATTTTGTAAAGGTTAAGTGAGTCAGCTTGGTTTTGATTGTGCATGCTGCTAAAACTGAATAGTGGCGGAGCGCTTTAATCTCTGTTGCCTCCAAGTATTGAATGCAGTGATTATCAAAGGTGCTGTAGGGTGACATTTCCCATTTATCGAGACATTCTCATATATTTGTTAAAAGGTGGCAGTGTGGGCATATAAACTAACCTTTGGCAATAGAGCACGGGAGAGGGAAAGAGGAGAGGGCAACTCAGGGGCAGGAAAACTATGAATTGGGTGCCTTAAAGCCAGCTGGCACGTCTAAAGATCAAGTTATTGTCTGCACAGTGGAGTACGCAAAATGTGGACCTGGATTAACTAGTATCCTCAACACATCTTTTTCTCAGCATGTATTTCCTAGGGTAACAAGTGGGACAAAAGGTGCCCATGTCCCTCTAGTTTTTGGTTACAAATTCACATCTGTGCTCCCGAAAATGTCGCCTAGTGTTTTCCCTTACTTCCTGCTCTGTCTCACCACTGCCAAAGTGAGTGGTGGCCTATTCAGCTAGTCACACAAAAGCCATTGCTAGGACATTTTGAACATTTTATACCCGCAAGCTTATTATGATGCATCCCAGTTGACTACTCTTTTGGCAAAATCAATATATTCTGTGGTCGATGAACGAAACCAACCATGACTCCATGGCACAGGAATCTTAGGACTTATTCAAAAAGTAGGAGGGGACAGTCCCTGGAAATTTTTTTGTTTTGATTTTCCCATGCACATTTATTGTTTTGTATTCAAACCCTTTCTCGAACTACCCCACATTTTCCTAATTTCTTTGTCTTTTATGTCCTTTGTTCATCACATCTTGGCAATGATTCTGAAACTGACTTTTACAAATTTCTGTTGAGCCCTTTTAAAAATTAAAGAAAAAGTATCCAAACACTGGATTCACTTAAAGGATATTGTATTCAATAATTACTCCTGAGGAGTTGCAGGCAAATCAACATATCAACCCCAGTTGGGTGCCTTAAATACAACCATGTTTCAATCCCTTATAATTAGAATATCCATGTAAACAAAATAAGTTCCCAGTTCCTGGGTGGGATGAAAAGGTGGAGGACACAAGTGTACAGGGGTCCCACCTCGTTTCGACCCCGGGTCTTTTTCAAGGCCAAAGTATTGATTCCCTCTCAGTGCATCACATGGCAAGCGGGAATCTTAGAGAAAGGATCTCTGGTGTATTCTGGTGTATTCCACCTCAATAGGTGGGGCAAATGCACAAACACAGGTAAGTGTTATATTATATTCTTCCCCACTTACCTGTGTTTGTGCATTTGCCCCACCTATTGAGGTGGAATACACCAGAGATCCTTTCTCTAAGATTCTCGCCGCTTGCCATGTGATGCACTGAGAGGGAATCAATACTTTGGCCTTGAAAAGACCCGGGGGTAGAAACGAGGTGGGACCCCTGTACACTTGTGTCCTCGTCGGCCAGAAGACTTAGCAGACACCACCTGAGAAACCAACTCTCCACATTGGGGACGCTACGAAGCCCAGGATTGGGGTTTGACGGTGTGCCTGCCTTCCATTTCCCATTGGATTACAAATACCCATCGGGGTTGGATTATAAATACCCATTGGGGTTTAGAAAACTTACTTTGCCCTCCAACCCCCTGAACAAAAGAGACGAGACACAAAGTATTGGGTTCAAATTGAGCAACTTTTATTTAAAGTTACCTATTTAATTTTCCTTAAGTCTAACTCAGAGGTGTCAGGAATCAAGGTGTATTCTAGCCGGGGTATCATGCCCCCTCGGCTAACGATATCAATTTCGGGCGAAACACCTGGATTCCCTGATTATCCAACCAGGGCAACCCCTTTTTGGGAAATGAATGGGAGGTCTGTACTCGAAATCTTGAGATCAGCCTCTTTCATTCCAGGGCCATTACACTTTGTTAACCCCTCAACTTGAACTTTGAGGTGAATGTTAACTTACTGGCCCTCACCCCTGAAGGAGGTGCCTTAGGTGCACACCGACAATGGGCTTTCCCTAGCTATTTTCCGCCACCGATGGGGACAGGTGTCCACCTAGTCCCCATCCCCACCGAGAGTCCTAACACCCCTATCCTATGTTAGACGAACGGAACGTTGCCCAATTCCGATATTACAATCCAACCGCTCAGCAAACAAAGCATTGTCGCGAGCCCTGGATAAAGGAGGTAGTGTGCTACCCCCCGTACTGTTGAGCGCCTGGCCCCTTCCTTGTTCCCCACTTTATGAGGACTCTCACATCTCCACACACCGAACCACCAACAAGATGGCATATTGGTGGACTGGACGATGTGTATGCAGGGCCATGCCAGCCACCCAGTACGAGTTTGCTCGGGCCTGTAAGACGCTTTGCCCGTCCGCAGCCAAAGCCGTTCCCCCTGATGTGGAACTCCGCCAGTCTCAGCTAAGAGCCTCAAACCAACAGGGGGTAAGGACCGTGAATGCAAGTTTGCTGCAGACCACGTATACCACTCCATTCCACAAGGCAATGGAGTCCAGGCCCAAATGTTGGCCAAAATAAAATGTAGGACCCCTTGACTGCTGGTCACTACCATCAGGCAGGCCCGACCCACCCACATGGCCCTTTTTAAGCCATCCTCACGCTTTCCCTTCGACTGGGCTGTGGGTCGATGGCCGACCACGGATTGTGACCTCGGGCACTGCCCGCCAATTTCCGAAACTGGGTAGCCCCAATAGGGGCCAAAGTCAACACTGGCAATCGGGACTCCCTTGAGCTCCCATTTCCGCCAAGTGGACATTAGGTAAAACAGCGAAGGTGGTACCTGAGTGTCAGCCACATAGGACTAACCCCCCAATAACTCGTAACTAACTATATAAGCATCCATTGTATGCATTGGACGCATCTGCGAATGGCTGAAATAAATTTGTCCAACTTTCCAGCCTATTCTAAAGCTGAAATGGTGTGTTCAAAATACCATTCCACTTATATATAAAAGAAAACTCACTTCCCAACTCCACAGCCATTTCTAAGGCTGAGAGGGTGTAAGTTCTAACACTTACTCTTCTTCTGATTAAAAGAAAACACCTTTCAAACTCTCCCGCCGTGTAAGCGGCTGAGATGGTGTAACTCTAATGACTAAATCCTCTGTTTAAGAAAAACGCTTTCAAAATCCCAGCCGTTTATAAATCTGTGCAATTGTACTTAAACTACTAACCTCCTTCTATAAAAAACCGCGCTTTTCAAGCTCTCCAGCCCAGTAGGGCTAAGAGGGTGTAATCCAAATAATTAAACTTCTTCTGCTTCAATGGAAACACGGTTTTTCAAACTCCCCAGCCTTATGTAAGGCTGAGAGGATGTCCCTAATGCTGAAAGGGTAAACTCACTGACTAATCTTATAATGTAACGAAAGGTGCCTTCAACTCTCCGGCCGTTCATAAGGCCGAGGGGATGCAAACCCAACGGCCAACCTTCACTGTTCAAAGAAAACGTACCATTCGACTCTCCAGCCGGGTCAGGCTGAGAAGGGGTAACTCAACGACTAATCTTCTTTGTTTTAAAAAAGAAACGCATTGCAAACTCTCCAGCCACGTTAAGCTGAGATGTTTATGACCAAACGAGTAACCTCGTGTTTTAAAGAAAACGCCTTTTCAATTTATTCCGCCGGTTACAGGGCAGAGATGTGTAAATCAACTGACCAGCCATTTTTTGCCTTTCAGAAGAATTCACTTTTTATTTATTTATTTATTTTATCTCCCCAGCCGTTTCTTTAAGGCTAAGGAGGCATAATTCTAAAGATTAATCTTTTATGTTTTTTAAAACAAGCTTTCCAAACTCTGCAGCCGTTTTAAGGCTGAGAGGGTATAACTTAAACTAACAACGTTTTATCTTTTAAAGAAAACATGCTTCACAAATTCCCTAGCCGCTATAAGGCACGGAAAGTGAGCCTCCAGTATTAATCGTCTTATAATTTAATAAAATGCCCTTTTTAAACTCTCCAGCCCTTTATAAGGCTGAGATGGTATGACCGAACAACTAATCTACTGTATGTTTAAAGAAAAAAGCGCTAGTCACCTCTTGCGGCTTCTATAAGGCTAAAAGGGGTGTGTGCCTAAAGCAACTACCCTCGTGTTAATGAAAACGCTTTCAAACCTCTCCAGCCGTTCATAAGGCTGAGGGGGGGGGGGGGCGTAACACCAATGACTAAAAGACTTATGCTTTAAGCAACACGCCTTTCAAAGTCCCAAGCCCTTTATCAGGCTAAGGGGGTGTGAAGAAAAGGCGCTTTTAAAATTCCCAACGCCTTTATAACACCGATAGGGTGAACTCAACAACCAATCTTTCTACGTTTCAATAAAATGCGCTTCATAAAATTCCCCCGCCTTTAATAAGGTCCAGAGGGTGCGTAACTGAAACGACCAATCGTTTTGAATACTAAAGAGAATGCCCCTTTTTTCATACCCTCCAGCCGCTCTTAGGGCTGAGAGGGCGTGACTCAATGACTATTACTCTGTATTTTTTTTTTATTATAAAAAACACGCTTGCCAACTCTCTAGCCATTTATAAAGCTAACAGGGTGTAACTTTCATAACCAGTCTTTATAGTTTTAAAGAAAAGGCGCTTTCGAACCCAGCAGCCATTTATGAGGCTGAGAGGGTGTGACTGCAATAACTAGTCATCTTTTATATAAAAGGAAACCGCTCTCCATATTCTCCCGCCTTTTAAAAGGCTGAGAGAATGTGCCTATGTAGGCCGGACGGTACGGTCCTTTAAGAAAAGGTTAAGCGTTTAACTCTCTAGCCATGAATAAGGGCTGAGAGAGCGTGACTCCTTTGGAGACAACCGTAATTCCAACCCGGTAAATTAAGAAATACGTTGGATGAAACTCATAACACAACAGCCAGAGCTGCCAAACATAGGTCAGCAATAAGCTATACCACAAATCGGGAGCCCTCCCTTTTGTCACAATTGAAAATGACCCAGGCAAGAATAACAATTACATTGCATGAAATTGTTAGCTCACTGTTAAAGTCGACAACATAGGTCAACATTAAGCCATACCAAGCGACGAGGGCTCATACCGAAGTTGATATTCGAATTCAAGTTGAAATTCAAATGACCCAGGTGACAGGAATATTCGTTGCTTAAAATCCATAACCTAATCACCAATGGTCACAGACCCGTGTAGACCAATAGCCATCTACACCATGGTCAGGGGCTCACTCAGGTGAAATGGTAAAAGGACAATCACCTGGTTTAAAATTAGTAACCTCATTGCAAACGTTGACCAACGTGTATATAGTGAGCCGCACCAACGGTCAGGAACTCACTCCTCAAATTGGACTTTAAAATCCCAGGTGAAACAGTAACTGAGTCACTAGTGTTGACGGACATAGGTCAACCGTAACTATGCAAAGGGTCGGGAGCTCACTCAAATGGGAATTTAAAATAACCCAGGTGAAAATCAAATACATTATTTGAAATTGTCGCTCAATTGCTAATGTTGACAATTAAAAGTCAACTGTAAGCCATACCGAGGGTCTGGAGCTCACCACCACGTTAAAATTTAACATAACCCAAGTGAAAAAGCAACTCAAATGCTGGTGTTGACGGGCATAGGTCAACAGAGCTATACCAAGGGTCAGGATCTCACTCAAGTTGAAGTTTAAACGTGACCGGTGAAAGACTACACACATTGCTTGAAATTATAACTCAATTGCTGCTGATGACAAAATAGGTCAACAGTAAGCCACACCAAGGGTCAGGAAGTCATTTAAAATTTCCCAGGTGAAAGTAACTCGAATGCTAGTGTTGACGGGCATACGTCAACAAAGCATACCGAGGGTCAGGATCTCAACCAAGTTGAAATATTTTTAAATTCTTATCCATTTGTTTATTTATTTATTTATTTATTTATTTATTATATAAATGACCCGATGAAAATTAAAATATATTATTGGAATATAACTCCATTGCTAATGTTGACAAAATTAAGTCGAGGTAAGCCATACCCAGGGGTTAGGAGCTCACTCACGTTGCCTTTGCAATAACCCCGGCGAAATAATAAAACCCTGTTAAAAATTAGCAACTCAATTAGTAATGTCGTCAGCCGTATGGGTCAACAGCAGGCTGTATCGAGGATCAAAAGCTCCTCTTCAATTTAAAATTAGAATGACCCAGGTGAAATGAAATTGCACGCTCCATCAACGGTGACCGCCTGACTACCCCTGGAGTGCGGGAGGCTAGACTGGCGGAAACTCGGCGGAGAGCCTTCTCCGTCGCGGCCCCTTCGACTTGGAACTCACTGCCGCCCACCCTCAGAGCCTCTCCGACTCTATCTGGATTCCGGCCAGCCTTGAAGACCTGGCTCTTCCGCCTAGCGTTCGGGGACTGGCTCGGTACCCTGACTACCTGAGCCACCCCTCCTGTTCATATTCCATGTTTTTAAACTGTTGTACATTGTTCACCCTAGGGTTTTAACTGTTGTAAGTCGCCGAGCACCGCCGGTGGAGGCGACTCACAAATATTAAAGTTATTATTATTATTATTATTAATTAAAATTAATGACAAATTGCTAATGCTGTAGCCATAAGCAACAGCGAGCCTGCGCTTAAGGCCGGGGGGTTCACTCCTCAATTTTTATATATAAAACACAAAGCCAGCGCATGCATGCCTCTGACTGATATAGGCGTGTACCCAAACAGGAACACTTCCGTGTGCATTCGATGCCAACTAAATTCGTTCCTGCCGGCTATGCTCGTTATAATTCCCATTACTAACATTATTCCATTCCCTTATTAAATTCAAATGGCATCATGTGCTTATAACCCTCAATCGAGAGGTTATTCTTGCAAATAACAGTCCACACGTAAATAAATCTCTCTAATTCATTCAATATTAAATGAATTATTTCATTATTTAAGTTATAAAACCTAATAAGTGTAACCATTTTCCATATCCAATATATAATATATATACATATTTCTTAATGTGCCTTTTCAATAATCAACAGTGTCCATTCATTAGTTCTTATATCATCCTGTAATCATTATCCCCCTTGTTGCCCCCCTTGCTTCCCTTAACAAACAAAATGGCCGCTCAGAAAACCAGCCTGACGCAGCCGAAACAAGCACCATAACCCATAAAGGCACGGCCATGCGGCCAAAATGGCGGCTCCAAGTAATGGCAAGGGGGGGGGGGTAAGCAATAATAATTAAACGAGGGGGGGGTGGGCAGCGGCGGAAGGCCGATCCACCCAGCTTCCCCAAATATCCCTATAGGCTTTTAGTGGGCCGCGACCCCATTTTTTCAGGGCCCTGGCCCAACTCAATATCCCAAGGCCACCCATAATGGCTAATGGGATAACAAAGGCCCCAGCGAGATCTGAACTCGCGCCCCTGGTTAACAAGACCAGTGCTCTAACCCTGAGCTATGGAGCCTTCTATTTTTGCACCCACTATAATGGGGGCTAGGTAGGCTGAAAAACAGCTCCCGCCATCGTGGCCAGGCATCTGCCATGGAATGGCGCCAACCAAGCTGTGTGAAAAAGGGGGAGGGGGAGAGCGACGGTCATGCAGCCAACATGGCGCCTCCCTGAACTGATCCTCCCCAAACGAAAAGGGGGGGGGGAAGGGCCAGGTGCAGGATCAACCCGGCCAGGACCCAGGCTACAGGCCCAAGCAGGGCGACGGCGGCCCGGTATTTTATTAAGAGGCAGCCCTCGCCCTCACATGAACCCCGCAGGCCTGCCCTACCGTCGAGCGGGCGCCAACAGAAAATTAAAGCAGGAAGGGGCCCGCCCCGGCCGCGCAGCCTCGAAGACCGGGGCGGCAAGCTCAAGCTCCCGTCCGCCCTGAGCTCCAGCAAGGCCCAAGGAGACCAGCCCCGGTCTCCTCTGGACCGCTGGGCCATGCGCCGCCGTGCTAGGCCTCAAGCGGCCCGCACGAGCGACAGGGAGCGGGCTAGAGGCCTACACCTCCACCCCCCCTCCCGCCCAGAAGGGCGCCCTCACCAACGCTGAGGCCATGCGGGAGGAAAGAGCACGGCGCCTCGGCCGCCACACGCCCGCCCGCCCCACCGTGGGCGGCGGTTCCCGCCGAGCGGCAACAGCCGCCTAACAGCCCGCCTGCCTCCCGTCCTGGGCTAATCCGCGGCCCGGCCTACGGGCGGGCCAAAAGGCGCTCCCTGCCATACTGGCGGCAGCGGCAGCGGGCGCGGGAATAGCGCGGGCCCTCCGGAGATGGGGGCGGGGATGCGGCCCGCTCCCCATATCGGAGGAGCTTACCTGGAGGAGGAGATCAACCGTCTCCTCCGGCTGCAGAGCTCCAACTGAGCTCTCAGGAAGCAAGCCCTGCAGGAAGGCCACGCCCCTGCCTCCCAGAGGTTCCAAGAACCTCCTCTTTCTCCGTGGGAGGGGCAAACTCCTCTCCCTCTTTAGCCTTTGGCTAAGAGGGAAATCCACTTGCGGCGTTACTCCACCTTTTCATCCCACCCAGGAACTGGGAACTTATTTTGTTTACATGGATATTCTAATTATAAGGGATTGAAACATGGTTGTATTTAAGGCACCCAACTGGGGTTGATATGTTGATTTGCCTGCAACTCCTCAGGAGTAATTATTGAATACAATATCCTTTAAGTGAATCCAGTGTTTGGATACTTTTTCTTTGGTTCTACAGTGACCACACCCATTGTGTTATATTGTACCACCCTTTTAAAAATTATCACTCAGTCAAAGTGTTGGTGCTTTAGTAGTATTACACTAGTTCAGTATTAGGATAACTCTCTTTTATTGCTAGCATCTCATCTCCACTCTCTTGATCTCTGTTGAATCTGTGTCCTGAAAAAAATGCCATGTTTCGTGGTTAGTTTTCAGTTAGTTCTAGTTCAATCAGTCCTGCATGTTCATGGATTCTGTACCCATGGCTTCAACCATTCATGGTTTGAAAATATCCAACAATACTTCCAAAAAGCAAAACTTGAAGATCTTCTAAAGATGCCAGCCAGAGATACAGGTGAAATGTCAAGAAAAAATGTTGCTAGAACACGGCCATACAGCCCGGAAACCACACAGCACCCCAGTGATTCCGGCTATGAAAGCCTTCGACAATACAGCAGGAAAGCAGTTGGGTTTAAAGGACAAGCAGTTAGTGTAAAGACTGCTGAGCTATTGGTTCTGGGAATACAGCTATATAGTATCAATTTGCATCTCCATAGTTAGTGTATTGTAACCTTAAGATACGTGCCTATAAGAAGATACTGTAATCACCTAAGCTTTGAACTCTGGAACCTCCACGCTTAGAACATTGTTTGAATAAACTTTGCAATTCTTTGACAAGGATATCTCACCGCGTAGTTCCTTCACACACAAGCCTCGAAAACAACTTCTTCCTAGTGGGTAGCCAAGTATAGTGAATGGTGGCAGCGAAAGTTAACAAATAGTGTCAGTGGGAGTTTGGGTTAGAGGGATACCCTGCCGTGACACAGTAATCAGAAGGTCAGTAGGAAAGTGTGAATACTTATTACATTATATGGTGGCAGCAAGTGGAAATAAAATAAGTCTTTATATAAATTGGTGGTAAGGGTGGAATAAAAAACTACCCAGCCACAGTTGAAAGTGAAATATAGAAAGTTCTTACAACACCATTTTACTATACCACTGCATATAACAGAACTTGAACACCCACAGATTTGTGTATTTAGGGAAATAGTGTGTTAATTTAAATTGATCCAAGGTGTGGCCATAAAAATCCTTGGTAACTTGGAAGTTTTCTGGAATTACTTTGGATGAGGAAAGCATCATGTAGATCTCCAAAATGAAATTGATTTGTACAGGAGCAAAACTCAGAACTTTCAGAGACTTTTTTCATATCTGGAGAGGCCCTTGTTCATTTAGGAACATCATGTTCTCTCCTATCTCACTATGAAGGCAAATGTAATTAACATATTAAAAATGGAAATACATGAAGATAAGATAAGGAGACTTGATGTATTGCAGACCAGAACACTTGAGCATGGGCTAGGGTCCTCTGGTAATTAAGCAATACACTAATAACCTGATCATAATTAGAATAGTTCCACTAATTGCCCAGATCTTACTGCAAATGTTTTAAGCTCTTTACTTATATTAGATGCACTGTGCTTTTCTAAAAAACCCAAATCCTTGAAAGGGAAAGGCTGGCTGAAGATCACCTTTGGCTGCTTTGAAAGCACAGATCATTAGGAGTAATATTACAGAATAATTTTAATCAGCTACTTTTAGATGATGAGGATGATTGAAATATATCTCTGCTCTCAATGTTCAAGCTTGATATATATATATATATTTAAACAAAGGCCTAAAATAGTGAAAATAATACCAATTATGACAATCTGCTATTAATTATTTTAGAAGTACTCAAGGAGAGGTAGAAAAGGAGTTTGATGAAAAAGCTTGATGGGCTGTAGGATGCGCAACATAGATATGCAAGCCAAAATAAGAGTAACTTGTAGGATGCATAGCAATATAAAACACCCAGAGTTGTAGCCCACCTGTTGCACCTCAGATCGCGGCAGTCCCCCCCTAGATCACACACACCAGGCAGATGCTATAAATGTACTTTTATTTAGAATAAGAAATAGTCCAAAGGTAGGAAGATGCAAGACGATTCAATCCAAAGCAAAAGGCAACTCAGAATAGTTCCAAAATGGTGGTAGTGAAAGCTGGCATAAATCTTATGGAAAACAAGGTTGCAAAAGCAAAGCAAACCGCTCCTGCGGTCGACAAGAACTTGAAACCCAGGACCCAAGTCCTTCCAAGCTGAACGTAGCTTCAGGTCTGACTAGAATGACCTGAGAACAATCTAATAAAGAGAACTATCTTCTAGGTGACCAACGCACCCCCTTCCTCAAACTCCAATCTCTCCGGGAGGATCTGATGCTAGCCCTCCTGTCAAATTCCTGCTCATTAGCGGCCCCAGGTGCAGCACTATCATGCTGGGAAACTCTGTCCTCTCTATCCTCGGAATGCTCGCCTGGCAAGGGAGTGGAGAAGTTCTTGTGAGAATCAAGGTCGCTGGGCCTCTCATTGTCTAATTCAGAACTAACTTCCATGGAGTCATCATTATCCCCATCTTCAGGCCCATACCCATGTAACCATTCATCATCCCAGGCTAATTCTTCATCTGCAGACCCATCTGGCCACCCATCATCCCCGATCTGACCCTGGTCAGCTGGAATCCCCAGGGTCTGTCTATGGCCACTAGGCTGGAACACCACACCATCACTCAAACCATTACACTACAATGACTCTCTTAACCATTTTAGCTAATGTTAAGATCTATTAAAATGGTACGATACATGTAAAATTGTTCATGTTTAATATTGTGGAATTTTCCCCACTATCAGGAAAAACAAAAATCAGGAATGGTTTGTGGGGGGAGGGGAATAATGAGCTCATGTGATTGTCCTAAAGATTGGTTTATCCCCTTTTAAATTGAAGTATGAAGTAGAAGTATCTAGGGTATATATTTACCTATCATGTCAGAAGCGAGTTGGAGGTACAGTTAAAATGTATTTAAAAACACCAAGTTAAAAACTTGACATTATACTAAATGTCCTTTGACCAGAAGATGACCACTTGGAGTGTCTCTGGTGTCACTGCAAGAAAGTCCTCAATTTTTGCATGTGGCAGGGTTTAGGCTGCATTGCAGTAAGTGGTCTGTGGTTTGCTCTTCTCCACACTCGCATGTCATGGACTCCACTTTGTAGCCCTATTTATGAAGATTGGCTCTGCCTCTTGTCTTGCCAAAGCACAGTCTGTTCAGCACCTTCCAAGTCAGCCAGTCTTTTCTGTGTCCAGGAGGGAGTCTCTCATTTGGTATCAGTTCTGGGTTTTAGCCTGCCACTTTTGGATTTCTGCTTGCTGAGGTGATCTTGCGAGCATCTCTGTAGATCTTAGAAAGCTATTTATTGATTTAAGGCATTGGCATGCTGGCTGATATCCAAACAGAGGATGACAGAGATGTCACTGCCTTGATTCTTACGTTATTGGTTGCTATTTCCCAATGGATGTCAGGTGGTGCAATAACAACTAAACAGTATAATTTCTCAAGTATCTAGGGTTCCTAGTGTTACTAGGGCTCCTCCCAAGGAAAGAAAATGTTTCTATTGACTTACAGTCTTCAATCATGAATGAAATAGCTGGTGAGGAACAGTGACAACAGCACTGCTAAATTCTGCAAAACAATACTATGCATTATTGGCACAGACATTAAATATTTTGATATGTAGAGCCAGAGCTTTGATATTGTCGCTGTATTTGCTCGTGTACTGCAGATACATGTTTCATCGTGACAGATTATTGAAGATTCTATTAAATTCATACGATATTTGGCCACCGTAATATGTTATCTCATTGATGAAAGCTTTGGGGCGTTTTTCTTGGTTTTTTTTTGTAATAGCTGATAATGTAGTAGCCGCGAGAAGAGGATCAAATAAGGTGGGATGAAACTATGTGGAAACAGGCAATGCCTTTAATGTTTAGTAAGCATGGTTTCGAACCCAAAAATGGCGATTCTAAAATCAAATGGGGAGGGGGATTTTTTTGATTAGTAAAAGAAAGACTTACAAAAAAATTTCCAAAAATTTCTAAAATGTAACTTAATTACTAACGAAATTCGTTAGTAGTTCGTATGCCAGCGCATGCGCATTCCAGATGGTTTTGGCCTACAACTCCCAGAAATCCTAACAGCTGGTAAATTGGCTGGGATTTCTGGGAGTTGTAGGCCAAAACTTGAATAAATCACACTGAATTCTAGATGGGACTCTCCAAATAGGAAGGAGGGAGGGAGGGGGTATTCTATTCTTGGAAGCAGCAAAAAAAAAAGGAGGAGCCCCCCCCCTCGCTCCTCGCTGCCTCTCTCTCACCCCGATCCCGAGGGAGCGAGGGCCCAAGTTTGCCCAGGCTGGTCATATGCCTACATTCCATGCGCATGCAATAATACAGCAGTAATAACAATGGGTATAAGAAGAGATAAAATTCAAACCGAAGTATTTTAACTGGTCTCTCCTCATGCGGTGCAAACGGGCTCTTCTCTGTGACGCCGGGAAAAGCCAGCGTTTTCTGCCTGGGTGCACACACATACATATTCATTGGGGGGGGGGTTGCTGCAGAATCTTCTCTATGAGCCCGGGATTCTGCAGCAAATCCCCCAAGAATATGTATGTGTGTGCACCCAAGCAGAAAACGCTGGCTTTCCCCGGGCTAATAGAGAAGAGCCCATTTGCACCGGATGAGGCAGGGACCAGTCAGATTACTTCGGTGTGAATTTTACCTCTTGTTATTGTTATTACTGCTGTATTATTGCATGTGCATGGAATGTAGGTATGACCAGTTGGATTACTTATAATATTAGGCACTTACAGTAGCATTCATTCTATTATACATTAGGTTGGTTTCTCACCCCAATACTCTTTGATGCTTTAGATCCTGGCAGGCAGGAGAGGCAGGGAAGCCTGGAAAAATGTAAACAGAGAGGTTTACTCAGAAGTAAATCCACAAGGAGGGCACTTCATCCAAAGTGCCCTCTTTGCAGATTTACTTGAGTAATCCTATCTGTTTACATTTTTCCGGGCTTCCAGCCGAAAGAAGGAGCAAGTTTAGGGCTTGCCTTGCCATAATACTTATTGGCAAGGGAGGCGGGAGGGTGGTGAGAGAGAAGGAGGGTGCCCCCCCCCTTACGACCTAATAACGACACTTAAGAAAATCCTGGCCCCCGGTTTCTATAAAGAAAGTCCACTTCCTGGTTGGCGTTCCAGGTGCGGAAATACTCAAAAGTAGCATTTCTTACGAATTTCTTACGAATCATTTCATTTTCATAACTTTTTTCTCATGCCTAGTGCCTATGTATATGTCTAAACATCTCTTGTTGACATCTTCATAGAGATTTCTTAGGCAAGGAATTAGCTATTTCATTCATTGCCAATTGCTTTATCTGAAGCATAGCCTACATGATCTGGAATTTGTTGGTGATCTCCCATATCTGCCTGAAGAAAGAATGACTGGAAGATGAAGGTACAAGGAAAACACATAGACTTTTTTCAGCTGCAAAAGGTCCAATCAGAGATCATGTTATGGGCAGGTGCCTGGTACTCATAAAATAGCATACAAATCAAATCCTTTTCTATAGTAACTGAATGAACTGGAACGACAATGTGGACTCAGATAACCTAGGGCCCTTCCAGACAGGCCCTATATCCCAGGATCTGAGTGCAGATTTTCTGTTTACTCCTGATTATCTGTCAGTGTGGATTCTTATAATCCAGTTTAAAGCATATGTATCTTTGGATATAGGGCCTGTCTGGAAGGGCCCTTAGTTCAAAGCGGGTATTGTGGGATTTTCTGCCTTGATGTTCTGGGTTATATGGCTGTGTGGAAGCGCCCTTATTGTGGTTGTAAAATGGGCTATTAATTGGATAGGATGAGACCATGTGATCCTGAAGTATTCTGCAAGATTTCTTTCAATATGTGATCTGTTGCTGGGAAGCTCTGTTTGAATTATGATTCTGTATGGATCTCTGTGATGTCTCAGAAACAGAGATGTAAAATGTTTGTTGTTGTTCACTTGTTCAATTGCTTCCGACTCTTCGTGACATCATGGGACCAGCCCACGCCAGAGCTCCCTGTCGGCCGTCACCACCCCCAGCTCTTTCAGAGTCAAGCCAGTCACTTCAAGGATACCATCCATCCATTTTGCCCTTGGTTGGCCCCTCTTCCTTTCTTCCTTTCATTTTCCCCAACATCATTATCTTCTCTAAGCTTTCCTGTCTTCTCATGATGTGGCTAAAGTACTTCATCTTTGCCTCTAATATCCTTCCCTCCAATGAGCAGTCGGGCTTTATTTCCTGAAGTATGGACTGGTTGGATCTTCTCGCGCTCCAAGGCACTCTCAGAATTTCCCCCCAACACCACAGTTCAAAAGCATCTATGACAGTGTTTCCCACCCAGTGTGCCATGGCACACTAGTGTGCCGCGAGCGATCATCAGGTGTGCCGTGGGAAATTGGCACTCTCCCCTTAGCAGCCCCCTCATAGGTTTCCAAGAAACAAATTGAGCCTCTCCACTTGGTTTTTTTTTTACTATTTTACTGGATTTTTTGAGAGTTGTCTCCCCCCCCACAGGAACTCTTTATAACAGCTTCATGACATCCATAGTTAACTGGAAGCAAGTTTCACTCAGGGTGAAATTTCACAAAGGTCTGGAGAACAAGCTCTATGAGGAGCGGCTTGAAGAGCTGGCCATGTTTAGCCTGAAGAAGAGAAGGCTGAGAGAAGACATGATAGCCATGTATCAAATTTTATTGCATTAGCCGCAAAGCCATATCAAATAGAACAAACCATGTAGAAAAGATACATATATCAAGCATTATCCAATGAAGAAGACATGATAGCCATGTATAAATATGTGAGAGGGAGTCATATATATGTTGTGTTCATCGAAACAGGTCCAGGTTTCACACTGATTGTATAAATACATTTAAAAACATATTATCTATGTGTTAGAGTGTAATTTTGTGTCATTTTGGTTGGTGGTGTGCCCCAGGATTTTGTAAATGTAAAAAATGTGCCACGGCTCAAAAAAGGTTGAAAAACACTGATTTATGAGATGTAAAATGTTAACTGCATTTTTCTCATCCTCAATGTAAAAAGTGTATCCTAACATACCCATATACTCAGAAAAATAGTCTCTTACTTCCTCCCTGCTATTCCCAGTCTGACAATTTTTTGGCATTCAGTTATCTGACTGGAATTGTGAAATTGCTTGGAAATTGTTTTGAAAATTACAAAGCAATGGAAGTGCAGAGTTATAAGGTTATATGGAAGCACGAGTGCAGCACTCCAGATCAGTAAATCGGCACAGAAGAGAAGTGAGATAGCAAGGGTGCTTATGCCAGTATGTAACTCAGGGGTGGGCAAACTGCGGCCCGGGGCCCGGATGCGGCCCTTTGGCCGATTCTATCTGGCCCTCCTAATGACCCCTGGCTTGCCTCCCCTCCCTGGCCTCTGCATAAAACTCTCCAGAGAAGGGGACTACAAGGAAGCATTATTTTATTTTAGTGGTTTTTATTATTATTGTATAATATTTTATAATAATAATAAAATAATATAATAAATAATATAATATAATGTTATATTATATATTATAATTTCAATATATTATAATGTCTATATATATACACTATAATATAATAATTATGATATTAATACTAATAATATATGAATATTTCTTGATATATTAATATGTTAATATTAATGATGTGTAATATATAGTAAATATAGTACGTGAATAAATAAATTATGTAGATTAGCATGTAGTTCCGCCTTTAGGTGCGGCCCTCCATAATATTTTTTGGCTCTCGTGTGGCCCCTTGGAAAAAATAATTGCCCACCCCTGATGTAACTACTAGGCATGAGAAAAAAGTTATGAAAATGATTCGTTTCGTAAGAAATTCGTAAGAAATGCTACTTTCGAGCGTTTCCGCACCTGGAATGCCAACCAGGAAGTGGACTTTCTTTTTATTTATTTATTTATTTATTTATTTATTTATTTATTTATTTATTTATTTGTTCCTTCTTGTATTCCGCTCCTCCCAGCAGGCTCGGGGCGGATAACATCATAAAACCCGGCTGACATGTAGCATTCATGTCGCCGTACAATAAAACAGCATAAAATACAACATTGGTCCCGAGTTTAAACAATTATGTCAAGCCATGGCATTCCAGGGTCTGGGTACTGGTCAACTGGTCGAGAGATGGGTACATTTGGCTTGTTCACCAGCCAAGGCCAGTTTAAACAGGGCGGTCTTACAGGCCCTGCGAAACGGAATGAGCTCCGTGGCGGCACGGACATCATCTGGGAGAGAGTTCCAGAGTACCGAGCCGCCACGGAGAAGGCCCTCTGCCTAGTCACGGACAAGTGGCAGGTGCGGACTGATGGAATCAGGAGAAGATTAGACTCCCCCTGAACGTAGTGATCTCGGGGTACGTATGTGGCAAGGCGGTCCCTCAGGTACGCAGGCCCTAGGCCGTGTAAAGCCTTTTAGAACCTCGGGGGCCAGGATTTTCTTAAGTGTCATTATTAGGTCGTAAGGAGGGGGCACCCTCCTTCTCTCTCACCACCCTCCCGCCCCCTTGCCAATATTATGGCAAGGCAAGCCCTAAACTCGCTCCTTCCCTCGGCTGGACAGAAGCCTGGACACAATGTAAACCGAGAGGAGTACTCAGAAGGAAATCTGCAAAGGAGGGCACTTTGGATGACGGGCCCTCCTTTGCAGATTTACTTCTGAGTAATCCTCTCTGTTTACATTTTTTCCAGGCTTCCCTGCCTCTCCTGCCTGCCAGCCAGGATCTAAGGCATCAAAGAGTATTGGGGTGAGAAACCAACCTAATGTATAATAGAATGAATGGTACTGTAAGTGCCACTGCCTAATATTATAAGTAATCAACTGGTCATACCTAATTCCATGCACATGCAATAATACAGCAGTAATAACAATAACAAGAGGTAAAATTCAAACCGAAGTATTCTGAGTGGTCCCTGCCTCATGCAAACGGGCTCATTCGGTGCAAGCGGTGCAAACGGAAATGGCCCGGGGGAAAAGCCAGCTTGGAGCACACACATACATATTCTTGGGAGGGGGATTTGTTGCAGAATCCCGGCCTCATAGAAGATTCTGCAGCAACCCCCCAAAGAATATGTATGTGTGCACCCAAGCAGAAAACGCTGTCTTTCCCGGGCTAATTTCCCCGGCTCACAAAGAAGAGCCCGTTTGCACCGCATGAGGCAGGGACCACTCAGAACACCGGTTTGAATTTTACCTCTTCTTATTCCCATTGTTATTACTGCTGTATTATTGCATGTGCATAGAATGTAGGTATATGACCAGCCTGGGCAAACTTGGGCCCTCGCTCCCTCGGGTTGGGGGTGAGAGGCAGCGAGGTGCGTGGGGGGGGCTCCTCCTCTTTTGCTGCTTCCAAGAATAGAATACCCCCCTCCTCCCTCGCTCCTTCCCTCCCTCCTTCCTATTTGGAGAGTCCCATCTAGAATTCAGTGTGATTGATTCAAGTTTTGGCCTACAACTCCCAGAAATCCCAGCCAATTTACCAGCTGTTAGGATTTCTGGGAGTTGTAGGCCAAAAACCATCTGGAATGCACATGCTCTGGCATACGAATTACTAACGGTTTCGTTAGTACTTAAGTTACATTTCTGAAATTTTGGGAATTTTTTGTAAGTCTTTCTTTTACTAATCAAACCCCCCATTTGATTTACGATTCACCATTTTAGGATTCTAAACCATGCCTAGTAACTACTACTGGTGATTGCGCAACTGCCATGGAATAACGACTGCTTGCAATAAAGTCCTTTCATTCCTACTCTGGAAAGAAGTTAGGATGTACTGTACTCTTTTAAACTATTTGTTCCTGCAGGGGAATGCTCTCTTCCTACTTCTTGAATCAGTTTGTCATGAAAAACGGGCATGGTTTTTCTAAAAAAAAAACCTGGCTATACAAAATAGAATCAGAATATTGGTTGATAGCAGCTTCATTTCCCTGATAAAAGAAATAATACAATTGGTTTGTGAAATGCTCCAATAATCACCATTTTGATTGAGGGAGGGGTGGTAGCACAGACTTAAAGCGCTTACCCCCTATTTTAGCAGTGCTCGGTTCCTGACAGAAATAAAGTGAGTGTATGTTATATAAGTAATTTATTTGTGCATCTTGGCAATGCAGCACTAATAGGCTGGCTGCCAGGTGTTCTGGCTGCAGTTTGTCATGTCTGACTCTTTAGTCCTTTTCATGCAATTGAAGAAATGGCCTTCTGCAGGCTGTCAGTGACAGATACCAGCTCATTCACATAGATAAAGCTCAATTAGCTCCCAGAGAAAGCCTCTTTTAAAAATGAAATGAGCTGCGCCATGAGAGATAGGTAGACAAGGGTTACACAACACAAAAATAAAATAACACAGATGAGCCCATAGAGCTAGGCAACTGATTGCACACTTCCTTCCCCACCCTGCCAATATTCTATTAAAAATTTGATACAATTATCTCTTAAGGAGCTTCTGATAAAGTTTTTGATATTGTCATTTTCACAGACTTCATTCTATACTAGTGAAAGTTCCTAGCTTCACTGAGGTTGAAAACATCATTATTTCACCTGTATCTTAGTGCTACCTGTATTGTCTGATTCCTATGTATGTATGTATGTGATCTCAAGTCATTTGACAACTTATGGTGACCCCATATTCTTATACTCAGAAGTGGTTTTGCAAGTTCTTTTCTCTGAAATATAGCTTACCACACCAGGGATTCATTAGCGGTCTGCCATCCAGGTATAAACTAATGCTGCTTAGGCCCAAGATCAGACAGGGTCTTAATTCCTATGTAGCATTCATTCACAATGTTGTAATTTTTATATTCAAAAGTTCTGATGTACTTAACTTCTTTAAGTACATCAGAAGCAGGAACCCAACTAGAAAAGCAGTTGGGCCACTCGACGACAATGGTCAGAAAGGGAAAATCAGCGAAGACAAGGAGATTGCTGAGCGGCTAAATGACTTCTTTGCCTCCGTTTTCACACAGGAGGACAGACAACATATGCCTGCAGCTGAGTCAGTTTTTTCAGGGAGGGAATTAAATGAATTAAACCAGATAGAGATAAACAAGGAAGATGTTCTCACATGCCTTACTAAACTAAATGTCAACAAATCACCAGGGCCAGATGGCATCCACCCCAGAGTTCTTAAGGAACTCAAGTGTGAAATTGCTGAAATTCTAGCCAAAATATATAACCTTTCTCTAAGATCAGGCACTGTACCCGAGGACTGGAGGGAGGCAAATGTAACTCCGATCTTCAAGAAAGGATCCAGGGTGATCCAGGAAATTATAGGCCAGTTAGTCTAACCTCAGTTCCAGGCAAAGTGATGGAAACCATTATTAAAGAAAAAATTACTAAGCACATAGAAGAACAGGCATTGCTGAAGGAAAATCAACATGGTTTCTGCAAAGGCAAATCATGTCTTACTAACTTGTTAGAATTCTTTGAGGGTGTAAATAAACACATAGATAAAGGGGACCCAATTGATATTGTTTACCTTGACTTTCAAAAGGCTTTTGACAAAGTCCCTCACCAAAGGCTCCTAAATAAGCTCTTCAGCCATGGAATCAGGGGACAGGTCTTGTCCTGGATTGGAACCTGGCTAAACTGTAGGAAACAAAGGGTGGTAATAAACGGACATTTCTCTGGGTGGAAAGAGGTGGGAAGTGGCGTACCCCAAGGTTCAGTTTTGGGTCCGTTACTTTTTAATTTATTCATTAATGATCTGGATGTAGGAGTGAATTCTGAGGTAGCAAAGTTTGCAGACGACACTAAATTGTTCAGGGTAGTTAAAAATGAAACTGATTGTAAAGAGCTCCAGAAAGATCTCTCGAAATTGAGTGAATGGGCAACAAAGTGGCAAATGCATTTTAACCTAAACAAGTGTAAAGTCATGCACATCGGGGCAAAGAACCCCAACTACACCTACAAATTGATGGGGTCAAAGCTTTCCGAGACAAACCAGGAAAGGGATCTTGGGGTCTTGGTGGACAGCTCAATGAAGATGTCAACCCAGTGCGCAGCAGCAGTGAAAAAAGCAAATTCTATGCTAGGCATGATCAGAAAGGGAATCAAAAATAGGTCAGCAAATGTTGTATTACCTCTCTACAAATCGATGGTAAGGCCACATTTGGAGTACTGTGTACAATTCTGGTCTCCGCACCTTAAGAAGGATATAACGGAACTGGAAAAGGTACAGAAAAGGGCAACAAGAATGATCCAAGGGATGGAGCGGCTCCCTTATGAAACCAGGTTGCAACGCCTTGGTCTTTTCAGCCTTGAAAGACGGCGTTTAAGAGGTGACTTGATCGAAGTGTATAAAATCATGCATGGGATAGAAAAGGTGAATAAAGAAAAACTGTTTTCTTTGTCACAAAACACTAGGACTAGAGGGCACTCCCTGAAGCTCCAAGGTAGGAAAATTAGGACTAAAAAGGGAAATATTTCTTCACCCAGAGGGTCATTGGGTTATGGAACTCACTTCCAGAAGAGGTTGTGACAGCTGTCAGCCTGGACAACTTCAAGGCAGGATTAGACAGATTCATGGATACCAAGTGCATCGGTAGTTACTGAAAAGGACATTCAAGTGCCACCTCGGAGTTGGTTGAGGTAGGCAGGATTTCCCTGGGTACTGGTTGTGGGGGGTCGGGAGCAGGTCAGGGTTTTGCCCTCCCTTCTGCTCGAGATCCCCATGTACAACTGGTGGGCCACTGTGTGATACAGAATGCTGGACTAGATGGGCTGAGGTCCGATTCAGCATGGCTCTTCTTATGTTCTTATGTTCTTAACCAATGATCTGAGTTCAAGCCAAATCATCCAGTCAAGAGGTAACACACCAGAGAAGCTGAGAGTCTGTTCCAAGACTGAAATCCAAGTGAAAGAGAGTCTATAGTCCATGGTCAATCCAAAATCTGAAAACCAGAGTCCTGGAGTAAGTCCAGAGATCATGAATCTAAGTTAAGCAACAATCTGAGGTCACACCTCCAACCAGGGCCGTAGCCAGGATTTTGATTCGGGAGGGGCTGAGTTTGATTTGGGAGGGGCTGAGTCTGAGTGGGAGGGGGTCTACCCGACCAAACCTTTTGTTATCCCAATACCCCCATGAATATGGGCTATATTGAGCATGGTGATCACATCATGATATGAATAAGCATAACAGTTTAAATAATGTACCAGTGAGGCCTTCTCGTGGACCACCCTGAGAATTTCGGGGGGGGGGAGCTGAAGCCCCCCAAGTCCCCCCCCCAGTGTACATGCCTGCCTCCAACTGATGTTGCTGTCAGGAACAAGGTGCTGCATTTGAACTCCTTAAATGCTAGATTGCCTATTGATAGTTTCTTTCTCTGCTAATCTAGGGGACTTGTGAAGGTGAATCTTCTTTCTTCACAGCTCCACAAAAGCTAAGAGGAACTTGTTTGTACTTGCTCTGCAAGCTGAGAAGTAGTAGCTAGTACCTACCTCCATTGCCTCCTCTTCTAAGCTTGGCTGAGGGAGCTGCTGGGCACTGGGCTCCAGCTACAACACTGGCCTTTCAACCAGCATCTCCTCACCCTTGCTATCCCATAAGATATCTAGGCATTATGGTTTTAGAGTTATAGACAGAGAGCCTCTCTCCGACAGAATCTGTAATAATTATATATTGAGCTGAGTTACATTCCTTAATACAGTATGTCCCCATGCCCCAGCTCATGAAAACCGTGAAACCTTTTCTAATGAGGGAAAATAATGTTTGGCAATAATGTTATGGCACCCATTAAAAATATTTTGATTTTAAAAAATCCATTTGAAGAATATCTTCTTAAAAACCACAAAATGCTGGAATATTCCTGGAAGTTTAATTTTTTAAAAATACATCTTGTCCATACAGTGGAAAAAATATTTGTCAACTTTGCAAACAGTCACCATGCATGGTTCTCTGTCTCTTTTTCTTCCCAGGAGGACTAAGCTAGTGAGGATAGTGAAAATTATTTTCTCAAGAAATTTCTTTTTTCTTTTATTTTGACGCCTTATTAAGTATAGTCTTCCTCTTCTTACTTGCTTTAATGAGTCAGGGAAGTGGTTGCTAAACCTTGGACCTCTAGATGTTTTGGACTTTTGGACATGTTATCAATGAGAATAAATGACGTGCTTGCAAGTCATTCATATCCTTTAACACCTTGCTGCCTCGAGGCCAAATGTTTTGCATATTCTCTGAGAAATCAGTGTTCTTTAGTTAAATGGCTTTTATTCCCAGGTACGTTAGAGCATCTTGGGTGCTAATATTGTTTTGGCTCAGCAGAAAAAGTTCGATGCTTGGGGCACTGATTAAATGCTGGCAGTATGCACATTTTTGTCAGGAAGGATGTTTATAGGGGGATGTCACAATAAAAATGAGCATTATAGATCTTCACTGCTTTCTGATATATGTTTATTGTACAGCCTGATACAGGATAAATGATTCACATTTTATGTTATACTGAAACCTGAACTTCTGTAAATCTGATTTGGATTGCAAGAACAGAGCTCCGTCTAATAAAAATTCCCTCTTCATAAACAGTTAGCTGAATTAATGCATAGGGGCCGTTCAAAAGATTAATGGCATGTATTGATGGAAAATCAAATTGAGGTGTTTTATTTTCCTGGATTTGACATTTCATTTGCTAGTCTTTTCAACATAACCCCTTACTACTCACTTTATAAAACCAAAGGAGTAACAATACATATTTATGTTCCACATCACTGGGGACGCAGCAGCAGTCATAAAGTGAGGCCGTCGAAAACAAATGCCGAAAGTGTTAAAATACCTTATGCCCATATTTTGAAAGTTGGGTTGTGTGTGTAGATGGGAAAAGAGTGAATTCACTCTTGAGATTGCTCAATTCTGCTATATCCGTTTGATGCCTAACTCAGTTTATTTAACAATTAACAAGGAATTCAATGAATGGAGTCAAAATACCAGACCAAGAGTACGTAATTGCAAGCAAACAAAAACAAATGATTAAGATCATTTTGATACCAGTGTTTGTCATTGTTATTTTATCACATTACCAGCTGTTATTGATGGGAATACTGGACCATCAGTAATTTGTATTCTCTCCAAGAATCTAAGGCTGGAGCTACACTGTTATATAATGCAGTTTAGAACTGCATTATATGGTCTCAATATCAAAGCCAACATTTTTGTTGCCTTCTTGATGTACTGCATAGAGCTTAGAAATAAGTTCATTCCCCTTCACTCCAGAATTTTCTGCCAGGGCCCGGGGAATGGCTTCAAATGCCTCAGCAAATTTCTTGATAGCATATTGATCAAGACCTGGACAAGTTTCTCCATATGAAGTTATCTGCTTCGCCAGTTCAATTTCTGTTGCACCCCCACCTGGAACAAGTCATTTATCCCGAGTAAGGACTGAGGCTGAAGCTGCAGCTGTGAAAGATATGTTGGAAGCTGGTATATTAGACACGTATCTTGGGAAATACTGGGCAATCAAGCTGGCAACAAATGAGATGCAGATGATTGTCCGCGCGTGTGGCATTGACCTATACATGGCATTGACCTATATGATATTATCATTATATTTGTGATTTGATCCAGACCTTGGGAAACTATACATCGATTTAAGGAGACATGGTCATTCAGGTCCCGATGAAGCCCCTATAGGCGAAACGGCTAGACTGTCGACCACGCTGAGTTATTGAATTATTTTTCATTGAATTTTGGATGCTATTTGATATTATTATTTTTGACTGCAACTCAGTGACCTTTTCTCCATTGGAATTTGTTACACCGCTTTGTTGCGGATTATAGACTGTACTTGATTTTTCATGCGAATGATTTTGTTTCCTCCGGGATTGGATTACCATTTTGACATACTATAAAGAGACATATTGAATATTGATATTGGATTCCACCCGTGTTTGCGTTTTTGTTTCGTTACTCAGAGTGGGAACGACTACATTTTTTCTTCCTAACAAATGCTGTGGTGACTGTGCTAAGAGTTGATCAGATCATCATGGCAAAACCAGCTGGTGGCCCTAAACCGCCAACAGGAAAGAAGGACTTGGATGGTGACCAAAGTGATTGAAACAATTCAGTGTACTTCTTCTGAGAGCTGTGTATCTTGTCATGTGTGTTACTTACCTTTAAATTATGAGACTAATCTCTACTAGATGCTTGTCTTCTACCATTTCAATAAAGCAGTTTCAGTAAAAAAAAAAAGAACTGCATTATATGGTCAGTGTAGACCCATATAATGCAGTTCAATTCAGTTAAACTGGACAAATGTAATGCAGTTCCAAACTGCATTATATATCATGGTAGATCTAGCCTAAAAATCACTATAGACTAGTCTACACAAGATAAAAAATTGCACTCACCTTATAGGCCTTTTGATCCCAGCGCCAAATATCTGTGATGTTTGCAAGGCATTTCTTTGGCCTTTAAACTTTCTTCTTCTTTTAAAAAAACCTTGTCTTTAACCCTAAGGAATTGCATAAATCTGGACTTTCCAGGGCGGTGGCTGTTCTTCCAGGTAGTATGGCTTTTTTAATATAAATTTTATTGATTATCATCTATAAGAAAAACTACCAAGTCAGATAAATACAGTGAAAGTGGGAGAACAATACTTTATAGTAAAGTAGGAAAGGATAGAAAGATTAAAAAAAAGATACCCCTAATAAAAATCAAAAGTCTTTCAAAGAAGAAAAAAGAAAAGCAGAAAAAGAAAAAAAAATCAATAATAATAATAATAGTATTGCTTTATGTGTTATACAGGAGGGGTTAGGGGTGGATAAAAGTAGTTGGAGGCTCCTTCCTTGGCTAATTTCTTTTTTTAAAAAAAAGAGGTTTGTGTATGTGAATATTCCCATATCAATATATTACCAGTAGCACAAATCCACTTAACAGAAAATAAATTTATTTGCATGCAGGGTGGAGGAAAAAAGCAGAGTGGTCAGGGCAACACGGCCATAAATTAATGCAAAGGATTGGAAATGCAGACTGCCCCCCAACAATGAGATTTCACTAGGGGGATATATATGACCAGTTATGGCAATCTCACTATGGTGATAGCATGGTTACTGCAGGGCCATTGTAGACTGGGACTATGGGGTGCTAAACAGAGGGTTTTGCAGTGTGAATAAGCCCTCAGATACAATGTTATAAGTGATGTCATTTTTGTGGTTTTATTGTGATCCTATCCATAGTGATTTCATTCTTATGTTTGGCCTTTCCTTTTGGAATTGCTCCTGGAGCACCTATCGCTACTGGTTTCTTTTCCCAGAGACATTGAAGCTGTTGACCATCTTATTTCATGAAGCACGAATGAGCAGTAAGAAATACTATGAGAAAGTTACAGCACTAATATATTGTAATCTACACACACACACACACAAAACACACACACACACACACAAAGATTTACCATCTGCAAAACACTGCTGGAAACATAAGCCTGAAAAAAATGGAAACAGCAATGTAAAAATCCTGTGGCTTTTAAGATTCAGACTAAATGAGAAACATTTGAATATAATATGTAATACATATGTGGTTGCACAAAAGAAACCTTAGGGCCCTCCAAACATGGCTAAAAACTGGAAGTAACCGGGTTAAAAAGGGGGTGGGTAGTGGATAAATGATATTTAGCCAAAGTGCAGGCAGAATCAGAATCAGGTTAACAGTTAAAAAAGTGCACTTAAAACCCAATTCTACCCCCAAAATATGCACATTCACATGATTGTATATCCCTATAGTCATTTCAAACTTATGCACTTTCTTTCCTTTTGGACCTGTATTTATTTATTTTATTTCGCTTTTACCCGCTCTTCTCAACCCAGAGGGACTCAGAGCTGTTGACCATCTTATTTCCACATAATAACAATATAAACCCCAAAAATACTATGAACAATTAAAAATACATTAAAATTAATACATTAAAATACAACTACATTAGCACCACACACATTCACTCTGGATTAAAACAATGTTCAGTCCACAAAAACATTGGCCATAATCACCCACACTCATTAAAACCAATCTAAAAAATGGAAACAGCAATGTAAAAATCCTGTGGCTTTTAAGATTTTAGACTTTCCTGAATGCCAGAAACATGTTGAATATAATCATGTAATACATATGTGGTTGCACAAAAGAAACCCTATCCCTCCCAAACATCTGAGACTAAAAACTGGAGCGTAAGGGCCTCCCGGGATCTAAACGAGGTGGGTAGCGGTGGATAAATGAGTATTTGGGCCAAACCGTGCAGGCAGAATCAGAACCAGGTTAACAGTTTAAAGCCAGTGCACTTAAACAACCCAATGCTCTACCCCAAAATATGCACATTCACATGATTGTATATCCTTGCAGTCATTCAAAACACATGCACTTTCTTTCCCTTCCACCTGTATGGACTACTCCAGCACAAAACAAGGAGCCACAGATACACAGGTGGTTCAAGGTCAGCACAAGTAGAAAGCAATTAGAACTGTCTGAAACTCTTTCTTTTAAACTTTATAATATTAAACAGAACTTGAATTAACAATTGGGTAAAGAGAAAGTTAAGAAATCCGCTTGTGTTTACTTTAAGATATTTGCATGTGTGCATATGAGGTCCAGCAGATAATGGAGTGATTTTTTTAAAAAAACCCTTCTACCAGATGTTGCCTGCCCGCCAACATGACCTGCTTCAAAGGAAGATGTGCATATGGCAGGGAACTATTTCCGGGGTCTGACAGGTCTGTGTGTGGACCTGCTTTCATTTCCTGGGGTTTTTTTTGCCCCTGATTTAAAACACGCATTTTGATTCTGTCTGGAAGTGCTCTTAGATTATATGTGTGGGAATTCTAGAGAGACAGCAGAATCAAAGACAGAGAAATGGTTATTGTTTGGTTTGGTTTTGCTTGTGTTTTTGATTGAAGGACAGAGACTGCCTTGTGTAAACCGCCCTGAGTCGCCTTCGGGCTGAGAGGGGTGGTATAGAAAAATGATAAATAAATAAATGCTGATCATTAATTTTTCTCCTATAGTGGGACTCAAAATGCTCAATGTCAGCTAATGAACTTGTCAGTTGAGTGGCAAAGTACTGGGATACACACACACACACACACACACACACACTAACTATAGAATCAATGCTCTTCAACACCACTTTAACTGCCATGGCTCAATTCTATGGAATCAAGGTACTTGGAGGTTAACAAAGTTTTTACCCATCTCTGCCAAAGAGTTCTAAAGCATCACCAAACTACACATCCCAGGGGTCCATAGCATCGACACATGAAAGTAAACGTGATATCAAACTACATGACCAACAGTATAGATTCACTGCTGGTTGTGGTGCAAATATAGTTTTGGAGAGGCACTAAACATGGTGAGGCTATAAATCAGGGCGAAGAAAGATGTTTGTCAGACACTTGCATTCCCAACCCACCCTTTTAGCTCTCAAGCTCATGATCCATGTTTTCTTGGTTCAATGGTAATATTAATAATGTATTTGTAAAATATTAAACCAGCTCTGATCACACATCAACATCTAAAGATGGCAATGGTTAATTGGCATTGGCCATGCCTCCAGAAAAGTCTGTGCATTCTTTTTTCCTTTTACTATTCCACCAGGAAAAAATATAACCCCTACCCAGGACAGAAATAAACTTTTCCTGACAGTAAAATCCTGCTGAGTTCTAGGCCAGGTTGAATTTTAATAACTGAGTTATAAGGTCTTACACTATGGGTTTTATGTCCCAAAACTGCTGACACAATTTTAACTACTGCAATGCAAATGGTGGCACACTAATAAAAGAAGCTGGGGAAGTTTCAATATGTTGTCAAAGAACCTTGAAAACACTGAAGATGATTTATGGCCAAACAGAGTCAAAATTTTAATGCTCTTTTCTAGCAAACGTATATTTTTCAGTGCAACTGCTGTAACACAGAGGCGAGTCTGCATTCTGCTACTGTATATGATGTGACAGTACAAGCCTTTTCTGATAGAGTAACATTTGCAATTCGAGATTAAAATCTTGGAAACTTGTCAACAAAAAAGGATGATAATATGAGTGAAACTGCTGCTATCGAATGCAAGTGCCTTGCAAAGTAATTTCTGTAATGGTCAACAACTTGGCATTTTCTCTTCCCTGCCCTCCAGATACAAGGGGGAGGGGAGGGTTGCTCGAAGGTCATTTTAATATTTTGGGTAAGTGATTCCGAAGGGTTGGTATCTCAGGCTTTAAGGCATAAGCAAGCTCTTAAGTGCATGGCCAATCACTCCGATCTTGACCATTGCCATTTTGAGCTTCATTACATTCTGAGGATGTTCTTATCTTGATTAATGGGTTGTACCACATCCTGGATGAGATTTTTTTTTTGAAACATGGTAAATTCAAATTGTTAGTTATATATGTTTTCAATTTGGTCTATTTTACCAGTTATTGACTCTGAAGTCAGAGGTCCAAGCTGATTGCAATGTTTAATTGCAACGGATACAATTATTTTTAAATAAGGTATTATGGAGAAGGATTTGCACGCCGCTGACAGCTAGCGTCGAAAACCCTTTATATTTAAACTGACCACTACGTGGAGACGCAGCCTAAAGCGTGCGACCCACTGTGAGAGGATCTATTTACAATTACGCTGCCACCATATTAATTCTCTGGCTACCGATGTGAGGGTTTATCTTGATGCTTCTATGTTGAAATGATATGACTGAGAGTTTCATGAAGGACCATCGAACAGTTTATTTTCACAAACGGGTTCAATACTTAGTTGGTTTCAGACTACAAAGAGGTACAGACTTGAAGGTTTCAAACAATATAACACTGGGGTATAACTTCCTCTGACACTGGGGTATAACTTCCCCTGACACAGCTACACGGGCACCAGCAGTTCTACTACTTAACTGCTTACTACCGGGTTACTCTCAACCCTAACTAGGACTAAACTTGTCCCACACTTGGGTTTCCCTAAACCCACACACAGAACTGAACTGCACACTTGCAGCTCTAACCGACAGCTGCTTCTTCACCAACTGCCAAATCCCAACTGTCATTTCAAACTGCGAACATTCTAAAGCTAGAGTGGCTTTCAGTTGTCATGGCAACAGCCTCTGCTTAAAGCTTGCTGCTGTGAACATTCCACTGCCTACGCTCTGTAGCTTTTAAAGACTGCCCTTTTTAAACACATAGACAAACATGTGATTAACATATAGCACATGTATTAACACATAAATAACCACCTCATCACAGGTATGGATGGAAAACTACCAATGAATGGCAGGTGCTGTAGGAAGGTAATTTAAAAAACCCACTTCTGAGTGTTCCTTGCTTAAGAAAACCCTGGAAAATTAATTGGGTCACCATAAGTCATCAGGTGTCCCGAAGGCACACACAATTTATTTATTTATTTATTCAATTTTGTATGCCACTCCTCCCTGCAGGCTCGGGGCGGTTTACACAACAACTAGTTAAAATACACATAAAAGCACATAAAAATACACAAAATACATAAAAAGCATATAGGACATTTGATCAAATAAGGACATGATCATGGTATCCAGAGAATTTAATTGAAGGCAAGCTTAAACAGAGTTGTTTTACATGCCTTCCGGAAGGGAACTAGCTCCATGATGGCATGAGCATCGTCCAGCAATGCATTCCATAGTGCCGGGGCCGTTGCGGAGAAAACCCGTTGTCTTGTCACAGAGAGATGACACGAGTGAACTGATGGAACTGTCAGGAGATTTTGTTCTTCTGAACGTAGTGATCTCGGGGGAATGTACGGGGTGAGGCGGTCCCTCAGGTACACTGGCCCTAGACTATGCAAAGCCTTAAAGGTCAAAACCAGCACCTTGAAAACAATCCGGTACTCGACTGGTAGCCAGTGCAATTGCTGAAAGATGGGAGTGATGTGCTCTCTTACTGGTGCTCCCACCAGTAATTGGGCGGCAGCATTTTGCACCAGCTTGAGTTTCCGGATTGTCGGCAAGGGAAGGCCAATGTAGAGGTCGTTACAGTAATCTAGCCTCGAGATGACCGTCGCCTGGATTACCGTGGCCAGGTCGTCCCTGGATAGGTATGGAGCCAGTCGCCTAGCCTGTCGAAGATGGAAAAATGCTATTCTGCTAACTGTGGAGATCTGAGTCTCCATGGACAGCAGTGGGTCCAACTGGACCCCCAGACTTTTTACCAAGGGTGACGGGCTTAGTTGTTCGCCATCCAGGTTAGGCAACCGGCACTCACCCATACCAGGGCGACCCAACCACAAGGTCTCCGTCTTCGATGGATTCACCTTCAGCCGGCTGGAGCACAGCCATCCAGTCACGGCTTCAAGGCATTGATGGAGACAATCGGGTAAGACACCTTTGATCCTCCAGATGTTTTGGTCTATACTTCCCTTTTCCTCAATACCCATCTATTGAGTTGATAGAATGTTTAGGTGCAAAACAGATGCTTTGCAATAGAATCTTCACTCTGACTTCATTCTAATCCAGCATTCTTTGTCCACAGTTTGTCTTAACATATTCTACAGCAGTGGTTCTCAACCTGTGGGTCCCCAGATGTTTTGGCCTTCAACTCCCAGAAATCCTAACAGCTGGTAAACTGGCTGGGATTTCTGGGAGTTGTAGGTCAAAACACCTGATGACCCACAGGTTGAGCACCACTGATCTACAGCAGGGCTGTCCAACTGGCGGCCCTGGGGCCGGATCCGGCCCCCCAGCCTGTTGGGCACGGCCCCAGCTATGCCCCCAGCCGCCATTTTTAAAATTTTTTAAAAATTCTAATTTTTTTTTTTAAAAAAATGGCGGCCGGGGGGGAGGGGGAGGCGGGGCCTGCACCGCCCTCCGTCTCTCTCGCCGAAAGGAGGAGGGAGGCGGTGCCAAGGGCAGCGCGTCACAGGCCTGGCGTGACGCGCTGCCCTTGGCGCCGCCTTTCTCCTCCCGGCGGCTCCCTCCCTCCTAGGGGCGGGGCCGCCAAAAGGAGGAGTAGGTGGCGCTAAGGGCAGCGCGTCACGCCAGGCCTGACGCGCTGCCCTTGGCGCCGCCTCTCCTCCTTTTTGCGACTCCCCCTCCCTTAGGGGGCGCGGGAGCCGCCAAAAGAGCAGAAGGCGGCGCCAAGGGCAGCGCATCGGCCTGGCGTGACGCGCTGCCCTTAGCGCCGCCTACTCACTTGGCGGCTCCCCTCCCTTCCTAGGGGCGGGGCCCGAAAGAGCAGAAGGCGCGCAAGGGCAGCGCGTCAGGCCTGGCCTGACGCACTGCCCTTGGCGCCGCTTCTCTCTCTTTCTCCCTCCTCCTCTTTCCCGGGTGCCGCGGCGCTCGGGATAGCCGCGGTGCCCGGGAAAGAGGAGGAGGAGGAGGAGGAGGAGGGAGAAATCTCCCTCCTCCTCCTCTTCCTCCTCTTTCCCTGGTGCCGTGGCGCCCGGGAAAGAGGAGGAGGAGGGAGAATGACAGCGTTCGGAATGGGCGGGGCCTGGGCTGAGGGCGGGGCCCGGGGGCGGGGCTTGGGGAAGGGGCCGAGCGGCCCCCGAGGTCATCAGTGACCTCTATTCCGGCCCTGGGCCCGGTAGAAGTTGGACAGCTCTGATCTACAGGATCCAAAATGCAGTTAAATCCATTGTTCTATCTGGGGAAACATAAAAAATTATTCTCATGTGGAAATCACCTGATCTGGGAGAAACAGGTACATTAAAACTGAAAACAGAAATAATTTGTAAAAAGAAAGCTGGACCCTAAACTTGCTTGAAGAAATGATAGAATAGTTTAGGGCACAATCCACTGGAAACTGATCTGCATAACACCTTCGTTTTGAGGGTGGGAATTGTGCAGAATCCCAGCTGTTCTTGGATTGCAGCTCCCAGCAGTCCCCACTATTGGATCTGCTATAGGATTTGTAGTTCAACAACATCTCTTGAGGGCCCCACACTTTTCTCCTTTGACGAATGCAATAGGAACGGGGAGTTCGCTGTTTACAGAAAGTGACTGTAATACAATTTGCTTAAGATTATGCCTTTGGTAGAAATCCTTACAGCTATTTTTTTTTTAAAAAGTGTGTGTGCCATATGGGTGATAATCTATCTGTACATTTACTTACAAAATCTTTTTTTATGATAGACCCGTTAACGCACATCATCCACAATTGCCAGCACATTTGTTTTTGATATGAAAGGTTATGTTTTTCATTATTAATGCCTTACTGACCATATCTAAGCCATTTTCTAGTGAAATGTGTTTGTCCTTAAAATGAAGGTAAAGTGCATTTGCTGGGGTTGTTGACATGCGTAAACCATCAACTGCTCCAGAGATATTGTAAATTATTTGCAAGGTCTTTTTACATGGCTGTGTACCAGTTGGAGCATTATATAAATATATTTATTAACTCTCTGTGGCTCATTCATAGCCTTGCTTGAAATAAATTGTCATGCCAGCGTAAAACACCTCAACCCTCTTTGCCCCTAATGCTATATTAGCAAAGCGACAACATAACCATATAATACATGGTGGTAATGGCATGTCATTCGTAAGACCTTTCCAGGTGTTTCAACTAATATGTACATATATAAAGCTAACAGGGATTGGTTTGTTCAGTCAGTTGGTAAAAGGCCAACTTATTTCTGCTCAATGTATCACCACCTTTCTTCTTCTGACATTGTTTCCTGAAAGTCTTACCTAGTAGGCACAAATTAAAGCCTTTCAAACTCAGGGATCAAATCAATCAAAAGGAGCACATATGAAAATTTAGAGCATCTGTAAGAGGCTTTAGATGCATTTTCAAGGGCAGTCAGAGACTAATGGATCTGCACACATTAGTTGAGACCCAATGACTCCAGTGGGGCTCCAGTGGATCCTTGATTCCAGAATCGCTTGTGGACACCACATATATGGATGCTCAAGTCTCATTATATACAATGTCCTAGCAAAATGGCCCTTTATACAAAATGTCAAAAATAAGCTTTGAATTTTTTTAAAAAAATAAGCTGCAGATGGTTGAATTTGGGGATGTAGAATCCGTAGATACAGAGGGCCAACTGTACAAAACTATAAGTCAATATCAGTCAATAGGACTGAGAAAGGAAGGGGATTCCCAATCATCGGAAATATTGATATTATTCGCAAGCCATAAGGCTTGACCATATTAGTTAGTTTTTCCACCCATGCAGACCCATTGGAATAAAGAGGGCTCATTAATAACCAACTCTGAGAGTCCTACTGATATATTCTACTTGACAATGATATTCAATTTTATGTAAGAATATTGCATTGGCCATCTTACTCCAGAACCAATATTAGGTAAGGTAAAGGTTTTCCCCTGACATGAAGTCCAGTCGTGTCTAACTCTGGGGGTTGATGCTCATCTCCATTTCTAAGCTAAAGAGCTGGCGTTGTCTTTAGACACTGCCAAGGTCATGTGGCCGACATGGCTGTATGGACCACCGCTGCCATCCTACCAAAGTGGTACCTATTGATCTATTCTCATTTGCATGTTTTCAAACTGCTAGGTTGGCAGAAGCTGGGGCTAGTTAAATATAAGTGTTTACTAGTTTTCAAATATGTGAAGTACTAGTTGCGTTGGTGACTGTCAACAGCAATTGAGAAAGGTCAGCCCATTGGGCTTTTTTGGAACTGTAGAGCAGTCTTTCTCAACCAGTGTGCCGTGGCACACTAGTGTGCCGTGACGGACCTCCTGCTGTGCCGCGAGAAAAGCTCTCTGCCCCCCTTCCTCCCCCTCCTGCCGAACTCCTGCTGCTTGGAGGAGGAGGAAGGGCCGGGCAGTGGCGAAGAAAAAGAAGAAGGGGCCGGGGCGCCGCCTCCTTCGGCCATTTCCCCAGCCAGCCTCCAATCCACCATGACTCCCACCATGACTCTTGCCCCTTGCTCGCTGAAGCCTCGTGGAGGAGCAGCCCCGCCCACTGAAGCCCATCCACCGCTCATGCTCCTCCTCTGTAGGAGAGCTGAAGCTGGGGGGAGGGGCATGGCACGGCTTGGCTCTGCCCCCTCCCCGGCTTTGGCACTCCCAGCAGCTGCTCCAGCCTTGAGGGACAGTGCCAAGCCAGCATTGTGCTGGCTCTGGCACCGCTGGCTTGGCACTGCCCCCTCAATGCTGGAGCAGCTGCTGGGAGAGGTGAAGCCGGGGGTAGGGGGCGGGCATGGCACAGCCTGGCTCCGCCCCCTCCCCAGCTTTGGCACTCCCAGCAGCTGCTCCCAGCAGGCCACCAACCCCCAGCCGTTCTTGAGTGTGTTAGAGTGTCATTTTGTGTCATTTTGGTACTGCTGTAGAGGACAATACATTCCAGCCTGTAGAGGTAGGGAGCAACATGTAACTCACATTATGCTCAATATAAACTGGACAAAATTGAAGGTGATCCAGTTAGGACTCTTCCAGACAGGTCCTATATCCCAGGATCCAATCCAAGATTTTCTACTTTAAACTGGATTGTATGAGTCTGCACTGCCAGATAATCTGGGATAAACAGAAGGGGCCTGTCTGAAAGGGACCTTAGTGTTCTCATCTAGACAGACAGTGTGACAGCATGGGCACATGTGAATCAAGAAAGGAGAATGTGATCAATGGTTTTAGTGTTGGAAGCAAGAAGCTGTTGTGGGCCAAGATGAACCTGTTACCCCTAAAAGCAGATCATGTAAAGAGAAAGTTAAACATCAAAGCTGACCATGACAGGATATATCTCCCTCTATCATCAGCGTCAGCAGGGTAGCATTTTTCCATCTTTGCCAGGTGAGGAAGCTGGCCCCCTATTTGTCCCGGTGCGACTTAGCCACAGTGACCCAAGCCACGGTCATCTCGAGGCTGGACTATTGTAAGGCGCTGTACATTGGCCTTCCTCTGTCGGTAGTCCGGAGACTCAAGCTGGTGCAGAACACTGCAGCGACTCCTGGCGGGGTCCCGATTGGCCACCACATCACGCCAATCCTGCGCGAACTGCACTGGCTCCCAATTGAATGCCGGATTGCCTTCAAAGTGTTAGTCCTGACTTTTAAGGCCTTACATGGTCTGGGGCCAGTGTACCTGCGGGAATGCCTTGTCCCATATCATCCCACCAGATCACTGCGCTCCGAAGAGCTAAACCTCCTGGTCATCCCAAATGTGAGGACCTACCATCTGTCCGCAACCCGCCGCCGGGCTTTCTCTGTTGCAGCCCCTACCATGTGGAACGCACTGCCCGCCGGCATCCGTGCCACCCAGGGCCTCCTCCCGTTCAGGAGAGCAGTTAAGACATTGCTGTTCCAACAAGCCTTTGGAGTTAGCTAAACTGTAGCTCGCACCGCCTAGCTGTCAGCCCACTGTGACTCCATTTGTTGTTTCAACTGTTCTAATTGAAATTCCATCTTAATGGTATTACTGTGGTTTATGAGTTATCTGACAATTTTATTTTTCGAAATGTTGTAAGTCGCCCCGAGCCGTTGGGGGGGGGACAGACAAATGCGAAATAATAAATAAATAAATCATTGGAAAAAGGTTCATTGACTGTAAATGCAAGATTTTTCTTTTCAGCTGTGGAGGTGGAAACATTATTTCCTCCCAGAACTGAAGGGACTGTTCCCTTTGGTTCTGTAGGGATGTTTTTAAGATACTACTGGAGTGGTGAGGGAATCAACCCATGACAGGTAGTTTTGGCCTCCATTATTGAAAAGAAAGATCCCGCATGTAAGACCAATGTTCCTTTGTTAATATTTAGCAAAGAAATGAAAAATCGGGTTGCTGTGAGTTTTTCAGTTGTATGGCTATGTTCCAGTAGCATTCTTGCCTAATGTTTCACCTGTAAGGAGAGAATACTACTGGAACATGGCCATACAGCCTGAAAAAAATCACAGTAACCCAGTGATTTTGGGCATGAAAGCATTCGACAAAATGAAAAATTGAGTCTCAAAATGGCAGCTCCTGGATGTATGCCAGACTGCAAGCCTTTGGGTGACTGCTGGCATGTGGAGAATCTCCAGGAAAAACACTGTGTTTTAGGCCAGTGTTTCGCAACCAGTGTGCTGTGGCATACTAGTATGCCGTGAGCGATCATCAGGTGTGCCGTGGGAAATTGGCACTCTCCCCCCTCCTAGCAGCCCCCTCACAGGTTTCCAAGAAACAAATTGAGCTTCTCCACTTGGAAATGTTGTTTTTTTAAACTATTTTACAGGATTTTTCAAGAGTTGCCTCCCCTCCAAGGAACTGTTTATAACAGCTTCATTGACATCCATAGTTAACTGGAAGCAAGTTTCAGTCAGGGTGAAATTTCACAAAGGTCAGGAGAACAAGCTCTATGAGGAGTGGCTTGAAGAGCTGGGCATGTTTAGCCTGAAGAAGAGAAGGCTGAGAGAAGACATGATAGCCATGTATAACTATGTGAGAGGAAGTCATATACAGTATATGTTGTGTTCATCGAAACAGGCCCAGGTTTCACACTGAGTGTATAAATACATTTTAAAACATATTAACTATATGTATTACTGTGTTAGCGTGCAATTTTGTGTCATTTTGGTTGGTGGTGTGCCCCAGGATTCTGTAAATGTAAAAAATGTGCCGCGGCTCATAAAAGGTTGAAAAACACTGTTTTAGGCAATAGGCACAAATATGGTATCAGTTCCTGGAACATCGGGAAAAAGATATTTCTTGTTCCCCATATCAGATGTTCTTAAAAACATTGATCTAGAAGAAAACCTATAGACACACAGATTGACAGTCGGAGTAATTATTAAAAAAACAACAACCTGATAACCTAAAATGGGACAGCTGGAAAATTTGACAATCTAAAGCACAGCCACACCTTGATTAGAAGGAAACAATGTGAGTGCTTGGATTCAAAGAGGTGAAGGTTCATAGTGGCAACCAGGATGGTATTTATGCTTGCAGAAAGCAAATTGTATTTTCTACAATTTTCTACAATACAAACTCAGCCTTGTAACCAGCTTTGATATCTTGTCACAAGTCTCTAAATTTAATTCTAACCCTTTGGTACATATCATTTAGTTGTCAGTAAAAGAGCAAAGCAATGGCATCCCCCGCCTCTCCCTTGTTGCTCAGAAGGAGGTCAGGTTGGGTCATTTATTTTCTTATCCCATAGCTAGGAGGAATAAAATTTCTTGGTTTTAATCTAATCCTTACAAGGGCAACATTGCAGGTGTCTTGCTGTTTCTCATATTCTTTGCTGCTCAGCAAAGGTCATGCAGATACTTGGTTAACAGCAACTGATTTTTTCAATATAAAGAAGAAAGGTAAATATGTAGAAAGCAAGAGAGTGTGGGAGGGAGGAAGAAAAGTTCAAGAAAGAAAAGTTGTGTTGACAGAGTGAAGATACTGTGTCAGATGCTATACAACAAAAGGCTCCTGATCCCCAGCATGAACTTTTGGCCCTTCGCTTGTGGAAAAGGAGAAACTGAAAAACTAACTGTTAGGCATGGTTTAGAACCCAAAAAGAGGAAATCGAAAATCTAATGGGGGGCGATTTTTTGAATAAAAGAAAGACTTACAAAAATTTCTAAAATGTAACTTAATTACTAACGAAATTTAGTAGTTCGTATGCCAGCGCATGCGCATCGCATTCAGATGGTTTTGGCCTACAACTCCCAGAAATCCTAACAGCTGGTAAATTGGCTGGGATTTCTGGGAGTTGTAGGCCAAAACTTGAATAAATCACACTGAATTCTAGATGGGACTCTCCAAATAGGAAGGAGGTAGGGAGGGGGTATTCTATTCTTGGAAGCAGCAAAAAAGGAGGGCCCCCCGCTCCTTGCTGCCTCTCTCTCACCCCGATCCTGAGGGAGCGAGGGCCCAAGTTTGCCCAGGCTGAGAGGAAAAGGAAGAGGCCTGAGGCTGTGAGGAATGGTGGGAGTTGAAGTCCAAAACACCTGGAGGGCTGAAGTTGGCCCGTGCGATGGGGCAAGACAGAGCAATGGGGAAGAGAAGGGAGGGGGGAGAAGCCACCAGGAAAGAGGAGGGGGCAGAGAAGCATGTGAGAGAGTGCAGGGAGAGAAAGGAGGAGAAGCGTGTGTGTGTGTGTGTGTAAAGTTGGCCCCATGCGGTGGGGCAAGACAGAGCAACAGGGAAGAGAAGGGAGGGGGGGAGAAGCCACCAGGAAAGAGGAGGGGGCAGAGAAGCATGTGAGAGAGTGCAGGGAGAGAAAGGAGGAGAAGCGTGTGTGTGTGTGTAAAGTTGGCCCGTGCGGTGGGGCAAGACAGAGCAACGGGGAAGAGAAGGGAGGGGGGGGAGAAGCCACCAGTAAAGAGGAGGGGCAGAGAAGCATGTGAGAGAGTGCAGCAGAGAAAGGAGGAGAAGTGTGTGTGTGTGTGTAAAGTTGGCCCGTGCGGTGGAGCAAGACAGAGCAACAGGGAAGAGAAGGGAGGGGGGGAGAAGCCACCAGGAAAGAAGAGGGGGCAGAGAAGCATGTGAGAGTGCAGGGAGAGAGAGGAGGAGAAGCGTGTGTGTGTGTGTGAAGTTGGCCCCTGCGGTGGGGCAAGACAGCGCAACGGGGAAGAGAAGGGAGGGGGGGGGAGAAGCGTGGAGAACTACACTTTCCAGAATGCCTAGCAGCAGCGTCACTTCCAGTTCCCCATAGAAATGCGGGAAAAAGAAGAAGATGAATGAAGGCGGAAGGAAATGAGGGGAGAAGACAGGGGAGAAGTGAGTCGTACAATAATTAAGAATTTATTACGATCATAACGCAAATTGTTTGCCTCAAGGACCGTAAAAGGAAGTCTACTTCCTGGTTATCTGCCGTGATGCGTATAAACTAGAAAGTCCCATTAGATACGAATCCCTTACGATTTCTTTTGATTTTCATAACTTTTTTCTCATGCCTACTAACTGCGTGTGTAGAAGTAACTTTTGATGTCGGGGAATCTTGTCTCATACAGGCAGTCCCCAAGTTACAAACATACAACTTACATATGAATCATAGTTAAGAATGGAGGTGACACAATGGAAAGTGAAAGAAATCTACACCTAGGAAGATAAATCCACTCCTGAAAGAGTTATCATAGGGAAAAGATGAAGCGTTGTCACTAATCCTTGCTTCCACAGTGAGCCAAATTTTCCAAAATTCAATTTTCACAGGGACAGAAAGTGAGGTGAAATCTCACAACCTCAGAGGTTGCCTGCCATAGATGTAGGTGAAATGTTGGGAGAAAATGCTTCTAGAACATGGCCATACAGCCTGAAAAACCTACAACAACCCTGAGGTGAAATCCTCTGAACGGGCACAGACAACAAAACAAACCCCACAGAGGTGTTAACTCTTCCCTATGCTACCGAAAGCTTGTGTTTGTGTGTGTGTGTGGCTGAAGTTACACTTTAAAATGTACCTGTTCCAGTTCCCATATAAATTCAGCTTAAGAACAAACCAACAGGCTGAGAAGCCGGAAGGGGAGGAGCCGGAAGTGCTGAAAAGGCCAGATTCCGGCGTTTGAGTCTTTCTTGCTCTTCGAAGGGGAGAAAAAGATTCCCATCAACAAGGACACGAAAGTGCCCAATGCCTGCCTCTTCACCATCAACAAGGAAGACCATACATTCGGGAATATCATTAAATCGCAGCTTCTGAAGGACCCACAAGTGCTGTTTGCGGGCTACAAGGTCCCCCACCCGCTGGAACACAAGATCATCATCTGGGTGTAGATCACACCCGACTACAGCCCCCAGGAGGCCTTCACCAACGCTATCACCGACCTCATCATCGATCTCTCCCTCCTCGAGGAGCACTTCCGCGTCGCCATCAAAGACAAACAAGAAGGATTTGAATAGCAGCATGCACTTGGAAACGAACCATTTTGTGTTTTCTTTCCAGTAGCCAACTATATCAAAGGACAAGAATGCTTCAGATGTTTCCACCAGAGAGACTGTATGTTAACTAATAAATTATACTTTTGCTATTTAAAAAAAAAGAAGAAACCAACAGAACCTATCTTGTTGGTAACTTGGGTACTGCCTGTTGAATAAGCAAATAGTCATATCTAATACAATTCCATATCTCTGAGAATTCTCACTGGAGATGGCATCAAGTCCAAAAAAAATGCACAATCATCCTTAAAATAAAGTTTACAGATTTGTAGAGAAGTTGCAGATGCCCATTATTAATATTGGCGCAGATTTAAAAATAATCTTTAAACAGAAATACAATACAGTGAGCCACAATGTGAAGGGCTGTGAACGGGTAGCCAGTGCACCTGCTTGGTATTATTTATTTGTCACGTTTCTATACCGCCCCTCTCAGCCTGAAGGCGACTTGGGACGGTTTACACAGGCAGTCTCTGCCCTCAATACAACACAGCAACAAGTCAACCCCCCCCCAGAAAAAAACATACAGTATAATAACAATTTAACAATTAAAAACATACAATTGCAGCCTCAGCATCATGTTGAAATCAGTTTCCATCACATCGTCGTCATTCCTTATATCCAATTAAGCCTTATATTTCATCAACAAATGTCTGCTCAAATAACCAGGTCTTGACTTTCTTGCGAAACATCAGGAGGGAGGGGGCCGATCTGATGTCTTTAGGGAGGGCATGGTATGTCATACATGCACTAGTTGGTGATGGTCTTCCATTTTAAATCTATTTTAAAAGTCATTAACAGGCCCAATATAGCACTTTAAATAAAGGACAGCTCTGTGACGGGGGCTATGTTCTTCCTCCCTTGGACTTTTAGTTGTGTAATAGATTCAATCACGTTGGTATCTTGTCTCTATTTTCCAGATTGATAATGGGACCCTGGCCCACTGTCCTTAATCTATTCCAGTATGGCTCTCTGGTAGTACCAATAGGTGAACATGAATTCCAAAGTTAAGCTTGGAGAACTTGAATCATATCCAAAAGAGACTATGTGAGCCTTTTGCCATTATTGCACTTGTTGGAACAATAGTATATGAGATCAAAATACTTAAGTACCATTTGAGCTGATTGAGTGTCTACTAAGCAGATTGCTTAGGAATGTTTGCCATTAAAAACAAACAAACAAACAAGCAGAACTACTTAGAGGTCAGTGGTTCTAAAATGGTCCTGTGTCCTTGCTTTGAACTCAAAAATCATGAGGAGGAGAATCACATAATCCACTATTCTCAGGACTTTTCCTATTCAGATTGTAGAGGCTGGTAGAGCTAGGTTTACACAATTGTATTTGGAAAAACATTTCTGCACATGATTATGTAAGCAGAAAAAAAGAGTAAGCATAATTTCAGGCCCAAGTGGTTTAAAGGCACCCGATCCCACCTGATCGTGAAAGCTAAGTAGGATCAGGCCTTGTGGTTAGTACTTGGGCTATCAGTGACTACATTTCAGAGGAAGAAGCTGGCCACCTCTGAGTTTTCCTTGTCTTAGGATCTCATCATATTGAGGTCAGTAAGCTGGGCGATAGCAGGGGGATTTGTCATAGATCATGGCAAATCCATAGTGGGGTATGGGGAACTCTTTGCCTTGTGTCCCACATCGCCCCTTACCTAATCCCATGGGGGAAGCATCACTTCCCGGCTTCCCCCCATTCTTCTCAGCGAGAACACAGGAAGCCTCCCATGTTCTCATTGCTCTCTCTTACGACATTTTCACCTCAGCTTAGAGATGGAGTCCCACTGGAAATAGATCTATGTCATCCGATGGGATCTGTCAATTTACCATAGGAAAAATGTTGATCCCTCAGTAGTCCTATGGTATCCTATGTTTCAGTACCAGCTGATATGTGTACTTATTTCACTATATTTTCTGGCTGCTGATAATAGAAACATTATGGAACAATTTCTGGTATGCCTATCTATAGGTGCTCCCTCCCCCCCCCTTCATATGATAGATGCTTAGGAAGGGCTTTCAGAAATTAATGTTCCAACTCACTCTAATGTCCCACTGCTTTCAGCTGGTCACTTGAAATTATATGTTCAATTCTGACAAAATAATATATTCAAAGACACTAAAGAACAGCAGGTAGCACTGAGCTTGTTTATGCATGTAGCAGTTTGAGATGACCGAATGGATGCCGCTATTTCAAACTGCAGGTGGGGAGATACAGGTGAAAGGGAAGTTGTCAAATTTCCATAGATTGGAAACATTGACTCTCATTTTGGAATGCTCCAGAGCCAATAATAAACCAAAATAGCAAATAAAGAAAGGGATCATTTAGATAATATGTTAAACTTCTTATTTCATTAAAATTTGAGATTGGGAGTATTGAAAAGCAGCATTCTTGACCTGTAATTCAATATCATTGCTCAATCCACAATTTTATTTCCTCTTAATTTTTCTCCAGATATAGACAGTGGTTAGGATACTCATTGGGATTACAAAAATCAATATTCAAAACTCCAGCTGTAAAGCCCATTGGGTGATCTTGGGCCAGTCAATATCTCTCTGTCTAACTTACTTCAATACAGTTATGATTAAAATGAAAGGGTGGGCCTAACTTTCTGATTTGGGATGAAAAGAATATGAGAAAGCATTCAAAGATGGTAATAAATTTTGCTTTTTGAGTGTTAAGAAACATGACCAGAAGAACCATGGGCTGACAAGAAGCTTCATTCTTGATACTTATTCTGAGCAAAATCATACATGGTCGTTTTTCATGTGAAACCGCGTTTTCTGTGCAGAACACAGCATTTTCTCTGCCAAAAATAATATTTCTGTGTAGACTTGTTTTCTATGCAAAAAATAGTTTCTGTATTTAAAAAAAATCCCGGCGGAATTTTGCAAATTGCAAATAGTCCTCTCCCCTTTGTTATTTAATATAATCTCCCCTTCGTTATTTAATATCTATATGTGGCCACTTGCTACACTGGTTCGAAGTTTCGGGCTGGAATGTTATCAGTACACTGTTCTGAAGATGGAAGGCCGACCGGACTCCGTACCCTCAAGTTTCCATCAATGCCTTGAAGCTGTTAATGGATGGCTGTGTGCCAGCAGATTGAGGGTGAATCCAGCAAAGACGGAGATACTGTGGCTGGGGCGACCGGATGGTGGGGTGATCCAACTACCTACCCTGGATGGCGAGGCATTATGCCCGCCATCGTCAGTAAAGAGCCTGGGGGTTGTCTTAGACTCCTTGCTGACAATGGAGGCTCAGGTCTCTACTGTTAGCAAAACCGCTTTTTTCCATCTGCAGCAGGCTAGGCCCCCTATCTGTCTAGAGATGACCTAGCCACGGTGATTCAAGCCATGGTCATCTCAAGACTAGACTACTGTAATGCCCTTTACATTGGCCTGCCTTTGTCTGTGATCCGGAAACTTAAGTTTGTCTAGAATGCCGCTGAACGACTTCTCACTGGAGTGCCAGCAAGATGTCACATAACTCCCATCCTTCAGCAGCTTCATTGGCTTCCGGTCGAGCACCGGATCACTTTCAAGGTGATGGTGCTAACCTTCAAGGCCTTGTATGGTCTAGGGCCAATGTATCTGAGGGACCGTCTTACCCCCTACCAACCCCAGAGATCACTTCGTCCTGAAGATCTGAACCTCCTCGAAGTGCCTAGTTTTAAAACCATCCATTTAACATCTACTCAGTGTAGAGTGTTTTCTGTGGTACCACCAACTATTTGGAATACCCTACCAACCGAAGTTCGTGCCCTGCAAGATTCGCCATCTTTTCGCAGGGCTTGCAAGACCTATTTCTTCCGGTTGGCATTTGACTGTTGAATCTGTAACTTTGCTTTAGTTTAATCTGATTAGTTTAATCTATTTATTTATTTATTTATTTATATTTCAAACTTATACACCGGCACTCCCTGGAGGCTCGGAGCGGTTTACAGCTTGAGCTATAACAATGACAATGAAACACACATTACAGGACAACAGTAAGGGTAACACATAAATAGGGGGAGAAAAAACATAAGGCCATGCACACTATGGAGGTAGTTGACCACCATCAAAGGGGGGCGACTTCCCACTCCCAGGGTACGGCCTGAGAGGGGTTGGAATGAACGTCATCACTCCTGGGAGCCAGGTGCCGCTCACGTGAGGGTTCTCTGGTGCTGGGAGTTCATCGTTTGCTTTCGTTGCCGGTGGCGAACAATTCATGCCAGGGGATGTGGTGGTATCGGCTTCCCCGGTAGTATTATAGTTCGATGGAAAGTCAGTCACCTTAGGTGGGTCCAATGTTCCATTACCCTTTAAGGGTTTAACCTGGCCACCCGTTGGACCCCTCTGGGAGCTGGCAGAAGTGGCCGACCTCCAGGAGATATAGTCGGCACCCCAGAAGGTCATGGACCTATATTTCCTCCGCCTCTTTTGTGGCACTAGATTGTAGGTGATTAGCTTATTCTGATGTTTTATTCTGTTTTATGCTTTATGTGGATTGTGAGCCGCTCCGAGCCCTCGGGGAGTGGCGGCATACAAGTCCAAATAATAAAATAAATAAATAAATAAAATTATGTGAAAACTATCATGCAGTAGAAAGGAAACTGCTAAAATGACACATTTCTTCCTTCAGGAAGAAAACCAAAGAGGAATTACATCCCTATTTCTGATTTGTTAGCTGCTCTGAGAGCCGTTGTGCTAAAGAGTGGGATAAAAATAGCTTGAATAAAATAAATAAATAAAAGGAAATGTCATGACCATCACAGAAAGAGTTGTTGAGGAGTTCTTTAGTGGAACTTCCTTTCAAGTGTGTGTTTAGGGTTGCTGCCTGCCCTGTATCCTTCCTAAATTGAACTGGACCAAAGCCAGCAAGCTGTGCTGAAAAAAGCAGCCAAAATTCATCAACGGAATATGTCAACGGATGTTCTTTTGAAGGCTGTAGTTTCTAGTTAGCGATCACAGGTGAAGCATCCCTCTGAGATACAGCTGGAAGCAGCAGGATTGACAGAGTGTTTTAATTCACTTCTTACTAACATCTTGCAGAGACTAGCAAGTTGTCAGAAGATATCAGTGTAGGTTTAGGGATGGCTTTTTGAAGCCCACCTATTCCCCTCCCCTGAAATAACAAATAATGAGTTGTTTTCTTTTGATAACTCCTTTATAGATTCCTATTCCTTTCTCTCTCTCTCTCTCTCTCTCTCTCTCTCTCTCTCTCTCTCTCTCTCTCTCTCTCTCTCAGCAGATGGATCAAAAATCGTAATGAAGATGTTTGCATACGATGAAGGGCTTGTGTGCGTGGCTGCCACAGCTCCGTGAGTATGCAAATCGGTTTCACACAGGAACATGAAAAGTAAATTTAGTGACATCTTAGGGTTCTTTGTTTTTTAATGACCAATAATGTGCTCTCTTAATGCTTTTGTTACCATCTTTGTATTCTGCGATAGGTGGCACAGGAAGATAATCGGTGTTTTCTGCAGGCAATTAAAGAGTTTATATCCAACTTGTGCTGCCTATTAAAAAGGATCTCTTCTGCAGGGGAAGCCATTAGCATTCAGTCAGTGTGAAGAGTGTGAAAATAGGCTATTCAAGATGCCTGTTCATCTTTCAGAAAGTTCACAGCAAAGTAGTGCAGGAAGATATATTCTCTGGCTATTGTTAAAAAGGAAATCAGTTATTCTATCCTCAGAACTTTAAAAAAAGCATTGGAAAAAGGGCTGTTTAAAAATATTAGATGTAAAGCCCCTATTCTTAGGGAAACTAGGCACCATTCCTTAATATAACCAAAGGGATAAGGTTTTATTGTCTGCTTTGATATAGCATTAAGGCTCTTTTTAAATCGTGAGTCTTAGCTTAGAGGCTGATCTCGAAGGTTTGCTGAATCTGCAGTCCATAGGTTTTGACTTTCGGACCTCGGAAAATAGCAGGGCACTTGTAGTGCATCCGACTAAAAGACCAAGAAGGGTCACACTTTGGTGGCATAGAGATATTTGCACAGTGCTGTCCATGGGAAGTGGCAAAGAGAGAGTTGTTGGGTTTCATTCCTGACTGCACAAGTCCTCAATGAGGAGAGTTAGACTAGACAGGTTAGAGTGAGGGGTTCCTTCCCCCATTTCCTGTAGCAAGTTTACCTCAAGAAGGGGGTTTGGAAGGGGGGTTGTCCTATTCACCTTGCATGCCTAGGTACTCAACCACCTTGAGTACCTAGGAATGTAATCCCTTTAGAAAAAGGCTAACTTCCTGTTACAAAAGGCTTTGTCTTATTGTTTTAGGCTGGCCATGCAGCTACCTCCATTTTGGCCAGTTCTCTTTTGGCTTCACTAGAGTGAGGAGGCATCTTGCCTTTGTCTAAGGCAAGATGTAATAGATAGTAACTTTTATTATTTTTCCTTTTTCTTTTTTCTTAGGACAGTGGTTCTCAACCTTCCTAATACCATGACCCCTTAATACAGTTCCTCATGTTGTGGCGACCCCCAACCATAACATTATTTTTGTTGCTACTTCACAACTGTAATTTTGCTTCTGGTATGGATCATAATGTAAATATCTGATATTCAGGATGTGTTTTCATTCACTAGACCAAATTTGGCACAAATACCCGATATGTCCAAATTTGAATACTGGTGGAGTTGCGGGGAGGATTGATTTTATCATTTGGGAGTTGTAGTTGCTGGGGTTTATAGTTCACCTACCATCATTCTGAACTCCACCAACAATGGAATTGAACCAAACTTGGCAAACGCCGAGCTCCCATGACCAACTAGAAGGGTTTGGTGGGCATAGACCTTGAGTTTTGGAGTTGTAGTTCACCTACATCCATGATGGATCTGGACCAAACTTAGCACGAATACTCAATATGCCCAAATGTGAACAGTGATGGATTTTGGGGAAAATAGATCTTAACATGTGGGAGTTGTAGTTACTGGGATTTATAGTTAACCTACAATCAAAGAGCATTCTGAACCCAACCAACGATAGAATTGGGTCAAACTTCCCATGCAGAACACTCGCGACCAACAGAAAATACTGTGTTTTCTGATGGTCTTTGGTGACCCCCCCCCCAGGGGACCCAACCCCTAGGTTGAGAAACACTGTCTTAGGGGGTAGCTTAGTGAAGCTAGTTAGCTTCAAGAACCTTTTCTATCTTGACTGGATTTCTTTTACCTACAATAAACATGTTGTTTTGATCCTATGACTTGTGGATCTGCAATCCTGTTCAATCCTATTGAATGGAAGTCAATCCTTGCTCACCGCATGTAAGTTTCTGCTGTTTATGAATCGTGCATTCTGCACTCTGCTGTATTTTTGGTGGAATCGCCCCCAAAGAGGGTTATTTTTGAGCCTAACAGCTCTTGATTCCCAACAAGAGTGCTCACCCCTAAATGAATAATGAAAGGGGAATATCTCAAGGCGGATTCCATTTCTTGAAAGGTGAAGCAAGACATGTTGAAGTAGTAGCCTTACTAAATCTGTGTTGGAGACGAGGGGAAAGCAAAACTTGGGTTGCCACATGGAAAGAAGATGTCTCAGTTTTGGCTTTTTGTCAGCTTAAGAAAGTGCTTGTCACACTGTGTACCCAACCTGATTTTAACTTTGATTCCCAGAAGATCCAGCCAGTAAGAACCACGGGCAAGGGTAAAGGGGATTGAAGTCCAGAAATATCTGAGAGTCCAAGGGCTGATAATTTTTTGACTCTCAAACTTTTCAGTGTTTTGGGGGTGTTTTTGTTTTTGTATAAGAGGAACCAATGGCTGTAGCTATGATTTCTGGAGAGCAATATGGAAATAGATTAACACAAGTCCTAGGGATGTAGAATGAACTTAAGTCTAGTTGCATACATTGAAATTTTCCAACAGAGCTTGTCTTGGGTGTAGGCTTGTGGAACAATTGTCCTGACCATAGAATTATAAAATCATAGAGTTGGAAGAAACCTCATGGGCTATCCAGTTCAACTCCCTGCCAAGAAGCAGGACCACTGACAAAAACATGTTGACTTTAGTAATTATTTATTTATTCCAAACATTTATATCCCTATCGTCTCACACACACCCTGGGGGGGGGGGGGGGCACAACCAGCAACCATTACATGCCAAACAAACAACTATAATAACACTAACAATTACAATTAAAACAATTAGTTAAAAACATAAATTATAAACATCAATTGAAAAACAAATCAAATCCAAAGTCACAATCCGAAGCCTGTCACTGTCAGTCACATAAGTCATTCACATTATTATCAGTGCATCTGCTGCTCCCACATCCATGATTTAAGTTTCCCCCCCTAAAGGATAGGAGAGAAGGGGCTGACCTGATTTCATTAGGGAGGGAGTTCCACAGATGGGGGAGGGGACTCCACTGAGAAGGCTTTGTCTCTCATCCCCACCAATTGTGCTTGCGAGGGTGGTGGGATCAGGGCCTCCCATGATGATCTTAACCTCTGAGGTGGGTCATAGAGGGAGATACGTTTGGACAAGTAAGCTGAATCGGAACCATTTAGAGCTGTATAGGTTGAATTAAGCACTTTGAATTGTGCTCAGTAGCAGACTGGCAGTCAGCAGAGCTGACATAACAGGGGGGTGGTATGCTCCCTGTACACCACTCTGGTGAGCAATCTGGCTGCTGCTCATTGGACTAATTGACGCTTCTGAACAGTCTTCAAAGGCAAACCCACAGAGAGTGCATTGCTGTAATCTATTTGGCATGTAACAAGAGCATGGATGTAATAAGTAGATTTTTGGGATGTCACAGGTAGATTTTTGGAAGTAAGGCAGGGCAAACCAATTAAACAAACAATAAACAAGCACAGGTATGGCTATCTAACATTTTCCCTTTAAAGTTCTACACGTTGGTTTTTAGTTTATGGTGAGCTTGTAAATGAGTGACCTTCAAAACTTTCAGTTATTAACAACTTCTTGCTCTTGCAAATTTAGAGCTGTGGCTTTCTTGATTGAGCTTATTTCAAAGCCTCCCGGCTCTGGAATTTTCTTCCCAGGGAGATCAGACTAGCCGCCTCCCTATCCACTTTTCAGAAAAGATCTAAAGACATGGATGTTCCACTGTGCATTGGATCAAACATTTCCCTTGGCAATTGTCCCTAGATAGGACCCAAAAATTTGACTATGCACTTTACTACCATTTTATCCAAAATTTGAGTTGACTTATTTTATATTGCTCTTACCCTTAACGCTGCTCTTATCCTTAACTTATGCACTTTACTCATTGGCCCTATCTTCCAATCTGTTGTGCACCAGAACATCCATCCATATTGAGGCTTGAATTATGTTATTGCTGTTGGTTTTGATGCTTGTTTTATATTTTGAATTATGTTGCTTTAAATTGTTGTGATGCACTCTAATGTGCTATGTTTAAATGCTGCTATTTGGGCTTGACCCCCTATAAGGCACCCCAAGTCCCTTTGGGAAGGTGGAGGCAAGGTATAAATTATTATTATTATTATTATTATTATTATTATTATTATGTGGACTTTTCCCTTTTTCCATTGTTCTCTTTTTTACCAGACATTATTGCTTTTTCTTATAAGATATTGCCCCATGCCATGTCCAAAGTACATATATCAGCAGTTTGGTTATTTTGGATCTAGGATGTGTCAAGGCTTGATTTGCTCTCAGCAGGGCCGTACCCAGGATTTTTTAAAATATAATTTTTATTGCAATTTTTTCCCATATGTACATAATTAAAAGAAAATAACCTATCTAAGATATTGGTGAAGGAAAGTTTACGGATAGTTTGGGAAGGACAAAAGGTAGTTGGAGTTGGTAGGGTAGTTTAGGAAGGTTTGGGAAGGGTGGGGGGTCTGTGACTTCCAAATCATCTTTCCTGCGTTTTTGGTCCAATCTTTTTCTTCTTCTCTCCATATCGACTTCTCACTTTTTTCTGTCTAGGTCATCTATATCTGTTACTTTTGGGTTATGGTTAAGTGGAAATCTTATCTTGGATTGATTTCATTGTTCCTTATAGTTTTCCATAAATTCTTCATATAACTTCCAGTCCGTACCCAGGATTTTGATTCTTGGGCGGGGGCTGAGTTGGATGGGGGGGCTGAGTCTTGGTGAGAGAGGGTCTACCCTAGAAAACCTTTTGTATTGTTATCCCAATACCCCCATACATATGGGATATATTGAGCATGGTGATCAGATCATAATATGAATACACATAACAGTTTAAATAATGTACCAGAAAGGCCTTCTCGCGGACCACCCTGAGATTTGGGTACATGCCTGGCTCTCAGATATCATTCATCTGTCTTTTTTCTCTCTCTCAGCTTTCTTCACTATTCAGCTTTCACAATCAGGGATATGTTTGGGAAAAATGATGGCAATGACAATCCTGACTTTAGAATTCGATGACGTATTTTTCCATATCAATATCTTGCTTAGTTCCTTCATAGGTATCCTTCCAAATCATCTTGTGAGTTCTTGAATAAGGCTTCCACTTGATTAATAATTGAGCCCAAATATAGAAAATCTTTTCAACAGATTTGTCTTCCTCCTTCCTTCTACTCCAAGTTGGTCAGGATGGCCCCTGTGCACCTCAAACTGGGAAGGCTTTGCTGAGTCCCCATCTACACTCGCATATAATCCAGTTTCTGAATCCAGATTATCTGATTTGAACGGGTAGATTCATATAATCCAAATCAGATGATCTGGATTCAGAAACTGGATTATATGCAATGTAGATCCATCCAGAGCTGCTTTTCGACAATCTACTCTCTTGATCCCCAGCAGCATGGGCTCCCTGGAGATCCCTTAAAAACAATTCAGAGACATCACTATTATTTTGAAACCTATGGAAACCAGGACTGGTCTGTGGATAAGTCAACTCCAAGGGTAAATTTCGACACTACAATTTCTTAATTTATAGCCAAGCATGTATGGTAGTTTTCATTAGGTTAGGAGCTATTACACACCAACAGTTTGAATTGTAAATTGGAATTGGTGGTCCCCCTCCTGTAGTCCAAGTTACTACCTCCCTATTTTGTTTCTATACCTAGGAAGCTATTCATAGAAATGAAAATTTGGTTTGTTTTATTCTGAGTATCCACCGCCACGGAGAAGGAGACATATAACAAGTATTTCATACAGCTATTTTCTGCATAATTTATTTTTTAAAGGCAGCTTTTCAGGTTAAACAACTTCTAGCTTCTGGGTTCACAAACAATGTCCTTTGTTTGCATTGAGACAAATTAGTAACAATTTATAGAACCATCAACCTGCTTTAATTGCTATTACCCTAAGGTCACAAGCAGGTTTTGTGGAAATAATGCCAGAAAGATAAGACAGCTTTTAATAAAGAAACAAGTCTCAAAGTGCCTGTAGTGCTACATTGTACTGGGTATGTTTTGGAATTTTAATATTCTTTCTCTGGGGGCCTTTAAAACAAAAGTCAGATGAACACAATAAATAAGAAAATAAACATTTCCGTATATTTGAATGCATAAAATAGATAAGAAACCAGTTTTGATAAGACAACCTGTGAAACATATTGTGCAGAATAAAATGCCAAAGGTACTTTGAGACTTCTCTTTGTTTTTCTGCTGTGTATTGATTTGCTTTGCTTTCTGTTGTTGTGGCAGCTTTTGTTGTAATGGTTTAAACATGGCAAGCAGATATCCCACGTGGCCATGAAGCCACTTGGCGACTGTATCAGTGATAGACTGGCCATATCATTTCCTTTGATCCCACTGTATTTGAAGAAATACTTCATTTAAAAGAAATATTTTAGATGGTTTTTAATGATATTGTTAGTTTAATGTTGATTTAATCTCAATTTGTCTCCTTTTAAAAAACAAACAAGCTATGTGTTTTTATTGTATTTTTTTATTTTTTGTAAGCCTCTTTAGTCCAAATCTGTGAGAAAAGCAAGATAGGAAAAAGTGATGGATGAGTGAATAAATGTTTTTTTTTTGCAGCAAATGAGAATGGTGTCCTCGGGATGCAAGGATATCAGATGTTTATTGTTGTTATGTATATTGAAGTTGACTGATTTATCACAATCCTATCCTTGGATTTTCTTCCAAGATTTATTCAGAGGAAGTTTGTCATTACCTTTCTTTAAAGCTGAGAGCATGAGATTTGAACAGTGGCTCCTGAAGTCCTAATTCAACAGTAGGTTGAAGGTGAATCCGGCTAAGATGGAGATCCTGTGGCTGGGCCGTCCGGGTATGGGTGGGGTTCAGCTTCCAACCCTGGACGGCGTGACACTATGTCCATCGTCAGCTGTTAAGAGCCTTGGTGTCACTCTGGACTCTCAACTGACGATGGAAACACATATTTCCATCGTCAGTAGAGCTGCGTTTTCCCATCTTTTCCAGGCGAGGAAGCTGCCCCCCTACCTGTCCCGCCACGACCTAGCTACAGTGGTCCAAGCCATGGTCATCTCCAGACTAGACTACTGTAACACTCTCTACATTGGCCTTCCTCTGTCCGTTATCCGGAAACTTAAGCTGGTGCAGAACGCTGCAGCTCGGCTGTTGGTAGGTTTACCAACATGCTGTCACATCACTCCCATCCTACGTGAACTGCACTGGATTCCAGTGGAATTCTGGATCACCTTCAAAGTGCTGGTGTTGACCTTTAAGGCCTTGAATGGTCTGGGGCCAGTGTACCTAAGGGACCGCCTCTCCCGATATTGTCCCCCCAGACCACTGCATTCAGAGTTGCATAATCTCCTGGAGATCCCAAGTTGTAAGAACTTTTGCCTAACTGCAACGAGGAGAGCATTCCGCATCATCGCTCCAACATTGTGGAATGCCCTCCCCCCCGAGATCCCTGCCTTGGCTAGTCTGCTGGCTTTCAGGAAAGCCTGTAAGACCCTGTTATTTAAACAGGCATTTGGTGGTTAAATTCTACAGGCACTTTATCGCAGACAATACTGGTCTGTGCAACCTGCTTCTATGTTAGGTTGTTAATGTGATGAGTTTTATATGTGTAGATGTGGTGTTTTATATGCTAGTTTAATTGTACTATTATGTGTATATACTATGCTTTTATATATGTGATTTTAACTGCGTGTTTGGTGTTGTAAGTCGCCCCGAGCCGTACGGGAGTGGCGACAGTCAAGTCTAAACAAACAAAACAAATAAATAAACATGCAACACCAATGTAGAACATACCAGCTGCCTGTTGCTTATGCATATATGGCATTCAGCAGCTCTAGAAAGGTAGCTATAGAATGGTGGACACCATGGAAGTATCCCCGGTCAAAGCATTGGCACCTCTTAGACTATGTAATGATATGAGCCAGAGACTGCTACAATGTGCTTCTCACAAGAACCATGACAGGTACTGATGATTGCTGGACAGGTCACAGGTTAATTGAATCCATGATGACCATTAAGATCACCTCCCAAACACCAACTCCAAGAAAAAAATTAAGACATAAAATGAACACTCATGCCCCTCAAGAGCCTTTTTGATGTATCCTTCTCCAAACAACACTCAATCCTACTCATCCCAAAGTCGTGCCTGATAGAGGAAGGGATGAAAGGAGGGCTTCTCCAGAAGATTGAAGAGATCATGCAGGTTTATGGTAGGAAATGTGGTCACAAAGGTACACTGGTACCAAACCGTTCAGGGCTTTATAGGTGATGACCTGCACCTTGAATTGGGACTGGAAGATGAATGGCAACCAATAAAACTCCTTGAACAGGGGGATTGATTGCTCCCTGTAATTTTCCCCAGTTATTAATCTGGCTGCCGAACATTGGACCAGTTGGAGTTTCCGGGACATCTTCAAGGGAAGCCCCATATAGAGTGCATTGCAATAGTCCAGTCTAGAGGTAACTAAGGCGTGGACCACCATGGTCAAGTCAGATTTCACGAGGTATGGTCCAGGCTGGCACATGAGTTTTAATTGTGCAAAGGCCCTCCCAGCCACCGCTGATACCTGCACATCAAGCGTCAGTACTGAATCCAGGAGGACCCCCAAGCTGTGGACCTGTGTCTTTAGGGGAAGTGCAACCCCATCAAGCACAGGTTGCCACCCAATACTCGAGTCAGACGTACAACTGACCTGGACGGCCTCTGTCTTGTTGGGATTAATCTTCAGCTTATACGTCATTATCCAGATCGATGCAGCACTGGTTTGGTGAAAATGATAATGAGATCCAACAGCTAATTGATAAGAAAAGGAAAACGTCACTTCCTTGCTGCCTCTGCCGAGGAGGAGGAAAGGGAGGAAGGCCTCGCCGGCCGCGCGCTGCAAGGAGACACTAGCTGTGCTGTTAAGTAAAAGTTCTACACTAGTACCAGGGGCGGTCTGAGCTCTCCCGGGGGGGGTAAGCAAACATTATTTTGGCACCCCCCGGCGGCTCCTGGCGGCGGCCGCGCATGCGCACTGGCTCCCGAGCGCGCCGCCCCGGCGCGGAGGAACGGGGGGGGAGAAGAAGAGGGGACTCACGGGGAGGGCGCCTCCGAGGCGGGGCGGGTGCCCAGACCCGAGGAGGAGCAGGAGGAGGGGGGAGGCCACGAGGCCAGAGGCGCATCTTCCTCTTCCCCGTGAAAGGAAGGTAGGCGGGAAGGCGGGAGGGGCCACAGGGATGCCAAGGCCGGCCCCCCTCGCCCCCCTCCGCGTGACGTCACTTCCTTGCTGCCTCTGCCGAGGAGGAGGAAAGGGAGGAAGGCCTCGCCGGCCGCGCGCTGCAAGGACGCCCAGAAGGAGAGACGCCGGAGGGAGGGAGGGGAGGAGGACGAGGCCGCCGCGGCCTCCGCAGCCAGCCGCGCCGCCCTCTCTTCCTCCTTTCCCTCCCTCCCTCCCTCCGGCGTCTCTCCTGGGCGTCCTAGCAGCGCGTGGCCGGTGGCGCGGTGGCGACGCCCCTCTCAGGTGACGTCGCCCTACGCGACCGCGTAGTCTTGTCTAATGGAAAGACCGGCCCTGACTAGTACAAAAGCTAGTACAAAGAAGGACCAAAGAACCCAAGAACATCTGATGGACAAAAAAGGCTCAGGAAACCCAACAATTTGGATATGTCCATGATGCATGAAGATTCTTTAAAGCCAGAAAGGTAATCTATGGCCCAACAAATCATGGCGTACACTTTCCACATTCATCAAATGGAACCAAACTTCTAAAGGATAAAAATATATATAAAAGAGCATTACCACAACCCCCTTAATTGCAGCCCCTACATGGTCGAAGAGGTTCTTTCTCAAATCCTGCAACAACAAATGATGTCGCAGCACTGCCCAATTTGAAGGAAGTCAACAAAGCCATCAGCCAATTAGAAAATAACAGAGCCAGCATACCCAATGGGGTCCCTGCCATTTTTTAAAAAGACACAACAACCACCAGCTTATTGAAAAGGTTTGGGTGACTGAGAAAATCACAATAAACTTCAAGGATGCTACCACCATCACCCTTTTCAAAAAGGGGGAAAGAACAGACTGTGGAAAGTATTGAGGTATTTGTTTATGTATTTATTTATAACATTTCTATCCTGCCTTTCTCAGCCCAAAGGCAGCAATTCAATGCTATAGCAGTTATAAAATACAATCAAAACATTTAAAACAACAATTATAAAAATCCATACAAAAACTATTAAAACATATAATCACAAATTCCATTTTCCAGTAGCATCATCTGAGCCGCGTTCCATGTTTCGTTCTTTCATAATTCCATGTTCATCTGTTATGCTGCAGTGGTATCTCCCTTTTAACCTCAGCTGGGAACATGCTCACAAGAATCCTTGCAAACCGCCTTCAACCGATTTCAGAAGGCATCCTTCCAGAATCCCAGAATGGCTTATGCCCCTCCAGAGGAACAGTGGATATGATCTTCACTACATGGCTGCTCCAAGAAAAAAAAGCAAAGAACAAAATTAACTTCTCTCCATGGCATTCATGCATTCATTTGACACAATGAATCGCAATGCTCTCTGGATCATCCTTCTAAAAATTGGATGCCCTGATAAATTCATGAACTTCCTGCAGTTCCTCCATGAAGACATGATGGCAACACTCTTGGACAGGAATGGCTTCTAAAGTGACCCATTTAAGGTGGAATCAGCTGTCAAACAAGGATGTGTTATTGCACCAACCTTATTTTCTGTCATCATAGCTATGAAACTACACCTTGTTGATGGGAAGTTTCCCATCAGTGTGGAAATCACCTATTGGACAGATGGCAAGTTATTTAACCTCAGTAAACTGAAAGCCAAAACCAACTTCACAACGAAAGCATGCAGGGAATGCGGAAAGTACTTCATCAGTGTTGCAGATGGACGGTGAAGCAACAGCTCTCCTGGTGGCCAGAAGTTGGAATGTTAAATAGACTCTGACTGTCTGTCTATATGTGTTGTGTGTGTATGGCATTGAATGTTTGCCATGTATGTGTACATTGTAATCTGCCCTGAGTCCTCTGCGGGGTGAGAAGGGCGGAATATAAATACTGTAAATAAATAAATAAATAAATCTGTTATAGAACTCCAATAGGCCAATGATAATGTAGTTTTTGCTCATTCAGAAGAAGATTTACAAGACACTCTAAACATCTTTGCAGAGCCATACAAAAAGCTCAAACAAACATCGTCTTCTGTCCGTTTAACATCTACATGGTGCAGAAGCTTTTCTGTGGTAGCGCCTTCGATCTGGAATACTCTTCCAAATGAAGTGCGGGCCCTACAAGACCTACCATCCTTTCTTAAGACCCATCTTTTCCGGTTAGCGTTTGATTGTTGAATATGCTATAACCCTGCTGGTTAATTTTACCTTGTTGTTTTGCTCCCTGTGACGTTTTATATGACTGTGAGCTGCTCCGAGCCCTCGGGGAGTGGCAGCATACAAGTTTGAATAATAAATAAATAAATAAATAAACTTTTAAACTTCTGGAATGATCCTATCAGTGCTGCCTCGAAAAATGCAGAAAATAACCTATGGACCCATCAAAAAGACCCTACATTTGGAAGGCAATCATACTAGAATTTGAGTGATAGACTATGATGATGATGGTGATGATGATGAGAAAGGCAGCAAAACAAGAGTAATCAAATATCTGGGAGCTCTCCATAGAATGGTAGCAGGCTATGTCTGGCTTTGCTACAGTTTGTGCAAATGTGGCATGCTAGATGCTAGAACAGAATAAAAGAGACCACAACGACCTAAGATATTAGAACACTTGATGCACCTTCAGTGTAGACAAGATGCTAAATCTGTTCTTGACTGGGTCGCACTCTCCCAAAGTAGAGGCAAGTAAAGTGCTGGTCTAGGGTTAGAAGAGCATGAGAGCATAAAATTTAATCCTTGGTACACCACAGTTGTTCACACCTGTGTGCACAGATTGGTCCACAATCTGGGAGTCCTTTGTGGCCAAACATGGTTGTGATGAGGTGGTTATTTATGTATTAATACATGTGCTATATGTTAATCACATGTTTGTATATGGGTTTGGAAAGGACAGTCTTTGAAGGCTGCAGAGAATAGGCAGTAGAATGTTCGCAACAGCAAGCCTCAGGCAGAAGATGTTGCCATGGCAACTGGAAGCCACTCTAGCTTTAGAATGTTCAGTTTGAAATGACAGTTGGGATTTGGCAGTTTCTGAAGCAGCAAGCTGTCGGTTAGAGCTGCAAGTGTGCAGTTCAGTTCTGTGTGTGGGTTTAGGGAAACCCAAGTGTGGGACAAGTTTAGTCCTAGTTAGGGTTGAGAGTAACCCAGTAGTAGGTAGTTGGCCAGAAGCTGCGACCAGAGTCGGTTGGTTAGCAGTGCAGCTGAGAGAAGCTGGCAGCAACTAGTGAGAGTTGCTGAATATTCCTGAGGGAATTAGTTTATAAAGTGTTGAGTGATACAGACAAGCAGTAAAGCTTGGGAAATAGGAATAGGATGCCTAGGGGCTTAGTAACTCAAGGTTAGAGTTACTTTGTGTTGGAAACTAAGTGTTTTAAGTGTGTACCTCTTCGGAGCCTCTTTGAAACCACCTAAGCTTAGTGCCCATTTGTGTAAAATAAACTGTTTATGTTCTGGTTTAAAACTCTCTCTGTGACTTCATTCAAATTACAAGTCTCCTCACCAATCTTTACAAGTCAATGGTCAAGCATAAATAAATGGTGGCAGCGAAATTCTTTATATTTGAACAGCTCAAATCCTTGTTACACCGGAAAGATCGACGCTAGCTTGTCAGCGGCGTTTCGATTCTTTACATTTGGTGGCAGCGGTGGGATTAAAGGATAGCCTGCCCTGTCACAGTGTAAAAGTTGGCGTGCGAATACGAGTCTCCACAATGGTCATAACAAACTCAAGTCAGCTCTGAGTTAAAGCCACTTCTGAGCCAATATATCATCATCATCTTTATCAATACAGTGATTTGGCTATGATCATCATGGTCTGGGAAAATCCAGTCTTGTAATATTATTAGAAGAGAGGAAAAAAACTACTTTTGTTTAGTAGATGTTCTGACCAAAATGTTTATGTATCTTAGTACTGGCCAAAAGCTTAGATAAAGAGAGCTGGGTATTTTATTCCCCACGAGGGATTGCAAAACAGGGAACCTATGAAAGATAGACCAATTAGCCTCCCAGTATAGCATCCAAAATATACAGCTGATTTGTTTTAGGCAAATTGGAAGGCTGTCCAGCTTGACAACAAATTAGAGTAGAAGAACGAGCTTCTAGAAAGGCAAACTCACTATTGACCCATGGTACGTTTTTTTATTATCTATTGTCTAAAATCTCATGCAAAAAGTGGGCAACATGTTTACATGCATTTGTCAATCTGACAGCAGCCTTTCATCTGGTTAATAAGGACCATCTGTGCAACAAATTGTGATATGAAAACATTGACTAGGGGCGTTTTAGAATCCTTTATTCCAAAATGGCCTGAAGAGTAAAAATGAACTCAGATGGACAGATGACAAATTGTATTATAACCACCAGAGGGATGAAAAAGTGTTGTCTGCTAGCACCGTTTTTGTTAAAACATAGTGTTAAGAAGTAAGACCCTAAAATTATTTCTTGTTTTAACTACAGAAACCTGCTCTGCTCTTCAGAGAAAAGACCTACAGTAACTGCAGATGACACCAAATTAGGAGAGTTAGCTAATACTCCAGAGGACAGGATCAAAATTCAAAATGACCTTAACAGATTAGAGCGCTGGGCCAAAACAAGCAAGATGAATTTCAACAAGGACAAATGTAAAATACTACACTTAGGCAGAAAAAAATGAAATGCAAAGATACAGAATGGGTGATGTCTGGCTCAACAACAGTCTATGTAAGAAAGATCTTGGTGCCTTCGTGGACAACACGTTCCTTGGCTGTGGAACTCCCTCCCTAATGAGATCAGATCCGCCCCCTCACTCCTGACCTTCCGGAAGAAACTCAAATTCCTGGATTTGGGATCAAGCGTTTGCAGAATAGACTGACTTGCTGGGAAAGATGATGTTTTTAATGGACTACAATGGACTGTTTAGGATAACAACATGAACTGGTGACGTGTTTTAATGTATATTTATAACTGTTCTAATTCATGCAAATTGTATTTTATGTTGTTTTATTTTGTGTTGTCATTGAATAGTGCCTGTTGGTAGCCATCCTGAGTCCCTCTTCGGGGGTTGAGAAGGACGGGATATAAATGCTCCAAATAAAATAAAAAAGTAAACATGAGCCAACAGTGTGATGCAGCAGCTAAAAAAGCAATGGGATTTTGGGCTGCATCATAAAGAATATAGTATTTAGAGGGAAGTCATAGTGCCTTTGTATTCTGCTTTGGCTAGGCCTCACCTGGAATACTGTTTCCAGTTCTGGAAACCACAGTTCAAAAGAGATGGAAGGTGTCCAGAGGAGGACGACTAAAATGATCAAATGCCTGGAGACCAGGCCCTATGAGAAGCATCTTAAAGAACTGGTGTGTTTAGCCTGCAGAAGAGAAGGTTGAGAGGAGACATGATAGCCATGTATAACTATCTGAAAGGATGTCATAAGGAGGAGCGAGCAAACTTGTTTTCTGCTGCCCTGGAAACTTGGAGCAATGGGTTCAAATTACAGGAAAGGAGATTCCACCTGAACATTTGGAAAAACTTCCTGACTGTATAAGCTGTTCAACAGTGGAACTCTTTGCCTCAGAGTGTGGTTGAAGCTCCTTACTTGGAAAGTTTTAGACAGAGGCTAGATGGCATGTTAGGGATACTTTGATCATGCTTTTCCTGCATGGCAGGGGGTTGGACTAGATTGCCCATGTGGTCTCTTCCAACTCTATGATTCTATGGTTCTACAATTTTATGCTATGCTTATAATCCACATAGCTCAGATCTAAGCTCGGGCATCTTAGTGGGAAAAATATTGAGATATTGGTTACAAACAGCTCAAACCAATGGTAAGTAATATACATACTGTATACCAAACAAATGCCACATTGGAGACAAAAGAGGTTCCATAATTTTGATAATACAGAGACAATGTTTAGGAGTCTTGGGCCAATTTCTTCTTAAACCTCTTCAGGGCCCCTACCAACAGCTTGTGACATCACATAGCCTCTGGTTGTCATTTTGGATACAGCTGATGAAGAAAGCCTTGGGGTAGAATTCCGAATAAACCAAGGTGATGGCATTCATTTTTTTCAAGTATAGTTTCCTATAATTATTCAGCCAAAAGGATTTCCAAATGACCAGAAAATTGCATCACACACACACACATACACACACACACACACATACACACACACACACACTTTGGATAGCACCGGGAAGGGCTAATACTCCTGTGGTATTACTCTTGCTGTTCAGATTTCACCTCACTTTCTATTACTGTGATAATTGAATTTGGAAAATGTTGGCTTGTTGTGGAAAGAAGGACTGGTGAGAAAGCTTAAGCTGAGACACCTTTTCCCCATGATAACTCTTTCAGGGATGAATTTCCCTTCCTAGGAGTGGATTTCTCTCACTTCCCCTTGTCTCACCCCTGTTCTTAACTGTGAGTGGTTTGTAAGTTGGATTTTTGTAACTCGGAAACTATCTATAGTGCCAAATGCATTCTTACTGTACTTTTCTGATTTTAATTACTGCAAGTCCTACATGCTTGGATTAGCAGAACAACAGCCGCTTCTAATTTTGGGATTGCGGGGAAGAGACACTGATGGATGAGATCCGAGGGAAGATGAAAATTGTGGGGAGGAAGTTTATGAACTAAACTTTTATCGGACGGAGAAATCCCCCGCCCCCAAAAAGAGCCTCCAAGTTCAGGTTTACTTCTGACCTGTGCTAGGTAGATAAAGATGAATGTGGATTTTAAATTATATTTAATCTTCATTAAAGTAATTACCTCTCTTAATGAAGAATTTGCTGGGTGGTGGTTGTGCAATGGTGTATAAAATCCTAAGTGAATGAAATCAATTTATTTTTTTTCAGGCTGTTTCCCTTTCTCCATTCATTAATAAACAAGATAGGAAGGCACGTTTGCTTGGAGAGTGTGAGAAGAGGTCACATTTGATCTAAGACTCGTATCTCCTAAAATATCTCCTAACCTTTGCCCATATCACCTGCTGTTCTGTTTTCAGTGTAAGGAACCTACCTGCCTCCCTCCTCCTTCCATCTTCTTACATTCCTTTTGGTTCTGTTATTCCCTCCTAGGTGTTCCAATCAAGGCGTATTGCAGTGATATTTCACACCTAAGTGAATGGACTAATGAAATGGCATTTTGTATCATTGGACATATTTCATCCTGATGCTCTGGATTATTAATCACAAGAATATGAATTAGGCTCAGGCATGCTTATGTTTTGTAATATGTATGAAAATTGCTTATTTATTTCCATGCTGTTGCAATGAAAAGAAACAGACCGGTTCTAAATGGCAATGTACTGTAGTGTGAAGCAATTAACTGAATTATGGGTGCCCTTCAGTTGGGATCACTTTTTATTAACTGCACAAACTCATAGAGAGAGCAGGAAAAAAGGAAGCAAGAGATTTAGAGTTGGTTGACACCCGAGATCTCCTGGTGCTCAACATCTCAGAGTAACAAGCAAAGCATGAATAAAGAACCTGTTGAGTGAGAATTTGGGTGAGAACTCTCTGTGGGCCCATCCAGACAGGCCCATAACGTGGGAGATCCAAATGACGTCTCCAGTAACACCATATTAATTTGAGATAAAACAGGAAAACCCTGCTTTTTCCAAAAATACATTGATAACTGGAAAGACTTGGATCTTTCATAAGATTTGGGTCTTTGTAAGTGTGGACCCTGTGTGGATTGGACCCAAGGATTGCATTGTGCAATCCTTCTGCCCAATCCACACAGCTGTCTTGGCTTTTTTGGGCTGCTGGAGCCCAGAGAACCCAAGAGAGCAATAAACTGCTGCCAGAGCTCTCCTGGGGCATCATTTCTATGTACCAGGAGAGCTCCGACAGCAGTTTAATGGTGGCCAGGTGATTAAATTTTTTTTAGCCTTTTCTGGTGTGTGTGTGTGTGTGTGTGTGTGTGTGTGTATATATATATATATATATATATATATATAAGGAGTGGATATCTCTGGTCGTTATCCTTAGAAAACCGTTATTATTTCATATTGAAATCAATTTAGACCCTAATTCGACCCACGGCCAACAACCCAGATGTGATGTTTCTAAATCGAAACCGGGTCCACCATTTCCATAAAGGGCGTGTTATTATGTCGTTTTTATTTCCGCCCTTTCTTATTTTTAACCCACGTTGGTTCTCAGCTGGCAGGGGAGGTGGAGGCGCTGCCCTCCACTCCCCCCTGCCAGCTGACAACCAATGTGGGTTAAAGATAACGCACGTTGGTTCTCAGCTGGCGGGGGAGAGTGGAGGGCATGCACTCCATCCCTCCTCGCCAGCTGAGAATCAACCCGCATTAGAGATATACAGGTTGATTCTGAGCTGGCGAGGGGGCGTGGAGGGGGGCATCCCCTGCGCACGCGTGGCGCCACTAACGAAATAGTAACAAATTTTGTTATTAAATACGATTTAATTTTGAAATTTTCACCAAAAATTTAGGAACACTTTCTATTTCAAAACAACAGCGGTCCCCCCCCCCCGAGTTTAGAAACAATTTTTAATGGATCAATCAGCCAATATAGATATAGATATATAGATGGTATGAGGAAGAGCCAGAATGGTATAGTGGTTTGATCACTGTGCCAGGACTTTGGAAGGGTGCAAATCCCTGCTGATAGACCCACTGGTGATAAACTTCTCTGAATAAAACAGACAGAGGGATGACAGTGACAGCTAGGACTAAATTATGAACTCTGTGGTGTACCATATGTTTTTAATCTTCTTCTATATCAAAATTCCCCATTATGTCATATTATGTCATATGCGAATTGTGCCAAATATTTGTCCCATGTGTTTCAGTGTAGTACATGGAAGGAGGCACATTGTTTTGTATAAAGGGGAAATGGCACATTGCCTTCCCTTCTAGTTTGAAGTGGTATAGTCCAGATTACTATGACTTCAATCTGTTGCCTCATTTTCTATAATGAATAGATTATCTCATATTGACATATAAAGTTTGGAAAGTTACTTTGTACAAGCAATTTTGTTCCCATTGCTTTTGTTGCAGTGTTTTAATATACTAAATCTGTTTTAACACCCAGTCTGTGTACACTCAAATCACTACACAATGCCAGCTCACCGAAGGCTACTACTACCTGGACAACATTGTGACTGGACAATGTTTTAACAAGGACATGGTAATGATTTATGTTTTTTATTGATCTTGTTATGGTTTTATATTATATGGATTGGACCTGGGCAGCAAGCAGCTTTGCGAGGCAGGGAAGGGAGGCTGCGAAGCACCTGTCTGGGCTAGGAGGCCCAGGAGAGCTTCCTGGCCGCCCTCCTCGCTGCTAGCCGGCACGGCGTGACTCTGCTCCGCAAGGTAAGTGAACTATACATCCCAGCAACTGTCTCGGTCTATTTTCCCCAAATTTCCCCAGTGTTCCCATTTGGGCATATTGAGGATTCGTGCCAAGTTTGGTCCAGATCCATCATTATTTGAGTCCACAGTGCTCCCTGGATGTAGGAGAACTACAACTCCCAAACTCAAGCAAACCCTTTTAGTACTTTCTGTTGGTCTCATGAGAGTTCAGTGTGCCAAGTTTGGTTAAATTCCATCATTGGTGGAGTTCAGGATGCTCTTTGATTGTGGGTTAACTAGAAATCCCAGCAACTACAACTCCCAAATGACAAAATCAATTGCTTCAAACTACAAGAAAGGAGAGATTCCCCCTGAACATGAGGAAAAACTTCCTAACTGTGAGAGCTGTTCAACAGTGGAACTCTTTGCCTCAGAGTGCGGTGGAGGCTTTTAAACAGAGGCTGGGTGGCCATCTGTCTGAGGTGCTTTGATTGTGATTTTGCTGCATGAAGGCAGAAGGTCCTTGGACTAGAGATAGTTATGATGATGATGATGATGATGGCTGGATGGTCATACATACAAAGAATCCTTAATAAATTTGAAAATAGTTATATGTTTTACATTTTTGTAGTGGGTAGATACCCCACCAATCATTTTGACTTGGTTGTTTTATAAGTAGCTCGCATGCTGAAAAAGTGTGAGCACCCCTGCTCTGGACCAGTGTTTCCCAACCTTTTTTGAGCCGAGGCACACTTTTAACATTTAAAAAATCCTGAGACTCGGTAGGGGAAGAACTTACTATGAAGGATCTAATGAAAGAAATTTTAAAAATTCAATCTGATGTAAGACAGGTAAATGAAAAACAAGACAAACAATACAACAGTATTAAAATGGATATGGAAGTGCTAAAGTCAGAACTGAAAAGAGACATGAAAGAGGAAATGAAGATAGCAGTAAGAGAGGAAATGGCAAAGATGCAGAAAGATATAGACATATTAAATCAAGGGCAGAGGGAATGCCTCAAAGAAAACAAAGAGATAAAAACAAAACAGAAGGGGATGGAAAAGACCATCCAATCAATGGAAAGAACAATAACAACTCTAAAACAACAACAAGAAACTCTAGAGATGAAAGAGAAGGAGTATCAACTGAGATTTAGGAATGTCCAGGAGGAGGAAAATGAGAAAATAAGAGATACAATAGCTAAGATAGTGGCAGATATGCTTCAACTTACAAGGGAGGCTACAGAGACTAATGTAGACAGAGTCTTCAGAATACATTCAAATTATGCCAAAAAGCACAACACCCCAAGAGACATCATAGTGTGCTTTGGGAGAAAACATTTTAGAGATGACATCCTCAAGGAAAATGCCAAAACCCCAGTTTACTTCAAAGGAAAAAAAATAGTAATAATGAAAGAACATCCAACAACTGTCCTTGAGAGGCGAAAAAACTACTCTTATCTAACAGAGGCTCTAAGGGATAGAAACATCCGATTTAGATGGGAAAAGGAAGGAGTAATGGTGACATGGGAAGGAGAAAAACACTGGCTCACTTCAGAAATGAAGGCGAAAGCCTTTTATGACAGATACCTAACAAAGGAAAGGGAAACAACCAAAAACGAACAAAGATTCAAGAAGTCACCTAACAGGAAAGACCAACAGAGCCCAGAAGAGCAATATACGGAAAGACAGAAAAAAAGACCCAGACAAAAATCACCCACCGACTTCTCTTTATCAACGAACAGGGATAATGATAAAGAGGAAGGGGAAAAAGAAGAAGAAGAAGAAAATGGAGCAGAAAATTAAAATATATATTCATAATGTAAATGGGTTAAACAGCCCAAATAAAAGAAATAAAATTTGGAATCAAATAAAGAAAGGGAAGTATGACATCATTTCGCTACAGGAAACACATATCAAACACAGCCACCTTTCCCATTTAACACAAAAACAGTTGGGCAAGGTTTTCGTCTCACTATGTGGGGAAAAGAAAAAAGGAGTGGCCACATATATAAATGAAAAATATAAGTCCAAGCAGGTATTTAAAGATCAAGAGGGAAGAATGCTAGGGGTTATAGTTGAGTGTGAGGGTAAAAATTTATTGGTGTGCAACATTTATGCTCCAAATGGAGCAAAGAATGAATTTATTGACTCACTCAGTGCCAAGATACTAGAGCAGGAATACGATCAACTGCTAATCCTGGGTGACTTCAATGGCGTGATTAATGGAGAGATAGATAGAACCAAAACACAAGGAGGGCGGAATAAAAGAAATGGGTCCAAAGGAGAGCTCTCAAAAATGATTCAAAAGAGGCTGGGCGAACTAGGGGTGGAGGATCTGTGGAGACATCACCACAGGAAAGAAAAGGACTATACATATTATTCCAGTCGACACCAATCTTGGTCCCGCATCGACATGATGTGGGGATCTAAAGATTTAGTCCTACACACCACCAAAATTAAAATCCTCCCCAAAATAAACTCAGACCATGCCCCGATGGAAGCAACAATAGACCAAAAAAGGAGAAGAGGGGGAATTTTTAGATGGCGCCTCCAAGACTCCTTATTAAAAGACCAAAGGAGCCGGGAGAGAAACACCGAACTCCTTAAGGAATTCTTCAAACTCAACACAGAAGAAGAAACCCCCCCAGATGTGATCTGGGATGCCTCTAAGGCATATATGAGGGGATTATTCCTACAACAAAATGCCTGGAGAAGAAAGAACATGGACAGAAAACGTAGAGAAATAGAAGAAGAGATTGTTAGAAATGAGACGGAACTCAAAAAACCCCCCAAAAATAGAAAGATCAAATTGCAACTGGAACTGCTGTATAAACAAATAGACACAATTCAACTAGAAGAAATTGAAAAAAAACTTAAATATATGAGACAACATCAATTTGAAAATGCCAACAAAGTGGGAAAATGGCTCGCCTGGAGAACAAAGAAAAGACAACAAAAACAAACAATCACAAAAATTGAAGGGAATGGGAAGTGCCACACACTACAGAAAGATATAGAAAAGGAATTTGTAAAATTCTATAAAGAACTGTATACAGATGACAACATCCCTAAGGAAAAAGTACTGCAATACCTGGGAAAAAGGAAAATCAAAAAGATCACAGAACAACAGAGAGAGGCGCTAAATACAACGATAACGGAGGAAGAAATTAAAGAGATGGTAAAAAACCTAGCCCCAAACAAGGCACCCGGGCCAGATGGCTTCACTGCAGCATACTATAAAACCTTCATTGACATATTAGCGACCCCATTAAAAAATTGATGAATAATGTTATGAAGGAAAAGAAGATGCCACGATCATGGACAGAGTCGAACATCACACTGATCCACAAAGAAAGCCAAGATCCATCCAAAGTCCAAAACTACCGACCAATAGCTTTACTTAACAACGACTACAAGGTATTCTCGGGCATCTTGGCAAAGAGACTAAAGGTAATAATGAAAGATAGCATCCATGAAGACCAAACTGGATTCCTGCCGGATCGCCAAATCAGAGATAATACAAGAACGATTATTAACATCATTGAATACTTTGATAAACATAATGAGAAAGAGATGGGCCTTTTATTCCTCGACGCTGAGAAGGCCTTCGATAAAGTTAATTGGGGGTTTGTAGTGGAGCTAGTAAAAGAAATGGATCTTGGCTATAACTTCATCAATGCGATCAAAGCAATTTACAGGCAACAAACAGCGAGAATCCTGGTAAATGGTAACAGCACGGAAGAAATCAAACTCTCCAAGGGCACTAAACAAGGCTGCCCCTTATCGCCATTGATTTTTGTACTAACAATGGAGGTGCTATTGGAAAGCATAAGAAATAGCAAAGACATCAAGGGGCTTAGAGTAATGAATAAAAGGTTTAAAACAGTAGCATATGCAGACGACCTGGTATGTGTCATGGAGGACCCAATACAACAGTGGGACAGTTGGTGGAGAGAAATTGAGGCATACGGGGAAGTTGCTGGACTAAAAATCAACAAAAACAAGACCAACTTTTTAACTAAAAACCTAGGAGGGAGAGAAAAAGAAGAACTTCAACGAAAATCAGGGATTAAGATCGCCAAAGCAGTAAAATACCTAGGCATATCAATTACAGCTAGCAACGCCCAGCTATTGGAGAACAATTACAACAAAACATGGAAACAGATCAAAGAGAAAATGAAATGCTAGGAAAAGCTAAACCTATCTCTCCTGGGTCGTATAGCGGCCATAAAAATGAACGTATTGCCGAAAGTTCTGTACCTATTCCAGACAATACCAATACTAAGATCAAGGGCCACAATTGCCACGTGGGAGAAAGACATCAGAAAATACATCTGGCAAAAGAAAAGAGCAAGAATCGGCTACATCCATCTGACAGATAACAGCAAAAGAGGAGGGCTCGCCCTACCGGACTTATCTTTGTACTATGAGGCAGCCGCCCTACTGTGGGTTAAGGACTGGACAACCCTGAAAAAAGAAAAAATCCTGACGCTGGAAGGAGCGGACCTACGTAGAGGGTGGCACAGCTACTTAATAAGAGATAAGGAAAAAGTCGAGAAAGGTTTCAACAACCACTTTATCAGGTCAGCTTTGCTAAAGATTTGGAAGAAATACAAAGACAGGCTGATCAGTAAGACACCCACCTGGTTCTCTCCCAACGAGGCAAACCACAAAAGAGAAATACCCCCAGAACAGTGGCTTAGCTATAAACATCTCCTAAATAGCAACAATCACGAGGTCGAACTAAAATCCTATGAAGAACTGAAAACAGTGATTCCAAAAATAACTTGGTTTCAATATCGGCAGCTACGGGAGGATTATAAAATTGATAAAAAAAGGGGTTTGAACTCAGAGAAACATTCTGGGACAAAATACTGAAAACGAAAAAAAAATTAATCAAAAAAGTGTATCAGCAACTCCTGGAATGGAAACTGGAAGGTGAGCAGATTAAGGAAGTGATGATCAAATGGGCAAAACTTGTTGGTCATAGCATCCCCTTGGCAAAATGGGAAGAGGTATGGTCAAAAAAGCTCAAATACGCATATGCTAACGAAATTAAAGAAAATTGGGCCAAGATGTTCTACATGTGGTATCTAACCCCGGAAAAACTGGCGAAATACAGCAAAGGAAAAATCAGTGACAAATGCTGGAAATGTGGAAAAAAACCAGGGACTTTCAAACATCTGTGGTGGGACTGTAAAGTGGTGAAAAAATTCTGGCTTGAAATCTTACAGAGGATAAAAGAAATTTTGGCAATGAAATTTGAGTTTAAGCCGGAATACTTCCTATTAGGAATATTTGATTTCAAGATTAAAGACAACGAGGATAAGATGCTCTTCTACTTCACAACAGCAGCGCGAATCTGTATTGCACGCAGATGGAAAGAAAAGGAAACAGCGACAGTAGATGAATGGATAATAAAAGTAGCGGACATTATGAACATGGACCTTCTAACCCAGAGATTGGCGCAAAATAGAACATGGACAAATAACACAATAAACACCAAGTTGGATAAGTTCATTGAATTTATTAAAAGAAGCAAATACAAATATATATAAGGAGTAGAAAAAGGGATCACTGGAAATTGGGTCAATACCCAGCCCTACAAGACTGAAACATCAGAACATAAGAATACACAAATAAAGACTCTAAAAACGCCCGGGAGGCAAACAATATAACCAAAAAGGAAGAAAATGACAAGTTCATCACAACTGCCTAGGAAGCACTAGCAATGTCTGGTTTTAGGGGGAGTGAGAATGAAAGGGGGGTATGAAAGGAGACTTTTGTGGGATGCAAGATGTATTGTCTATCTATCTCTCAAGCTCTAGGTATGTCCTTTCTAGATCTATGCATGTCGAGTGGAGGAGAATGGGATGTCAATGTTACTTGTTGGTCTGTTTGTACCTTTTTTATATGCATAAAATAAAATTTTCAAAAAAAAAAAATCCTGGGGCACACCACCAACCAAAATGACACAAAATGTCACAAAATGACACTTTCACACAGTAATACATATAGTTAACTGACCTTGAGTTTTAGAGTTGTAGTTCACCTATATCCAGAGAGCACTGTGGACTCAAACAATGTTGGATCAGGACCAAACTTGGCAGAAATATTCAATATGCCCAAATATGAACGCAGATGGAGTTCAGGGGAAATAGACCTAGCCATTTAGGAGTTGTAGTTGCTGGGATTTATAGTTCCCCTGCCATCAAAGAGCATTCTGAAATCCAGCAACAATGCACTTGAGCCAAACTTGGCCTGCAGAACTCCCATGACCAACAGAAAACACTGGAGAGGTTTGGGGAAAATAGACCTTGGCATTTGGGTCTTGCTGGGATGTTTAGTTCCCCTGCCATCAAAGAGCATTCTGAAATCCAACAACAATTAAATTGGACCACTGACATCACGAGCTCTCTGTGGGCTACTGTCTTATACCAGTAAAATGCCTTTATTTCCACTCATAATGTCACTATTGACATGCAGGTTCACTTTGTTGCTGTTTGTGTGCTTTCGTGTTGGCTCTGCTTTATGGTTAGAGATTTTTCTTGACATGTTTTATTCAGAGAAGATTACCACCAGTGGGTCTATGAGCAGGGATTTGCACCCTTCCAAAGTCCTGGCCCAGTAATCAAAGAACTATACCATTCTGGCTCTTTCTCATACCATCACTATCTATCTCCATCCATCCATCCATCCATCCATCTATCTAATGCTCTATTTGTTTTGAGTGACATCATAACTCAAAATCCGCTGGACGAATTGCCACCAAATTTGGCCACAAGACATCTACTAACCCAAGGCGTGACCATCACTCAAAAAAATTGACTTTGTCATTTGGGAGTTGTAGTTGCTGGGATTTATAATTAACCTACTATCAAAGAGCATTCTGAACTCCACCAATGATGGTATTGAACCAAACTTGGCACACAGGACTCCCATAGCCAACAGAAAACACTAGAAGTGTTTGGTAGGCATTGGCCTTGAGTTTTGGAGTTGCAGTTCACCTACATCCAGAGAGCACTGTGGACTCAATGATAGATCTGGACCAAACTTGGCATGAATACTCCATATCCCCAAATATAAACACAGATGGAGTTTGGGGGAAATAGACCTTGACATTTGGGAGTTGTAGTTACTGGGATTTATAGTTCACTTACAATCAAAGAGCATTCTGAACCCCACCAACAATTGAATTGGACCAAACCTCCCACTCAGAACCTCATGACCAACAGGAAATACTGTGTTTTCTGGTGGTCTTTGGGACATCCCTTTTGACACCCCCTTGTAACCCCCCCCCCCCAAAGGGGAAATTACATATATTAGAAACCAACATTTTCTCATTACTTTATTTTCCAGATCACCAGACTGGGCCACAGCAACGCATGGCAGGGGACGGCTAGTAATATATCTCGGCATTACTTCGCGAACGAAGATTCTTAGGAAGGACTCATCCCACGCTTTTTACAAGCGCGCTGATGACTAAAAAGGCCAGTCTGAGATAGGCAAGTTCGGTTGCAGAAAGCACAGCGGAAAGTCTCCTTGGGTGATGTTGTTTCCAAGTTGCGGTTCTTTCTGCGTTGTCGTTTCTCTTCAAGACCCATTTGGCGTGTCTTCTCTTATAGTAATATATATATAACAAAAGAAAAACTCATTCCAGATAAATAATGTAACTCATCCTTTGTACTTTATAGCTTCACTTATACAGAATAAGAGGGGGCTAAATCCAAAGCCCTGCTGAAATATAATTCTTTAACCCATATCTGATCCCAAACCCATCTCCACACGTGTGGCTGGTCCCAAATTGGATTCATTTTGAAACAGCTCCAATTTTGATGGAGGGCATTACATGTCGATGAGGTTCTGTTTTCTTTTTCCAAACAGCACACTCTACAGGCATTGTATCTTCCCTTTGATTTATCCATATAGATACTTCTATAAATCAGCAGTAAATTTGAAATAAAAATAAGAAGGGGGAAAAAAAGCAGGCTTGGAGCTAATCACTTGTGAGAAGACAGGCAATTAATGGGAAGCTTTATGCCTCAGAAGAGATAGTTTCTACAATGAAATCAGTCTCTTGTTGTGGCTAAAAGAGAGCAATTCATTTCTGTTGGTACAAATGGAGGTCAAGAATCTTGGGACAAAAGTGTGACTTGAAAAGAAAGAATAACTTAATAGGCATAAGAAAAGAGACAGAAGGGGTTCACGGTATTACAAGAAGGCAGAAGGAATTTTCTGGTAAGTATACTGACATAAACATAGAAAGTTAGGTCTGGACTAGATGTTGACTATATACTTATTTATTTATATTCCGCTCTTCTCACCCCAAAGGGGACTCGGAGCGGATTACAGTACACATACTTAACAGACAATACCTGCTGTCCCAACGTACACAACATATAGATGAACAGAGGCAAACTCTGGCCACCAGGGGGAGCTGACGCACTTCTCATATCTCAGCGTTCTTCAGTGTCCCTTGTTGTTCCTTTCTGCATTCCTCAGCATTCCTGGAGTTCCTTAATGGCCTCATAATTCAGTCAAAATTTGCCTCCCCACTTAATGTGGTACCCTTATCGGGGAGCGGCGTGAGCCCCTGCTGTTAGCCACAGCTTCTGCCAACCTAGCAGTTCAAAAACATGCAAATGTGAGTAGATCAATAGGTACTGCTCCGGTGGGAAGGTAACAGCACTCCATGAAGTCATTCTGGCCACATGATCTTGGAGGTGTCTATGGACAATGCTGGCTCTTCGGCTTAGAAATGGAGATGAGCACCAACCCCTAGAATTGGACACGAATGGAATGAATGTCAGGGGAGAAGCCAAATTTTTTGAAATCTAAATGTCACTGGCAGGGCCGTAACCAGGATTTTGATTCAGGAGGGGCTGAGTTTGATTCAGGGGGGGGGGCTAAGTCTGAATGAGAGAGGGTCTACCCTAGCAAACCTTTTGTATCGTTATCCCAATACCCCGATGCATATGGGATATATTGAGCATGGTGATCAGATCATGATAGGAATACACACAACAGTTTAAATAAAGTACCAGTAAGGCATTCTCGTGGACCACCCTGAGAATTTCGGGGCTGAAGCCCCAAGCCCCCGCTACAGGCCTGGTCACTGGGACAGAAAGTGAAGTGAAATTTTCTGTACAGGTGAACAGACAGCAAAACAATCTTTTCCTATACTATCTAAAATTAAAATACATATATTTTTAGCTGGAATTACACTTAAAATGGTACCTGTTTTGACTTACAGATAAATTCAACTCAAGAACAAACCTATAGAACCTATATTGTTCATAACTTTGGGACTAACTAGATGATGATGATGAGCTTTAACTCAACAACATCACCTAGTGTATCTTCTGAGTCTCAAAATAATTCGTTCTATTTCATTTTCTTACACACCAGGAAGCCCTGAAACTATTTGTAAACATGGGAGGAACTCACCTTTGGCAGGCAAGTTATAATGCATTTTGACTGCTTCCACATATGTTTTTACAAAAAGAACCTGAAGGCAATAGTGACATAATGATAATATGGTAGGCATATTATATATACTTCTTACGGAGGCACAACTACATAACATTTGGTCCAATTTTGTCCAATTTTGTCTATTCATTTCAGGGAGAGTGCAGGGGCCTTGAATATTGCCTCTCTATTCTGGGATCCATGCCACATTCTCTGTTGCCCAGCAAGACACAATGCCATGGATTTGAAGCTGTAGGAATCACAGCATTAATGGATTCATGTTTCGCCATTCCAATTGAGCTAGGGGAGAGAGGTCCTTTTCCAGCAACAGGTTATGAGCCATCCCTGCTGTCATCCAAAGTATTTTTGTGGCAGCTTCATCCCAAATGGAAAATTAGGATATAGTAGCTGGAGATCCTTTTTTGGCACGGACTTTCCTTGAGGGAGAAGGCAAGTGGAATAATGTCATAGGGGTGCCTTATTCTTGTAGTGCTTCTGTTACTGCTGCGCCTTCAAGTCATTTCCAACTTGTGATGACCCTAAGGCAAACCCATTGCAAAGTGTTCTAGGCTTTTCAGATGGGGACTGCTGATGTTGTCAGATGGGGACAAGCTGAGAGTGCAACTCACTCAACATCACCCAGTGGGTTTTTGTGACTGAGCAGAGAATTGAACCTTGGTCTCCTGGATTCCAAGACATCAGCTGGCCACCTCCCTCCTGTCCTTTAGAAGGAAACTCAAGACGTGGCTGTGGGACCAAGTGTTTGACCACTGAATGCAGCAAGTGAGAAGTAGATGTAAGCTGTCAGGCCTGGTAGGCCTGTAAATAATGGCACACTCACTCAAGTAGTTAACAAGAGGAATTGAGCTTTATTCAGCCTTACTCCAGGCAGAGCAAAGAGGAATCTGAGCTTTCCCGCCAAAACGCTGAGAGAAAAACCCTCCTGGTAAACTCCCTCCCTCCTCTCAGACTTAGGCCCTTCCCCCTCTGCTGGCTCCTTGTTGCTATGCCAGCCCAAAGCCAAGCTGTTTATTGAACTGCTCTGGCTGGGCCTGACATTACGCCCCCTTCGGAATGGCGCCCCCAAGACTATTATATAACATAGCAGTGAATTTAACATTATAACGCACACAATATACTTGATCTCATAACTGGCATACATTTTTAACTTTTAAAACTAACTGACCCCCAACATCACACTGCATTGCAGAGCATTGAGGAATTATATAACAATGTAAATCAGTTGCAAAGCATTAACAAACCCCCCTCAAATTGGTACACATACATAGCATCACTCTACTTTACACTTCTAAGCTTATATAAACTTAAATTGCAATGCATTAACTTATGCAAAATATAACTGAAAATAATTTTGTTTCATCATAAACCAAAACATCATTTAAACTATCTTCATTACTACAAATGAAGTACACATTAATCTGGCATTTTCAGTTCCATTTATGCATTTACAGAATATCCTGCAACACCGTTATTTCGTTCCTTCGTCATTTGCCTTTCCACCCATCCAGAACATATATAAGGCAACCTCTTCACGTAACACCTACCCTCAATGAAATCTGCCCGCTTCTGCCTTTCCTAGAGGGTGACCGTATTAATAACCTTCCTCCTTTTAGGGTCGAAGCACAATAAAGCACCACATCAACAACCCTCCCCAACATTTACAATCATTAACATCTGTGTGCTAGTCCCCAAGGGAGGCTCCAAAGGGCTGCATATATTGTCTCTTTCCCTGGGGACAGTAGACCAACGTTCGGCTCAAACATTTTAGTCTTTGCCGTTTGCCAGGGTTCCCATTCGATCCCTGGATCCAAATTGAAGCAAAGTTCAGTCTCTGGGATCTCCTTCTGAAACTTCTCCCAGTTCAAGATTGGGCCTCGATCACTCGGTTGCTCTCCTGGGGCCCCGGAAAGACACCCCTGTTGTGCACCTCTGCCCCACTCAAAGACAACTCCGAGCAAAAGGCGGCTGCACCCAAGAAGGGCTGCCCATCACTGAATTTCCTCGGCTCTGCAACTCTTCCCTCCATTAACTGCTCGGCCCCACACATCTCCAGAAAGAACCTGGCTGCAGTCACCTGGAGACACTGCAGGCCCTCTCCCGGAACAGCAGCTTGGATAGCAACCTCCAAATGCAGGAACCACGCACTCCCATCACGCAGCTGGACTCCTTTCCATCCTCCAACTGGTTGGAGGGCTTCTTTCTGTAAGAACGGGAAGAGCCTCAGGCAGCCGAATCTCTTCAACCGCAAGGGACTCACTGGCGGGCGATTGGGAATTCTCTGTGCCTTTCCCAAAGCCACGATGGACACCTTCCGCATTCTCCCCGCAACAGAACTCCACAAAAGCCTCCTGGCCTCTCTCTGGAACTTGGGCCTCCGAGGGCCTCTTCCTCCCTCCAGGATTGACTGCCAGATTTCCTCCCTGGACTCAGGTGGCAACTTTACTAAGATCCCACCTGGCATGGCATGGCCTGCGCTCTCCTGCAGCCCTGTAGACTCCTCTGCAGCCCCCCGACACAACGTGCAGCCCCACCGGGCTCTCTGTGCACTGCAGGTCATCCTTCGGAACCGCCTCCTCTGGTTCATCTACTGCTTCTCGCTGAGGCATCACGTATGCAGCCCCAGATTCTCTTCCCACTTCGCCATTTACGCCACCGGACATCCAAGCTTCGAGGGTCGCTCCCCATAAGATCAAAGTACCCACAGGGGCCCGCTCAGCAAAACTTTCTTCAGCATTCTTTTCCACTGAGGGGAAATTGCACACCCCTCCTTTTCGCTTAGTTGTTTCGTCTCATCCAGCAGATCCACACAAAGCGACTGGGGCTTCATTTTGCAGCTCTTCGCAAAACCCATCATGAGGCTGTTTTCCTCTCCAGTCACTACAGGCGCTGCATCAGCCTGCCGATCTTCCCCCAGGGCTACGCTGGAAGGATCGGCTGGGTTCAGTCCCCTTTGCAACGGCGTCCCACGTCTTCACCTCATCTGGGTCTTCCAGAGACAGTGAAATCAGCTGGGAGCTACTTGCCTTGACTGACTCCCCTTTTCCTCCACATCAGCACAGTCGGGCAGCTGGAGAGGCTCTCCCATAACGGCTTTCATCTTGAGGGACACACACTCACTCCCACCCAGGGGCTCGCTCACCTCCGCCGTTGCACCAGGGTCGCTGACGACTTGGTGGGCCTCCTGCTGCTCCTCTTGTGCAGCAGAGCCTTGTGCAGCCCCCACCCCGGGTTGGGAATGGGCCTCGACTGCACGCGCTGGATGGCTTCCCCTTGCACTCTCAGCAGCCGCAGGCAGGCCTAAACATTCTTCACCTTCCTTTGCGTCATCCCCAGCCAGGGGTTGCGACCGGCTCGACCCCTTTGCTGCTGGAATTTCCATTTCCACGGCAACCTGTTTCTCAAGGGAAGTTGCACTCTCCCTTCCAATGCTGTTTGAATTCCTTCCTCCAGTTCTTTGCCCTTCAAGAGCTCCATCACTGGATCTGGCCTTGAGTCAGCACAGTTGGAGGCGCTTTCACTCTCCACTCCAACTTCTGTCTCAGCCTTTCCAGGGTCCATCTTCGCCTCTCCTCCCGGGAGCCGGGTGTCCTCTCACACCCGGGGCCATGCTCCAGGTGGCCCGCGAACATCACTGCCCATGGATGCGTCGGCCCCAACCTACACACATCGCAGCCGTAGGTGGCTGGGATTGCTTCGAGGGGGTCCTCGCACGGGGCCCTCATCCTCCTCCTCGCTCAGGTCGCCACACAGGATGGGGTCAGGCAAACTGCCCTTCAGCGCCTCTGAAGGCTGCACTCGCCTTTTCCTTCCCCTCCTGCCCCGCCGGCGCTTGAGCTTACGTGAAGGCTCCGGGGAAGGGCCGGAACTTTCACTCCTCCTCAGGGCTGCTGGCTCCAACCAAGCTGCGGATTCCTCACAGGGGATGAAGTGCTCTTCCGTGCCATCGTCATCGCCCAGGAACTCACATAGCATGGCACAATTCTGGGCCCCTAGGAGGGGACCCTCTTCGACCACATAGGGAATTCCCAGCACGTAGCCTGTGGTGGCAGGCTCATCCTGGCAGCCTTCCTCCTCAGGGATCGAGTCAGTGTCCCATTCTTCCGCCTGCATCCGCCGCACCAAATCCGGGAACCGCCTCTGGAGGTTTTCAAAAGCTTGCCGCCCTAGCCTCGGCTACATCCACCTTACCGGGGTCTCCCATCCAGTACGGCATGGACTCCGATCTTCCTCTGGTTCCAACCAGACACCCACAGTTTCCATCCTGAGGCCATGTGGGAATGCCGACTCCATTCTCCCGGGTGGGGGCATTTTGCGCGCAGGCCTCTGTCGCCGCTTGCTTCTTCGCGGCCAAAACCCCCTCTCCTCTGAGAGGGAGGTCATGCCTCTCTGCCTTGGGAGCACCGACCTTCTCCATAGTTGGGTTGGGTTCTCACCAGCACCGAGACTGGGATAAACCCATTGTTGTTGAGATTCCTCTTTATGTCAGGCCTGGTAGGCCTGTAAATAATGGCACACTCACTCAAGTAGTTAACAAGAGGAATTGAGCTTTATTCAGCCTTACTCCAGGCAGAGCAAAGAGGAATCTGAGCTTTCCCGCCAAAACGCTGAGAGAAAAACCCTCCTGGTAAACTCCCTCCCTCCTCTCAGACTTAGGCCCTTCCCCCTCTGCTGGCTCCTTGTTGCTATGCCAGCCCAAAGCCAAGCTGTTTATTGAACTGCTCTGGCTGGGCCTGACATAAGCAACCCGAAGCGACAATGAACTGATCCAGACTGTGATTTTAACTGGCTTGTTTTTAACAATTGTTTATTTAATATATTGTTTTTAATGAATTTGTTGATTGTTTTTTTGTTTGTGATTGCACTGAATGGTGCTTGCTGTGAGGCTGCCCTGAGTCCCCCCTCGAGGGTGAGAAGGGCGGGGTACAAACGCCTTCTATTTGGGCAATATTGCGTCCGCAAGGAACCGTCCAACGGAGTTGTTTCGAGTAGTCAGAGGGCTGTTGAACCCCAACTCTCAGGATGGGTCCCCTGACTTCTCGGCAGCCCGCTGTGAAGCATTTGCTCAGTTCTTTGCGGAAAAATTCACTTTGATCTGTTCTGGCTTTGACCCCATGTTAACGGCAGTCTCTGAGGATGTAACACAAGCACCTGCTTGTCCGGTTTTGATGGATTCATTTCAATCTGTGCAGCTCAAGGATGTGGACAAGATTCTGAGAGCGACCACATGCATCCTAGACCCCTGCCCATCTTGGCTTATAAAGGAGGCCAGAGGGGGTTTGGCAGAGTGGGTAAATGTGGGGTTAATGCCTCCCTCCAGGAAGGCAGCATTCCAGCCAACTTAACACAAGCTGTTATAGAACCGCTGATGAAAAAACCATCACTGGACCCCACTCAATTCGTCAACTATTGGCCAGTTTCCAATCTTCCCTATTTGGGCAAAATCCTGGAACATGTGGTGGCTTCGCAACTCCAGGGATTCTTGGTAGACAATTATTATCTAGATCTGGCGCAGTCTGGCTTTAGGCCGGGACATGGTACTGAGACAGCCTTGGTCACCTTAGTGGATCTATGTCGGGAGCTCATCAGGGGAAGTGTGTCCCTGTTGGTTCTGCTGGACCTCTCATCGGCCTTCGATACCATCAACCATGGTATCCTTCTGAGATGCCTCGTAGGAATGGGCCTTGGAGGTACTGCTTTGCAGTGGCTCCAGTCCTTCCTCGAGGATCATTCCCAGAAGGTGTTGTTAGGGGATTCCTGCTCGGCCCCGTGACCATTGTACTGAGGGGTCCCACAGGGTTCAGTATTATCCCCTATGTTATTTAACATATACATGAAGTCGTTGGGGGAGTCTTCTGGAGTTTCGGGGTGCGGTGTCATCTGTACACAGATGATGTCCAACTCTGTCACTCCTTCCCACCTGCTACTAAGGAGGCTGTTCAAGTCCTGAATTGGTGCTTGGCCACTGTAATGGACTGGATGAGGGCAAACAGATTGAAACTAAATCCAGACAAGACAGAGGTACTCCTGGTCAGTCGTAAGGCCAAACAGGGCATAGAGTTACAGCCTGTGCTGGATGGGGTTACACTCCCCCTGAAGGCACAGGTTCTCAGCTTGAACTCATCGCTGAGCCTGGAACCCCAGGTCTCGGCGGTGGTCAGGGGAGCTTTTGCAGAGTTAAAACTTGTGAACCAACTGCGCCCATACCTTGGGAAGTCTGACTTGGCCACGGTGGTCCACGCTCTGGACACATCCCAAATATACTACTGCAACACTCTCTATGTGGGGTTGCCTCTGAAGTCTGCCCGGAAGCTTCAGATAGTCCAACGTTTGGCAGCCAGGTTACTAACGGGAGTGGGGTACAGGGAGTGTACAACTCCTCTGTTGCACCGGCTCCACTGGCTGCCAATTAGCTTCCCAGCACAATTCAAAGTGCTGGTATTGACCTACAAAACCCTATACGGTTCTGGACCAGTTTACCTGTCTGAACGTATTCTCCCGTACGAACCATCAAGGCAGTTAAGATCTTCTGGAGGGGCCCTGCTCTTGGTCCTGCTACATTTGCAATTGCGGCTAGTGGGGATAAGAGACAGGGCCCTCGGCTGTGGAACTTCCTCCTGACTGAGATTATATCTGCCCCCTCATTCCTGATCTTCACGAAGCTATTGAAATCCTGGATCTGGAAAGAAGCATTCCCGGAATAATGGTTGAGTTTAATAATAGACTAAGTATCGATGATGTATGCGGACTGAAATTGGACATGTTTTTTAATCTTGGCGACCTGGTTGATTTGCATTTATATGTATTTATTTTACTTGTATTTTAATCTTTTATTGTTTTTATGATGTTTTAAATTTGGCATTGAATCCTGAGGTCCTCTGCGGAGGTAGAGAAGATTGGTATATACAAGTTTCAAATAAATAAATAAATAAATACAAATGTATGAAATAAAAAAATAATAAATTTAAAGCATTTGAAAAAGTGAGTGAAGGAGAATTAATTGAAACTGCTCCCCCGCTGCCCCAAAATTGGAACAGTTAGAGAGAGTATGCAGATGTTGTTGGGATGCTCCATCCAGCATCCTAAGGCAATTGTGAGGAAAGCTAGGAGTTGTAGTCCAACTACATCTAATGGAATCCAATCTTCCGAACCTTGTCCCATATCATGACTATTTCCAAAAGAGAAAAGAGAGGACAAGAACGCTTAAATGAATGGAAATAGATCAAACATTGATCTTCAACACTTACATGAATTTCCTGTGGGATCAGGCAGGGTAACCAATGCATTTCCATTTAAGACAATCGTATAAAACAGGGCTGTCCAACTTCTACCGGACCTTGGGCCGGAATTCCGGTCACTGATCACCTGGGGGGCCAAGCCCTGGCTCTGCCTCTCCCTCCCTGGCTCCGCCCCCTCCCCAGCTCCGCCCCCTCCCCACCCCCAGCATTGCATAAATATACAATTAAATATTATATTATTTAAATAAGGGGAGAAGGAGGGATGGATGGAACACATGAGGGACATTAATATACAATTAAATATTATATTATTTAAATAAGGGGAGAGGGAGGGATGGATGGAACACATGAGGGGCATTAATATACAATTAAATATTATATTATTTAAATAAGGGGAGAGGGAGGGATGGATGGAACACGTGAGGGGCATTAATATACAATTACATATTATATTATTTAAATAAGGGGAGAGGGATGGATGGAACACATGAGGGGCATTAATATACAATTACATATTATATTATTTAAATAAGAGGAGAGGGAGGGATGGAACACATGAGGGGCATAAATATACAGAATATCAAGGCAGAAAATCCCACAATCTCTGCTTTGAACTGGAATATATGACTGGCCACATTGATCAGCATTGAATGGCCTTGCAGTTGAAAGGTCTGTGTGCTTTCATTCTGCCAGTTTACCCCTGGCTGATTCCATTCAGTGCATGTCATCAAAGTAAACTTAGGTAATTGCAAAGAATGTAAATAATTCTGGGGGAGGAAAGGGGGCGAAAGGGGTTGGGAGGCCTTTCCTTGAGCTCCCTCTCACTCAATTCCCCCCTCCCTCCTTTTCTCCTCCTCCCCTCTCCTATGGCTGGCCGGTTCTCTCCTTCTCATTAAAGAGACAGTTCATGAAACGCAAATGAAGGGGCCAGAAAGGAAGGGGCTTGTATGTGTGTGTGTGTGTGTCTGAGAGAGCCAGAGAGATCTTCCCTTTGCGCTGGGGAGAGGTGTGCCCAGGGCAGGTCCCCCTCCTCTCTCTCTCTCTCTCTCTCTCTCTCTCTCTCTCTCTCTCTCTCTCTCACTCACTCACTCACTCACTCACGCTCTCAGACACACTCCCTCCCTCCCAAACCCCTTTTGCTTCCCTGGCGCTGAGGGCCTGAGCACCTCCCAGACGGAGCAGCAGCAAAGGAGGAAGCGGCGCTGCCGAGGGGGAAAGCCATGCGGTCGGGTCGCTCTTCCTGTTTGCTACCAAGGGGGCGGGGCCCAAGAGACGTCACTCCCTCCCATTGGCTCCCTCCCTCAGGAGAAGGGGAGGCGGCCAATAGAAAGCCAAGGGGCGGGACCAAAAATAATAATAATAAATAATATTTTTAATTGAAAATTTTTTAAAAAAATATTTTAAAAAATATATTATTTATTGCAGGAGGGCAAGGGGCCGTAGCCAAGGGGTTAGGGGGCCGTGTACGGCCCCCGGGCCGCCTGTTGGACAGGCTTGGTATAAAAGGCATATGGTTAAGCATCGAGGACTTCAAGTTCTGAGTCTATATAAAATAAAACTTTTCTTGTCAGAGAACTGTTTAATTAGAGCTCTTTTAAGTTTTGATTAAATGTATTATTGCAAAGACTTTTGTTCCACATCTTAAGCCCTTTCAATGTTGTACTCTTCTGTCAAATAAAATCTGACTGTTCTCAGATAATCTTTTAATTTCCTCAAATGTTACTTGTATAGAAAAAAAGTTTCTTTCTGAAGATTTCCCAGAAACGGCTCTACTAATATGAAGCAGATGAAAGGCCTTCCACCCCAACTACCACTGCACTGGCCTTGGAGGGAGAGAGAAGAGGCAGACATCACTCCATTATGTCTAAAGCAAGAAGTAGATGGAAAACCCTCTTTTCCATCCCAAATATCCCTGCCTTGGAGTGAAAGGAGAGGCTGTTTCAGCTCAATTTCATCTCCTCTCACACAACCATTTTCCTTGTGTGTCTGGTCTTATTTCAATTGTAAGCCTGTGGGCAGGGAACTGTCAAATTTACAATCCAGAAGCCGTTCTGATAGCCTTTGTGGCTGAGGAATGAGGTATAAATACTCAAAAATAAATGAACGGATACATATATTTATTTCCCCCTTTTTTTGCTGAATTAAGTCTGTTTTTGGATCCCTGAGTTAGAAACGGCTTAATTCAAGATACTGTTCATCTGCCGATTCTTCCTTGAGCATAGATGTATGTGTTTATGAAAAGGAAACATGGTCCCATTGTTTTGTAATTAACAAGATCTGACAGTGATTAAATGATATGATGCAAATACTACAAGACATATAAGCCACCCTCTACATCTAGCAGAGGTCAGATCTAGACAGCCTCTTTATTACAGAAACTTCCGCAATAAAAAGGGGGCTGTCCAGACAACATTCTGGGCAACCCGGAAAACCCTGGTTTGTGACGAATTAATAGTGGGTTTATTCCGCTTTTTCTTGGAAGGTGTAAGATAAACCCACTACTTCTGCAGTATTCTGCAGTTCAGACAGTATTCCCACAGTTTTCCGAGCTAAATTAGTCTGGAAAACTCTGGTAATACCAACCCCTTTCCCTGAAGTCCCCCTAAACACAATAAAAAAGCAAAATAACTCACTCTGCCTCCATGCAATGGCTGTTGGAGTTCTCCTGGTGTGTACGAATGGCGCAGCAAGAGAAGGGAGGAGGAGGAAAATCACTCCTGCTACCTGCCCTCCATTTCCCCTGGTGCGCCATTTGTACTGTTGCACGGAGGCAGGGTGCTTTTAAAAATTGTGTTTATGGGGCTTCTGGGGAGTGGGTTACGTGTCCCAGTGTTGTAATGGGAAGTCCCAATTTAACATCTGGACACCCACCCCACTTTTTGGGGTGAGTGTGAAAGGGGCCCCAGGAACACCCCAGGAACACGGATGTGCCTGGGATAAAGCTCTGTCTGGAAAGGCCCAAAGGTATTTTATGACTGTAACCCTGTGCATGTTTTCTTGGATGTTCTCTTATCTTTAGGTTCACATAGGATCACACTATTATTCTATGATTTTTTCCCCAAGGAATCTCAATTAATGCAATCAGACTTAATTTGGACATATATGCAGGACTGCAGTAGAAATCTATCCCTCAAGCTACAGGAATAGTGTGTTAAGATATTATCTCATGAAGGTTATGACGTATGCTAGAACTTTCCTAACCATGAATAGAAATGCTCCCAATTATACAACATCATTGCATGCTCATTTTAAACCAGTTTGCAAGCAATTGCTACACTCTAAATTTCTGTTCAGGTGTGACTCCTGTTTTTATTTTGAGATAGTATAGTAAATCAAATTGCTTCTGCCACAAGTTTGGGATAATACATAACTCTTTGGGAATATTGTGGGTATTGCTTTCACTGCTTCACTTCCCAATCCTCATTTCATTCTGGTGAGCATCTGGAAGGGACCTCTATCTGCAAAGCCCAGGGGCGGATCTTAGTGGAGGCAAAGTAAGTGGTCGCTTCAGGGCACCACGTGGCCAAGGGCACATCCGGCCGCAGCCACCAGGTTTGGCGCATCATGCTGCACCATTGCTGCGGGCGGCCGGCGCACGGGCAGTAGGCTCTACCCTGGCTGCTAAATGTTCCCTGGCTTGTCCTTTTCATCCTCTTGGGAGTGCATTTAGCAACTCCCCTCCACCAGAAGCTCTCTGTTTTAATAGTGAATGCGCAAAACTTTCACGCATGCGCTATTTCTAATTTATTTCTAATAAAGAAAACAAGTCAATTTCATACACACAAACATATATGTGCCAACCATAACAACTTAAAGGAAAATGAAGTATTACAAAGAAAAAGTAAAATAGTCAAAACTCTGGATGTTTGTAGGAAATGTAACCAACTAGGAGAAAAATGATTATAGACTATTTTCTATGTGAACTTCCATCCTATGTTAAGGATTTAGGTGGCTTATTATAATTTACCACTGTGAATGTATCATAATGTATATAAAATTTCATGATATTCATAGGCCAACTCTGAAATTGATTTGAATACAAACAAAGAGAATGAACAGTTTTAAAACAGATGTAAAGCTTAAAAAGCGGAACATCACTGGTTTAAGAAAACATTGAAAAACTTTCTAGAAGCAGCCATTTCCAAGCAGTAACATGTATTTAAATTACAAAATGTATGACTGTGCACATGAGATAAAGCAAGATGGAGACAGACAACACACTTTTGTTGGAAGGGCCTCTATAGCAAATTTGGTTTAGAATAAAAAAATTGCTATCCCGAAGAATATATTCCTACCCTTTCAGGTTAAAGTTAAACTATTATCCTTTTTTGGAGCATGTTCCTTTAGCATTCTATCTAAATCAGGGCTGTCCAACTGGCGGCCCTGGGGCCGTACACGGCCCCCTAGCCTGTTGGCTCCGGCCCCAGCTAGGCCCCCGGCCGCCATTTAATTTTTTTTAAAAAAAATTAAATGGCGGTCGGGAGGGGAGGCGGGGCAGGGAGGAGGAAGTGAGCTAGCTCCTCCTCCCTGCACCGCCCTCTTCTTCCTCTCTCCTGAGCCGATGCCTTGGAGGGGAGGGGGTCCCCGCGCGCGCCCCTCCCTTCCAAGCTCGCTTCCCCGGGAGCCTTCCAGGTTTGGGGATGGGTTTTCACCCGGCACTCGAGACGCGAGTGCCGGGCTTAAAACCCCTTCCCAAACCTGGAAGGCTGGCGGGAAAGCGAGCGCCGCTCCCCCCGGGAGCCTTCCAGGCTTCGGGCGAGTTTTGCCAGCTCCCCGTGTCCCTCTGCTCAGAGGGACACAGGAGCTGGGCGAGAACCCTGCAAGCCTGGAAGGCTCGCAGGGGGAAGCGAGCGGCGCTTCGCCTCCCCCGGGAGCCTTCCAGGCTTCGGGCGAGTTTTTGCCCAGCTCCCGTGTCCCTCTGCTCAGAGGGACACAGGAGCTGGGCGAAGAACTCCCCTGCAAGCCTGGAAGGCTCGCAGGGGAAGCGAGCGGCGCTTCTCGCCTCCCCCGGGAGCCTTCCAGGCTTCGGGCGAGTTTTTGCCCAGCTCCCATGTCCCTCTGAGCAGAGGGACACAGGAGCTGGCGAAGAACTCCCCTGCAAGCCTGGAAGGCTCGCAGGGGGAAGCGGCGCGCCTCGCCTCCCCGGGAGCCTTCCAGGCTTCGGGCGAAGCTTGCCCAGTTCCCGTGTCCCTCTGCTCAGAGGGACACAGGAGCTGGGCGAAGAACTCCTGCAAGCCTGGAAGGCTCGCGGGGAGCGAGCGCTTCTCGCCCCGGGAGCCTTCCAGGCTTGCGGGAGGGTTTCCCTGGGTGACGTTAGGCTGGGTGACGTCAGGCATCACCCAGCCTAACGTCACCCAGGGAAACCCTCTGAAAATGGGCGGGCGCGCAGGAGGCCGGCCACCCCCGGGAGTGGCCACGCCCGGGAGTGGCCACGCCCCCAGGAGTGGCCACGCCCCCCGCTCACTGCGGCCCCCCAGGTGATCAGTGACACTTCTTCCGGCCCTTGGGCCGGAAGAAGTTGGACAGCACTGATCTAAATGATAGGAATTGTTTTGGCTTAAAGAATATTTCACAAGTTACATGGATACAATAACCAAATATGTTGAAAATTCTAAAGAAATATAAATAAGTAATGTGGCAACACTCATCCTTTAGCATCCCATCAGGCGTTGATTTTTCTATGCATGTACATACAATGTGTCACTTTAGACCCCTCCCCTACCTTTTCAACCCACGAGAAGACGATAGAAAATGTTTGCTTTCAATGTTAAATATGCCACTTTTTTCACAAAAGAAGACCAAACATGTCCAGACCTTGGACCTGGCATAGTTGCAGACTTCTGCTTCAAACTAAGTTTGGTGAGAATAAGCAGTGATCTTATTTTTAATGAGAAACAAATGCTTTTGCCTTGAATTAATTCATTGATTTTAGGGATAATGGGAAAAGGAACCACATTTAAAACTAGAATATTTGGCTATTTATCTTTGTCTATGTTTGGTTATTAGAAATTATTTTTATATTTTAAAATGTTAAAATTATAGTAAAATTATAACATTGCATAGATGGTATGTTTTTCATGAAGATGGAAAATCAAATAACTTATCTATTTTGCACTTTGATGCCAATGAATCAGCACAAATAGTAAAACTTTCAAGCTCTTGCGTGGTGATTTCAGCTATGACCGTGGTTAGAGAGGTTTGTGCTTAGTGAGCCTTTCCTAAATCTGGACAAGAGTGTAGTTGCTCTGGGTTGCACTCCAGAACAGGAAAAGCCCTCTGACTTAAAACATACTACACGATGAGTGAAAAATCCAATCTTTTTATTGAGGCTAAATAAAAATAAATGCTTATAAAAAGTAAGAGAGTTCCAAAAAAGTATAAAGTCAGTAAAAATACAGTAACATAAAGCAGTATCCATAAAAGATATAAAAACCTTCGAAAGAAGTATTAATCCAGACAGGAATAAACAGGATGCAAAGACAATCCAGGCAATGTTAGTCATAAGAACATAAGAACATAAGAAGAGCCATGCTGAATCGGGCCTCAGCCCATCTAGTCCAGCATTCTGTGTCACACAGTGGCCCACTAGTTGTACACAGGGATCTCTAGTAGAAAGGAGGGCAAAACCCTCACCTGCTCCCGACCCCCCCACAACCAGTACCCAGGGAAAATCCTGCCTGCCTCCATCAACACAGAGGTGGCACTTGGATGTCCATTTCAGTAACTACTGATTCCCTTGGTATCCATGAATCTGTCTAATCCTGCCTTGAAGCTGTCCAGGCTGACAGCTGTCACAACCTCCTCTGGAAGTGAGTTCCATAACCCAATGACCCTCTGGGTGAAGAAATATTTCCCTTTATTAGTCCTAACTTTCCTACCTTGGAGCTTCAGGGAGTGTCCCCTATTCCTAGTGTTGTGTGACAGAGAAAATATTTTTTCTTTATTCACCTTTTCTATCCCATGCATGATTTTATACACTTCGATCAAGTCACCTCTTAAACGCCGTCTTTCAAGGCTGAAAAGACCAAGGCGTTGCAACCTGATTTCATAAGGGAGCTGCTCCATCCCTTGGATCATTTTTGTTGCCCTTCTTTGTACCTTTTCCAGTTCCGTTATATCCTTCTTGAGGTGCGGTGACCAGAATTGTACACAGTACTCCAGATGTGGCCTCACAATTAGGCATGGTTTAGAACCCAAAGATAGGAAATCGGAAATCTAATGGGGGGTTGATTAGTAAAAGAAAGACTTACAAAAAATTTTCCAAAAATTTCTAAAATGTAACTTAATTACTAACGAAATTCGTTAGTAGTTCGTATGCCAGAGCATGCGCATTCCAGATGATTTTGGCCTACAACTCCCAGAAATCCTAACAGCTGGTAAATTGGCTGGGATTTCTGGGAGTTGTAGGCCAAAACTTGAATAAATCACACTGAATTCTAGATGGGACTCTCCAAATAGGAAGGAGGGAGGGAAGGAGGGAGGAGGGGTATTCTATTCTTGAAAGCAGCAAAAAGGAGAAGCCCCCTCGCTCCTCGCTGCCTCTCTCACCCCGATCCTGAGGGAGCGAGGGCCCAAGTTTGCCCAGGCTGAGAGGAAAAGGAAGAGGCCTGAGGCTGTGAGGAATGGTGGGAGTTGAAGTCCAAAACACCTACCTGGAGGGCTGAAGTTGGCCCGTGCGATGGGGCAAGACAGAGCAACAGGGAAGAGAAGGGGGGGGAAGCCAGCAGGAAAGAGGAGGGGGCAGAGAAGCATCTGAGAAAGTGCAGGAAAGAGGAGGGGGCAGAGAAGCATCCCCTGAGAAGACAGTGCAGGGAGAGAAGAGGGGAGGCCAGCAGGAAAGAGGAGGGGGCAGAGAAGCATCTGAGAGAGTGCAGGGAGAGAGAGGAGGAGAAGCGTGTGTGTGTGTGTGTGTCTGTGTGAAGTTGGCCCCTGCAATGGGGCAAGACAGAGCAACAGGGAACAGAAGGGAGGGGGGGAGAAGCGTGGAGGATTACACTTTCCAGAATGCATTGCCTAGCAGCAGCGTCACTTCCAGTTCCCCATAGAAATGCGGGAAAAAGAAGAAGCTGAATGAAGGCGGGAAGGAAATGAGGGGGAGAAGACAGGGACAAGTGAGTACGTAGTACAATAATTAAGAATTTATTAAGATCATAACGCAAATTGTTGGCCTCAAGGACCGTAAAAGAAAGTCTACTTCCTGGTTAGCTGCCGTGATGCGTATTAACTAGAAAGTCCCCTTACATACGAATCACTTATGATTTCTTTTAATTTTCATAAAAAAATTTTCTCATACCTACTCACCATAGATTTGTAGAGAGGCAATACAACATTTGCCGACCTATTTTCGATTCCCTTCCTGATCCTGCCAAGCATAGAATTTGCTTTTTTTGCTGCTGCTGCGCACTGGGTTGACATCTTCATTGAGCTGTCCACCAAAACCCCAAGATCCCTTTCCTGGTTTGTCTCAGAAAGCTTTGATGCCATCAGTTGATAAGTGTATTTGGGGTTCTTGGCCCCGATGTGCATGACTTTACACTTGTTTAGGTTAAACTGCATTTGCCACTTTGTTGCCCATTCACTCAATTTCAAGAGATCTTTCTGGAGCTCTTTACAGTCAGTTTCATTTTTAACTACCCTGAACAGTTAGTGTCATCTGCAAACTTTGCTACCTCACAATTTACTTCTACATCCAGATCATTTATGAATAAATTAAAAAGTAACGGTCCTAAAACTGAACCTTGGGGTACGCCACTTCTCACCTCTTTCCATCCAGAGAAGTGTCCATTTATTACCACCCTTTGTTTCCTACAGTTTAGCCAGGTTCCAATCCAGGACAAGACCTGTCCCCTGATTCCATGGCTGAAGAGCTTATTTAGGAGCCTTTGGTGAGGGACTTTGTCAAAAGCCTTTTGAAAGTCAAGGTAAACAATATCGACTGGGTCCCCTTTATCTATGTGTTTATTTACACCCTCAAAGAATTCTATCAAGTTAGTAAGACATGATTTGCCTTTGCAGAAACCATGTTGATTTTCCTTCAGCAATGCCTGTTCTTCTATGTGCTTAGTAATTTTTTCTTTAATAATGGTTTCCATCACTTTGCCTGGAACTGAGGTTAGACTAACTGGCCTATAATTTCCTGGATCACCCCTGGATCCTTTCTTGAAGATCGGAGTTACATTTGCCTCCCTCCAGTCCTCGGGTACAGTGCCTGATCTTAGAGAAAGGTTATATATTTTGGCTATAATTTCAGCAATTTCACACTTGAGTTCCTTAAGAACTCTGGGGTGGATGCCATCTGGCCCTGGTGATTTGTTGACATTTAGTTTAGTAAGGCATGTGAGAACATCTTCCTTGTTTATCTCTTTCTGGTTTAATTCATTTAATTCCCTCCCTGAAAAAACTGACTCAGCTGCAGGCATATGTTGTCTGTCCTCCTGTGTGAAAACGGAGGCAAAGAAGTCATTTAGCCGCTCAGCAATCTCCTTGTCTTCACTTATTGTCCCTTTCTTACCATTTTCGTCAAGTGGCCCAACTGCTTTTCTAGTTGGGTTTCTGCTTCTGATGTACTTAAAGAAGTTTTTGTTATTTTTTTAATGTTCTTAGCTATATGTGCCTCAAAATCTCTCTTGTCAATATCCACAAGGCTAGAAATCCACAGGAACAAGACCCCTTGAGCAAGATTACCAAGTCACATGAAACTTGATTCCGAACGATGCCTGATATGAGAGGTTTTTTCCTTTGAGGCAAACCTTATAGTCCAACCCCCGGAAACTGGTTTTGTTTCCCCCCACTCCTGGCTCTTTTCTGACGAAGTCTTTCAAAGCGACGTAAATTTTGAGTTTGCTGTCTATCCTGGCAAAATTCCAGCCTCCTATTTTGCCACTTGTTATCGGGCAGCTCATTAAATTCCCAAGGTGTCAGATTGTTTTCCAAACCCAAATTTTGAGAATTCACAGAGAGAGGGAGTAACCCGTCATCTCTCTGCTCAACAGGAATATTTTCATGAGGAAATGCTCTTTGCACTAAAGCCTCTCTGTCATTATCTGCCTGATGAAATTCATTGGCCAAACCATCATTTCCCACATCAGAAGCATCATGATCCTGAAACACAATCACAGGCTGATTCACAACAGCTGCCCTCAGTACACATTTTGATACATACATTTGATGTGGTTTATACAATTAAGAACTGACATAGAACATAAAAGATACAAGTTACATATAAAAGCTCAAGTTTATAAATTTATGGAAGGGTTAGATTTGATAAGAGTTTGTAGGGCACAGATGCTGCTAAATCCATTCCAGAGCTTCTAGTGCAGTGGTTCTCAACCTGTGGGTCCCCAGGTGTTTTGGCCTACAACTCTCAGAAATCCCAGCCAGTTTACCAGCTGGTAGGATTTCTGGGAGTTGAAGGCCAAAATATCTGGGGACCAACAGGTTGAGAACTACTACTCTAGTGCGTTGTCCTTTCACAACTTTGGAACTATGGAAAATGTTTTTAAAATAATGAAAAATAATATATATTGCTTGGCATCTCTTGGTGATCTAGAACCTTTTTTTGTGGGGTGGGGTGGGTGTGTTTGTGCTGTGGCTCGATAATATTTGTATATAAATTGCTCCATAGACTCTTTGCAGCTTTCAATTTTTTGACACAAACAATACAATGGTTTCACTCCTATTCACAAATTAATGATGAGCTTCTTAAAGTTTAATTTCAGAGTACTGTGTGTACTTGTGTGTTTTGGGGCTGCTGCTACCTTAGGAATTGTGTAAGACACCGGTCCCATAGAAATGTCAATTAATGTAATGTTATCCATTGCTTCAGTGACCTTCTTATTTAATAAGAATCTTTTCTATTAAGCTAAATATTCTGCTGTGTTCAACACCATTAAGACATGATCACACATAATTTTTTTCTTTTCATTTATTTTCAGAATCTGCCTTTTATTAGCATTTCACTCAGGATAAACGGAAGTATTGATTTTAGAAAAAACAATTTGTTTATGGAACTTGTCTTTTATGTGAAGAACCTAAGATAATACTCCAAGATCCTCCATTAGACAGTTGAAATGGAAGATATAGGGGTTTGCCAAATTGTTGCTTAGACAGGTCCAGTTAGCTAAATGGATAAACCACATCTGGTCAGCATGTTTGATTTTATTTATCTATCCGTATTATGAGATGTGATCACTCATTTTAAAAAAATGATAATGCTTGGTAAGATCGAGGGCAGTACATTCCAGATGGATAGATGCAATCAAGGGAGCCACAGCTCAGACTGCGAAACTGAGAATATGGTGACTTGGAGATCTGTCATTCATTTTGCTACCATAGATTGAAATTGACATGTAGATAGTAGGGCTGTTTGATCCACACAAAAAAAGTTTAAAAACTCGCTTCGGATGTAGGGGGTGCTGGCGCCTCAAATCTAATTAACATCCGAAGTTTTCAGCAGTATTGTCGGAATTTATACGGAAACAATTCCAAAATTCGGAAGGCTTCAAAAATGACGGACAGGCATTTAACCTACTTTGGAGTGGATTGGCATCCCCCGGCCCTTTAGGTCTAGCGGAGGAAAGCCAATCTGCTCCAAAGTGAGTTAAAACACCCACTTTGGGGTGGATGGGCTTTCCTCCACTAGATCTAACGTGCGGAGAAGCCAATCCGCTCCAAAGAGGGTCCAAACACTCCCTTTGGAGCGGATTGGCTTCTCCTCACGTTAGGTCTAGGAAAGGAAAGCCCATCCACTCCAAAGTGGGTCAAAACACCCACTTTGGGGTAGATGGGCTTTCCTCCGCTAGACCTAACGTGGGGAGAAGCCAATCCCCCAGGTTAGAAACTCTTTTCTCCCTTCCCGCGTCAGTCCAACACGGGAAGGGAGAAAAGCGCTTCCAAGCTGCGTTTAACAGGGCTTGTGGCCCAGGTCCCTCTCCCCCGCGAGAGGGACCTGGGTCAGGAACCCTGTTAAATCTGGGTTAGAAATTATTTTCTCCCTTCCTGCGTCAGTCTGATTGCTTTCTGACAAGTTGAGTGTGTATGATTTCCCCAAAGTCATCATGACTGGGCACGGTTCAAATTTTGTCTTCCAGAATCTCAGTTCAACATCCAAAATCATGATTCTCTACTGATTCTCCATTTATGCTTTACGTTTGTGGAATATTCTCCAGCATCCAGTGACTAATCTTCTGATGGTGATCATGACCATCTATTTTGAAAGAAGAATGATGCTTTTCTTCTCCACATTTCCTTTTCCCTCTTAGCATCACATTATAAGGGTGAAAGTAGGAGTCCCTTCCACTTCTTTCCTCCAAAATGGTTAAATGGAAAATGTCTTTTATGTGGTTATCAATTAAACTGTGCCTAAAAGTCAATTAAGTAATAATTGGAGAATCAGCTAATGGATTTCTCTTTGGTAAATTTGAAATCATGTTTGAAAGCTTTCCCCTCATTACTCCAGCCTTGATATATTAAAATTAATTTATCTGTATAATGGTATTCATTAAAAATAAAGTTTGAGTTTCTAGGATGAATGTCTCATATGAATATACAAAACAGAGGCTATAAAATATCGACTATATTTTGAAGTTAATGCAAAATTTGTTCCTTGCAGATATTGTTCACATAATGTCAGATAAGCAGGTTCATTTTTCTTTTTTTCACTGCCTTTGAAAAAAAAAATCAAGAGAAGCAAGTGAAACAGTTATACGTACAGCAGATGTTTTAGTCTCTATGCAACATTTTTTTGTTCCCACCAGTGTTGGTAGAAAAGGGTATATCTTGTTTTCCAGCAACAAAAATACTATCTATGTACACTGAAAATACCAGATCATGCAATGTTTTGCTAGTAGATTCCATAGTAATTCAGAAATTAATTTATGTGAACTGTTACTGAAAGAATACATCAGCATTTCTTAATGTGGGTATGATATTGCATTCTGATGATAGAAATTCTATTAAGTACAGTGAGCTCAGTGTAGCCTTGAGGCTCACAAACCTGTGTAATGGTGAAGTCCAGAATCATAGGAGTTACCTAAGATTCTGTTCCTTCTTAAGATATAGTCTTCACCAACTGAAACCTGAAGTGAGTTTACCATCCTGCTGATGTCAGTGCTACTAACCATTGCTGATGGAACATTCTGAAGAATCCTTAACTATTTATAAGATTTGAGAGTTGCAAAAGTGTCTCTTGAAGATAGGTTCATATCTTGAGAGAATGCTGTAGTGGCTCTTACTGAAATCATTAAAAAATAATAGGTCACATAGCTTCTATTAAAATATTAAAAAAATTAAAAATATTGGGTATCTATACAGTTGTGCCAAGCAATCATTCCCATGAGTTCAATTACATGTGTGTTGGGGGGGCGACTTCCATACAGTTATTTCATCCTGAAACATGAATAATCTAGTATTGTTTTATTCTGAAATTTATCTAGATCAAGCACTTATAGTTTGCTCAGTTTCCCAGGGGCCATAGACTGTGCATGTATGGAAAAATTGCACACACATTCCCAAACATACCTTGATTTGCTACACATCCAAAACAAAGCCAGGAAGGTAAAAATGTCTGAAGTGCCACATGACACCTGCACTCCCTCCCTTGTGCTTTCCTGGTTGATTCACATGATTGAATGTTGGCTGTTGTCATCACTCTTCTGATTATTCCATCATACTATCAGATTGATTTTCCATTTATATACATTTAGCTTTGGAAATGGATCTAGCTGCACAATGAAGCAACCGAATGAACATTTCACTACTTAAGTGCCTAAAATGTGCATCACATTCACTGGAAATACCAGACAGACCTTTTGGTTATTTGATATGGTTCCCATTTCTCTTGTTGTCTACTGTCTAGCTTCAAGTTAGTATCTAACTTTGTCATATTTAGGGACACAGTGGGGAATAGGACACCTGGAAGAGAGCCAAGTGTATAAAGCTCTGTCAGCATCCATCCTTAACCTCAACTCATCTCTTAAAGGATTCTGAAAAAAGAGATCAGCATCCAGGATGAGTAAAATGTTGAATACTGATAATGGCTAAATAGAGCGATGGAGGAAGGATGAGTTACAAATTCTTTAAAAATAAGCCAGCATATGAAAAAATGCAATAAGGAGATCCAAGCTCTCTACATAACTAAATGCAGTAAAAAATATTTACGAATGTTTTTAATATTAGGGATCATTTGGAGGACCAGGGATCATCTGCATTGGAGGATAATTGAAGTGGATCATAATTAAAATAAGCCCAGGTACCTGGATTTGTTTGAAATGCAAAACCTTTTATGGTAACAGGAAAACAGAAGATTTCATTATTCTCTTTTTGTGCACAATGGTTGATGAGAAGAAAATGAACCAATAAAGAGTTTCTTGTAACTAACGCAAAATCATGTATTTGATTGCTTATGTGAAAAATGTGAACTGCACTATCAGGCATTTTGAATTTTGTTCTTAGATAAAGTAAATATGCCAAACAGCTACTGGGTAGTGGCAGTAGTGGAGGATCTCTCAGGGACAACAGCAGTGACATCATAGTGGACACTTGTTGATAATGACTACAGCAGGGGTGCTCACACTTTTTCAGCATGGGAGCTACTGATTAAAAAACCAAGTCCCAAAGATCACCTGCCCAGAAATGTAAAACGTATAACTATTTTCTTATTTATTTATTTGTATTTATTATTCATTTTTATGTACCGCTCCTTCCAGCAGGCTCGGGGCAGTTTACATAAAATGAAGTTATAAAACATCAACATTTCAATTTAATAACAACAATATTAAACAGAGCATAAAAATACATTCAACCACCCCATTTCTCCCACACTGCCATATTACCACACAGCCAGAAAGTAAGAAGAGAGGCTGTTGAAGTGCAAGGCCATTTAATACGCAGCAAGGTAAACAAAGGGGCATGCAAAAATACATCCAACCACCCCATTTCTCCCACATTTCCATATTCCCCAACATATATTTCTCAAGGAACAAAGCAAGCAGAGAGGCTTTGGAGCTAAAAGGCCATTTTTAAACATTAAAAATAAACAAAGAGACATGCCACAGAACAATCAAGCACCCACCCCAAAGTAAAAAGAGCGACCTTTGAGATGCGGTAAGGAAATGACCCCAAAGCGTCCTTCTTCTTCTCCTCCTCCATCGTTGCTCCTATTTCCACACCGCCAGCATGTGTGCCGCCTCCAAAAGCTCACGAGAAGTCCTAGAGGCAGAATGGGTGCTTCTGCGCATGCGCGCAGGGCCAGGCATGCATCGCGTCATCCAGGCCCGCCCCCTTTGATCTCCTATGACTCTGAGTGGCTGGAGAAGGACGGAGGGAGGAGGAGGAATCCAAAAGAGGGGGCCCATTCTGCCTCTTGGACTCTGGAGCTTTTGGAGGTGGCGCCCGAGCAGGGAGCGGGGAGGAGCAACGACAGAGGACTTCTTTGCAGCGTGCAGGGGCGCATGAAGAGGACCGACAGCAAAAAACCTGGTCAGGGGCCTGAAGATCACCAGGATGAGGCCCGAAGATCACCCTGGTGATCCCGATCACCATTCTGAGCACCCCTGGACTACAGATTATTTACTAGTTGATGAAGACACTGAAATAAAGATTTCCCCTATCTTGGCTCAGACATTAATCAGAATAGAGACTGTAATCAAGAAATCAGGAAAAGAGTAGAACTTGGAAGGCTGCTATGAAAGAACCAGACAAAATCCTGAAATGTATTGTTTAGAAAGAAAAGGGAGATGTTGGAAAGGTAGGATATATGCCAGGGATACTTCCTTTCAACCACTACTATTTCCCTTTAAGTAGTGGAATGTATATCCCGAATGTATGTTGTAATGTCTTATGTTTTTTAATGGAAACCAATAAAAACTATTTTAAAAATAATAATTTTAAAAAATCCTGAAATGTAAAGATATACCAAAGAGTACTAAAAATAGGATAGTCTATACTGTCATATTTTCAATTTCTAAACTCTCCTTAGAAACCAAGATGACTAAACTGAAACTGTTGTACTTTGGAGATACATACTATGAGGAGACAGGATGGACTAGAAAAGGCAATAATGCTTGGTAAAGTAATGTAGAAGACTGCATTCCAAATGGATAGACTCACTCAAGGAAGGCACAGCCCTGAGCCTGCAAAACCTGATCAAAGCAGTCAGGCATGTAGCCAAGGGGGCTAAGGGGCTTCAGCCCCCCTGAAATTCTCAGGGTGGTCCGCGAAAAGGCCTTACTGGTACATTATTTAAACTGTTATGTTTATTCATATCATGATCTGATCACCATGCTCATTATATCCCACATTAATGGGGTTATTGGGATAACAATACAAAAGGTTTGCTAGGGTAGACCCTCTTCCACCCAGCCTCAGCCCCCTCCAGACCAAACTCAGCCCCCCGAATCAAAATTCTGGCTACGGCCCTGAAAGCAGTTGAGGATAGGGTGATTTGGAGGTCTCTCATTGATAGAGTCATGGGAAGCTGAAGAGGGCAGTTAAAAACAATGTTTCTGGTTAACCTGTTTTAAAAATGATCCATTATCTCTGAATATGTTTTTAAATGATCCATTATCTCGGAAGCTGGCCCCCTACCTGTCCTGTCGCGATCTAGCCTCGGTGATCCAAGCGACGGTCATCTCAAGGTTAGACTACTGTAACGCTCTTTACATTGACCTACCTCTGTCGGTGACCCAGAAACTTAAGCTGGTGCAGAACGCTGCGGCTTGACTGCTCACAGGTCTCCCTGTGAGCCATCGCATTATACCTATTTTGCGGGAACTGCACTGGCTACCTATTGAATTCCGGATCACCTTCAAAGTGACTTTCAAGGTCCTGTATGGTCTGGGGCCAGTGTACCTGAGGGACTGCCTCATCCCATATTGTCCCATGAGATCACTGAGATCAGAAGACCAGGATCTTCTCTTTGTCCCGAGTGCCAAAGCCTACCGCCTCACTTTGACGAGGAGAAGAGCATTTTCTATTATTGCCCCCACGCTTTGGAACTCCATACCACCGGAGATTAGGTCACTCTGTGACCTCATGGCGTTTCAGAAGGCCTGTAAGACCTGGCTATTTCGACAGGCTTTTGAAACCTAAGTTGGTTGTAGTAGCATACGATATCTAGTTTTAAACCCTTTTAAGATGTAATGAGTAATGTTTAATGCATAATGTGTCTATGTTGTTTTTACTCTGATTTGTGAGCCGCCCCGAGCCACTTGGGAGTGGCGGCCATGAAATCAAAATAAATAAATAAATAAATAAATAAATAAATAATATACTGTATAATGAGCCTTTTTGCCAGAAAAGGGGGTTATTTGGTATAAGGGGTGGGAGGGGGACATACCAAGGCCCAAAGAAGCAATCTCTGGGGGCAATATCTGGGGGTTTTTTTGTTATGTAAAGGCTTTCTGTAGATGGATGTTTAAATAATATTAAAATCAATCAGTATGCGTTGTCATTGCAAAGATAAAGGAGCTACAATATTAGAAGTATAGAATAGTAGTAGCCTAAAACAAATGCATGGTTTAAGTTTCCTTTTTTTCTGTCACTAAATCAAGCCAGCCATTCTGGTTTCACCAGGAAAGGATGAATTTGACCAGCATTTCTCAGTTTCAATGATCCATCGGGTCAACCTTCTTGCCTTTCAAGAAGCTTTCCTCAGATACAGCATTGCTAAGTGAGGATTTTTAAAGCTAGTCCCTAACAAATCATCCTGCCTGGTTACTTGGCTAAGTTGAGCAAAACTTGACAGCTTTGACGAAATACTTCTGTGAGTAAAATTCATTGGGGAAGGAGCTGAAACCATCTGTCCAAATGTAATCAATGTCTGTCAAGGAGCCATAGTCCTTTTTTAAAAGATGTCATTTGGATTCGTAGAGTACAGCATGGAGGAAAATATTCACAGCTCTGCAGATAAAAAAAAAGAACCCAAATACTATATACACACAACACAAACATGTTGTTTGAATTCCATATTTAGGGTCAGTAAATGTAGGGAAAGGTGGTATATAAATATCTATCTATCTATTCTATGTATATAATAAAAGTCAGTGTTTGTGGCGGTGTGGAGGGCGGGAGGTGCGGAGGAATATGTGCCAGCATTTCGATTGATTGCCACTGTGGGATTATTTGCATAAAGGACTCTGATTGGCCAGCCTCAGAACTCCAACACTCTAAGGCACCAGATTATTTGTATAAGGGACTCAGATTGGCCAGCCTCAGAACTCCAACAATCTAAGGCACCAGACAGAGGGCATTGGTTGCCACTGAGGAACTATTTGCATAAAGGACTCTGATTGGCCAGCAAAACAGAATGCAGCTGAATCCTTGAGTTAGCCAAATGACAGTTTTTTTTCAGTTGGAAATGGAATGTTCATTTTCTGGGAGGTGCGGAGGTGCCAAGGAATATGTGACAGCATTTTGATAGGTTGCCACTATGAGATTATTTGCATAAAGGACTCTGATTGGCCAGCCTCAGAACTCCAACATTCTACGGCCCCAGACAGAGGAGATTGGTTGCCACTGAAATGGTATTTGCATAAGGGACTCCACATTCCAACATTCAAAGGTGACTCAGAGGGAAAGGGAAAGGCCTCAGGCAGTCAGACACTGCGGCCCACAGCAGTGACGGATCAGGACCAAACTTGGCACACAGAGGCCCAGTGGCCCACTTCACAATGCGACCCTCACCCAATGACCACTACAGACCAAAATTAGCACACAGAGCCCCCTTGACCCACTCAACACCCTGGTGCTGTTTTAAAGAGGATGGACCACAGATGATGGGACTTGAAATACCTTCACTCACCTTCTGAGACCGCTGCAACCCTCATCCAAAGAATGATCAAGACCAAATGTGACACACAGAGCCCCCATGACCCACTCAACACCCTGGTGCTGTTTCAAGGAGGATGGACCACAGATGATGGGACTTGAAATACCTTCACTCACCTTCTGAGACCGCTGCAACCCTCATCCAAAGAATGATCAAGACCAAATGTGACACACAGAGCCCCCATGACCCACTCAACATCCTGGTGCTGTTTGGAGGGGGATGGACCATGGCCAATGGGACTTGCAGTACCTTCTCTAAGTTCCTGAGACCACTGCAAGCCACATAAACATCTAATAGGAACCAACCTTGGCACACAATGCCTTCTTCAAATAACCCAGGCACCACCGGGTCCCCAAGCTAGTGGTAAATAAATAAATAAATAAATAGGGAGGGTTTTAAATACTTTGCAATCCCTGATATTGGGGGATCATGACAGGCACAATGCCATTACTCCTATCTCCAGAAGCAGAAGAAAGGCCTTATCTCCACCCTAACTAGGGTTGCCATTTTTTGATATAAGAAATAAGGGACATTTACGGGATTTTTCACAAAAATAAGGGACACTTCATTAAAAACTTGAAACTCAAACATTAGGTAGAAATAGTTTTATTAACAGAATAAGATAATGATTGAAACTCACAAAAAAACGGACTTGCACCCTCTTAACAGTACATGGTATGTTTCTGCATGCTTTGCAAAACATACCAATTCGGTTTTAATTTTAGTCATTTCAACCTAGGTTATGATTCCTGCTCTACAAGAGGGTACTGGAGCCCTGGATCCTCATTTTATATATATATATATATATATCACCCCTCCCTGTTTTTTTAAATATCTCATTGTACAGGTAATGAAATGTTGGTTTCATCAAGGTGAAATGAATTTTGTTCTCATTATCTTCATTAGAACCATATTTCCCTTCCCTTCTTGCAAATACCGAAAGGCCAAGTTCCTCATACACTTGGAACTTTCATGCCTGGAGGGGCATAATGACATTGGTCTAGATTTGTGCCATTTCCAATGTATTGCATGAGTTGCCAAAAACTTCTTAAATATATCATTTTCTGTCACTCTCGGAGATTATTCATTCTATTTCCAACTTTTGGGCAACATATCCACAATTCTCAATCATTGCAGTGTGATACCAGATTAAGTTGCCTTGGCTTACCCTTTAGAATCATGGGAATTATAGTCTGATTACATACTCAGAAATCTCTACTGCACTTCCATCATTTACAAATCCCACAAATCTATTGGGCACATCTATTAAGTGGTACCCAGTTGCTACCCTACTCTCCTACACCCAAATAGGGATGAGGAGATTATTAAGAAAACTTAGTGACTACTGCCTTAGAAATGCACTAAAGATAAACAAAACCAAATAAAAAATGATGATCTTTGGTAAACGCCCTCCAAAATGAAATGGAAAATAGAAGGCGAACAATTAGAACAAGTTAGATCCTTCACTTACCTAGGATTAGACTTTGCAGAAAATGGTCTATGGCACAATCATTTCCACAGGTGTTCAACTAAAGCCAAGGGCAGAACGAGCTTACTCTTAAAGCTGCTGAATCAACGGCAACCGGGCTCCCTCGTTCCCCTTCTGAAAGTTTACAATCATAAAATCTCCCCGCTGCTTCTTTATGGTTCTGAAATCTGGGGTGCAAATGATACTCCCCTCCTGGATAAGGCCCAAGCTCAACATCTGAAGTGGTTTTTAGGGGTCGATAGAAGCTCCCCAGCAGCGGCAGTTAGGGCGGAGTTGGGAATGTTCTCTATTAGCACACAATCTAAGATCAGAGCCTTTAACTACTGGCTCAAGGTCATGGAGATGGAGGCGTCTCGCCTCCCAAAATTATGTTTGCTGGAACAATCTAGCAGTTCTTATAAATCGGGGGGGCTGACCATTTGTTTGATTACATCAGAAGGTGTGGCATTCAGGTAATATTCCCAGTCCACCTATCTGGTCAAGAGCTAAGTAAGCACTTCAAAGAAGTGTGTCAACGAATTAATGACATTGCGGCCCAAACCGATATAGACTCTTTGGGTTCTACTGTTTCCCTGAGATGGTTGAGTGGTTTTAAGAAATCCTTTCAACTAACCACTTACTTACAGCAAGGAAGGTTACACCACCTAAGGAAAATTTTCACTAGAGCCAGGTTTGAGCAATTAGATTCAATGGTGAGATATGGGAGGTTCTAGAAAATTCCCTATGAAGAGCGTATCTGTATTTGTGGTGCCCCTGAGATCGAAGATCTAACTCATCTTCTGCTTTATTGTAAAATCTATCAAATAGAGAGAAAACAACTGCTAGAGATATTTCTTGTGGGAAAAAATCATTGGGACCCTCTAGCAAAAGTCTCACTTCTGCTGGCCGGCTCCAACAAGCTGATAACAGATGCTACTGCTCGTTTTCTCTGTAAAGCCATGAAACTAAGATCTGATTACATAGATGCAATTGGAATAAATTGTGTTGGAGATGAGGACCTGTGAATTGTTACCACCTCCCTTAGAATCCCTCCTGCTGGGCAAAACAGGGGTTTAATTGATGTAATGGTCTAGAATTCTCCTCAGATTGTTTTTAGAATCATTGCAATGTGTCTGTGTTCTGTGTGTATTTGATATGGCTTCTGGCTAATCAATAAAATTGTTGTTGTTGTTGTTGTTGTGTAGCATGGCTACATCTGAAGTTATCTTAAGTCAGTCATTCCCTCTTAGTTTGAGCTACATTACACAGGTCTTCTGCAGGAGAAAGTGAAGAAGAGAAAAGATTTATCTTCTGCTTTGAACTTGGATAATAAGTACAAGTATGCAAGTATGGATTGGCACATTATATGTTGCTGCGTGAAGAAGGATAGCAAATGGGATCATTCTCCCAAACTACATTAATGTGCCATCAAATACTTTTCCACATGTGTAGCAGTAATAATGTCATGATAATGAATGAAACAACTGACAATTTCCTTTCCCTTCATGCCACCCAAATTTATTGTTTTCTTGGCCTCAAATTAACAGAATTTTTGAGTTGGAAGGGGCCACAAGGACTATTTAGTCAAACATCTGCCATGTAGGAATACACAGTTGCAGCACTCTTAAAATATCCCTATCCAACCTCTGCTTAAAGACCTCCAAAGTTGGAGAGTCCACCAACCTACATGGCAGTCTATTCCACTACTGAACAGCTCATACAATAAAAAGTCCGTCCAAATGGTTAGGTGCAATCCCTTTTCTTGTAATGTGCAATCTTGTAATTCTTTTCCTTTTCCCTTTCCCTTTCCCCTTTCTCTGGAACAGCAGTAAACAATCTGACTCTATGTTCTACATGGCATCTCTTTAGATAAGCGACCTATCAAGTCACCTCTCAGTCTTCTCTCCTCCAAGCTAAGCATATCACACTTCCAAAGTCATTCTTCATAAAACTTTCCATATCTCTAATCATCCTCATCAGCCTTCTCTGTACACATTAGTTGATATGCTTCCTGAACTGGACACGGTGTTCCAAATTAATTCTAACCAAAGCATAATAGTGGGACTACTTCTTTCCTTGATCTGGACACTATACCTCCACCTCCTTAAATAGAGAGCCAGTCAGTTCTGAATGAAGGGTTGCCAACAGATGTAGCTCTCCAGATGTTGTAATGCCAAAATACATTGAAAAACCTGAGGGAAAGAAGACAATCTCCAAAATAGCCCACTGTGTATTAAAATTGTAGTGAGCAGAATGCTGCACTTGTGGCTATTAAATAGGAATGGGTACTTAGAATACTAGTAATTAGGTAGAAAGAAAATTTCAGGGAATCGGGGATACATTCCCAGACTTTGCATGGACATACAAAGCTGCAGATAATAGTGAATACTATTGAAATAAAGGAAACTTGGCCCAAGAATACTATAGAGCAGTGTTTCCCAACCTTTTTTGAGCCGTGGCACACTTTTAACATTAAAAAAATCCGGGGGCACACCACCAACCAAAATGACACAAAATGACACTCTAACACAGTAAAGAACGGCTGGGGGATGGTGGCCTGCTGGGAGCAGCTGCTGGGAGTGCCAAAGCTGGGGGGAGGGAGAGGAGCCAGGCCCCGCCCCCTCCCCCGGCTTCAGCTCTCCCACAGCTTCTCCAGCCTTGAGGGGGCAGTGCCAAGCCAGAGGTGGAGCATGAGTGGTAGACGGGCTTCAGTGGGTGGGGCTCCTCCTCCGCGCTGCTTCAGCGAGCAAGGGGCGAGAGTCATGGTGGATTGCAGGCTGGTTGGGGAAATGGCCGAAGGAGGCGGCGCCCCGACCCCTTCTTTTTCTTTGCTGCCGCCCGGCCCTTCCTCCTCCTCCCCCAAGCAGCAGGAGTTCGGCAGGAGGAGGGGGGAAGGAAGGGGGGCAGAGAGCTTTTCTCATGGCACAGCAGGAGGTCCGTCACGGCACACTACTGTGCCGCATCTCAGCGGTTGGGAAACACTGCTATAGAGGACCTGGAAAATACTTCAAGTAAACTGTAGATAGTGGCCCTGTGGATACAGGGGCTGAGCCGAATTTTCCTGTGGATTTGCTTTGCTGCTACTGCTTGATGTGAAAAGAGATTTTTTAAAAAGACAATGGATTTTGGGTGGGTGTGGAGAGAGTCTGATTATGTATCACACATACATCCACATAAGTTCTATCCTTCAACAAGAACAAAAATATGTATGATGTGCGTGCTTTGGTGATCTGTTTTTCCTTCTTTTCCTGCCACATGCTGCCTCTAGCAATACCACCGATCCTGCCTCAGATACATGTGGTGAGGGGTGTCCCCAGCCCAAAGGAGAAATTCCTTCAGTCTCTAGTGCCCAAAGGAAAAATTACTGTGATTTCTGCTTTGCAAAGAAATGTCTGGTAAAAAGGCAGTAGAATGGTTTCAGGCATTGCTAGGCACCTGCTTTTGTCTGTCAGTGAGAAAGGGAACTCTGGAGCAGAACAAATGGAGCATCCCAGCATGTGATTATCAGTCAGCAGCCCCTGGATATGTTCCCCTTTTGTTGCTGGCAATAAAAACTTCCCTGGGTGGAGAACTAGCAGGTCTAAATATTTCATGCCTGCTCTCTGACAAAAAAAAAAAGTATACCAGAGACAGTTATATAGATTTCTTTTTGTCAGGGTTAGTGAAATCTCACTGGGAATGTCCTGAAGTTCTTGGAGAGGTGAATTAGGAATCCTGTTGACGTTTGCTCTGGATACTGTGTGTATCACTGTACATACAAACACATTAGGGACTAGTGAAGTATTCAAAAATATGAAAAATATATAATTATCAGAGTAGGGCTCTTAGCCTGCAAATACAATATAATAATGCATATATCGACATGTACAATACAATAGTCCTGGTAGTACCATTCACCAATACCTCGGAGTCACATGTAGGAAGGGTGTGTACGACGGGGAGCAGGTAAGTATACAGTAAGTAGCGCAGTATTCCACTAGTCCAGAGTCAATATAGGACATCCAATGTTCAAGTTCCCATGTAGTCTAATGATGCACTGGTCCCTCGAAGAAATCTATGGGGAGGGGGTGCACGACTGGGGAATGGATCAATGATGAGTGGGTGGTCCACACAGGCTGTATACTCAATGTAAACGTTGGTTCCCAAACGGAAAACACGCAATCGCCCAAAACTATAATCCAAAGGCTCCCGTTGGAGGTAAATAGTAAACCAAGATGAGATGCTGCGTTGCGGCTTGTAGCCCTGAGATGGAAGGAGCGAGGACGCCAAGGGCCGTAACGGTTGAGCTGCAGGGCCCGATCCGTTTCACCTTGGGCTTTCTCAAGCGGCAGCAATCCTAGCAAGATACTCAACGTCACAGGAATACTATCTCTGGAATAGTAATATAACATATACATAAATATTGGTCCAACAAATATATAGTACCAAAGTGACAAATGTTTGCAATACATACCATTTCATAGAAAAATTCATATATAGTAAGTCCTGTGGACCCGAAGTTGGGGCTCCCAGGTACAAAGCATACTTATATACAGAACATACAAAGTATTATCACCTGTTCTGTATCACTGTACATACACACCATACTTAGGCTTAAAATTTCGCTGCACATGCACACTGAGATGTAATATTGAACATGGAAATCAAACAAAGTAAAGAGATATGAGGACATGGCTACCTAACTGATATCCTATTAGCATAACTATGTTGGCATAGATGGTGGCAAGAGTACTAAAGTGTGGCAGGGGCAAAATAGCTAAAGGCTCAGAGGTAACTGTAATGTGAGCATGCAGAGAAAGCTAACTTTATGGGGAGAGAAAGTTTCTCTACCAGATCTTGAGTTGCTCAGGAGCTTGCAGGGCAGCTTTATCTGGGTTGCTGTGAGTTTTCCAGGCTGTATCGCCATGTTCCAGAAGTGTTCTCTCCTGACATTTCACCCACGTCTATGGCAGGCATCCTCAGAGGTTGTGAGGTCTGCTGGAAACTATGCAAGTGGAGATTATATATCTGTGGAATATGCATAGTGGGAGAATGAACTTTTGTCTGCCTGAGGCAAGTGTGAATGTTGTAATTGGCTAGCTTGATGAGCATTAAATAGACTTGCAGTTTCAAGGCTTGGCTGCTTCCTGCTTAGGGAAATCTTTTGTTGGGAGGTGTAAACTGGCCCTGATTTTTTCTTGTCCAGAATTCCTCTGAGTGTTGCTACTTATTTACTGTCCTACTTTAGAGTTTTTTAATACTGGCATTTAGATTTTGTTCATTTCCATGGTTTCTTCCTTTCTCTTGAAATTGCTTGTGGATTTCAATGGCTTCTCGGTGTAGTCTGACAAGGTGGTTGTTAGAGTGGTCCAGCATTTCTGTGTTCTCAAATAAAATGTTGTGTCCAGGTTGGTTCATCAAGTGCTCTACTATGACAGAATTATCTGGTTGAGTTAGTCTGTAGTAACTTTCATGTTTCTTGATTCATATTTGCGCAATGCTGCGTTTAGTGGTCCCTATGTAGACTTGCCTACAGCTGCATGGTATACAGTAGACTCCTGCAAAGGTGAGAGGATCACTCTTGTCCTTTGCTGAACGTAGCATTTGTTGGATTTTCTTAGTGGGTCTTTAGGTCGTATGTAGGTTGTGTTTCTTCATCAGCTTCCCTATGTCGCCTTCGGGCTGAGAGAGGCGGTTTAGAAGCATAGCAAATAAATAAATAAATAAATATGTGGTCAGTGGTTCCTTTCAAGTGTGGTAAGAACACTTTTCCTCTGAGCGGATCTTTGTCTTTGCTCTTGTGGCTTGTTCTTGGTCTTGCAGCTCTTCTAATGCCTGAGGTGGAGCCCAGTTTATCTGGCCTTAGAGCCCAGTCCATTCCCCCATCCCTGTTACATGCCACTGCAAAATGGATAGCACAATGGAAAATGAATCATTGTGTTAATACAATGCATCAATAGGGTTCTGGCCACAAACAACCAGGGATGCTATCTCTTCTGTAAATCCCCAATCGGTCTGTGCCTCATTTTGTCAGATTGTTTTTTTAAAAAATAAGGTGAGCTTCATCACTTTCATTGCCTATTTCTCTGAGAGCATGCATGTGTTTCAGTATATTTAAGATAGATACATTGTTGCTTAAGCAATGATTTATCCCATCGATTACGGTCTGTTTGACCAGTGTTTCATGTGCATTTGAAATGTGCACATTTTGCTGTGCATGCTTTCAAGGCATTGTGTCATCAGTGACTGGACTGAGGATGTTCTGGTGCAAATGGCATGTGCCCCATTTACAGTTTGACACGGACTGAATTATTTGATTTATGGTATTTATTTTTGTTTTATCCTAGAATAAGGTCCAAGATGGTTTGGTCATAGATCCCTAAAGACCTGAAAAAAAAGAAATGGTATATCATTTCCCTCTTTCTTTGCACTACCTCTACAAAAATATGGAAAATATCAAGAAAGAATGAGGACAATGCATTCCATGCTTGTATCAATTCTTGAATAAAGATGGAAGTTGTTTGACAAGTTGTCCTCCAGTATTCTTCAATGACTGGTAAACTAACAGGCATAGAAAATTTGCTGTTGACACTATCTAAATCCATTGAATGTGGTGAAAAGGAAGAGAACACCTGCTCTTAATGGTCAAAATTTGTAAACAGAGAACCATGGGAAAATAAGATATCAATATCTCAGCAAATAGGCTGCTGTTCTCTAGGCCTGGGTAGGTTCGGTTGGAATGCTCGTAAATCGAAATGAATTCGGATTAAAACCACCTTTGAAGTGGTTTCGAAGCAATGTAAGCAACCCGGAAGTAAATTTGCCAATTCAAAGCCATCACCACCATTTTTTTCCAACCCACTTCCTGGATCGGAAAGGAATAAGCCTTGGATTCCTGCCCCTCCCGAGGTGGTTTCCCCTAATTGGCTGGAGGCAAGCAGCTGTATAGCAACCCAGTTCCCTTTCATGCCTGGGGGGCAGGGGGCGGCACCAGGGGTCCCACTTGCATTAAGGCCAGCTGCAGCTGATGAGGACATGGAGGAAGGGGATGATGAGTTAGCTGGGCCTTCCTCGCCCACAGAGAGCTTGGCCTGGGATGATGAATGGCCTGACGGCTATGATAGCTGGGAAAGTCGGGCTGACACTGAAAGTGCTGACTCCGATAATCAGTATGAGAAACCAGGTGGTTACGGGTCGCAGGAAAGGATCAGGGATGAGCCCATGGAAGCTGAAAGGGAGTTAGGCTCTCATGAAGATAGCGACCCAGGTGCTGGGAGGCAAGGATGAAGCTTTGATAGGAGACGGAGCATTGAGTCCAGCAGGAGGGAATGGCACCGAAGCCTAGAGCGCCAGAGGAGTGCTAGCTTCCGTAGCACAGATTGGCGCCGAAGCCTAGAGCGTCGGGGTTCTCACCAAGGGAATTAAGTATAGGATCCGTGGGAACGGATCCTCAGTAGCTCGGTCACTTCTGATCTGAAGGGAGTGAAGCGAGCGAAGATCCACGGAGCCAGGTTATCGGCTCGTGCCTTGCCAAGAAGTTTCTTGGGCCTTGTTATGAACTTTGCCTTGTTCCTTTGCCACGGACCAAGTCCTTGATCCGCATTGTTTTTGCGTAGCCTTGCCACGTTTGCCTTTGGATTTTACTTACGGACTCTTTACCTTTTGATTGAACTTTTGATACTTTTATGGACAATATACCTTTTCACCTGTTTCTTATTATTCAATAAATGGTTAGCTGATGTGTCTCTGTGTGTGGGGCTGGGCCGAGACCCTGCATCGTGACATGTAGTTTAACAGCAATTAAAAACTCACGGTTTCCCTTCCCTGGCGAGTGGCGATGCAAAGAGGGATGAGGTGGGCATGGCTAAGCACAGCCATTTTTGAAGGCCACTCCCCCAGTGGTAGAGATTGCAAAAGGTCCTGCTGTTAAACTAAATATAAATATAAAATAAACTGAATCTACAAAGGTGTCTACAGAGAAGGCAGCAAAGCCTTTCCCTGCAATAAACCCTTTCCCTGCAATAAAGATAGCCCGTGTCCACCACAAAAGGGGAGCCTCCATGACTCTCCACACCTTCCTTTTCAGCAGAATGTGTGTCTTGGCTCCCTATGCCCTGCCTCTTGCTTTTTGCCATTATTTGCCACAATTTTTTCTTTTTGCCATTTTCCCCTGGCAGGGATCGAACCAACGGTCCTTCTGTGTAATGCTTATGAGGTTGGCGCTCAATCCATGAGCCACGCTAGCTCTGTAGTAAAATCAAGTCAGAACTTGTATTTAAGCTGGGTCAGTCTATAAAAACTTTTTATAAAAACTTTGAAAATTTGCCAAAAATTCATGGATAAGTCAAAAGTTATGAAATTTGGTGAGCTAACAGTGATCCGTGTGTTCTACCAATGTAGCAAGTTTCATAACGATTGGTCTAAAAATTAGGGAGGGGCAATCCTCTGAACTTTCCCCAGTGCCAGTGCTGTTTCTTTCCTACTGCGCATGTGTGTCTGCTATTAACGAAGCAATTCCAAAATTTCCTTTTTTTTGAAATTTCAAACTTTTTTCCAGAAAATTTCAGAAATCATTTCAAAATCAAATCGCCAGTGCCCCCTACATCTGAAATGAGTTTTGAACCTTTTTAAAAAAAATCAAACAGGCCTACTGTTCTCTTTAAGGTGCTGCTGGAATCCTTTTGATTTCTTTGGCTACCTTTCTGAAATTTGTCACAACGAAGAGTTACATTTTCAAATATTTTTATGATTTATTCCAATTTTCCATATGAATCCACTTCCAGTCTTTCCTAAGATTTCAAGAAGCTGGCGCAAGTGTGTTGTTTTTAATGCTTTAGGACTATTCACTTTTGTTCTTAATCAATATCTCTGGTTCTTTAATTAGGAGCATAATGTGGCTCAAAAGAGAATGACTCTTAACAGAAAGGTCAAGTGCTCTGCCATAACAATTGCAAGCTGAACATCCAGTTTTCAGAAATGAGATACTTAGCAGTCTGGCAGTACTTTGGCTTCATTGGATTGCACGTCTGTGCTGCAAGAGCAAAACTTGATCAATGAGCTCTCGAATGAGAGTTTGTTGAAAAACATCCGGTAGGCATACTTGGCATCCCTTCCATAATTTGAACAGCCCAGGGCTTAATGGCCTTACTTCTGGACTGCAAATAGCAGGGAATGGGAGGCTTCTGCTAACTCTTTCATTCTATGGTGATATATGGATGTTGGCTTTGAAGAAGGAATGGGATACATTGTTCTGGCAGAAACTTCCTCATATTCTCCATCACCAGCACAGTAACATCAATCATGGGTATGGAGTACCACACTTCCTTCTCATGTCCAGTTGAATTCCAGATAATGCTTCACTGTTTGATTCCTAGGCTTGTCAGATTCAAGCCCTTCAAATTCAGGTTCCTTGTTTCTCCACCGTGTGAGCTATTTGCTATTTATACAAATTGGTGTGAGGGGAGAGGACTACTTAATTCTTGACCTGCTAATTTTCGGGTGCAAAGCAATTTTTTTCAGTTACTTTATTGATTGGAAATAGGCTGGATCTACACTGCTCTAAATCCCAGGATCTGATACTAGAGTATCTGCTTTGAACTGGATTATGTGAGTCTGCACTGTCAGATATTCTGGGATGAGCAGAGAATCTAGGATGAGATCCTGGGATATAGGCTAGTTTAGATCTTGCCATAGAGGCCTAAGTCAAATGGCACTTAAAACTTGAATGGGCCATGTGAATCAAAGGATGTGCATATATGTTGACACATCTTGCAGCAATTGGTATTCTTCCTACCTTATCATAAAGGGCAAGCGAAGTGTCCTGCTTTGCCTGGCTTCCAGTGAGGAAAGAGGGAACAGCGGGGTGAATATGTTACTCTGTGCGCAGATAATCTGTTGCCCCCCCCATGAGAAATGTTTCCCTCACAGGAAATCTTCTTATGTTCTAATGAACATAATGCCAAATTAATGGGAATGTTCGTTCAAAGAAAACCCCTGTGGGTATATCCCAGTGGGATCGGAGCTGCAAGGTAGACACTCCAAAGGTAGACACTCCAAGGAGTGGGGGCAAGCCACAAAGACAAGCCGCTACTGGTCCAAATAAATGGCGAATATTCGCCTGAGAGTGATATCAAAGCTTGAATAGCTGAGAGCACCCATATACAGAGGGTGCAGATGCGGCAGCCTGTTTGCAGCCGTAAGCCCCTGTAAGAAGGCTGTTAAAGGGTCGTGCCAAGATGGGATGGAAACAAGGACGCCTACGGGATTTTCACAGCATGGACCCGTTTCGGACCTCAAGGGTCCTTCTTCAGGGCGAGGATGGACACAGTATCATCTGTGGCTTCAATACGAATAATTAACATATGTAAAGTATAGTCAATCACATCACAGATAGGTCTGCGAAAATCCCGTAGGTGTCCTTGCTTCCTTGCTGTATATGGGTGCTCTCAGCTATTCAAGCTTTGATATCACTCTCAGGCAAATATTCGCCATTTATTTGGACCAGTAGCGGCTTGTCTTTGTGGCCTGCCAAGAAAGCTCTAAGCCATTTTGAGCCATGTGATGAATCATAGAATCATAGAGTTGGAAGAGACCTTGTGGGCCACCCAGTCCAACCTCCTGCCAAGAATCAGGAAAATCACATTCAAGGTCATTAATCTCATACCAACTATCCTGATTTGACAGAGCCCCCTTCTATAATGCCATATGATTATATACTGCTATATAATCAGTTCAAAGCAGATAATATGAATTTTATATGGCTGTGTAGAAGGGGCCAGAGACAATTATGATTAATCCTCTATCATCCCGCTTTTTCAGCTATTTTCAAATTAACCCAATTTCTCTTCCGCTTCCACTTCCCCCCATTATCCTAATCTTTGTTGGAAATGGAACTCAATGTAAAAATACTTTGTACTCAGCCATGGTGGGGAGGACAGGAGCGGGCTGAATCTTGCCCTTCCCAGTAGGCTCAGGCAAAAGCAAATTCTTCTTCTAAATTGTGTGTACTTTCTCATTAGTAATTTTAGCCAATTTGAACACATTCTATGGAATAGAATATTTAGTTCTGAATGAACTAAATATTTGCTTCCAAATGCTGTACTTACATTCATAATTTGTCTTTTCCTGACTGGGACATTCCTTATTAATTCCCTATGGTATTTAGCCCCCCCCCCCCCAGTCATTTAAGAATCTTTGATGGCATTTTGATTTTTTGACTCTCAGTGGCATCACTAGAATAGGTATCGCTCCAGTTTGGTAAGTCATGTGTTACTCCCAGGCAGGTAGCCACCTCATAATGCCAGAGAGTGGGAGCTCCCAGCAGTCCTGATTGCCTTCTTCCCAAAGACAAGGGCAGGAAGGGTCTCGGACTGGGTTTCCTGGGGACCAGGAGAAACACAGAACAGGAAGAGGGATACAGGGTGCTATCTGTTATAGTAGCATTGTCTGACCAGATGTCCTGAAACAATTGCCTGGCAGACAGTTAGAGGCACCGAGTTATCTCCACCTCATGGTGATCCTTGGCAGCAGAAAACTGGCAGTGGCAGCAGATGGCAAGGGGTGTTAACTCACTTTCCCATCTCACTTTCCCATCCCATCATAGCAACATGGCACATCACTGCCCACCTTGCTCTCCCTTCCTGCTGCCCTGTGATTTCTTCTGGGGAAGGGAGGGGTCTGTGGCTATCACTGCTACTTCTGCTTTCCTTCCCGTATCTGTCCAGCAGCATTGCCAGCCCAGAAGAGACCTGTGGGTTGTGGCAGAAATCCATCCACCCTAGCGGTTGCAGTGGGTGGATGACAGAAGTGTTCTGGCTGGTGGAGGGGCCACTGGTTGTGTATCTTGAGATGAATGGCAAGAGACTGCCCGGCCAAATATTACCCTATTCTGACAGTGTCACCCACAGTCCACCCTGCCTGCATCCATCTAGTGATGTTTCTGCTGAGAACTCTTTTGAGTGGGAGGGGACAACTCCCAATTTTATAAAACTTTTTCTATTAGGAAAGCTGCTCCAGCACTGCACCTTATCACGCTACAGTCTTTAGAAGCTGGTGTGATAAAGAAGATGTGAAGAATCCCCCCTGAGATTTATTTCAGACTGTAAAAAAGCAATTGGAGTTGCCAAACCCATTGGAATAAAAGGTTCAGTATTTGAATAGATCTGTTAAAGTTCAGTCTAAATTCCAGGAATGGATTCATCATACCAACCTACATGAAAGCCAACAGCTGCCATTAATGTAACTGGAAAGACATGAGAAGAACATTGCTGAGCCAAGGACCTTTACACACCACGCTAGTGGTTCTCAACCTGGGGTTTGTGATGTTGTCACAGGGGGGCCGCAAAGGATTACATTAAATTAAACCATAACATTATTAACTATTAGGGCTGACACTATTATTTTAAACTCATATGGAATCATTATAATCAAAATATAAAAGGAGTGTGTGCAATAACAGATTAACTTCTATCCCCCTCTCTAAATTTGAAGGACCTTTTTGAGAAAATGGAAATAATTATTTGATGTGCCTCAAATCTTGAGTTAAGTTTTGGTGGGTATGGGACCACAATAATTTTTAAAGGAGTCCATGGTGAATAAAAGGATGAGAACCATTGCACTACAACATTACAGCACTATAATTCCACTTTAAGTGCCATACTGTGGGATCTTTGCATTTGTGGTTTGATGAAGCACTAGAGCTTTCTACCTAAGAATTCTATGTACCTTTCTCTAAACCAGTGTTTCCCAACCGGTGTGATGCGACACACTAGTGTTTCATGGGAAATCAGCTGGTGTTCCGCGAGAAAACCTCTTCCCCCTCTCTCCGCCTCCTGCTGAGAGAGGTTTTCCCACGGCACACCAGCTGATCGCGGAACAACGGTTGGAAACACGACCCTCTCTAGGACCTAGAGAGGCAGGGAAGGCTCAGGAGGGGAGGGGCCGGGTGATGCTCTCCTCCTCCTCCTGAAGTGAGCCCACAGGATAGAGTCTATCCTGTGGGCTCACTTCCGGAGGAGGAGGAGGCAAGAACCTGGGCACCTCGGGGAGCCTTTCTCCCAGTTTGCAGCTCCACTGAGCCCTGTGAAGCCACAAAGCTGCGAAGCAGGAGAATGGCTCCCCGCAGGGCCCAAGCCTTGCTTGGGAGCTGAGTTTGTCCGGTTCACATCTTCCAGTGAGCCCCACAGGAGATGGGAGCTGGCCAAACCCGGCTAACAGACAGGGGCTGTTCCTTGTGGGGAACTTCACGGTTCCTTCATGGTTCTGCCAAGCCCGGCCCCACAGGGCCCCACCCCTCCCTCCACCCCCTCCTCCCCGGTGTGTGGGAAACCGCTCTCAGCCTCCCTCTGGCTCCCTGCCCGCCGCGGTGGCACCTTCCTTCCTGCCTGCTTCGCCGGTCCTGAGTCCAGAGTGCTCTCTGGATGTAGGTGAACTAGAACTCCAAAACTCAAGGTAAATTCCTATTACCTATATGTATTACTGTGTTAGAGTGTCATTTTGTGTCATTTTGGTTGGTGGTGTGCCCCTGGATTTTGGAAATGTAAAAAGTGTACCGCGGCTGAAAAAAGCTTGGGAAACACTGCTCTAAACTGCAAAGCTCAGGATTCCATATAATGTTGTCAAGGCATTTAAAGGAAAGTCATAGAGCTATATGTATAGTAACCTATCGATGTGAGAGCTGGACCATAAGCCCCGTAGTAACCTACGGATGTGAGAGCTGGACCATAAGGAAGACTGAGTGAAGGAAGATAGATGCTTTTGAACTGTGGTGTTGGGGGAAAATTCTGAGAGTGCCTTGGACCGCAAGAAGATCCAACCAGTCCATACTTCAGGAAATAAAGCCCGACTGCTCATTGGAGGGAAGGATAGTAAAGGCCAATATGAAGTACTTTGGCCACATCATGAGAAGATAGAAAACTTTGGAGAAGACAATTATGGTGGGGGAAAAGGAAGGAAAAAGGAAGAGGGGCCAACCAAAGGGCAAGGTGGATGGATGGTATCCTTGAAGTGATTGGCTTGACTCTGAAGGAACTGGGGGTGGTGATGGCTGACAGGGAGCTCTGGTGTGGGCTGCTCCATGAGGTCACAAAGAGTTGGAAGCAACTGAAAGAATAAAAGACAACAACATATTTATTTATTTATCCGCATTTATTTGCTGCCACTCCCAGTGGCTCGGGGCGGCTTACACATGATCATAGAAAGACAACCAAAACACAGCTAAAATAGTTTAAACCACAATTAAAACAACAAATTAAAATGTCACAGTGAATGGCACGTTAAAACGCTGCGGTAACACAGATAGTACAAGAAGGCGTTACAACAGAAGGGGACTGCAGCTAATCAGACTCCGAAAGCCTGTTGAAACAGCAGAGTCTTACAGGCTTTCCAAAATGAAATGAGGCTCTGGGTAGCGCGGACGTCAGCAGGCAACACGTTCCAGAGCACTGGAGCAATGATCAAAAAAGCCCGTCGACGGGTTGCAGTCAGGTGATATATCTTGGGACTAGGAGTAAACCAGGAGGTTCTGCTCCTTGGAGCGTAGAGATCTGGTGGGATGATATGGGATGAGGCGGCCCCATAGATACACTGGCCCCAGACCATTTAAGGCCTTAAAAGTCAAAACTAACACTTTGAAGGTAATCCGGCATTCTACAGGTAGCCAGTGCAGCTCGCGCAGAATCGGTGTGATGTGGCAGCTTACTGAGACCCCAGCAAGGAGTCGAGCTGCAGTGTTCTGCACCAGCTTAAGTTTCCGGATCACCGACAAAGGAAGGTCAATGTAAAGAGTGTTACAGTAGTCTAGCCTTGAGATGACCGTAGCTTGGACCACTGTGGCCAGGTCGTGCCGGGACAGGTAGGGGGCCAGCTTCCTCGCCTGGCGAAGATGGAAAAATGCCACTCTGCTGATGGTGGAGATGTGAGTCTGGAGTGGCTCCAGTTCTTCTGAAGGAAACTTAATGTTCCTGATACTACCAAACTAAGGTGAGAAGGGAAACCAAGAACCTACAGTGTTGTTCTCACTGAAATCGTTGGATGGCACCACCCATTCCAAAATAGCACCTCTGTTGGTGTCTGCTAATGATTCTCAAGTAAGCATATGTTTTTTTTCTTTGAATGAATGATAGGGTGCTGGCAGGTTGCACTTGCAGAGAAGGTCTAGTAGTTTCCTTTCTTCAAGCAGAAGAACTTTGCTTGGGCAGAAGTGGAGGGAGGGAGGCATCCTAAAGTGGGTGAGAAAATGAAGCTGAAATATTTCGAGACCATGCTGTGTGTTTACCGAGAAGACGCTGACTGAAGCCAAAGCCTTGGCAAGCAAATTGGTCTGCTTTTAAAATGTTGTTGGGTTTTACTTTTGTGAGTAAAACAACGGCACTTTAAATTTTCTGCCTCACTTCATTTTCATTTTCTAGTACTTTGTAACTGGTCCTCCTTCAGATTTCCTCATTCCCTACTGTGTAGCAGAACTAATCAGTACTGAAGCAGACTTCACCAATTAATTGAAGAAAACACTTGTCTTCTTTTCTGAGAGCGCACAAAACCCCAGGACCTGTTTTATCAGTTTATACAGGTTTGCTGCCTGACTGCATCTTCAAAAACAATACAAACAAATAAATGGCTATAAACTTTTATTCGGCTCCAAATGTTTAAAAAAAAGCAAAAGAAACGAGGTAGGGGGTTTGTATTGTAAAATATTTCTTCCAAAACATATTTGTACTTCACAGCTTTCTTTTCCCCTGCCTTGTTCGGATTTTCTCCTGCATTTTACTCCATTCTTCATTCAGCTCTTAAATTTATACTCTCAACCTCTGGCATTTTATTGCTGTAACCACACCAAGGCCAAACCGTTTAACTTGGCAAAACTTCATCTGAGAAAACTACAAAGCTGGTTCTTCAGGGGAAACTTTTTTTCTCCTCCTCTCTCCGAATGTAATAATGACACGATTTAACTCTCTTTGAAGGCAATGTGACAAGTCTTTTAAAATAATTTACATTTATATTTGGTTTGCTTTGTTGGTAAATCCATGTTAGAAGCTGAATGTGATAATTTTACTTACTAGTTTCATTCCCCACCCCTGGCAAACATAATTTCCCCCCCATTTGTTTCCCACAGATACGGAATGTAACATTCTGGCATCTTATATTGTGCAATACTGGATGAGTACTGGATGATTAGATCCACTACTCAATTAGATCAAATTCCAGTTTGACTATGGAAACCCATTAAGTGACCTTGGGCACATCACTCTCTCGCAGCTTCAGAAGATATCAAAGACAAACCTGCTCTGAGCAAATCTTGCCAAAAAATGTGATAGGTTTGCTGGAAGGTCACCATAAGTCAGAAATTTATTTATTTATTTATTTAATCCAATATTATTACTAACACTACAGTGATTCTAAAACTACACAGCAGATATAACCGCTTTACTCAGACAGGAACGCCAAGTGGAAGAGGACCATCTTACAAGCTCTACGAAATGAAGACAGTTCTCTAATTCCCCTGACTTCCTCTGGTAGCGCGTTCCACAAAGTTGGTGCAACCACCGAGAATGCCCTTTGTCTCGTTGAGGACAAACAATATTGTCGAATGGAGGGGACATTGAGGAGATTTTGTTCACCGGAGCGCAGGGATCTCTGGGGTAGATATGGGGAGAAATTATTTCAAGGCACACAAGAACAACCTTAAATTTGTTGTAAAGGGTGTTTACAATGTATTTAATATTAATGTAATAGAGTGTGAATGGAAATATGATTAGGCTAGTCTTATAATTTCTTTCTTATTCCCCCAATTAGTATCTTTCTCCATGCTCTATTTTCACATGAAATGCTGGAAGATAGAGCATTGTATGCTACATGGCCTCTGCGCTCCCAGCAGTAGGGACACATAGCTCCAGTATGGGTGGCTGGAACTTCAGTATCTGAATTAAAATAATCTGCTTTAGCACCTTCAGTGGCCCCTGAAACTCAAATGGATCCACCACCTCACTGATAAGACCACTGGCTCTCAGCTATGGTACCACAAATGATTTATTCATTTATTTGCTTCACTTGTATACCGCTTTTCACCCCAGCCGGGGACTTCTCCATGATAGAGGCGACCCTGCCATTAGGTAATGAGAGGGGGCCATCTCAAGAAGATGCTGGGGTGAAATGCTGGAAGATAGAGCATTGTATGCTACATGGCCTCTGCGCTAGCCTTCTCCTCTCAGCAGTAGGGACACATAGCTCCAGTATGGGTGGCTGGAACTTCAGTTTGAACATTAAAGGAGAGATCCAGTGTGATCAGACCTGTGGCCAGAATGGCTTTAGCACCTTCAGTGGCCCCTGAAACTCAAAATGGATCCACCACCTCACTGATAAGACCACTGGCTCTCAGCTATGGTACCACAATGATTTATTCATTTATTTGCTTCACTTGTATACCGCTTTTCTCACCCCAGCGGGGGACTCAAAGTGGTTTCCAACATATTTATGGCAAAATTTAATGCTTCACATACAGAAACCTAACGTAACGATAATAACATACAATTATTAATTAAATCATAAAACATTGTTGATATTCAAATGCTGGTCTGGATGGTTTCTGAACAAGGGACTTTGGACCTAATCATACAGATGAGCCCCCCCCCCAAATTCCATTTTGCTAGCCATCACCAACCAAACAACAGGTGTGCGTGACACCTCATGGCACCCCACACACCCTCCCTCCTTCCTCCATCACATTGGAGGAATGACACCCTGTCCCTCTTCCCATGAGATGGCAGAAAGGGTGACAACATGTGTTACCACGTTGCCCTTTCCCCCATCTGATGGAGGAAAGGGGAGAAACATGTGAGTAGCTCTATTGGAGCTGCTCAAAACACAACTTACTGTGCATTGTTGTCAAGGAAGCATATTGTGATGCTTCCTTACCACTTTTTTATTTATTTATTTATTATTTGGTTTTATATTCCGCCCCTCCCTGCAGGCTCGGGGCGGGTTACAACATATAAAACGGGCAGCATGCAACAGCCATGCGGCCCTACAATAAAACATTAAAACATTTAAAATTACATGTCACAGTGCAATAACGAGGAAAACACAGAGAGTGCCTTAGGTCTGGGACCCCAATAGGCAGGTAATTATGTCAGCATCAGCCGGCCCAGGGGCCTAGTCAAAGGCTGATCTAAATAGGGCAGTTTTACAGGCCCTCCGGAAGGGAATCAGTTCTGAGATGGTTCGAGTTTCCTCTGGGAGGGAGTTCCAGAGCACTGGGGCTACCACAGAAAAGGCTCTTTGCCTAGCTGAAGACAGATGGCAAATTTCAATGGAGCAGGGCTATGCCAGTGTCATGTGATGGCGCTCGGCAGACCCTGTCCCCAAAGAGTAGCAAAGGGCCAAATTCTCCAAGTGTGATAATGTCCCTTATCACACAAGGCAGCTATTCCACAGTAGTGGAATAATTGATAGTGGAAACATCAGAAGGAGCACCTCTCTTTATCTGAGCAATTGCACTGATTTCACAATTCATTGTATTTTCATATACTCTTGTAACTTTTGCCACCCCATAATTTTTTGGGGCAATTATGTAATTTCAAATATAAAAAACAAAGAGGCAAATATAATTGTAAAATATAAACAGTAAACAGGACAGCTTAGGCATAGCAAGTGAGAGGGATGAGTTGGAGAGAGAAGGATAATTAGAACCTCATTCCCTAGTGCAGGGCCGTAGCCAGGATTTTGATTCGGGGGGCTGAGTTTGGTTCGGGGCTGAGACTGGGCGGAAGAGGGTCTACCCTAGCAAACCTTTTGTATTGTTATCCCAATAACCCGATTAATGTGGGATATAATGAGCATGGTGATCAGATCATGATATGAATAAACATAACAGTTTAAATAATGTACCAGTAAGGCCTTTTCGCAGACCACCCTGAGAATTTTGGGGGCTGAAGCCCCCTTAGCCCCCCCCCCTGGCTACATGCCTGCCCTAGTGGCACTTCCTAGTAGGGAACGGGACCATTGTGGGATTGAGAGCTTTTTGTGGGTTACACCCATCAATAGTGAGTAATGGCTTAATCATGGGGGGAAAGCAGATCAGCATCAGGATGATGATCCGACTTCAATGTTTGCTTGATTGGCTTGTGTAACAAAGTCCAAGGAATATGGAGATTTTTCGCTGGCGTTAACCTAAAGCAGGTTAATCTGTTGGGCTGGTTCTGTATTTGCAATTCACTTCTTATTATCTTTACTTTTGCTTCTGATGTACCATCTCTCTTCATGTCTTCAGCCTCGGTGTCTATATAACTTTAGCTTGCTTTACGCTTCACTCTCTTTCTCAGCTTTCTTTGGCTAAGCTGTGAAAATGTGGCCTGAGGATGAGTGACAAGAATCCTTCATACAATCAAAGCAGAATGTCTTCTCAGTCACCGGGGAAGGCAGTCAGTGGCTACACTTCTGGACAAATGAATAACTCTGGGATGGAAAGGATTTTCCACTTCAAACATGTATTTTCACCATGTCAGTATGTCTGTGTAACTATATAATATCTATCTATAGCTAACAGAGAGAAAGAGAGAGATAGAACGAGAAAGAACTGTCACAGCTGAAAGCGTGGACTTGAAACATTCGAACATCGGGATCTAGCGATTATATAAAGGCAGAGATAGAGAAATATCCCAAACATGCAATAAAGCTTCCTAACTTGCACAGGTTACTATGACAACACAAGCTCAGTATCCTTCTTCTTCACATAAAGTAGCCCATAAAATCAACCCGCAAACCCAGTAGTTGAAGGCACATGGCATCCTCAAAATAATAAGTACTGAGAAGAGATACAAAGCATTTCCAAAATGCTTGATCAAGGCTTGGCACTGAACAGCTTTCATAGCTACCGGTGATGGAGTGAGGAGAGAAGCACTTTTGGATATATGATTTGGCTTGTTCTATGAAAGTCATGATGGGTTTCCAAAACAATAATTTTCCAAGCCACCTTAAAAATTGGGATCCTAAAGATACCATCTGCCTTTATATCGCCCTATCAGCTCATTCACTTACTGTATCTATGGATACAGTAGGTCCTTGCTGCTCTCTGGGATTTGGTTCCAAGACCACCAATGCCCCCCTGGATACCAAAATCCATGGATGCTCAAGTCGCATTATATACAATGCCATAGTAAATGGTGTATCTTATATAAAATGGCAAAATCAAGTTTCCCTTTTGGATTTTTAAAATATATTTTCAAACCATGGATAGTTGAATTCATAAGTGCAGAATTTGTGACTGTAGAGCAGTGTTTTCCAACCTTTTTTGAGCCACGACAAACCTTTTACATTTGCAAAATCCTGGGGCACACCACCAACCAAAATGACACAAAATGACACTCTAACTCAGTAATACGTATAGTTAATATGTTTTTTAAAATGTATTTATACACTCAGTGTGAAACCTGGGCCTGTTTCGATGAACACAACATAGATATCCTGGCAGGAATGGCAGAAAGACACAAACTTCCCACACAGAACTCCCATAACAAAGAGAAAGTGCTATAAGTGTTTGGTGGGCATTGACCTTGAGTTTTGGAGTTGTAGTTCACCTATATCCAAAGAGCACTGTGGACTCAAACAATGTTGGATCAGGACCAAACTTGGCATGAATACTCCATATGCCCAAATGTGAACACAGATGGAGTTCAGGGGAAATAGACCTTGCCATTTGGGAGTTATAGTTGCTGGGATTTATAGTTCCCCTACAATCAAAGAGCATTCTGAACCCCACCAATGATAGAACTAGGCCAAACATCCAACACAGAACCCCCAGAAGGCATGAGGAGGTCTCTACTTGGGGAAAGGGAGGCGGGCCTTCCCAATGCATGGAGAGGGAGAGACCAAATAGACAACAGGTGGAGAGGGGGGGGGGTGTTTGTAATTTTGTACCTTTATCGAGGTAGGTTTCTTAGGGTTTTTATATTTCAACACACTAGACTCTCCCCCTCCCCCTTCCTGGAGGTTCTAATTTCCCACGGCACACCTGATGATCGCTCACGGCACACTAGTGTGCCCTGGCACACTGGTTTGGAAACACCGCTGTAGAGGACCAATTGTACTCTCTTTTATGTCATCAAGATGAGCTTATAGCTCAACACAAGAGCTTAAACTCAGCAAATGAACTACTGAAGCAGAAGTGAGAACATTTAGTGCTTTCTTTCAGTTTAACAGCACAGTCTGTGGTAGAAATTAGGAAATAGATTTGTCAATAGCCATACTGAATTCCCACTATATTTTTCTGTGTTCAGAAACAGAAAAGACATAGCTATAAGGAAAAACAACCCCCAAAAACAAATACTAAGTTTCAAACTCTTCTTAGGTTACTAGCTCAAAGCAGAATCTTTTCCTTTTCTCTTACAGAATTCATAATGACTTTGAGATGTTGATTTATCCATGTTGCTGGGTTAAATGTTTCTTTAATAATTACTAACATTAGTAAGGGAGATGTAGGGAAATTACTTTGGATGATAATTCAGTAGTCTAAGCAATCACGACTAGTGGTAAGGACTATGGGCGTTGTAGTCCAAATCTTCCAGGCAAATTTTCCTTCCTCCTGTAGGGTCATTTAGAGTTGTTGGAGCAGAGAATGACCTGAGACTACTCAATTTGATTGTTTGATTATCTATTTTTATTAAAGTTCTGTGATTTAATGCACCTAAAATCATTACATTTCCTTTCAGAAAAAGGTCATCCGATTACCATGGTTTCTTCTTTGTCCTTTGATATGCCAGTGTCATGTGATGGTGATAATGATAATAATAATAATTTGATCAAGGGACTTCATTTCTAGCTGCCTTCATCTTTGTGACAGCATGGACCATATTTGGGATGTAACTTTCTGTTTGTTTTCTCTTGGTAATTGCCAATTTATTACTGTCTGCACAAGGAGGAAAAAATAAAGCTGCCTCTTATGCCTTCTAATATTTCTAATAGTTTTGTTTTTTTCTGGAAGGTTTACTAGGGAATTAATTTTTTTCCATCCTCATAACTATAACAATAACAACAACAGCAGCAAAACAACCAAGCATACGGGTTGTTATGTGTTTTCCAGGCTGTATGACCATGTTCCTGAAGCATTCTCTCCTGACATTTCACCTGCATCTATGGCAGGCATCCTCAAGGTTGTGAGGTCTGTTGGAAACTAGAAAAATTGGGTTTACATATCTGCCTAATGTCCAGGGTGGGAGAAAGAACTCTTGTCTGTTTGAGGTAGGTTTGAATGTTGTAATTGGTCATCTTGATTAGCAATTAATGGCCTAGCAGTTTTCAAGGTCCGACTTCTTACTGCCTGGGGGGAATCCTTTGTTGGGAGGTGATTAGTCGGCCCTGATTGTTTCTTGTCTGTAATTCCCCTGTTTTTTTTAGTGTTGTTCTTTATTTACTGTTATGATTTTATAGGTTTTTAAATACTGGTAGCTAGATTTTGTCCATTTCCATGGTTTCTTCCTTTCTGTTGATATCGCCCACATGCTTGTGGATTTCAATGGCTTCTCTGTGTAGCCTGACATGGTGGTTGTTAGAGTGGTCCAGCATTTCTGTGTTCTCCAATAATATGCTGTTTCCTGGTTGGTTCATCAGGTGCTCTGCTATGGCTGACTTCTCTGTTTGAAGTAGTCTGCACCAAGCACAAATTAGATAAGTAAAACACTGATATTTGTTTTTAAATGATTTACTTTTTTAAAAATCATGATTATTATTATTATTATTATCCTACTTTAGCTCTCTAAAAAGAGACCCAGGCCCTTTCTACACTGCTCCTATATCCCAGGGGCTGATCCCAAATTATCTGTTTATCTCAAATTATCTGCCAGTGAAGACTCATATATCCAGTTTAAAGCAGATAAACTGGGATCAGATCCTGGTATATAGAGCAGTGTGTAGAAGGGGCTCCAAAGTAGCTGACAGCACTAAAAGCAATACTATTAAAAACCGTAAAAACATAGGTAAAAGGTAAAGGTTTTCCTCTGACATTAAGTCCATTCATGACAAGAAAAGCAGATCAGGTGACTGGTAGGTCAAGAGATTATACAGCAATTATCAAAAATATTTGTATTCACAAAGTATCAAGTTGCAGAATAAAAGTATCACAATGGAATCATATAACATGTGACAGTACAATCGAACAGCACAGTGGATGGATTCTCATTGAAAAGGTACATCAAAATCTCAGTAGTTCACAATAGAATGGTAATCTTCAGTAACAATAGGCAATGCAAGTACAATAAATCATAATCCGTAAGGTGAAGTGAAAAGAAACATCTATCTTCTCACAAACTTATCCCAGCTGTGGTATAAGTCATACAATTAATTCAAAGTGTAACGGGGATAAGCTCCGGAGTCCGTGGCGAGTAGAGGACCCAAAGAACGCTGTTGTAACCTTGGACGCGCTGTGCGCATGCGTCGGTTCGTCCGTGGGCGAACCGCAAGGTACGCTGGTCCTTGTAGTCCCGGGAAGACGCTCGTAGGGAACGCGGTGACGCTAGAATAGCTTGCCGCAGGGACTGGTGGTCCTAGTAGTTCAGGTAGCTAACAGGAGCATCTCAGTTGTAAGTTAAGGCTGTCAGTGCAGCGTAGGGAAAAACTGCCCCTGTCCGTCTCACCGTGGTGAGCCAGAACTGAGGGGGGGGGGGTTGCCTGACGGCAAGAGCTCACCCCGAGCCGGCGGGAGGCCGTTTCGTCCTATGGACTTCCTCAGAGGCTTTAGTGATGGGCGTCCTCAATGAAATTCAGTGGTTTCTTAGCAGGCTTCTTCAGTGGCGTGGAGGACGGACCATTCCATAAGCAGGATATCCTGAGGTGTAGCCCCCTGTTTATTTACATTAAGTCAATTCATGTCTGACTCTGGAAGTTGGTGCTCATCTCCATTCTTAAGCCGAAGAGCCAATGTTGTCCGTAGACACCACCAAGTTCATGTGGCCAGCATGACTGCATGGAGTGCTGTTACCTTCCCACTGGAGTGGTACCTATTGAATGAATGAATCTTTATTGAGAGACCATCAGTCATATCAATATATATTACACCAATAAAACAGAATGAAATAAAATATATGTAGGGTAAAATGTAATATGATATAGTCAGATAATCACATGATCAATTCATCCTCATCTGGTAACTAAAATTGGTTTGAGACAGTGTGAAAGCTAATCACTGTCACTTTGGAGTGGATGTGCCCTATCTATCTTCATAGTTCTATAGTGCTAATCCTACTTCCATTACTGATCTTCGTCGCCCCAGCAGTTGGTGCCAATCGAAGCAATAAATCTCTGCCTCCTCCTTTTGGCCTTCACCAAAAAGGAGGCCACTCTTTTTATTATGATGGGATTTGCATGGGATAGGAGCCAGTTAATCTTATGTTGCTCTGCCCAATGTTCCTTGTTTCCCAAAATCGGGCCTAGAAGTTTAGCCCGGTCTATTGCATATATCGGGCAGTTTAAGAGTATATGACTAATATTTTCTACTTCTGGAGCCTCACAGATACAGATTCTATCGGAGTATGGTATTGAGTGAAATCTGCCGTATCTCTCCATTGTCTCCATCTGCTCAAATCTTGCCCTAGTCATGGCGAGCCTTAAATACTTAGGGAGCTGGTGTGTTAGATATTGTGCCCTCTTAAATACATGTTGTTGTACCGATAACCATTTTAGGGATTTGATGTTCGCTAGCCCGTGTATATCCTCCTGTGCCTGTATATCCACAATGCGCTGTTTAACTAACTCCCTGGTACGAGGTGGGTAGCTTCCCTGTGCATTCACCTGTATACCTCGGGTTCTCAGGAAAGTTTCAAGCTGAAGCACCCAGGAAGCGTCCCTAGCTGCCTTGCGCTGTTCTTCTAGACAGATTCTAGGGAGTCTATCGTTGTCTAAGTTGGCAATTTTACATAAATAGTTGAACGCTCTTATTTTTGCCAAACCATTAATTTGCTGCAGGCCCAGTTCCACCCTAACAGCCACCGCTGGAGTCCTGTTGCTCAGCCCCAGAAGCTGTCTGCCAAAGTTTATCTGGGCCTGTTCGATGATTGGCATGGTGTCCAAACCCCAAATCTCAGCCCCATAGAGTAATTGAGGGATTATTTTGGCTCCGTAAACTTTGATCGTAGGTAGGAGGGAACCCGGATATTGATGTTTGGTTAGTCTGAGAATCTGGTTAATGCCTAGTTTTGCTTTGGTGGCACTCCTTGATTGTTGGGCCTTCCATGAGCCTTTTAGCCGAAAAAGTAATTCCTAGATAGGTGAAGGTATCAACCTGCTCAATGTTTTCCCCATCCAGTGTCCAGGAATGCCTTTTGGGTCTGAATGCAAACCTGATAACCTTGGTTTTCGCTTTATTGATACTTAGATCGTTACTGTGTGCATACTGGTTGAATCTTACTAAGGCTCTACGAAGCCCAATCTGGGTAAGGGAGAGAATGACAACATCGTCAGCATATAAGAGAGAATTGATGTGTCTTTGGCCAATCTTAGGCATGTGAAATTGCTGCCCTCTTAGTTTACGTGGAAGATCGCTAACAAAAATGTTGAAAAGGGTCGGTGCTAAGATGCATCCCTGCCTCACTCCTCCCTGAGTGTCAACTTTGTTGGTGAGTGCCCCAGAAGGCATTCGGAGTTGGAGTGCGTTTCCTGTATGCAGCATTTTCAAGAGCTTCAGAAGTCTGGCATCTGCCCCAAGCAGCTTCAATTTCTTCCATAGAAGGGTTCTGTTGACATTGTCAAAGGCCGGAAAAATCTACAAATGCGGCATATAGAACTCCCCCTTCCTAATCTGTGTGCTACTAATATGGTTTAGTATGAAGCAATTGTCAATGGCTGACCAGCCCTCTTTATACCCCGCCTGTTCTTCTGGGAGAATATTCTCTGCCAACAGCCAGGCTTTTAATTTCTCCAGGAGAATTTTAGAGAAGATTTTAGCTGTTACGTCTAACAGATTAATGAGTCTATAGTTCTTAGGGTCAGATTTATCTCCTTTCTTGTATATTGGTACTACTATCGCTTGCTTCCACCCCAGTGGTATACTTAGGTATTGACTATATGTGTAAATAAACCCGCCAACAGGGTTGACCACCAATCAGAGTTGTTCTTAAACAGCTCTCCCGGGAGTGAGTCCTCTCCTGGTACTTTGTTATTCTTGAGCTGATTAATTATTGCTTTTACTTCTCCCCTGGTTATGGGTGGCCACTCAGGAAGCTGTTCCGAACTGACCAGATTCCCCGAATCTGACGGGACATCATTTGTGGTGCTAGTAAACTGAAGCTTGAGATATAGCTCCCATTCCTGTGCGGAAATATGATTGATCTTTATTAATTTCCTCTCACTGAGGTATCCATTTACTGCCCTCCAAAATAGTGCGGGGGAGGAGCTGAGTGGTACCTATTGATCTACTCACATTTGCATGTTTTCGAACTGCTAGGTTGGTAGAAGCTGGGCTAACAGCAGGAGCTCACACCGCTCCCCAGATTTGAACCTGTGACCTTTCGGTCAGCAAGTTCAGCAGCTCAGTGCTTTAATCTACTGTGTCACTGGCGGCTTCATGAAGGGTTAAACATCAAAACTGTTAAAATGAACATGTAAACAATTACAAGGAAAAACTCTTTAAGGTTATTGGTTTCTTTCTTTGGTGTAACAGCTTACTGGGAACAATTTTGCTTCAAAGATACAGAAATATGTCATTTTTTTTAGTTTTACAAATGTATTTTAATGCAGTATTTCCCAACCAGTGTGCCATAATGCAGTATTTCCCAACCAGTGTGTCATCAGGTGTGCCGTGGGAAATTGGCACTCTTTCCCCTCCTAGCAGCCCCCTCACAGGTTTCAAGAAACAAATTGAGCCTCTCCGCTTGGCAATGTTTTTTAAAAACTATTTTACTGGATTTTTTGAGTTGCCCCCCCAGGAACTGTTTATAACAGCTTCATGACATCCATAGTTAACTGGAAGCAAGTTTCACTCAGGGTGAAATTTCACAAAGGTCTGAAGAACAAGCTCTATGAGGAGTGGCTTGAAGAGCTGGACATGTTTAGCCTGAAGAAGAGAAGGCTGAGAGAAGACATGATAGCCATGTATAAATATGTGAGGGGAAGTCAAGCCTGTTCATCGAAACAGGCCCAGGTTTCACACTGAGTGTATAAATACTGTACATTTAAAACATATTAACTATATGTATTCCTGTGTCAGAGTGTCATTTTGTGTCGTTTTGGTTGGTGGTGTGCCCCAGGATTCTGTAAATGTAAAAAATGTGCCGCGGCTCAAAAAAGGTTGAAAAACACTGTTTTAATGTCTTGACTAAGGCTACAGTTAACTTATAAGTATGTTCCACTGGATTTGGTGATTTTTACATCCAAACAAACAAGAACTGTACTGTAGTGTGAAGCTTCTTATTTACCACAATATGCTATACATAAATGTAATATAGGAAGCTGAGAGGAAAGGATTTCCCAAAGCATTCCTAGGTGATGCAATAAACCGGATGGAAGCCGACAGCATTTAGTAAGAAGCCTTGGAGTCGTCTCTGGCTCCCTAGGTGGTCTTGCTTTTCGCTGGAGTCTTTAGATCTTAAGTCTTCTTTGGCCATTATAAATATTGCATATGTGGCATTGTATTATTTAGACAAGTTATATAAAACCACATGGGTGTTATTAATCTATTTACAATCTCCCTTTCTGATAAGACACACAGTTGAAACAGTGTAAGTAGATTACTTTGCCAATGTGACACTTAAAGCCAATTTAGCGCCTGTTATAAATGCACTTTGTTTAATATTTTAGTATTGTGCTTTTCTGGAGGAAAATGTGACGGCTTATGGAAGTCTGCCAGATGGTCCTTTTTTTTTCCAACAGAGGGCAGTGTGTATTTGCGAAATAGCTGATGTTACCCAACGTTTTCGTGATGCTTCTTTCTTCCTTTTTCTCCCTGGATCTGAAGAACAGAAAAGGACACTGCATAACAGTCCTCCCATCAATGATTTCTCTGTCATTGCTGTAGCTCTGAGCATAAATGCCTTTTTATGAGGCGTTTCAAAGATGTGAATGCAAAGGGGACCATCACATTAGGATGTAGACACAATGTACTCTCTTGAAAGGTAGAGAGATTCAATATTGGTATTCTCCTCAAATCCTCCTTCCTCTGCTCCACAGATGATAGGTTATGATTATTAGCCACGGAAGAATCATAATGTCCTCTAGTCAATGTACACAGTAAGCAGTTTCTGTGCTGTTCGTGACTCCTTCTTTTTCGGAATCAGGTTTTGATGTCTTCTTTCTTTCAAATTACAGATTGCATTTCTCTTTCTCAGGACATGTAATCACAGATTAAATGAGTTTTCCGGGCTGTAGAAGATTTTTGGCCGTTCCAGAACCCGCAGCCATAAGGTTTGCTCTTTATGGTTAATTTTTTTTACATGCTGGAAGGTGCCCAGAGCCGGGCGACTAAAATGATCAAGGGTCTGGAGAACAAGCCCTATGAGGAGCGGCTTATAAAGCTGGGCATGTGTGACGACTTGGCTATAAATCTTTGGAGGATTTTAAATCTCTTGGACGCTGCCACCAACCTAAAATATTAATTCTAGGATTTCTTATAAAAATAACAGTTAAACTAGGCTCCAATTCTAATCATCAAAATAAACTGAGAGGATTCTGAGGTACAATCTTCTTCCAGACTGGGAATGTGAGATTGCTGGAACTGGCACACACCGATGGTAATGAGGCACACTTAAGGCTTTCTTGAAAAGTTAACAAAACTGATGTTTATTAAACTAATAAGCAGATCTTATGAGGCCCAAATGCGTAACAGTTATCAATTAAGGTTCAATAGCATGTTGGTTACTAAAGATTACTTTCTTAGATCTTAGTTCCCAAAACAGAACAGTGTAAAAACTTGTCTAACTAAAACTCCCTCACACTAATATTTAAACTAGTGGTGAGTAGCCTTCTACTAACTAACCTAGTTAGTTCACTGAGCTAACACTCAGTCTTCCAGAAGCCCCCTAGCTATAACCTCTATCTTAGAGCTTTCTTATAGCTGGCTTCTCCAGAGAGGTGAGCTAATCTCTAAGCCCTAGAGATTCTGAAAGCCTGTGACTGACTACCTGCCAGCTTTCACACAGAGCTTTCCCTGTCAGTATTCAAGACAACTGTCTTCCCTGACTGCTCACACACAGCTGTGTCAAGAGACTGCTTTCTGTTACAGCTCTGAGAAGAGACTGCTTTCTCTTACAGCTCTGTCAAGAGACTCCTCCTCATCTACACTCTTTCCCCCTCAAACAGCTCGGCTCCTCCCCTGAGCTCTGAGCCACTCCCAGGCAGCTCTCTCTCTCTCTCTCTCTCTCTCTCTCTCTCTCTCTCTCTCCCCCCCCCCCTCCATCTCTCTCTCTGTGTGGAGAGGCTCCAGCCACTCTCCCTTTCCTAGATACTGCATCCTACCAGGGAGCCAAACTGCTATGCTGGTCTCGGCCTAGCATCAAATGGGTGAGTCCTCACAGCATGTTTAGCCTGAAGAAGAGAAGGCTGAGAGGAGACATGATAGCTATGTATAAATATGTGATGGGAAGTCATAGGGAGGAGGAAGCAAGCTTGTTTTGTGCTGCCCTGGAGACTAGGACGTGGAACAATGGCTTCAAACTACAAGAAAGGAGATTCCATCTGAACATTAGGAAACGCTTCCTGACTGTGAGAGCCGTTCAGCAGTGGAACTCTCTGCCCTGGACTGTGGTGGAGGCTCCTTCTGTGGAAGCTTTTAAACAGAGGCTGGATGGCCATCTGCCAGGGGTGCTTTGAGTGCAATTTTCCTGCTTCTTGGCAGAGGGTTGGACTGGATGGCTCATGAGGTCTCTTGCAACTCTATGATTCTATGATTCTAAATGCAGTATATTCCTAGATGGAATTATTTAAAAATGTCCCTTCTGGCTGCATAATAGTCCTGGGCTTATATCTCTGTAGGTGTCTACCATAATATGTTAAGAAGGAAGTTACTGTGCTTAAGTAAGATCTCCAGAACGTAAGGTCAGGCTTGGTGAAATAAAAATCTTTAGAAAGATTCATTTATCCCTAGAAATGACCTGAAATATAGGACAAATCCATTAGCCGTGTTTCCACAGGTTCTGAAGTGCTTAGGTAATTGCAATACTATGCACTTGTTCCGCTTGTTCAAAATATAGGGATATTTTCCTAAGTAAGCTGCCCGGGCAGAAGAAAGGGCTGGCCCACTGGTGGAGCGGGGCGGAGCCAGCCCCACCATTGGGCAGCTGGCTCTGGTGGCGGGAAACTCTCCCACCACCCAGGGGGCTTCTGGGAAGAAGGACCCATCCCCAGGTCATAATGGTGGCGAGAACACCCTGCACCGCAAGACGCTCGGCCTGGTGAGTCAGGCCAAGCCATTTATAGAAACCATGGGTTCGGCTACCTCAACCAATTGATGATTCAGTAATTCTTGCTTTGAAACATGCAGCTTGTGACGAATCACTTGAATCCTCCTTTAGCAAAACAGCAATCACATTCATAGACAATTAGAATTCCAATGAACAGTACCCCATTCCTTTCTTAGTATTTGACGTATTGGAACTAGTTTTTATTCAGTCTTAATTATTTATCCTCTATGTTCTAGAACAGTGCTGTCCAACTGGCGGCCCTGGGGCTGGATCCGGCCCCCCAGCCTGTTGGGCACGGCCCCAGCTATGCCCCCAACCGCCATTTTTATTTTATTTTTTTAAAAAAATTAATTTTTTTTAAAAAAAATGGCGGCCGGGGGGGAGGGGGAGGCAGGGCAGGGAGGAGGAAGAGAGCTAGCTCCTCCTCCCTGCACCACCCCCTCCGTCCCTCTCTCCGCGCCGCCGATTGCATCGGCGCCGGTGAGAGAGGACAAGGGGTGGTACAAGAAGGAGGAAGAGGGCTAGCTCCTCCTCCCTGCACCACCCTCTTCTTCCCTCTGTCGCCGGCGCCGATGCCTTGCAAGGGAGGGGGGTCCACAGCGGCACCCCCTCCCTTGCAAAGCATCGCAGCAGCGGCTGAAGCCAGCGCCGGCTTCTGCGGCTGCCGGGATGCTTTGCAAGGGGAGGGGGTCCCCGGCGGCACCCCTCCCTTGCAAAGCATCGCAGCAGCGGCTGAAGCCAGCGCCGGCTTCTGCGGCTGCCGGGATGCTTTGCAAGGGAGGGGGTTCCCGGCGGCACCCCCCCTTGCAAAGCATCGCAGCAGCGGCTGAAGCCAGCGCCGGCTTCTGCGGCTGCCAGGATGCTTTGCAAGGGAGGGGGTCCCCGCGGCACCCCATCCCTTGCAAAGCATCGCAGCAGCGGCTGAAGCCAGCGCCGGCTTCTGCGGCTGCCGGGATGCTTTGCAAGGGAGGGGGTCCCCGCGGCACCCCTCCCTTGCAAAGCATCGCAGCAGCGGCTGAAGCCAGCTCCGGCTTCTGCGGCTGCCGGGATGCTTTGCAAGGGAGGGGGTCCCCAGCGGCACCCCATCCCTTGCAAAGCATCGCAGCAGCGGCTGAAGCCAGCGCCGGCTTCTCTGCGGCTGCCGGGATGCTTTGCAAGGGAGGGGGTCCCGGCGGCACCCCTCCCTTGCAAAGCATCGCAGCAGCGGCTGAAGCCAGCGCCGGCTTCTGCGGCTGCCAGGATGCTTTGCAAGGGGGGGGTCCCCGGCGGCACCCCCCTCCCTTGCAAAGCATCGCAGCAGCGGCTGAAGCCAGCGCCGGCTTCTGCGGCTGCCGGGATGCTTTGCAAGGGAGGGGGGGTCCCCGGCGGCACCCCCTCCCTTGCAAAGCATCGCAGCAGCGGCTGAAGCCAGCACCGGCTTCTGCGGCTGCCGGGATGCTTTGCAAGGGAGGGGGGTCCCCGGCGGCACCCCCGCGGCTGCCGGGATGCTTTGCAAGGAAGGGGGTCCCCGGCGGCACCCCTCCCTTGCAAAGCATCGCAGCAGCGGCTGAAGCCAGCGCCGGCTTCTGCGGCTGCCGGGATGCTTTGCAAGGAGGGGGTCCCCGGCGGCGCCTCTCTCCCTTCAAGGCATCCCGGCAGCAGCTGAAGCCAGCGAAACTGCCAGCTTCATCTGTGGCTAGGATGCCTTGGAAGGGAGGGGTGCCGTGTGGCTCCTCCCTCTCTCCCAAAGCTTCCCGGCAGCCTGTGGCGGGGCCGGGGGCGTGACCAGGGACGGGGCCAGGGGCGGGGGCGGGCGGCCCCCCAGGTCATCAGTGACCTGGAATCCGGCCCTTGGCCAGTTAGATGTTGGACAGCACTGTTCTAGAACAGTGTTTCCCAACCAGTGTGCCGTGGCACACTAATGTGCCATGAGCAATCATAAGGTGTGCCGTGGGAAATTGGAACCTCCAATACCCTTTCTTCCCCTCCTGCTGAACACTTTTTCTTCTCCACTCGGGCTCCCTTCTTCCCAGCCTCGCTCTGCTTGCTTTACCTCGCTTTGCTCACACTGCCGCTTCTGCGGGAGGGGGGGAGGGAGGAATACGTGATCTGTGCGGGTGCTACTGCACACTCTCGCCCCACGTCTTCCTCCCTCCCCTCCACAGTGCTCTCTGGATATAGGTGAACTACAACTCCAAAACTCAAGGTCAATGCCCACCAAACTCTTATAGTATTTTCTCTTGGTTATGGGAGTTCTGTGTGGGAAGTTTGATTCCATTCCATCATTGGTGGAGTTTAGAATGCTCTTTGATTGCGGGTGAACTATAACTCCCAGCTGTTGAGCAAGACCGTTGTGTGTGTTTTTCTGCCATTCCTGCCAGGATATCTATTTTGTGTTCATCGAAACAGGGCCAGGTTTCACACTGAGTGTATAAATACATTTAAAACATATTAACTATATGTATTGCTGTGTTAGAGTGTCATTTTGTGTCATTTTGGTTGGTGGTGTGCTCCAGGATTTTGTAAATATAAAAAATGTGCCACGGTTCAAAAAAGGTTGAAAAACACTGTTCTAGAAAGTGGTTCTTAACCTGTGGGCAACGGACCACTAGTGGCCTGCAAGGACAAAAATCAGGTCCATGAGCCCACTTCCTCTATTTTATTTTATCTTATTTTATTTCAGCTCCTTTCATGCCATCTGCCACTCCTTTGTCCCTGACCATGGCTTATGTTCTGTATCAGAAACTAGATGTGGTCTATCCAATGCAATTTTCTGAATCAGCATGCCAAACTGAATCTAAAGTTGACCAAAAACTGATTCATAGCCCTTTTGGTACTAATGTTGGAGAATTGTCCCTAGTCAAAGTGGTCCCTGGTCAAGTAGTCACTGGTCAAGTAGTCCCTAGTCAAAAAACGTTTGGGAATCATTTATTTATTTATTTGTCACGTTTCTATACCGCCCCTCTCAGCCCGAAGGCGACTCGAGGCGGTTTACACAGGCAGTCTCTGCCCTCAATACAACACAGCAACAAGTCAACCCCCCCCAGAAAAAAAACATATAATAACAATTTAACAATTAAAAACATACAATTGCAGCCTCAGCGTCATGTTGAAATTAGTTTCCATCACATCGTCGTCATTCCTTATATTTATTTATTTATTTATTATTTGCATTTCTATTCCGCCTCTTCCCGAGGGCTCGTGGCGGGTTACAAGACATACATAGTGATCGGCAGGCAACACTCATGCCGACTCACGAACAAAATAAACAATACTATAACCATAAAAATAACAGAAATGGTACTAGAAGCATCATTAAAACATTAAAAACATTGTTAAAATTACACTACGTGACAAGAACTGTGACATAGAGTCCTAAGTCAATTGGAAGCAAGAGGCGTTATATATCAACCAAAGGCCTGCTTGAAAAGGAAGGTCGTACAGGCCCTCTTGGAAGGGGCGAGCTCCCGTATGGCTCTAGCCTCCTCCGCAGGGCATTCCAGGCCATTGAGCTGCTACAGAGAAAGAGCGCTGCCTAGTTGATGATAGGCGGCAGAGGCGGATCGATGGAATCTCCAGCAAGTTTTGCTCTGCTGAGCGGAGTGATCTCGGGGATCGTATGGGGCAAGGCGGTCCAAGAGGTACGCAGGCCCTAGACCGTACAAGGCCTTAAAGGTCAACACCAGCACCTTGAAGGTGATTCGGTACTCAATTGGCAGCCAGTGCAGTTGCTGGAGAATGGGCGTAATATGCTGCCTCACCGGCACTCCTGCCAGCAGGCGAGCAGCAGCATTCTGCACTAGCTTGAGTTTCCAGGCCAGCAGGGAGTCGAGCTGAACACCCAAGCTCTTAACAATTGACGACGTGTTAATTGCTCGCCGTCCAGAGTAGGCAACCGGCACATCATCGGCCAGGCCGACCAGGCCATAGGATCTCCGTCTTCGACGGATTCACCTTCAGCCGGCTGGCCCGCAGCCAACCAGTCACGGCTTCGAGGCACCGATGGAAACAATCGGGTACGGTATCTGGCCTGCCCTCCATTCGCAGCAGAAGCTGGGTGTCATCAGCATACTGATAACACTCCAGACCAAAGTCGCGGGCCAGCTGGGCCAGGGGGCGCATATAAACGTTGAATAATAAGGGGGAGAGAATGGCCCCTGGGGACCCTACACTAAGTGGGAGCCGCCTGAGACCATCCCCCCTCCACACGCTGTCCCCGATCCCGGAGAAAGGAGGCCACCCATTTAAGGGCAGTCCCCTGACTCCGAAGCGGATAGGCGGTGGGTCAACAATGCATGGTCTACTGTATCAAACGCTGCTGTCAGATCTAACAAGACGAGCAGTGCCGATCCACCCTGGTCCAGCTGGCGGCGAAGTTGGTCTGTAATGGCGACAAGCACAGTCTCCGTCCCGTGCCCAATACGGAAGCCGGACTGGAAGGGATCAAATCCAGCTGTGTCTTCTAAGAACTGCTGCAGCTGATCCGCTGCTGCCCTCTCAATCACCTTGCCCAGGAAGGCAAGTTGGAAACAGGCCGATAATTGGAGGAGCCAAGGGTCTAAATTCGGCTTCTTCAGCAGCGGTCTTACCATAGCCTCTTTTAACCCCCTGGGAAGACTCCTTGCTCAAGGGAGCTATTTAAGATCATGCCCAGGGGCCGCGTAACCCTCTCTGGCAAGGCCTAATAAGCCAGGAGGGGCACGGGTCGAGGAGCAAGTAGTTGGTCTAGCTGCAGCAAGTAACTTATCGACAGCTGCTGCGTCAGCAGTTGGAAACGGGTGAAGGTGGGCCCGCCGAGTGGCGGCGGAGTCTCGAGTTCGCTAACTGTAGCAAAGGTAGCGGGGATATCCCGGCGGAGCGACGAAATCTTGTCGGTAAAGTAGTTCTGGAAAGCCTCGGCTGTCGGAGCCAAACCCCTATCATTTGGGACAGTAGGGATCGCTGTCAGAGACCGAATTATCTTGAAAAGTTGAGCCGGGCGTGAACTAGCCGACTCTATCAAGGAAGAATAATATGACTTTTTTGCTTCCTTGATAGCAAGCTCATAAGCCTTTTTAAACAGCTTATAAGCTGATTTCGAAGCTTCGTCACGGAGTCTCCGCCACACGCCCTCTAGCTGTCTCTTCCTCCGTTTCATCGCCCGCAGGTCCTCGGAGAACCAAGGCGAGCGATTAATCCGAGGGATGAGAGAGCGTCTGGGGCGATTTCATCAAGGGCGGCGGAGAGACTGGCATTCCAGTATTCCCACCTGCCCATCGACGGAATCGCTGGGGGCTCCCATTCCCTTAGAGCATTCAGGAACCGAGTGGGTTCCATAAGTCTCCTCGGGCGAACCATAATAGGTTCGGCACCCTTACCGAGAGGTGAAGCCAGCTCCAGACGGACTTCTAGGACCTTGTGATCCGACCATGGAACCTCTATAACAGAGGCTGGGGTCACTCCAATTCCGGCAGCGAAAATCAAATCCAAGGTGTGCCCAGCCTGGTGAGTGGGACCGGTCTTACACAGTGAGAGACCTAGTGCCTCCATGGTGGACACCAGATCCAAGACTGTCGAGCGGTGTCGGCGTGGACATTGAAGTCCCCCAGAACCATAAGCCTGGGAAACCTCAATGCCCTCTCCGCCACCACCTCCAGCAGCCTGCTAGACTCACCGCCACCGTTGGGTGCACGGTACACCAGCAGGAAGGCCACACTCTCACCAAGGTCCCACACCAGGCCAGAGCACTCCATGCCTGGAATGTTCGTGGGAATCGTCCCAGAATTAAAATTTTCTCGCCTTTGGATGGCAACCCCGCCCCCCCCCCCCCCGCCTCTCTGTCCTCATCTGATAGCTAGCCGTAAACCCAGGGGATGCCAGCTCGTGCAGGATGACCCCGTCTATCCAATTAAGCCTTATATTTCATCAACAAATGCCTGCTCAAATAACCAGGTCTGACTTTCTTGCGAAACATCAGGAGGGAGGGGGCCGTTCTGATGTCTTTAGGGAGGGCATTCCAAAGCCGAGGAGCCACCACTGAAAAGGCCCTGTCTCTCGTCCCCGCCAGTCGCGCCTGCGAAGAAGGCGGGACCGAGAGCAGGGCCTCTCCAGATGATCTTACACATCTCGATGGTTCATAGGGAGAGATGCGTTCGGACAGGTAAGTTGGACCCGAACCGTTTAGGGCTTTAAAGGCTAAAGCCAGCACTTTGAATTGTGCCCGGTAGCAAACTGGCAGCCAGTGGAGCTGGCACAACAGAGGAGTTGTATGCTCTCTGAATGGCGCTCCTGTTATCAACCTGGCTGCTGTCCGTTGGACTAGTTGCAGCTTCCGAACAGTCTTCAAAGGCAACCCCACGTAGAGAGCATTGCAGTAATCTATATGGGATGCAACCAGAGCATGGACCACCGTGGCCAAGTCAGACTTCTCAAGGTACGGGCGCAGCTGGCGCACAAGTTTTGACTGTGCAAATGCTCCCCTGGTCACCGCCGAAACTTGGGGTTCCAGGCTCAGCGATGAGTCCAGGATCACACCCAAACTGTGAACCTGCATCTTCACTGTTCTAGAAAGTGCATCGCAAAAAAAAATAAATAAATCACCCGTTCTTATTTAAAAAAGGATCAACACTAGCTAGTAAGGGAGGAGAAGTTTACCAGACTCTGTGAAACAGTGGGTATTTATTTCAGAAGGGTGAAGCAAGTTGGCATTGTTTAAACATGTCGGACTGTGAATATCACCATTCTCTGCCATTAGCTATGGTGGCTTTGGCTGTTGGGAGTTGCAATCCAGCATTCTCTGTTCATAAACCAAACAGCCAGAAAATGTGTGGAGATATTATGTGCTGTGCAGAAAGTTAGATCAATTTGGAATCAATGAGACTCACACAGCCCAATTTCATAATGTACTCAAACGATGCTCAGGTCACATCTTCTCTGTTCACAATTCAACACATTGAGTGTCAACAAGCCAGAAATCAAGAAAACGAGACTGCTAGTGTCGGATTCTTGCAGACCATAGTACATTTCTTTCTTATTTTCTTTTTCAACTACAGCCTTGAGTCAGTTGAAAGTGCATCGAAAAATCAATATGTATCCTCGATCAGTGATTATAACAATGGATCCTGATAATGCTGTGGGAAGGAGGGCTGTTTTCAAAGTATGAGCTATTATTTCTCTACTAAGATGTCAGCTCTTCCTAACCAGTCATTAAGTAGAGGATGTTACTTATACTTCAGATCTAAGATCTTAAGGACACAAATGTATAATTTGTGTAAATGATCAGAGCAGCACTGAATTAACTGCAATATGTTTGATTTACGGCTACTAAGGAGCGGCCTGTTCTTCCAAGGTTTTTGCATTTTAAAGAAAATGGGCCTTGAATAGTCTAGTAGTCAGAGAGTTTGAGTAGAACTGCTTGTCTCTGATGCCTTTATTAGTTGTGAGCCACTTTATGAGGCTATTTCTATAAAAAACAGTATCAACGTATTAAATATTTAACATTTACTGCCCCTGAATATCTCCATAGCATTGCTCTCAGATTATTGTTTGACCCTAATATTTCAGTGTATTTCTTTACTTTAGATCATGGTGAAAATTGTGGATAGGATTTGTGTGTGTGGCCTCCCTGCCCCCTTCATAATGTGAAAGGTGGTTTAAAATGTATAATCTCTCAGCATTACTTCATGAATGAAGATTCTTAGGAAGGACTCATCCCACGCTTTTTACAAGCACATTGATGACTAAAAAGGCCAATCTGACATAGGCAAGTTCAGTTGCAGAAAGCACAGCAGAAAGTCTCCTTGGGTGATGTTGTTTCCAAGTTGTGGTTCTTTCTGTAGTTTCTCTTCTAGACCCATTTGGCGTGTCTTCTCGAAAGAGGCCGCAGCATTGTAGATAGTGCGTCTCCATGCCTCCCGATGTGAGGCCAGGGTGGACTATTGTTAGTGATCAATCTGGCCGAGCCTGAGGTGTTGTTTCAGGGAGTCCTTATATCTCTTTTTTGGGGCGTCTCTCTTGCGCTGACCCGTGGCGAGTTCACCATAGAGTAGTATCTTTGGTAGGCGGTGGTCCTCCATCCTAGAGGCATGCCCTACCCAGCACAGCTATGTTCTCAATAGCATGGCCTCAATGCTGGTGATCCCTGCTTGCTCAAGGACAGCAACATTAGTCACATAGTCGGTCCAGTGTATATTTAGGATTGTGAGAAGACAGCGCAGATGAAAGCGTTCGAGGAGTCGTAGGTGTTGACGATAGGTGACCCATGTTTCAGACCCATATAGGAGAATAGACAGTACGATAGCTCTGTACACACTGATTTTGGTGCTTTGCCTCAGGTGCTTGTTGCTCCAGAATCCTTTGTGAAGTCTTCTGAATGCACTATATGCCTTTGCTAATCTGTGATCTATCTCTTTATTCATCTTGGCGTCTGAAGAGATGATGCTTCCCAAGTAGGTGAACTGCTGAACGGACTTAAGCACAGATTTGCCTATGCTGATGTGGAGATGATGGTGTTCTTCCTGTGATGCAGACGGGTAGAGAACTTCCGTTTTCTTCAGGCTGACTTCCAGCCCAAACAGCTCTGTATAATATGTATAATAGTCCCTCAAGATATGTCTAGTTATCTATTTAATCTCTGTTTTTCCCCCACCTTCAAAAGCTGGCACCTGAAAAAATTTGAAACTGAAACTATACCTAGCAGTGCTATACGTAGGCCCAGGGATCTGGAATGGCTCAAAATAAGAAAGGGACCCCTCTCAGACCCCTCATAACTGTCCATCCCAACTTTAGATTCAAAAACTGAGTATCTAAAGTGCTTTCAGATTTTATAATAATTATATATACATCCTCCTTTGAAATCCAACTTTGTTCGAGGCATCCTTCTTAGATCCCACTGCTCATATACAAGATGAAATATGAGTAGATATGACTTGTAAGCCGCTCTGAGTCCCCTTCGGGGTGAGAAGGGCAGCATATAAATGTCGTAAATAAATTTTAAAAAAATACATAATGAAATGGGATCCAAATCTAAACACAGAGTTTATTCATATTTCATGTATACCTTATACACATAGCCTGAAGGTAATTTTATGCACAATTTTTGTAATATTTTTTGCATGAACCATGGACTTTTAAACTTGCGTGGATTTCAGTCCACATCGAAAGCCCCATCTACACTGCCATGTAATCCAGCTTTAGAATGCACTTTGAAATTTCAGAATGCACCTTGGACAAATCCTTTGAAGTTCAAACCGAAACTCACAGGACATCCATGATACTACTAACATAGCAGATAACATTTGTAAATTGTAAACTACCTTACAGCATAGGGTTCAGTGGGCTGTCAGGTCAGGGGCAGTCTAAGGTAATTTTAAATGGTAGGCGAACATTATTTTGGCGCCCCCAAAAAACATTATTTTGCCGCCCCCATGTAAAACAAATATACAATTATAATATCACAATACCATTAGTAGTATTATATTGTATCAATGTATATACAATATATTATACTCATACTATATTATATCATAATTATATTATACTACATTACAATATAATTATAATATATTGACATTATAATATAATGTAACATTCTATTATATTATTATTATAAAATAATAAAATTATTTATTTAAATAAAATATATCCTCTACTAAATATTTTTATTACTCCTATAAAACTCAAATAACCCAAAATAAAGTAAAATAAAATATTATATATTACTATTTTGTACAATACCACTATACTGCAATATTGTTTGTAATATTATATGTAATATAAAATATTTCATTATTCCATTGTTATATTGTATTTGTATTATATTGTATGACAATATTAAGCAGAACTGTATAATAATCAACAAGACATGCAATGTAAATGCATCAAAATCAGAATATATTACCTATCACCCAACTCATAATTCATAGGAGTCTCCCATAAGTCCAAAATTAGGATCCCAATGTAAATGTAAATACAAAAACAGCCAAAATGTTCAAATGAGGTCGAATACAGGCAGCGCGGCCTGGACAAACTTGCTCCGAGCTCAACTTCAGCTCCGGAGCAACTCGCGCCTGCGTGAAAACCTCTGCGCGTGCCCAGAAGCGGCGTCGGAGCGCACAAGGCCGAGGTCAAAAAGCAGGCAGCTGCAGCACTGTCTGAGGAACATCGGCAGGGCCAGGATGGCGCCCCATGTGCCCAGGATGGCACCCCCTTCCCAGATGGCGCCCTAGGCGGCCGCCTACTTGGCCTATCTTGTAGGACTGCCCCTGTGTCAGGTGCTCATTGAAACTACTAAACTATTTATTACATTTCTAGTTTCCAGTCACAATAAAAAAAACCAAATACAATTAATGTTGCAGTTATTGGAAATTTATTATTTGCCCATTTTGCTAAAATAGTGCCAATTATTAACTTATTTAGGGGAAAACACATATCTTAAAAGGGACATTCAAAGGTTCTTCCTCAAGTGAAACATGTAAGAAATCTCAAAGTAGTGAAACTGAACTTGGAAATCCTAAGGAAGTTTGCCATTCATCCTAAGATATTTTTTGCACATATCCAACTTATTGACAGATTTTACTTTAAAAGGGTTAGAAGCAAAGGTAGACTTTTATTCTCAGATAAAATATCAGAGAAAGTTTCCAAGGAACCCAATTATTTTGGGGGAAAGCCTATTGTGTCATGTTAGTTTCGTATTTTTTTTCCTCCCAGCAAAAGTACTGGACTTCCACTTCATAGATCAGTGATTCTCAACCTGTGAATCCCCAGATGTTTTGACCTTCAACTCCCAGAAATCCTAACAGCTGGTAAACTGGCTGGGATTTCTGGGAGTTGTAAGCCAAAACACCTGGGGACCCACAGGTTGGGAACCACTGCCATAGATGTACAGTAGGTATCATTTTGCAATATCTATTTAGGTGAGCCTTTACTTGCTTCTACATTCCTCATTATAATATGTTATCTGTTTAATTTTGCATGTGTGACAGACAGGGCCGGAGCTAGGATTTTGATTTTGGGGGGTTGAATCTGAGTGAGAGAGGATCTTCCCTAGCAAACCTTTTGTACTGTTATCCCAATACCCCCATGCATATGGGATATATTGAGCATGGTGATCAGATCATGATATGAATACACACAACAGTTTAAATAATGTACCAGTAAGGCCTTCTCACGGACCACCCTGAGAATTTGGGGGGGGGGGGCTGAAGCCCCTCAAGCCCCCCTGGCTACATGCCTGGTGACAGATAATAAACTATTTCTGTGTGCTGGTGGTACAAAGGCAGTCAGTCATTATTTAGTGGCAAGACCATAATCTGGTTTGCTATTCACTGTGATGTTTGAATGAATGCTCTTTCAAAGCCATGTTTTTCAAGACACGTGTACAGTTGGCTGGCAGTGAGGGCATACTGGCTTATCTGCCACATTGCATTGCATTTTATCACATCATAAACCACTGTAGCAGCTAAGGTCTTAGCACAATGCAAATGGAACATGACACAGCTTGTGAACATATTTTAAATGTTTCATTAATACATATGCCTCCTAAAAAGCAAATTGTTCTATAGTGAAGCTTGGAAATCATTGCCTTTTTGAACTTGCTGGCCACCCAAACTCAGAAAGGGCATGATCTAGCCCAAATAATGAACTCCGGGGCAGGGCCGTAGCCAGGATTTTGATTGGGGCTGAGTTTGGTTCGGGGGCTGAGACTGGGTGGAAGAGGGTCTACCCTAGCAAACCTTTTGTATTGTTATCCCAATAACCCCAGTAATGTGGGATATAATGAGCATGGTGATCAGATCATGATATGAATAAGCATAACAGTTTAAATAATGTACCAGTAAGGCCTTTTGGTAGACCACCCTGAGAATTTCGGGAGGGGGCTGAAGCCCCCTTAGCCCCCCTGGCTACATGCCTGCCCCGGGGGGAGGGGGGAGTGAGAATATTCTAGAACAGCATTTTCTCAGCTCTTGTCCTCGAAATATTTGTACTACAAGTCCTATGAAACCCAATAAGTGTGAGTAGTGGTCTATGATAACTGTAACTGTAGTTCAAAGATATCTGAGGGTTCCATGTTCAGAAAAGCTGTTCTAGAGGAACAAGATCCATGCCACCAAAGACTGAGCTATGGAAGTATGGAAGCAGGGCAATTCTGCAGTTCTTGGTATTGCTGTTTTGGAGCTTAGCAATGCTTTTTTATTAGATTACAACACTCAGCCTATCATGGGATTGGCCATGTCGACTGAATTATCCAGGGTACAGTAGTTCTCAGCTGTTCTATCTTCTATTATTTATTTATTTATTATTTATTTACTATACTTTTATACCTCCCCTCTCAGCCCGAAGGTGACTTGAGGCGGTGTACAATGGCAAACGAATGGCCATTCTACACTTCTTTCCTTTGTTTAATTAATGTTAATTACAATTAATGTTAATTGTATTTTAATGTATTTTAATGCTGTATGTTTTTTGTTTTTATATTGTATTTTATTATGTTGGCATCGAATTGTGCCTTTTGTTAGGCCGCTCTGAGCCCCCCCTCGGGGGTAGAGAAGAGCGGGGTAGAAATGTTGAAAATAAATAAATAAATTTGTCAAAATATTTAGCTCTGGTTTTTACCTTTTAATGTTGCCATATCTTTCTTTTTGAGAACTCCCTGATTACAGGAATAATATCTCATGAGCTTCTAGGGATCTCTTCACACTAACCTCCCCCCTTCATTTTGTTGCATTTTGCTGGCAATCTCCAGTGGGAGCAGAAGATGTGTGGGGTGCCTCGCACCACCCTGCACACCTTCTCCCATCAGATGGAGGCATTAGGACAAGGCACGTTGATTCCCTGTGCCTGTCCCTATCAGACAGGGAGAGGGTAGCAACGTGCGTTGCTGTGTTGGCCTTTCCCCATCACATGGGGAAAAGACCCCCAAATGTGCGTAGTACCATAGGAGCTATCCAAAGGCCACTTACCTTTCCATCATGGGCAAGGAAGCATTGCAAGATTCCCTATCAGACAGGGAGAGGGCAGCAACGTGCGTTGCTGTGTTGGCCTTTCCCCATCACATGGGGGAAAGCCCCCAAAATGTGTGTTGCTCCATAGGAGCTACCCAAAAGCCACTTACCTTTCCATCATGGGCAAGGAAGCATTACAAGATTCGCCACCTTGGGGATGAATAGGGTAGGGCCAAGCCAGTGTTGTCTGATGGCGCTTGGCAGGCCCCGTACCCGAAGAGGAGCAAGGATTCAAAAGCCCCAAATATGATAAGGTTGTAAGTCATTGTTTTGTTTTGTTTTTCATTTCTGAGATCCTCCTTTGTTTGAGGCATTTTTCTTAGATCCCACTGCTCATGTACAAGATGAAATATGAGTATCTAAACCAACAGAATCCATAAACTTTTGCCCATCAGTGAGACACTGAGGCAGCTCAACCAGTTACTGGTAGAGACTTCATTATCATCATGAAATGTTCATACAATGGAAGCAAACCAGAATGTCTGAGTTTACGATAGCAAACTGGAAATGTTTTCTGTTATGACTATAGAATACAGCATCTTATCTCTTCGATTTCTCCAACAACAATGGCAATCATAATACATGAGATGTTGTGGAATGCCATCAGGACCTTAGCTGTATAAATCAAGGCAGTAGCCTAGGGCGCTGTAAGACTCGATTCATGTGGAAAGGCTCAAGCTTTTGATGCCATAGGCACAAAAGATATGACTCTCTTGAGGCATGCCTTGCCTTATGCAAGACAAAAAATAAAATAAAATAAGTATTTCAACAATGTAAGGCTAAATTGTGTTCTTCAGTGTGGAAAATTCATGCCACTAATTACTGATGCTCTGTGTCAGTCAACCTGCTCAAAGGAAATGGAAGTTTCTCCAATCAGTCTTCAGAGACAAACCAAGCAAAATGGTTTCTTATAGGTCTTCAGAACAAATAAGAAAGGTTAGCTGGCATAGGGGTGAGAAATGTAGTACAATAGGATTAATAGTTACTTATAATATAGTAATTCAGTAAGTTGTTATTGAAACAGATATGGAGCAGACTAACAGTGAATTGAACTGTGAATTAAACTTAATTTAAATAACATAATTTAATATTTTAAATAGCTACTTTGCATCTTTTTTATGATGTATTGAATTTTTAAAACTGGATTTGTTGTTCCTTTTTAAAGTTTTAGTATTGTAAGCCACTTTGTGTCCCACATTGGGAAAAATAAAATATATCAAATGAATGAATGAATAGATATTTTTCATACTAATTTGCCTATCTTTGGCCAGGTTGATATAAGAATCAGTACCCTACTCCTAGTCCACTCTGGGACTCAGACTCATCCAATACATTAGTTTACAAACAATTCAGAAGAAAAAAAAAAGGAAATGTCATTGTGGGCGAGCCCCAGAAAGAGCCCATCTGTATCCTAATTGGTTTGACCTGCAGCAGGGAGTTCCAACGTTCCTGCACATGTGGTCTGGCATCTCTAGCACCAAAGGCTGGGATTTGGCATCAAAAGACCTCCAGCCATTTCTACCTCTCTGTTTTCTTGCCTCACTTGACCTGAAGCCATTGACTCTTTGCGCACAGAGTTGCATGTGGACAGGCCAACAGGGGCAAGACCTGAGCGGTTTGGGAGACATAGTTTTCCAAGGACTTCCATGTGTTTGGACTCTCCTCTGGCCATTAACAAAAAGAACTTTTTTCTCTTACAGTTTTTCCAAGGACAGTGATGGACTTTCCCCAAAGCATATGGATTTGATGCTTTTCAAGATCATATGGAGTTTCTTTCTACTCCCTGCATATGAAATAATTATGAGATATTGCTGATATTCCCCTGAGACACTCCTGTGTAATTTTCCTACATGTTTTTTCCTCTCCCACATGTCTTTTTAAAATGTGAAAAAATGCCACATGTTTTGTGTGGACCAGCTGTTGTTTTGAGACCAGGATGAAACCACATTCCTGGCTGCACCCTTTAATCCAATCATTGAAACAAATTTGCATGACAGAAGACTCTTTCTGGTTTGGAGAAGTTTCTTCTTTCCCTTCTCCCCATTTTTGAAAGACTCCTTTTGTTTTTTAAACACTGGACCCTCTGAGATTAGCCTCATCCCGCATTTATAGAACCTATGGCATAACTATATTTCATATTTCCTAACGGGCTGTCACTGTTGGCCTTGGAAAACAACACATAGCTACAGTTATTTCATTTATTTACCATCCAGAAGACTAAAAACTCTCATGGGAAATCTACATGTGGCCCTTTTGTCAACAAGGAGGGTCTTTAGGGACAAATTCCTGTTTCTCGCCAAGAACAAAATAATTCCTTTGGCTCGAAGGGTCAGGGGCTCAGAACTTCATTTACATATGGACATGATGTAATCAAGAAAACTCCAGCTGCTCTTTGTTTTGAACACATTCCTGTCCCTCGCTTCCCATCTGCCAGGGCAAAAGCGGCGCTGTTTCACGGTTGGTTCCCGCTACAGCTGGCTTCCAAGGTTCCAACCAATCATCATGAAGCCTACAGCATGCAGGGGTGGGAAAGTTTGAATTTGACAGTTCTGTAAAGTGTATAAAAATGGCATATGTTTGAATGTAACTTTATGACTGCTTTGCAACAAGGAAACTGCAGTGGTCATCCTTCTCAGCTGACAAGAGTAAAAGCTTCAGTGGCATCTTCTTCCAGACTTCTTTGGTGAGATCATTTGCGAAAAGGGATTTTTAGGTTGCTTTTTAAAAACTCACCTGAGGTTTTTGCTGAAATCCTCACTTTAGGGGTACTTCTGGGCCTCTGCCCCCTATGGGCCAGGCTGTTCTAAATATTTCGGTAACATCATATCCCTGCATTGTATATTTAGTGCCCTCCACTATTCCTCTCTCTTAATTGTAGTTTGAAGGTAGTACCTCAAACAGCATACCAATGAACTATTTATCAAGTATCACCAAGTCAGTAAGGCTTTGAGTATGGTCCTAGTGAGAGCAGTATTTCTGCTATCTAAAGATTTGCCTCCCCAAGCCTGCCAAGGCTGTTCACCAGAATGGTTTCCACCAGAGGAAAATGGTTAAGAGGAAACATGGAAACAATGGAGGTGAAAAGGCTGCAAGCCACATTAACACTGATAAAATAATCAATCTTCAAAGCATCCAATGTATAACTATCATGCAGACACCACTGCTTCAAGATATACTGATGAGCATGAGGTGGATTTAAAAGAGACCTATATAATCATGGAAATGTACCCATCAGTGGTTACTAGTAGGCATAATAGGAAAAAAAATCCAGTAGATCAAGGCCAGAATCTTGTATGAATGTTGGTGGAACATACATATTATATGGCAGGCTGTGTGATTACAGAGTATTGACTCGAAACATCAAGGTGTCGAATTTAATTGTAATTACTGTTATTTTAATTGTGCACACAGTAGTGTAGTGCTGCCGGTGATATGACAGAATGCACACTTTGTTGGAGCAACCTATTACTGTGAGCAGTAGAAGCCATAGTGCCCAAGTACAACTATTATTTAGTGCTTTAAAAAGTGCAAGTTGAAGTGCAGAAGGTACATGAAATTCAGACCTGGATACACAAAATTATCACATATCATATACAGGAAACTGGACCTCTCACTGCTACATCAGAGGCACTCCAAGCGGCCAGCTTCTGGTCAAAGGACATTTAGCATAATGCCAAGTTTTAAAACTTTGTGTTTTTAAATGCATTTTAACTGTACCTTCAACTCACTTCTGACACAATAAATAAAAACTCGATAAAGTAGATTATGCCAAGCAATAGTGGTTTATCAAAGAAATTGCCCAGTGAATTCCAAAGCTGAGACCATTTTAACCTCATTGTTTCTTGTCTATGTGTAGCACTTTCAGTGATATCACATTGGCTATAATTATGACAAGAATAGACAAAATGTGTGTGTGTGCATGCACTGTATAGGTGAAAAAAATTCTTATTTGACTGCAATTTGGATTGATTTGGATGATGTTTTTAACCTGGTGAACTGTTTTAATGTATATTTATATTTATGTTTAGGTATTTGTGTTTAATTTTGTGTTTATATTGTGTCGGCATTGAATTGTTGCCTGTTGGTAGCTGTCCTGAGTCCCTCCTTGGAGGTCAAGAATGGACAGGGTATATACATGTTCTAAATAAATAAATACACAAATACATAAATAAATAAATAAATATCACATTCAAGGAAATAGCATAGTAGTAAAACAGTGGTTTAGGAGAGGTAAAAATACACACCAGCTCTAAGAATCCTTGGAAAACAAAGCATTGAAAAGATGCAGTCACCCATGTAGGAGGTAAGCTGGACAAGGCAGATGAGAAAAACCACATTCCCATTGTCATCTGCGTTGTCCCTGCTTCTGAAGTCTAGAGTTTACTTTTTTGGCCAACAACTCCTAGAATCCCCCAGACATTATTTCCACTGTTGTAGTTGCCCCCCTTTCCCAAATTACTTGGCCATGGTGGTCTACACCTTAGTTACCTGTAGACTGGACTATTGTAATGCACTCTACATGGGGCTTCCCTTGAAAATGGCCTGGAAACTTCAATTGGTCCAATGTGCAGCAGCCAGATTAATAACTGGAGCAAATTACAGAGAACGGTCAACCTCCCTGTTTAAGGAGCTCCATTGGCTGCTATTTATCTTCCAGTCCCAATTCAAGGTGCAGGTCATCACTTATAAAGCCCTAAATGGTTTGGGACCCACCTACCTTCGTGACCACCTCTCCGCCCACAAACCCGCTCGGTCCCTTTGTTCCTTGGGGAGGTTCTCCTTTCGCCCCCTCCATTGTCACAGATTTGACTTGTGGGAACAAGGGAGAGAGCCTTCTCCTCTGTGGTCCCTTGACTTTGGAACGCATTGCTTAGCGAGATTAGGTTAGCCCCCACCCTGGAAACTTATAAGAAGAACCTCAAGATGTGACTTTTCCGTTGCGCTTTCGGAGAATGATCTCACATATCCTTTTGTCATTCTCCCCTAAAATGGGCGTTGTCACATTGCATTGTCTTTGAACCTCCCCTATAAATATACATGTTTTTAATCTTATCTCATCCTTAGTTTTTTATCACTGTATTTTGCACATGTGGCCCACTCTTTTTATTTGATTTGATTGTTTTATTCTACTTGAAATGTTGTTTTATGTTTTTTATGTTATTGTATTGATATGTATCTCTGGGCTTGGCCTCATGTAAGCCGCCCCAAGTCCCTTTTGGGGAGATGGTGGCGGGGTACAAATAAAGATGATGATGATTATTATTATAAATTAACATTTCCAAGCTCTGAGGACTTCTAGCTCTCTGGCTCACAGCGGATTGATGTGAGAGAAAAATATTTTCTCAGGCACCCAAGTTCCACACTGAGATAAATGTATGTGGTATGTGGAGTGTTTTGAACACTTGAACATCTCTCTCTCTCTCTCTCTCTCCTCTTTTGCTCACCCCTCCAAGTATTATTATTAGCTTTGCAAGTTTCAGAGCTAAGCCCCTTCCACTGACAAAACAGGTTGCAAGGTTAAGCCCTCCTCAAATTGAAGTCTGCTCCTAGCCCAATAAGGCTTTGATTTAATAAGTGTCTCTTTGCCTTGAGGCAGCACATCCACTGCTTGCAAAAATACATTCTGGGACTTTCACCATGGACCCTTATTTCATTCAACCAAGGAATGTCCCAAGGAACAAGGGGAGCATAATTGCGAGCATCGCTGATAAGATGGCAGAAGATGCCGAGTGGTACCAAGTCTGGTTCAAAATATTTCCCTATCTTAGATAGAGCTGTAAATGCCCTTCTGAGTTTCCCTAAGTCAAGGCTGGGCAAAATCACCTTCCCCTCCCTGGCAGTAATAACATGGCCATATAGCCCCCAAAAAACTACAACAACCCACATTCAGTAATAAGAATACAAAAAGACTAGTAATTCACCGCCCCAGAGAGCTGTCTCACTCTGCTGAATGGTCGGGCCAGTTGTGAGTTTTTTACACTGCTGCTTTTACACACATATTTGGGATTCAGAATATAGACATTACAACCATAATCATCCGTCACAGTTCACAGCAGCATAATGCAAGTTTTAATTTATTTTTAACCACCTCCCTGCTTTCTGCATATTTCAGCACTGTAGCTCAACCGTGGGTTTTCTTTCCAATTCCATTTCAAGAGACTCTTCACTGAGTTCATAAACACAAGCTACAGGTGATATATTTGCATGTACAAACTACATAAAACACTGTCTGTGAGGAGCTATGCTAATGAATTTCCAAAACCAAGATTTTGCCCCAGTCCTATCAAGATTGCAAGCTTTAATTTGGTCAATTAAAAGCTTAATTATGTTTAATCAGTAGGAAAGATATACTTTTGTTATTTTTCCCCTTTTTGTTTCTGAGCCTTCATTATAACAGCAGAATGAAGCATATAATATTAAACATGCCATTCTCTTCGAGAAATCATCTTTAAAAATTACTTTTTACAGGGTTGTTGTAGGTGTTTTGGGCTATATGGCCATGTTCGAGAAGCATTCTCTCCAGACTTTTTTCTGTAGCGTTCTCCTCACTCCAGCTTTTTCCCATTCAGTTTTACCATAGCAGTCTAGGACCTCCATTTGAACTCTATGGCTTTTCTTGATTCTGAACTCTTCCTTCTCCTCTCCGTGCTCTTTTCACTCCTGCTGCCCTTATCTCAGCAGTTCTTATGTTCTTCTACTCTGTCCTTCTATCTAAACCCCCTTCCTGGGTGTTTAAATCGCTTTTTTCGTCAGTCCTCCAGCCCCTCTAGGAGTCCTGATCTGGATCTCTCTATGGTTTCCGGCTCCTTTTTCACTTCCTGGAGGAGGCCCTTCACTCTAATTAGGCTCCAAGCATGGAAAGACCTCGATTTGACTGTGAGTTATGTCTGCAAAGCTATTTTGGAGGGGGAAATTTTCCTGTTTGGTGGGCATCCAAATAGTTACTAATCTAATGAAAATTTGGGCCCAGGGGGTGCGGAAAAGAAAGTCCACTTCCGGGATTGGCCCTGCGAATCGTATAAACTTGAAAGTCCCATACATACAAATCCCTTCCGATTACTTTTCATTTTCATAACTTTTTTCTCATGCCTAGTATAAATGGCAAGCATCCTCAGAGGTTGTGAGGTCTGAATTCACAACCTCTGAAGATGCCTGCTATAGATGCACGTGAAACATCAGGAGAGAATGCTTTTAGAACATGCTCATAATAGCCCGAAAAAACTACAACCCAGTGATTCCGGCCATAAGAACATAAGAACATAAGAAGAGCCATGCTGAATTGGGCCTCAGCCCATCTAGTCCAGCATTCTGTGTCACACAGTGGCCGACTAGTTGTACACGGGGATCTCTAGCAGAAAAGAGGGCAAAACCCTCACCTGCTCCCGACCCCCCACAACCAGTGCCCGGGGAAATCCTGCCTGCCTCAATCAACACAGAGGTGGCACTTGGATGTCCATTTCAGTAACTACTGATTCCCTTGGTATCCATGAATCTGTCTAATCCTGCATTGAAGCTGTCCAGGCTGACAGCTGTCACAACCTCCTCTGGAAGTGAATTCCATAACCCAATGACCCTCTGGGTGAAGAAATATTTCCCTTTATTAGTCCTAACTTTCCTACCTTGGAGCTTTAGGGAGTGCCCCCTAGTCCTAGTGTTGTGTGACAGAGAAAATATTTTTTTCTTTATTCACCTTTTCTATCCCATGCATGATTTTATACACTTCGATCAAGTCACCTCTTAACGCCGTCTTTCAAGGCTGAAAAGACCAAGGCGTTGCAACCTGATTTCATAAGGAGCTGCTCCATCCCTTGGATCATTTTTGTTGCCCTTCTTTGTACCTTTTCTAGTTCCGTTATATCCTTCTTAAGGTGCGGTGACCAGAATTGTACACAGTACTCCAGATGTGGCCTCACCATAGATTTGTAGAGAGGCAATACAACATTTGCCAACCTATTTTCGATTCCCTTCCTGATCATGCCAAGCATAGAATTTGCTTTTTTCACTGCTGCAGCGCACTGGGTTGACATCTTCATTGAGCTGTCCACCAAAACCCCAAGATCCCTTTCCTGGTTTGTCTCAGAAAGCTTTGATCCCATCAGTTGATAAGTGTATTTGGGGTTCTTTGCCCCGATGTGCATGACTTTACACTTGTTTAGGTTAAACTGCATTTGCCACTTTGTTGCCCATTCACTCAATTTTGAGAGATCTTTCTGGAGCTCTTTACAGTCAGTTTCATTTTTAACTACCCTGAACAGTTTAGTGTCATCTGCAAACTTTGCTACCTCACAATTTACTTCTACATCCAGATCATTTATGAATAAATTAAAAAGTAATGGTCCTAAAACTGAACCTTGGGGTACGCCACTTCTCACCTCTTTCCATCCAGAGAAGTGTCCATTTATTACCACCCTTTGTTTCCTACAGTTTAGCCAGGTTCCAATCCAGGACAAGACCTGTCCTCTGATTCCATGGCTGAAGAGCTTATTTAGGAGCCTTTGGTGAGGGACTTTGTCAAAAGCCTTTTGAAAGTCAAGGTAAACAATATCAATTGGGTCCCCTTTATCTATGTGTTTATTTACACCCTCAAAGAATTCTATCAAGTTAGTAAGACATGATTTGCCTTTGCAGAAACCATGTTGATTTTCCTTCAGCAATGCCTGTTCTTCTATGTGCTTAGTAATTTTTTTCTTTAATAATGGTTTCCATCACTTTGCCTGGAACTGAGGTTAGGAACTGGCTTATAATTTCCTGGATCACCCCTGGATCCTTTCTTGAAGATCGGAGTTACATTTGCCTCCCTCCAGTCCTCGGGTACAGTGCCTGATCTTAGAGAAAGGTTATATATTTTGGTTAGAATTTCAGCAATTTCACACTTGAGTTCCTTAAGAACTCTGGGAAGCATCTGGCCCTGGGGATTTGTTGACATTTAGTTTAGTAAGGCATGTGAGAACATCCTCCTTGTTTATCTCTATCTGGCCATGAAAGCCTTCGACAATACATTACTTATTACAGTTTTCTCAGTTTCAAAACTGTTGGACAGATAATGCTGTGTTTGTTAGGACAATGAAATCTACTGCAGGGTTAAGTAAGTGATGATGTGGCACAAATGGTACTGGCTACAGAAGCTGAGTTATGAGCATGTGACAGGAATGACAAGTTTTACATCATTTCCTTTTGTCCCTGGGCATGACGGGAAACCAGTGAGTGTATATAATGAGTGGACATGTGCTCAACCCCTTCTATTTTCCTTCTCTCTTGCCATGATGCCTCCATGAAGATCTGTAAGGAGGACGATTTCATGCCATCTTGATCTATGTGTTATGATTATCGTGAGTATCCTGATGAAGCCTATAAATAGCCGTTAAATGCAACAAGCCAAAAATAAAGCCTTCAAAGTAATTTTGGATGAAACTGAAAGTTCCAGGGTTTCATTAAAAGATAAGGTTAAGGAGCTGCACTGTATTTTACTCTGCTAATTGCTAAGCTGCTGATAAAAGACTCTGTTGATGTTTGGCTACGTTGATCTGCTTGCCTTGGAACTTCCGTCCAAGCGCAGAGTTCAGGTGGCAATAATTAGAAGTTATAAATTATGTGCTTAACAAGCAGGATTGTTGTGATTGTTGATCCAAACCTATACTAACAATAAAATGAGCTGAAATCTTGGGATATTAATATTTCTACTTGTTTTCAGACAGGGACACCAATTTCAGGGCATGTGGCACTGTAGGAAAATAAAGTTTGATTTTAGTATGGCTTTGAAGCCACTCTGTCTTCCAGATGTTTTGAACATTATCTCCCAGAAGTCCCAGCCAATGTGCAGGATTTCTGGGAATTGAAATCAAAAAGATAGGGTGGACTTAAAGATAAGAAACACTGCTTTAACATTTGGATGCCCATCTCCAACTGGATTCAATGTTCTCTGAATCGATGGGTAAATGTCTACCCTTGGGCTATATAGTAGGGCTGTTTCCGAATTTCGGATACTTCCGAATTTCAGAAGTTTTTGCCTACTTCCAACTTTTGAAGCAATTTCGAGAGCAGCCCTCCCTACAGGAATTCCGAATGCTGGAATTCCGAATTTCAGATGTCATTTCCGAATTTTCTTGCTGATTGCTCATTGGCTGATGGCTAACAGCTGACTCTCCTTTCTGCTGATTTTTTTGCTCATTTTTGAAAGCGGATGCCATTTTGGAAGACTTCCGAAGACTTCAGAATTTCAGAAATACTTCCGAATCAATTCCGAATTTTTTTCAAAAAAAATCGGAAGTCTATCACATCCGAAGCTAAATCGCAATCAACATCCAAAACGACTTTTGAAGCACTTTTTAAAATTTGGAAACAGCCCTACTATATAGTTCAGTTTCAGAATGCAGCTTAACTGCAGTTTAGGCTCATGTTATTCAGTACAAATAGAGGGAGAAAACGTGGAGGCAGTGACAGACTTTGTATTTTTAGGTGCAAAGATTACTGCAGATGCAGACTGTAGCCATGAAATCTGAAGATGTTTACTTCTTGGGAGGAGAGCAATGATCAATCTTGATAAAATAGTGAATAGTAGAGACCTCACGCTGGCAGTGAAAGTCTGCATAATTAAAGCAGTGGTTTTCCCCATACTAACCTATGAATGTGAGAGCTGGACCATAAGGAAGGCTTAGCGAAGGAAGATAGACGCTTTTGAACTGTGGTGTTGGAGGAAAATTCTGAGAGTATCTTGGACTTCAAGAAGACCAAACCAGTCCATACTCCAGGAAATAATGCCTGGTTGCTCACTGGAGGGAAGGATATTAGAGGCAAAGATGAAGTAGTTTGGCCACATAATGAGAAGACAGGAAAGCTTAGAGAAGAAAATGATGCTGGGAGAAATGGAAGGAGAAAGGGCAAGATGGATGGATGTTCTATTTTTAATATGTATTCTATTATTATTATGTTATTTTGTGCTGTTTATTTTATTTTGTATTTTATTGTGATGTAATTTTGTGTTGCTTTGCATTTTATTTTGTTGTATTGTATTTTCGGGCTTGGCCTCATGTGAGCCACCCCGAGTCCCCTTTGGGGAGGTGGTGGCGGGATATAAATAAAGATTATTATTATTATTATTATCATCATCCTTTAAGTGACTGGCTTGACCTTGAACGAGCTGGGGGTGGCCACAGCCAACAGGGAGCTTTGGCGTGGGCTGGTCCATGAGGTCACAAAGAATCGGAAGCAACTAAATGAATAAACAACAAACAATTCAGTACAATGCAGTTAATCTGAGAACTGGGCTATATGGCAGTGTAGATCTAGCCCAAGGCAACATCTTTGGAGCTGTATAGGCATTATTCTAGAATTACTTATGCTATTTGTAGAATTCCTCTACATACCTTGCAAGCAATTTCAAAAATGAAATGGGTTGAGGAGATTTTTAATATTTCAATGAAAAACATGCTAATTCCAGCCAAAGAGAGACGGTTCAGCTTTCCAGACCTTCTTACACACCACCAGGTATATTTGTTTTCTTATATTAAGTTTTGGACATATACATTTAAAGTAAGTAATCCCCTGTGGTCAGCCTTCAAATCTTAATTTCTATTCACATAGCACTTGGTTCTCACTTTAAGGGGAGGGAGGGGGAGGAAACTGTTTTACTAACTGTGAGGCAAATATTATGTTGTAAATTGTAAATTGCAATTTGACCTGTATGGTCATCTCAAGTTGACTTTATGGGAGAATCTAGATTTGAAAATTGTTATGGAACAATTTTTATGGAAGGTATTATCTTTAGGGAAGATAATAGCATTGTTAGCTTAAATCAAATATGTACTGCTGCCATTTTAAAGGAGCACTTTAAACTACTTCTACCGGTAGGATTTACAACTGAAACATTTGTTGCTATGTAGATTTGGGCCTGCATCTTTAAGTGCATCTGAAGATCTCTTAATACAGTACTCAAACCAGCAATCTATAATTATTTCTGTTTTCTATAAATAAATATGGCATGCAAGAAAATCGGAATATATAATTCTGACTAATCAATGACCATCTGCTTTAACATCAATAACTATAGATCTCTGACTGTGTCAGCAGAAATTACTCTTTTGGGTATATTGGTTTCCACAATATCTCTTCAAAAATGGACTTTCTAAATCAGCGGACCATTGGAGACATTATATTGCTGATTCTTCCTTAGTGTACCATGTTTATGTGTGTTTTAGGGTTCTCTTATAGCAGCTACATTTTGGGGGAAAGTCATCAGTAAATTTGGTTTTGGAAAATGTTAATATTTAGAGACGTGTGCGTTCTTTTGAATTAATTGATGGTTTCTTGGAAATTAACAAAAGGCCAATCAATGGAAGTTGTTTTTTCATGACTTCTTGACTGCTAAAAGTAACACAATCGATAGTTACCGTCAGTAATGTTTTTTGGGAACATAATTGTAACCGATATCTCGTTTGATTGTACTTTTTTTTTAAAAAAAAAAGGTTCTTTCTCTGCTATTGGTTTAAATGTGAGGAAATGAAACTTTAAGGATATAGCAGAAATGGAGAACCAGTATAATATCAGAATGTGTTGTTTGCGACATGGAATGCAACTGTAATTAGCCTAGCAAACACAGGCAGTCCCCAAGTTAGGAACAAGATAGTTTCTGTAGGTTTGTTCTTAAGTTGAATTTGTATGTAAGTCAGAACAGGTACATTTTTAAAGTGTAACTCCACCCCCCCCCAAACCTTTTAGCTTTAGATAGCACAGGGAAGGGTTAACTCCTGTGGTGTTTGTTTTGCTGTCTGTGCCCCTGTTCAGAAGATTTCATCTCACTTTCTGTCCCTGTGAGAAAATTGGCTTGTTGTGAAAGCAATTGATGATAGAGCTTCAGTGGAGACACCTTTTCCCTATGATGACTTTTTTCAGGAGGGACTTTCCCTTCCTTAGGGGTAGATTTCTCTCACTTCCTGTTTTCTCACCCCAGTTCTTAACTATGAGTCTTTTATGAGTTGGATGCTTGTAACTGAGGGACTGCCTGTATGACCAATGGTGAAAGATTACACAGCACCAGTAGCACCTAGAAAGCCACACATTCCTCACCCTTTGAAATAGGCATGTTGATAGATGTGTCACTGAAAAAAAAGACAAAATAAGAAATGTGCACCTTTTTGTACACTGAATCACGGAAGAAACCAATTGAACACCATTATCTTCAGGTAGAACCTGGAAGGACTCAACCAATTTATATAGGTTATTAAAATTGTGTGTGGATGGGCGACACCCCTCCTGTCAACATACCCTACAGATGACATGAACACCGAGCTGAGAAGAAAATGGCCACAACTTGTTTATTGATTACAGGAACAAAAAGGGGTTGGCTGCCAGGCATGGGTTCTGGATCATGATCGGTCAGCCCGCTGCTGACCAATACCGCTATATACATCAGAATGCCACTGGTACAATACAGGACTATGTTACATGGCACCCCTGGGTACCACCGGACGTTCCGCCCCTTCTGCTAGGGGGGAAAAGAAGCCACATCCAGGGCCCATGCCACATGTCAGCCAAAGTTGTGACGAATTAACAATAACCAAACCAATGTAAACAGAATCAAAACACAAAACAGTTATACAGGGTGGGTGGGATGGCAAGTTGAAGCAGGCACTGTGCCTGCAAGTGCCCAGGACAGCCCTATAAGGGCTGCTGAGTGGAAGGGAAGGCTGGCCCTGGCCAATCACAGGGTCGAGCAGAGCCAACTGCTGGTTGGCCAGCCAGACAACTGGTGGTTAAATTTCCCATGGCAAAGGAGGCTTCTGGGATGGAGAAGCCCCCTGCCACCATCTTGGCCAGCGGGAGAGCGCCCCCCACTGCAATGAGCCTTGCCCGGTAAGCCGGGCAATGCATTTATTGGAAACGCCTATGTGTTGATTAAATCATTGAATGTTTTGACTTCTGTTTTTCCATTTATCTCCATAGGAATGGAAGTGATAAACAGCATGTAGCAGCACTTTTGATGTCCTAAGTTAGACTACAAGGCTTGACTATTACATTATAGTTCCAGAAATTATTCCCTTTTTTCATGAATCATTGGTGCCTTTGGCAATATAGCTATATTGAAATGGCTGTGCTTGGCAGAATTTAAATCTTTTCAACAGGTTGCTTCAGCTTTTTGTAAATATTGCTGATTTACACTTCCTGAATATTGTGAAAATATCATTGGTGATTTTCCTGATATACTGCATATGAAATCAGAAGTGCTGGCATTTAATCCAATGTTTGCTATGGATGGAACGACAAAACATATTTTCTTCAATGGAACAAATTTTGCCATTGCTCCTACTGTTCCTTTATGCAACATGCCCAAATAATGCAGGACTTGGATACACAGGAATGTGATCCAGGATTTTCAGTTTATAAGAATAGGTATAAATGTAGATCTCCTGAAAGCAATTTAAGTACAAGAACAATCAAGAGGGTGACCTTAGAAATGATCCATGCAAATTTAAGCTCCCTTCTTATTAGTCTTACTTTTGAATTATACAGTCTTTCAAATAGAGTATGTCTTCAACATAGGAGTATCTTCTATCAGTCCTTCAGATTCACTGCAAAGTAGAACACCATGCTTGTCTTTAATGATGTTATTCAATGACAGAACGGCAATGGCAGAAGGATGTTTCTTCTTAGTACAATTCATTGCCAGTGAATTTGAGCTTCTCCTGTTCATGTAGCAAAAATGCAGGATACAATTTATAGTAATTTTGAGGTCTATCTTATCAATATTCATGTTTTGTGTCCTATTGATTCAGTATTACTACTGTTGGCTCCCCCTTGTTGTGGGGGAGAGGCTTGCGTGCCCTGGTGAGGTTGTGAGCTATGCTGGCGGTGGCATAATAGCCACCGGTAGGGCCTCCCAGGCCAGACAGGTCACAACCGAAGGGTCTGACAAAGAGCGTCAAAGGGCAGGATGGGCTCTCTAGCCTTTTGGCAACCATCCTAGGAGAAGGAAAACTCTAATTTCAAACCCAGGCAGATGGGGCTTGTTTAACCCTGTAAGGTCAACCATCTAGAGAAGGAAACTCTAACCAAACCTACAACCTGAAGACCTCACTGCCACCGTCCCAGCTTGCTAGGCCCCAGCAGGAAAACCTTTGATTTAAAGGGCGAGGCCAGTTCTGTGCACGCTGCGCTCCACCAGAAAAACCCATTGCACAGGTTCGAAGGACACAACCAACCTCCGAATCATCAATGCGCTTGTAGAAAGCATGGGATGAGTCCTTCCTGAATCTTTGTTCACAAAGAAAAGACAACAAGAAGAAGAGAAGAAGACTTCTGGGCAGGACCAAGAAAGGTATTTTTTTAATGGCATAGCTCTGCCTAGATTCTGGAGTGTCAGCCAAAGAAAAACAAAAACTTTGGAGCAACCAAGGTTTCCCAACTCTACACTATCATCTTATTCAGAGCTTATTAGATGGCAAATGGTGTGTAGTGGTGTAGTCTTCAGGGAAAAAAACACAACAGCTTTTCAGTTGTAGTGCTACATTTATGGAATGGCTTGCCCAATTTATGGTTATGGTCTTTTAATAATAGACTTTTTCTTGAGTTTTTCAGTTGGTGTGCTTTGAAGGTCCTTGCACTATCATTCCTGTTCCTGGTTTGTATTCCGATCCTGTTTTAACTGCTTAAGATTTTATCTCTGTGTTTATTTTATTTTTATCCTTCATGGTTCACCTCTTATATGTGAACCACCTAGAGAACTTTTTGTTCTGCTTGTTGGAATAGAAATATAGGTGAGTAACTGAACAGATAAAGGGTGGATTCTTCTAACACAAACATAGTGCCTGCCAATGGGTTTCAAGAGACCACCAGTAAATATAGGTCAAGTGCATAACAAAGAGTAAATAATATGTTTGAATAATTGTCATGGGGGAATAAAGAGACGTGCTTATCTCTCCTACTGGGTGGCAGATTCCATATTCTTGAGAGAATGACACATTTGGCCTCCTTTTCTGTCTTGAGAAAAGACTTTTCTTTTCTTCTTCTTTTTTTTAAAAAAAGTATTTATTGAAAGTTTTCAAAATATTTATTTATTTATTTCCAGTGTTTATACCCCGCTACTTCTCAACCCCCGAGGGGGGACTCAGTGCGGCCTAACAGACGGCAACAATTTGATGCCACACAATACATAGTAAACAACAGTTAAAATTAAAATACATTAAAATACACCTAGAATTAAATACATTAAAATACAGTTAATATTAAAAACATCATGTACATTCATCACCATTAAAACAAAGTTCCATCCAAAGTCTTAGATCTTAACCACCAATTTGCCAGCTGACCAGTCTAGAGTGCCGTGTCGTGCTAGGGTGCAAACGCTTGGTCCCAAAGCCAGGATTTCACTCTTTTTCTGAAGGTTAGGAGGGATTTTTCTTGCATAGAAAAAATGAACTTTCCATATAATATACATAACATTTCAAATCATAACAAAACAAAACAAATGCACAAAGACAAACGAATATCCACTAACTAACACCTATATATATTATCTTGACTAACTCGCTTTAGACCTTTCACCTACTGGTGCTGGGTGTTCCTTTCACATAATTCTTCTAGAGTATATGCTTAATTCTTATAATCACAAATCAATATATATATATATTCCTCCATAACTGAGCGAGTTAGTCTACAACTTAACTTATATTGAGAAAAAAGCCTAAAACTAAGAGTCTCGATTCCGGTCGCCATTCATTGAATTTCTTTATCTAGCAGCACGCTTCTTCCCCTTCATCTTATACAATTCGTCTTAAACAATGGATGTTCCTGTATAGTAATGAAGAAAAAAACATCGCTAAAACTATACTATATGTTTATAAGCATCTAAGAGACTTAATCAAGTTTCATATTTATCTTACATTCATCCTTATAATACTCTTTTATCTTCGAACAGTCACTCTTTACTATTTTTTCTTTTTTTCTAGCCCTAATTTTCTCTGTGATCCAGTCCATATGAATTATTTCTAGTATTTTACTCTGCCATTCTTCCTTTGATGGTGATTTTTCAGATTTCCAATATTTCGCCAGAAAATACTTTTCAAACCATAGACAAGAGTTTTGCTAAAGCTTTGAAGAACTGGGCTTTTCTAAAAACAGAACAGTGATGGTCTATTATAAATGAAGAACATTACTAAACAAAACAAAAACTTATTTCAGTCAAGACTATATAGACCTATCAATGGGTCTGGAAGTGAGGGTTTTGTGTTTATTAGATATGCACATTCCTTTCTATTTCACTAATCCAGTTGAGGAAGATTTAGACTCTAGATGGAGCTGCAGCACCTCAGTAATATTCATGAGGGTAAATATTTATCGTTAGTATTGACTGCCATCTCCCCCCCTCCTTAGTTTCCTCCTCCAAAGCTCTTTAGAACTATGTGTTAGCTCATCTTTCATCCCAATAGACAATATTTATTGTTTACCTCTTAGATTTCCTTTTTGTCCTCTTCCTTTTTTTGCACAACCTTCTGTAATAAGAGCATTAATAATGTGACGGTTTAGCATAGCACATAACAAAAGGAGACCTTTAAGGAATGGCAAGATACCGGAGTGATCAGACCAGATGGGGATAAAAAATGAACAATGCCTCCTTTGCCTTTAATAGTTACATAAAAGGGAGAAATTTGGCAGGTGCAGCTTGTTATGCAAGGTTAGGAAAAGCTAGATCTGCTGAAATTTCTCCTTCTATACATTGGTTTGTTACACTATTACACTAAAAAGATCCAAAGGGTCATTTGGCATCTTAAAAACTAGTCAAGTCTATTTGGCACAAGCTTCTTTATATGCTCAATATGTGGGAGATTTCATTGTCCAGGTGGCTATATCAACTGGATGGCCTCACCTTTGGCTCCTCTAGCTAGGACTAATGAGACCTGCAATCCAACAATTTTTGAAGAGCCACACATGCTCCTCAATCCTGCATTAAGGACACACGACCCCTTGTCTTCCTTTTCATCCTATCCAATGGCTTAAAAAATTGAATCGGACAGTACAGTATATAATGGAAAGCAAGAAGGAATAAAACATGGTTTTCAATATGGAAAGTCAGGAGTCAAACAGCCTATTCAGTCATGTTTTTCACATCATCCTTAAAATCCATGCATAACATATTAATCTGCCTGGAAACTCTTGACTTAGGGTGCATTTATATTGTAGAATGAATGCAGTTTGAAACCACTTTAACTGCCAAGCGTTAATGTGTTGGACTAATGAGAGTTTGTTGAGGGCCCAGTACTCTTCGTCAGAGAAAGCTAGAGACTTTGTAAAACCACAACATGCATAATTTCATAGCATTGAGCCACGGCAGTTAAAACTGTGTCTAACTGCATTACATGGCTTTGTAGATGGGGTCTTAGTCCCTTGCGGATAAAAAAGCATTTTGTCATATGATCCTCCATTAGTGAACATGCTGGACATTATGACAGAGAAAGAGGACATAATGTAAATGAGGAAACTTCCTGATCTGGGTGGGGTTTGCAGGCAGAATGGGAAAGGACTACACTTATTCTGAATGATCGGTTCTACAGTTTGGGATTTAACACTGTATCTATGAGTGTGTAGTGGTGTTGATAAACAGGAGTACTTTTTATTATCTCTGGTTAAGATTGCAGCTTTCATCTAAAGCAGACCTTGCCATAGTTCTGCATGCCCTTAGAAACTTCAGAGTAGACAGCTGTTGTATCAGACTGCCCTTGAAGATTGTTTGGGAACTTCATTAATTCTACAGTGTTGATGCACCCTAAATCCTGCATCAGGAAATGAGACGTGATGATCTTGTAGATTCCTTGCAACTCTGTGATACAATACCATGAGAACATTCCCAGGATCTACTAGATGTATTATATATCTGAATATAGGAATGCTTGAAAAGAACAATATAAAAGAGAAGCCTCGTCATAAGGAATGCTGACAATCTTTGACTAAAGGGAAATGAAATTTTTGTGACAGGCCATTTATTAGTCTTCTTTTAGGAAATGTAATAATCACCTGTAAGGGAATGTCAGGATTCAGTTCAAAAGCACTGCCTGCCGCCCAAAAAACCCAAAAAGGCAAAGTAAAAAAGATACATCACATAACTTTGACTGATTTCTGCAATCATGTCTTATCCATAGACTCTTCATCTGAGTTCTTTCAGGATTTAAGGACACAAAAACAATAAATTCAGACTTCGCTTTCTCATTTGTATATTTTATTTCTTCTCCTTAAACCGTCCCCCTCTAACTTTTCAAAGGCTCAAAGATATTGATTTAGGACTGTCTTCTAGCTCCTTTCTGAACTAGCATTATTGTGTTCATAATACATAGTCATTTTTAAAGTGTTAATGTGAGAATGCAGCATCAAAAAATTGGAAGAACAAAGAAGATCTGGTTCAAAACGACACCTGGGAATTAAGGCAGAAGTAGAAGCCCCCTGCCCCCCAACCCTTCTGTTTTGGAGGTACCTGAAGAAAATACATTTATTTCCATGGCTATCCTTTGCCATCACTGGTACTACCTCAGCTGGCCATCATGGTAATGAATGGAAGAAGCAGCCAGATACCAGGAATGAAAAATACGTTTTTGAGTGACAAGAAATTCTGATAACACTTCTGGATTGAAAAAAGAACCCAGCATTATCTGCATAAGAAATTAGTTGTTCTGTGCAGAAGGTTATATTTCTGAGGTTAAATGTCTTCTGTGCACAAAATCTAGGGTTTTGTGCACAGAATATATTGTTTTCTGCACAAAACATGATTGTTCTGTGTGGAAAACAGCATTTTCTGCACAGGAAATGAGATATTGTGTGCAGGTGGTTATATTTTGGAGGCTAAATGTCATCTGTGCACAAAATCTAGGGCTTTGTGCACAGAATATATTGTTTTCTGCACACAAAAAATAATGTATGAATTTTGTATTGATTAAGTTTCAGATTGTGACTCATCTCTGAAAACAGCATAGTTTTGGAAGTTTTTTGTCTAGCAGGAAAATTATTTGGTGGTTGTAGGTTTTTTTTGAGCTATATGGCCATGTTCTAGAAGCCTTCTATCCTGACGTTTCGCCTGCATCTATGGCAAGCATCCTCACAACCTCTGAGGATGCTTGCCATAGATGCAGGTGAAACATCAGGAGATAATGCTTCTAGAATATGGCCATATAGCCTGAAAAAACCTACAAGAACCCAGTGATTCCAGCCATGAAAGCCTTTGACATTACAAGGAATAATAGTGCTAAAATTAATCCTTGTTGCTCTGAGAAGAAAATTACTAAAAAAAATTACATCACTTCCTTGAATTGCTCATATGGAGGTTCCTACCAAAATAGCAGGATGTTCATATTCCTGAATGTGCTAAATAGCCAGCCATGGTTGACTCAGTGGAGGGTGATGCTTTTGTCTGCTGTAATTCTTTGACTCCCTCTCTCTGCCCATTCTAAATACTGTAAAACTAAGGGGAGCACTCGGAGCATGCACAATGTGTACAGTTGGTTCTCTAAATGTGTGGATTTAATTTTCAGAGATGTGATTATTCATGGATTTCATTCACTTGGCCTTTCTAGGAAACTGTATAGTTGTGCTGAAAAATCTAGAAATTCTTAGGACTTTATTGAACAGAACCTCTACAGATACATACTGGGTTGGCTATCAACAAAGGGTTTGGTCCAATTGCTGGTGTCCGTCTCATGAGATATGTTCTTTAGAGAGAATACCTTTCTAGCAAAGCTCAGCCCTATGGTCAACTTGCAGTGTAAATCACACTGGAGACCCTAGAGCAGTGGTTCCCAAACTTTTATGGCCTACCGCCCCCTTTCCAGAAAACAATTTACTTAGCGCCCCCCTATAAGTTATTTTTTTAATTTTAAATAGCAATTTTAAACAGAAAGATAGATGTATTAATGTTTCTACCTTTTTCGTAAAATATAGTAAATAAAGGTATAAATTACAAACACTGAATTCCAGAAATAATCACAAAAACAATATGTTTGGGAGAGTATGAGCAATGGATGATGGGATTTGCAGTACCTTCGGCCAATTCAGCTCTGACTTCCATAGACCACTAAAATCCCCATGAATGACAGATCTGGATCAACCGGCAACGCCTGCCCGGGGATCGCGCACTTGCAACTGTGTCCCTGTGAGTTGGAATCCCCGGGCAGGCATTGCCATGGAAACCACAGCATAAGCCTCCTTCCTCTCGTCAACCCCGCCAATGGAGCAGTCCTGTGTATCGGCCTCTTTCTTCCAAAGGGGATGTCCTTGCAAGCACGCGACCCTGCAATTGGCAAGCCTGGCTCACGCCACTGCCCCCTTACAGGGGCTCAGCGCCCCACAAATTCTCCTGATCCTCCCAGCACCCCCTTGGATCACCCCACCACCCACCAGGGGGTGGTACCACCCACTTTGGGAACTACTGCCCTAAAGATTCCCGAAGAGGTGTTATCTCAAGGAAAAGAGTTGCTTATTTAGTCATGGTATCCACTTTCATAGGGATACTATATCCCTAATGCTGATGAAAGTCTAGAGCCTTCCGTACACATGTACAAAGCATTCCATTACAGTTGTAGTAAACTAGATATTCAGTTAAAACGATTATCCCCAATGTCATCAGGTTTACTCCAAATGGTAAAACTGAGGCTCCTTCTGCACTGACATATAATCCAGATTATGAAAGCAGATAATCCACATCATCTGCTTTGAACTGGATTATATGAGTCTACACTGCCATATAACCCAGTTCAAAGTAGATAATCTGGATTTTATATGGCAGTGTAGAAGGGGCCTGAGGCTAAATGAGCAGTTTGCTTATGGCAGATTAGACTTTGTTGTGGAAATCACAAATGGGTGAAACTGCTTTTCTATACGCAAGAGTATCTTTGTAGGTATGAAGCAATCCTAGCTCCCAGAGGGACTATAATCATGTACTCAGATATATTCATGTAGTCTCTGAAAAAAGTTCAGAGTCTGTTTGCACAGAGCTGAAGACTTGTTTTGTGATGATAAAGTAATAGCTTCATACTTTTGTCTAAAGTAGCATATTCTCTACTTTCAGATCTTGAACCAGAAACTAGCAATTTTCTCTGCCTGATGGGTGAATCTGTCAGTTTTATTATTTCCCACACTCACTGATTGTTAGCTCTTGGTTTCTTTGCATCCTATTTAGAAAGAGATAACTACAAACTCCAGTATATTCTTATCAAAGATTGAACTGACTGAAATTGTCACTCATCACCCTATATGTAAAACTCAACCATGTGAGGGAAGCTGTAAAATTAGTGTTAAGATGGAACTAATTAGTTAATGTTTATTTTCAGGTGTTAAAGATAGCCTCTTCTTTTTTCATTGGATTTGCAAATGCATTTCGAATATATTTAAATTGTTTTGATGCGTCGTGTTCACCTTTGGCTTCTTAGATCCTTGTTTCTTAACAGATTTTTTTTCTATGGTTTAATTCTCCTTGCTGTCAATCTGTGACGGATACATCTGATTCTGTTGAAATTGTCAGAAGACTGTGTCTGATGTGATGATATTGTAGACACCACTAAAAAATTCACACAGGTCACATGTTATATGGAGCTTGGAAAAATTAGGATACAAATCTCCAAATCCCACTATGCATGACTGCCAGCCTGGACTCTGGTAGCTTTTGCCAGGACTCAATGCCAGGACTACAGCTCCCAGAATCTCTTAGCCAGGATGGCTGCTGACCATGATGGCTGATGAATTCTGGAAGTCTGAGGGCCCTTCTATTATTTATTATTTACTGTATTTCTAACCCGTCCTTCTCAACTCCCCCCCCCCGGGGGGGGGGGCTCAGGGCGACTTACAAGGCACAATTAGATGCCGTCAACAATACACAATATAAAACATTAATACAACAAGATTAAAACATCAACATTAAAACGTTAGCTATCCAGTTCATTTAAAATTCTATCTATACAATGCACATTCAAATAATCAATCAATGGCGGAAGCCGTGTTTCATGTCCATCGTTAAAACAGTCCATTCCAAATAAAGTGCTGCAGTTACTGTGTGAAGGCCTGGTCCCACAACCACGATTTTACTTTCTTCCTGAAAGCTAGGAAGAAGCGCATTTCACAGGTGGGGAGCCACAGCCGAGAAGGCCCTGTCTCCCGTCCTCACCAGCCGCAGTTGAGTTGCTGGTGGAAACTAGAGCAGGGCCTCCCCGGATGATCTTAAGTTACAAGGTGGGACGTAGCGACAGATGCGTTCGGACAAGTAAGCTGGGCCAGAACTGTATAGAGCTTTAAAGGTCAAAACCAGCACTTTGAATTTAGCCCGGAAATGGACAGGTAGCCAGTGGAGCTGACACAACAGGGACGTGGTATGCTCCCTGTATGTCGTTCCAGTTAGTAACCTGGCTGCCGCCTGTTGGACTAGTTGCAGTTTCTGAACGGCCTTCAAAGGCAGCCCCACATAGAGTGCGTTGCAGTAATCTATTCGAGATATGACAAGAGCATGGACCACTGTCGCCAGATCAGACTTCCCAAGGTACGGCCGCAGCTGGCACACAAGTCTTAACTGTGCAAAAGCTCCCCTGGCCACCGCTGAGACCTGAGGTTCCAGGCTCAGCGATTAATCCAGGATCACTCCCAAGCTGCGAACCTGTGTCTTCAGGGGGAGAGCAACCCCATCCAACACAGGCTGTAACCCTATCCCCTGTTCAGGCTTTCAACTGACTAGGAGGACCTCTGTCTTGTCTGGATTAAGTTTCAATTTGCTAGGCCTCAACCAATCTGACACAGAGGCCAAGCACCAGTTCAAAGTCTGGACAGCCCCCTTAGTGACAGGTGGGAAGGAGTAAGATATACACTGCAAGACTGAGAGTTGATTATATTATTTATCAATAACAAAATCATAAGACCCTTTAGGGGTTAATGTACAACAATCTAGGTACATATATTCAATCCAAAATTGGCATAAATGGAACTTTGCAACATGGTATAAACTTAAACACAGTGGAAAAACAGCTTTGGAGTTATACAGGTATGAGGTAAGGACTGGGGAGGGGGTACAATGTAACATAAATGTGAGCACAATATGCAATATCCACTTCTATTGCCACACTCCCCGTACAATCAAATAAGTCCAGTCCCAGAGCTGAAGACCACTATATCCGTGTGGTTGCAAAGATTCAAGGCACATTAATCGCTTAGAACGCTGGAGGGCCGCAATGGTCGATGTGCGAGGCCCGATCCATTTCGCTTGTAGGCTTTCTCAAGCGGCAACATAAAGAGGCATAATGCGCAGCGTCACAGGAACGGGAAACATAAACTGTAACAAACAATGATACAAACATATAAATGTCTGCACTCTGCACATACAGCTGGTAGGCTAAGTGTACAATCATAGCTAATATAAAGCACATACCATCCGGTGGAGGAAAGATTCGTATACACCGTGCTCCTGCGGACCTCAAGGGTGGCCCTGGCTCGGTGTGGTGGGTTTAAATCATGTTTTGGGACATGCACGTCTCACGCAAGGAGGGCGTTGAGGGGGAGGGGCTCATTCAACCCGCCCGGAAACTCGCTCTGGAGGGTGACGATCCACCAGGTTTCTCTCTTTAATAATATAGTTTGTGAGTCACAATGGATGGGGATCTTCACCTTTTCCACTCCTGCGAACTTGAAAGATTCAGGGCTATGTTGGTGCGTGAGGAAATGTTTATACAGGATAGTGTTGTCATATTTTTGGCGAATCCGCGAACGATGTTCCGAGATCCTCGTGCGTAGGGGGCGTGACGACCCCGCATTGCACAGATGTACTTCCTCCCAAAGATTCATAAACCCGGTTTCCCTCCTCCTGGTAGACCCATTTTGTCAGCAGCTGGGTCTTTGGTGGAACCCCTTGCCATCTTCGTGGACACCATACTCCAACCCTTTGTCCTTCTCATTCCATCCCACATCAAGGACACCACCGATTTCATTAAAAAGATTGATTTAAAAAGATAAAGAGAGAAACCTGGTGGATCGTCACCCTCCAGAGCGAGTTTCCGGGCGGGTTGAATGAGCCCCTCCCCCTCAACGCCCTCCTTGCGTGAGACGTGCATGTCCCAAAACATGATTAAAACCAACCACACCGGAGCCAGGGCCACCCTTGAGGTCCGCAGGAGCACGGTGTATACGAATCTTTCCTCCACCGGATGGTATGTGCTTTATATTAGCTATGATTGTACACTTAGCCTACCAGCTGTATGTGCAGAGTGCAGACATTTATATGTTTGTATCATTGTTTGTTACAGTTTATGTTTCCCGTTCCTGTGACGCTGCGCATTATGCCTCTTTATGTTGCCGCTTGAGAAAGCCTACAAGGCGAAATGGATCGGGCCTCGCACATCGACCATTGCGGCCCCTCCAGCGTTCTAAGCGATTAATGTGCCTTGAATCTTTGCAACCACACGGATATAGTGGTCTTCAGCTCTGGGACTGGACTTATTTGATTGTACGGGGTGTGGCAATAAAAGTGGATATTGCATATTGTGCTCACATTTATGTTACATTGTACCCCTCCCCAGTCCTTACCTCATACCTGTATAACTCCAAAGCTGTTTTTCCACTGTGTTTAAGTTTATACCATGTTGCAAAGTTCCATTTATGCCAATTTTGGATTGAATATATGTACCTAGATTGTTGTACATTAACCCCTAAAGGGTCTTATGATTTTGTTATTGATAAATAATATAATCAACTCTCAGTCTTGCAGTGTATATCTTACTTAGACTCTGCTACTATCAATTGTGTGTGTTTACTAGGTGGGAAGGAGTGACAGATTTGGACATCATCTGCACACAGATAACACCTTACTCCGAAACTCTGGATGATCTCTCCCAGCGGTTTCATTTAGATGTTGAATAACATTGGGGACAGTACTGTACCCTGAGGGACTCCACGAGACAACGGTTGCGTAGCCGAACAGGTGTCACCCAGTAACACCTTCTGAGACCAACCCTCCAAGAAGGATTGGAGCCACTGCAAAGCACTATCCCCAAGCCCCATTTCTGCAAAGCGTCCCAGAAAGGATACCATGGTCAATGGTATCGAAAGCCGCTGAGAGGTCCAGCAGCACCAACAGGGACAGACTCCCCCTGTCGAGCTGCGGGCACTGTACTAAAACCCATGATGGGTCTTTATCCTCCTCTGCCAAAGAGTCCTGGTACTCATCAAATTACAAATCCCACGATTCCATAGCTTTACATCATGGCAGTTAAAATGATATCAAACTTCGTTATTTTGTAGTTTAGAAGCAGCTATAGTCCAACAAAGTAACCTTTCTGTATTCTACATCATCAACAATCATGTGGATTACTATAATCAATCAGAGTAAACCATAGGGAGCATTAGTGAAGCTTCAACAAGAGCAAGGAAGAAGGAAAAATGGTAGCCACATCAACACATCAAAAGGCTATCAAGCACTAGATAAACACTGGAGGGTGTGTGGTATGGCCATGTTCTAGCAACATTTTCTCCAGATGTTTCACCTTCATTTATGGCTGGTATCTTCAGAGGATCTCTGAAAATGCCAGTCACCGTTGCAAGTAACTGCAATAAACGAGGTTGCTCACTGTGTAAACTAGTAAAGAAAAAAGAAATGCACTCGTGGTATTTCCAATCAAAAACAATATGTATCTAGCACCTCTAAGTGCTGCAACTCTGCGTGTGATAGTCCCATCTTATATCATAACAATAGTACTACACAGTAGGGGTGTTTATCTCCGGTTATAAATGATTTGATATCGGTTTTTTTCATTTTTATTTTTTAATTTCATAGTTTTTTGACCCAAGATGCCCAACCAGGAAGTGGAATATCTTCACCGAACCTGGTGGCCGGGATTTTCTTTATTTTTTGTATTAGTTTGTATTGTGCCCCCTCAGTTCCCTTCTCCTCTCGCCAGAAGAGAGCTTCTTACAAAAGGAATATAAATCTCCCCAAAAAGGGCTTCTGAGGCTCACTTACACAGACGCAGCAGGCTCCTGCACCAGAAAACAGTCCCAGACCCGAGCAATGGATGCCAGATAGAATAGATCCGTGCTGGCACAAAGAAAAATAACGAATATTTTTTATTAATAACGTTTTAATCACGAAATGTAAGTAAAATTTTTGTAAGTATTTCAATTACTAATAAAAATCCCCCCCCCCATTTGTAGTTTAGAATAGGTTTTTTTTGGATCAACCACCCCTACTACACAGTATTCAATACAGATCTTATACACTCTCTAATTCATAGAAAATACATACGACAATTCATAGAAAATACATGCAATTGTGTTCACATATGACCTGCAATATAGAAATCAGTAGTAGATCAAAAAAGTCCTTGTTTACTCATGACAGATAATGGAAGTAAAATAAAGGTTGCTGGGATTTCACACTTGGGTGTACAGTCAGTACCGTCCCAGGAGCCACAAACAAAGTCTTGTGGTCAGGCAATAGTCGCAATCAATCAATAACGGTGGCTACTCAGGATTAAGGTATGTAAACTCACGGTCCTGGTGTTACCCCAAGTCCGGGATGAGGAAGCGGCCAGCAGAGAGAAGATAAGAAATGTGCTGGATACATGCCAATGGCGCAAAATACGTAGATGCCTCTATCTAGCCGTTTCACGCTCAAAAGCGCTTCCTCAGGGCATTCCGGCGATCAGGATGCTCCTCATGGGTAGTGTTGTGCCACAATATGTTTTTTAGACATTCCAAACTAGGAGATGATCTATACAAATGCATAACCAACAGTGAGCATACAAACAACCATGGGTCATAATAGATATTACATATACATATTATCCAAGAATACATACCGTATGTTTCAACATCAAGAACATTGCTAGAGAAGATCCCCTAGGGCTGGATACAGCAAGAACCATTGGTATAGGAACAACTTATATACTGCAGGGGGCAGGTGATAACAATTACATTGTCAAGGCTTGTAATGACAGCTGATCATTGAGGTCTCCTGGGATCTCACTCGAAAGGAGGAGGATCCAGTTGCAAGTAAAACATCAAGGGAAAATGCTGCTAGTATGCAGCCATACAGATGGGAAACCACACAGCACCCAATTATTCTGGCCTTCAACAATATTAGAAAAACAGTTTTTATTCTTGGTAATAAGATCAGTTGCATCAAATATACCAGTCATCCATATGAATATTGAACTTAGAGAATATTTGAGACAAGCACAACACAATGTCCTTGTATTTGTGTCATCTGATAAGCTAAAATCCCAGACCATTACATTTGTCTATATTTTTATGCACAGACCTTAACATTTTCTTATAGCTGCCCTCAAATTGGAATGACCTGTGTGTAGTATTTTGTTGGACTCTTAAGGAAACCCATCATGTTGGCTATTACAGCCATGTGTTTTAAAGCATAGTAGGAGTAATAAAATGCCTCATTGGATTATTATCTTATGCAGTTACAATCTCCACAGATTGCTTTTTTTCTTATCTATTCAGTACTGTCCAGCCAGTGTACTGAAACTAGTTCTTAATTAACTCTCTAATGATCTCATGTATTTAATAAAACAAGGGTATACCAAGAGTTTTCCATTTACTTTTTCTTTTTGGATTTTTAGAACTGATAAAAAAAAGTGTCTCATGCTACTGTAAAGTTCACTTAATGAGGCAGAATGTTAAGGAAGCTTTAACATATTCCCAGCATTGGGGTTTTGATTCGGACGCTTTTGTGTCAAACTCTGCAAGCTTAATGAGTGGAACAGAAAAATAAAAAAGACAAATAGAATATTAAGGTTTTTTTTAATACAAATGCTAAATAACTGTGCACGCTGCAGTCCCAGACCAGTTGGTGTAGAAAGGAAGAACAATGGGAAATACGAGGGCGGGTCAATAAGTCAGTGACTTTTTGAATTTTCCGTCTCTTAACTGAAAGGGCAACACTGCTCCTGTCAACAGGCATGTGTCAGTTGACTCCTGTCAAAATTTGAACAAGCTGAGTCATTTAGTTTGTGTTTGACAGCCATTGATAGCTGTTTAGCCTTATCTAAAATTGAATTCTGTGACCAAAAACACAATCAGAAGCCTGTCCATAGTCCATTTGCATAGCATTATCACCATTGTCATTGTCATTGTCACCATGCTACCCGAAAGCCTGGTCCCACAACCACATTTTCAACTTCTTTCTGAAGGAAAGGAGGGATTTAGTTGACCTGATTTGGCTTGGGAGTGAGTTCCACGGGTGGGGGGCCACTACTGAGAAGGCCCTGTCCCTCGTCCCTGCCAAGCGTGTTTGCGCCAGAGGCGGGATCGAAAGCAGGGCCTCCCCAGAGGATCTTAACTCCGAGGTGGGACGTAGAGCTTAAGTTCGGACAGGTAAGCTGGGTGACCTTAGGCAAGTCACACTCTTTAAGCCTCAAAAGACAGCTAAATAAAAGCTCCTCTGAACAAATCTTAACAAGAAAATGCTGGGGCAGCTTTATCTTAGGACTGCCATAAATCAGAAATAATTTGAAGGAAAACAACATACAAGTGAACAGTTTCACTTATGTTTTGTTTTGTTTTTTGTTCAAGTGTAGTCAGCAAGAAATTTCATTGTAAGGAAGATTAGTGCTATAGATCAGTACTATGGGTTGAACTATATGGGCTAAATGAGGCAGGGCAGAGGTGAATGCACTCTGTCGCATTGACATGAGGTACAAGCTGATTCCTTCTAATACCCACAAAGGTTACATAATGTGCAATTGTTCTACATTAAATGATGTCAGGAAAATGCTTCCTTGAAGCTCCGCAGTTCACCCACACTTTGGGGAAGAATTCTGTGTATGGGTTGCTGTGAGTTTCCTGGGCTGTATGGCCATGTTCCAGAAGCATTTTCTCCTGACCTTTCACCCACATCTATTGCAAGCATCCTCAGCAGTTGTGAGGTCTGTTTGAAAAAAGACAGGTGAGGTTTATATATCTGTGGAATGTCCAGGGTGGGAGAAAGACCTCACAACCTCTGAGGATGCCTGTCATAGATATGGGAGAAACGTCAGGAGAGTATGCTTCTGGAACATGGCCACACAGACTGGAAAACTCACAGCAACCCAGTGATTCCGGCCATGAAAACCGTCAACAACACAATTCTGTAAATCTCGAAAGCTCATTACTAACATGATTATTTCAAAGGAATTACTGCAGTTACAAGTTTCTTATTAGGTGGGGCCCGTGAAGCATTGAACTCTCTGATAAACCACATATTTTCCTAAATGCAAAGTACCATCTCTACCCCGACAGTCCGGTGTTATCCCCTCTCCTCTCATTAATGTCCTAGCCATGGTTTACGGAAACTACTGAGTTGTCATTCCCTGCCTTGCCCATCCTGTGCACAGCCAGGCTTTAAGTTACTTCATTAACAAATAAAACCACATTTTCCCCTTGACAAAGAAAGCAAGGCATTACATTTAGATGTTTGCAGTGTTGAGAGCAATGAACAACATGTTTCAAAATCTTAATGGGAACAATGCCATATTTCCTGGGATCATTAATTCCTTATCTGGTCTTTGCATGCCTGCTAACCAGACCCTTTTGTTTACTTCATATTCATCAATCCTGGTCTCTCTTGCACTCTCACTATGCAGATTAAAAATGCCCAGTGTATTAAAATTCAGAGAAAACCTATATTCTTTGGATTTTTTTTAAGTTAGGAAGAACAAACAAAAATAACTCTTAAAAAAATAAAATTATAGCTGAGACTTGGATTCTGACAGATGTCTTATGAATACAAACTTCAGACAGCAATTGCCAAGACAGCTGTATCGTTCTTTTCTTGGCATGCAAAACTATGAGCAGAAGAGTCCCTCTACTCATTCTGCGCAGTGTTAGGTTTGTTTGTTTTTTAAAGTGCGTATACATCGAATATCATGGTGGACTCATAATGTACTGCATTATCTGTGAGAGAGGAACTTGGAACAGCTGTCTCCCATTGTACAGCAAGAGGATTGTTTGGAGACTCTTCGTGAAGACATCACACAGTGCTAGTTGTAATGGCATTTTTCATAATGGTAATGCGTTGTGGGGTGGTAGGATGTCATAACTGAGTCATTTGTGTAAGCATTTGAACAGTGTATTATCGTATTCACAGATGAGACAAACAGGACCAAAAAGATCTGTCCTAATTCAGATATAAGCATAGATGGAATTGAAAGACATTCAGAACATGCGGTAAATGGTTCCTAGTCTTAACATTCTGCCACCGAGGAACTAAGAAGACAAAGAACATGGTGAATTTCAAAACAAATTTATGTAAAGTGTTGAACAGGGAAGAAACAAACAAACAAATTTAAAGATAAGAGATAACTGACATCACTTTTGAAAAACTGTGTGGGACAGTTGTTGTTTTGTGCCTTGAGGTTGTGCCAGATCTATGGTGACTCTAAGGTAGGGGTTGGGAAACTACGGCTTGTGAGCCATATCTGGCTCTTTTGATGATTTCTAATGGCTCTTAGACAGGGTTGCCACATGTCCTGTATTTTCAGCTCCTCCTGTCCTCCTGCCCAGCTCTACCAAACCAGGGCTCCTCCTTGAGTGGGGAGAGCCGCTGGGGCCGAGGCAGACCAAGCATGGGCTCTGCCCATGGGCCAAGGGGAGTCGAGGGAGGCACCCGATACGTGAATCCACTTCCTTGCATTCATTCAGAGCAGGGGGCAGTGCCCCAGCTGCTCGGAAGAGCCATGGAGGGCCCCCTCCTCCTCCCTAGCAGCCCCAGCTCGGAAGAAAGTGACCTCAACTGTGGCAAAGAGATCTGGTGGTGCGCGCAGCCGGGATCTTTGCGTGCCACTGAGCGCACCACCAAATCTCTTCGCCGCAGTTGCAGGCCCGGATTACCCATAAGGCCACCCGAGGCCATGGCCTTGGGCGGCGGATTTGGGGGGCGGCATTTTTGGGCCTGAAGGAAGGGGTGAAGGAAGGAGTGGCGCCCGCCCACGCGAGGGACAACAAAGAGCTGGGGGGAAGTCCCATCGCCCCTAGGGCGATTAATGCGGCTTTCCCCGCCACCACCCCGCTCGCGCAGGTGGGCACCACTCCTTCCTTCAGTGAAGGGAGGAGGGGCGCTGGTGCAAGCGCAGCGGGCAGCGGGGAAGCCGCATGAGTCGCCCTAGGGGCGGGACTTCCAGCGGCACCTTCTCCTTCATGCCGGTTCCACCCCCTCCCTTCACTGAAGGGAGGAGGGGCGGAACCGCTGCCGGCGTGACGGACCAGGCGCCGCTGAAAGTCCTGCCCCTAGGGAGACTCACGCAACGTCCCCCGCTGCCGCCACGCTCATGCGGGCGGGCACCACTCCTTCCTTCAGTGAAGGGAAGAGGGGCGCCGGTGCGAGCGGCGGCAGCGGGGGAAGCTGCGTGAGTCTCCCTAGGGGCGGGACTTCCGGCAGCGCTTTGTCCGTCACGCCGGCCCCACCCCCCGCAAGCGGCCCCATTCCCTGGGGGAGGCATTTAGACAGGGGGGCCTGGGGTGGCACAGTCTGCTAATCCGGGCCTGCGCAGTTGGGGTCACTTCCTTCCAAGCTGGGGCTGTTAGGGAGGAGGAGGGGCCCCAGTTGCTTTGTTGGATGGATTGGATGGGTTTTATATTATATGGCTCTCACTGAAATAAATTTCAAAATAGTTTTGCTTTCATTGTTCTCTGAGTCAAAAAGGTTCCCGACCCCTGCTCTAAGGTGAGCCTATATCAGGGTTTTCTTAGTAGACAGTCAAGTTAGTACAGCCCAAAGAGTTATGTATTATTTTGAAGACTTTGGAAGGACAGCTCAGCCATTTGTAGTAAGGTATTATTAGGACTGATTATTAGGCATTATCTGGATGCTAATGTTAAAAAAAATTGATAAACAGGCAATGTTCATACAATGACGGGCATAAAAGAGATTGCTTCTACACCAGAGCTTTCCAAACATTTCATGTTAGTGACCTATTTTTTAGACATGCATCATTTTGTGACACTGTAATTCAGCTTTACCTGCAAACTGGAGGTTAAACCTGTTAGAATTCAACCCTATACTGCTCAAGTCTGTAGTCCTTAATGAGAAGCAGATAGTATGTGTGAATGGAAAACATAGTCTTTAGAGGTTTTTCCTTTTGTTTGAACTAGCAAAAGCTTAGACCCATCTCACTTCCTTAAGAATTCTTACAGCCATACCATATGAGCTGAATACTCTGTTAAGTATCCTGTTTTGTATTTTTAAATATTCTGCTATTTTGGAGAATTTCCCTAACAAAACCAACCCCTTTTGATACACACACACACACACACACACACACACAAATTGTAATTATGAAATGTATGGGGACACAACATATCTGATGAAAACCTTTCATTTTTATTTTAGAAAATATATTATCTGTAAGATAATAACATATAGTTCCAAGCTTTTGGCATTTATGAGTTACAATATATACATATGTGGAAGAATTAAAAACATGTAATAATAAATAAATAAAAAACTTTATTTGTATTCCGCCCTTATCTCTCCAAGGGGACCCAGAGCGGATTCCAGCATAACAATGGCAAACATTCAATGCCCACAAAAGACACATGATACTAACATAAAATCCCAGAAAACCCCCATATATAAAAGTAATATTAAAGCATAACATCTAATTAAGACCTAATATCAGTAAATTAAACCTGACAGCAATAAATTAAACTACACATAATCAGACAAAATTCTATAATAACATAAATCTAAACAAAACATCCACATTAGTGTACAACAGCCAGCAAGGGTTCACAAAACTGTATGGGTTGGTTATGTAGTCAAATGAGGTCATTGGGCTGGCGTGGACCAGGAAAGTCCAAATGGAAAATGCCCTCTCTCTTGATCCCACCAGTCATGCTTGAGATGGGGATGGGACCGAGAGCAGAGCCTCCTCTGATGACCGCAGTGCCCAGGCTGGTTTGTAAGAGGAGATTCAATCGGTCAAATAGCCTGGATGCAACACTAATACAATAACTGCTTACTAGGTTGATGGGATAAACACATGTTGATGGGATGAATACAGTTTTTGAATATTTGGTGTAGTATTAGATAAAGAGACTTGTATTTCACCATCAAATCTTGGAGGAGACAATTATGCTGGGGGAAATGGAAGGAAAAAAGAAGAGGGGCCGACCAAGGGCAAGATAGATGGATGGTATCCTTGAAGTGACTGGCTTGACTCTGAAGGAGCTGAGGGTGGTGACGGCTGACAGGGAGCTCTTGTATGGGCTGGCCCATGAGGTCACGAAGAGTCGGAAGCAACTGAATGAATAAACAACAAATAAATTGGAAATAGGGGTCAGCACTTTGATAATTCCTTAAAGTTCTGAATAAATCTTGGAATTGCATTGCGGTCCCAATGAAATGGAGGCAATGAGTACCTACTACTGAGTGTAAATTTGTCTTGAGGGCATTGTACACACAGTGACCCTATCCAGAACTGACTAGCAAAGGTATGGATGCATTTCTGCAAACACCCATGCACACACACAAATATTCACCTTAACATAACAGAAAATGTATTGTTAGTAATAAATAAAAAAGGGACAGCTGATGGCCAAATCATTGTTACATTTCCCCATCCCTACCTCATCTGAATGTCCCAAAGCATTCTTTTAAGCAACAAAAAACACTGATTTCTATTGCTGCATTCAAGTTGATTCCTTCTGTCTCCCAGTTTTTGCTTGTTACAGCAATAATGGTAAATTAAGCATTCTGTTATTGGGGAGTCTACTCACACTCCTGCCTTTTGGATGGATTACTAGTACATTTGAAAAAAAAACCAACCTAGGCAACTGTTTAAAATATCCTAACAACCAATCCTGTCAGTAGCATCTCATCCATCTTCTCTTTCCAATTTCAGCCTGTCAGAATGTTTTCGCCCCACTCATTTGATCATAGATGCCATTGGTAGGATTTTTTTTAAAGCCACATCTCACAAAACTGTCTTATTATCTTCTGCTTTAATGTAAAAAGATACAAAGCTTTCCTTGTAACCCATTTCTAAACTTATAGTTTTTAAAATTATTTTTGGTTGCTATACGAGTTCTTCCTTTATGACATTTAAAAAGGGAGTGGAAAGATGACATTCTCACCATTTCCGATCACACATCATTGGTTTCCAGGAGTATTTCTCCTTTTGATTAATAAGATCTATAAAATAAATAATAATTCAGTATAGATTCAGGGTTATGAGTTAAAAAGAATAAATATACAAGGGAGGACTCATGAATAATTATGACCTATTGGACCTGGGAAAACTTAAAAGATATTTTCTTAAGTGTATGAGCCTATGAAACTGTAGGTGTCGCAACAGACGCCAGTTCAGAGAGCCAAACCCAATTGAAATGTAAATAGTTTGTTTTAATATTCACAGAGTCTCTGGAGATAAGTATTTGCAAAACAAAAGCACTTATTGGTCAGTGAAAACACTAACAAAAGGAAGCCTTAACCGGCATGAAAACAAACAGGAAAAAAAGCCTGCATTCAAAAGGCCAAAACTCTTTAGCAAAATCAAAGCAAAACAAATGGAGAATGGCACGCTGAGGACAGCAGAGAAGATGTCATCATCTGAATCAATCCAAGGTCATCAGCATTGAAGTCATCAAAGGGTTGTCCAAGAAGGTATCCAAAGGGGCGTAGGAGAGACGTAATCCAGGAGCCAGGCCAAGGTCAAAGATAGGAGATAGACGTAGAAGCGAAGAAACAACCCACAGTCCAACTGGGGAGCAATCCAGTGGAGTTCAACACAGGAAGCAGCAGAATCAGTCTGGAAACAAGGCTTCAAGATGCAAGATGACAGGATACAAGATGCAAGAGTCCTCGGATCCAAAGGCAACTCCTTGCTAGCCACAGAGATTAGTCCCAAAATGCCCACCTTTTAAGCTCACAACAAGTCAGATCCACTTGATGAGGTCGACGCCCTATCACCATCCTCAGGTGTTACTCTCTCAGCAGCTGCTGCTCTTTATTTATTTATTTATTTATTTTTCGGGTTTCTATGCCGCCGACTCCCGGAGGCTCGCGGCGGCTTACAAGAGCCGAAGGCACAATAAAGTACAGAGCCTCCAAGATTTCCACCTGTGGTTAAGACTTAGAACATCCCCCACAGTGTCTGGGGACTCTGAGGGCCAATCCTGATCATCATTTAATCCTACCCAGGTGTCTGAATTTGTGGGCTCCTCACAAGCTTTCTGAATTTCTCTTACTTGAGTCCAATCCATTTCAGTAGAAATGTCCTCTGTACTCTGACTCCCACCATTTCCAAAGAATCCCTCAAATATCTCAGAGTCTGTAGGTGCTGTCATTATTTATTTGCTTGACTCTCTTGAGTTGCAAGTGATCCCCTTCACTTGACTCACTTGACTCATGAGTAAGCCTCTTTCTGCAAACACCAGTACTCCTGTTACAAACAGCCCCACCTAGTTCCATACTCTCCCCAGATGCTGAGCCATCAGAGTCTTCTGAATCACTACTATCAGTAGCAGCTGGAGGCTCAATCACAACAGTAGGGTTTTGGGAAACTGAGCAACTGGTTTGGCAAGGAAATCCCCTAAGTCAGACAAAACAAACAGTAAAATATATTTTCTTAAGATGCTATTAAGATCAGTCCCCAGGAGACACCCAGGTGTGTTATAAGATATAAAATGTAAACTGCGCCTCAATAGGATTGTATCGCTCTGTGTATTTCCCTTTCAGTTGGCTGTATTTATAAGCCTTCTCAAAGTCTAACTTCTTTTGTGAATTATTATAATCCCTTTGCATTGTCTCAAATCTTGTGATTAAGCCACAGCCTGGGCAGGACTTTGAGCAGCCCCAGTTTCAAAAGAACAAATGGAAACTCTCAATTTTCCTGCCACAAGGCAGACTCTATCCACCCCTGATATCACAGGGAAACCCCAACCAATGACAGCTTGGATCCTAGCTGGCCATTCCTGAGCCAATCAGAGGAGGAAGTGGGCCTTTTGAATGGCTTCCAAAGAAGATAAAAATGTGTTCCACTGTACTACTTGGTTGTGTCTGATTCTTTTGAGAAAAGACATCCTGACGTCCTCTTGGGCCTGAGAGATTTAAAGAAACTTCTGTTATTGCCTTCAAATGCGGTCTACATTTTTCCTGGCTGGCAAGGTAGCATGGTATGCCGGGCTACTGAACTACACTATCTCCTTGTGGTAGGCAGCTGATTTCAGCAACACAACTGTGTCTTGGGGCACATCTACACAGGGACTATACCTGGAAGTGAGAATGGGTTTTGTGGCAGAACTTTCTCAGCCCCAACAGAAGTTTAACACTGTTGGGGAATAATAATAACAACAATAACAATAACAACACTTTATTTATATTCTGCCCTTTCTCCCCAAGGTGACTCAGGATGGAACACAGTACACATACACGGCAAACATTCAATGCTGTTTGGACAGACAGGACAGAACAGACAGAAAGGAGGTATGTTGTGTCAATGTCGAGCTTTCGGTGCCTTTGGAGGTTGTGCTCAAATCCAGCCACAGGGGGTGCTGTCTCTCCATCCTCTATGACGAAGAGCTATCATGACTTCCTTCTTCCTTTTTGTCATGGACATTTTCTAGTCTTTTTCTTTTATGGTGTCCTAAAATACTTCCCCCGCTTTTTAGCGGTACCTAATTTCTCTACTTACAGCTCTAAGCTGGTTTCGAACTGCTTAAGTAAACGGTGAGCTGGGCTGACAGTTCGGTGTTCACCCGACCCAGGCTTTGAACTAGCAACCTTTTGGTTGGTAGATCTTATTGATGTTGGTAGTTATTTACCAGCTGTGCTATGGCCCAGCCTCCTTCCTTTTCTGACACCTTTGCTTACATCGGCAAAAGGTGCTAAGCGATTATTATGAGCAATACAGAGCCCAGTGACTGCTGCTACAGCAGTGAAAATGATACAGGTAAGAGTGACCGTTCAGTGGGGTCATACCTGGTTTGGACCCACTAAACAGTAAGGACTCTGCTCCCACCTCTGAAGCAGCTTTTAAACACCAAGGCAGAATCTGGGGATGGTTCGAAGCAGCAGTGCTTCAGACCAACCCTGGATTTTGTTGCCTATGTAAATGCACCTTTGGTTGTCCAATGGGCTTCCATGACTGGGTAGGAATTTGAATCTAGTTTCCCAGAATCTTAATCCAACATTAAGACCATTACAGCATGCTTGCTCCCAACTTTTCAACTACACTACGTTTCTATAGCAATAACTCAGATGACAAAGCTGGTATATTGATAAGAAATTGCTCCCCAAACAGGTAGTGTTTCAGACACCACCTGGCAATATCAAGGACAAACCTTGAGGGATTTTGTGGGTGACCTTAGAAACTTCTATTTTTCAATGCTAAGAAAATGTTTTAAATGCTTGCAATAAATGGCATATGCTAATGTGTATGGAGCTCAATATAAAGATTTATCTGGAGGCACAGTTTATCTGGATCATAAAAATGAGCCAATATAGATAGCTTGTTCTATGTAATAAAAAACAGAAAGAAAAACGATGGAGAAAACACAGAAGCCAAAAGAGAAATTAACTTCCAAAGTAGTCCCAGTGCCACCAATCTGCATTACTAGGACACGAGCGAGGATTCGCATTGGATATTCATTGCATTCAATAAAGAAATCAATGTGCCAGAAGGAAGAAAATACATATTTCATTTAAGACTGAATTTTCTAAATGATATTTCCGATCTTGTCAAGCTTCTTGTTTGCAGCAAGGGGAGGCGTTTGACAATCGGGCTTGAATAATAGCTCTTGTTATTGACCCCTGGTATCAAATGATCTGAGCATTGAAACTTATTGAATAATTAGGAGGGAGTTCTCTGAGAATATGATGCAAGACTGGGTTAAGCAATATTAGAGCATTCATGGGTATACATTTTTAATCTAACCCACTGTCTCTGTGTTGCTCCTCATGGCAGAATGTTCCTACCAAACACCAATACTATTCCATTCAAAGACTCATGCTATTATGGAAACAGAACTCTTGATATTTACCTTGAACTTTGCTCTGAACAATTCTGCTGGGCAGCCACCAATGGCAGAACTATTTCCAAAAAAATTGCAAGATCATTCATTCCTTCAGAAATTTTTAGGGTTTGGAAAAGAAAATGGAAATATCTATGTCTTTGGTCTCCAAAACCATCCTTCCCCACCTTCCTTTCCCTCCAAAAGCAACTTTTCTAGTTAATGAGCTGCTGATTTCCATGTGGCCTAAGCATAGGGCATGTAGCTCAGTCATATACTTCTTTCCTCCGAGATGAGAGAAATCAAATGTAATGGGACTTGTATTCCAGCTAAATATAGAATTGTAATCCAACATATATTGATTATATCAGCATATTGATCTCTTGGATGGAAAGGGGTACCACATATACTTATGTAAAACTGAGGGATGGTTTTGGACCCAAAATTATGGACTTTGATATGACCTGTGGATAAGTTGAGTGATATTCTGTGGAGAGGAGGAAACACCAGCACCACTCTAGGTGGTCAATCACTCTTGGCTGCCACCAGCAGTTCCCCATCCAGGCAGTCAAAAAGGCCAGAAGTGGTGCAAAGGGAGAGACAGTGGAGGGGGCCAGTGCTTCTTTTAGGTTCCCCTGGGATGAACAAAACTCTTGTCTTTTGCCACTCTACTCAGAGAAGGGGGTGGTTCCTTTTTTGATAAGTTAATGTTCAGTACTCACATTGAACAGCTGATAAGTTGACACAGGGCTTTTGGGTTGATTTCTTGACTAAAAATTCTACACCGCTACACAATGTTTGTTGCTGTTCCTTACATAGAAATGTATATCATAGTTGTAGAAGAATGTATAACTTTGAGGGTCCAACCATCACCTTAAGGAGGACTAAGATAGTGTCAGAGTGCACATAAATAAACAATACTAAACAGAATTATAAGTTTAACGAGTAAACATTTGTGACAAAGTCCCATGAAGCTAACCAGAGCTAGATGGAGCACTGAAAAAAGTGAAGTCCCCCTAACATCACTTATTCACTAGGAGGTGAAAAAATCTATTTAACTGTAGAAAATGACATTTACATTTTGGCTTTATGGTCCTTGGGAAGATCAATACTAACATGGAAGCTAGTCATATGATATCACTTTCCAGTTTTTCATTCTGTTTATTTTTATTTATTTATTTATTTATTTCTTGGGACTTATATGCCGCTAACTCCATACGGCTCGCAGCGGCTTACAGAGTCTAGAAATACAATACAAAGTAAAAAAAAACAAACAGAACAGTACAACCAGAGAATACATAGATAGACATACAATCTACAGGGTGGGACATCACGGGGTGACGACAGACAATGGGGAAGGGGGGACCAGGCTCATGCCAAGGGGCAGAGCCATCTGGTGGAGCTATCAAGGCGACCATCATATGAGGGGAGCCGGGGGGGGGGGTGCCACAGATTGAGGAACGACCTCAGCGACTCCAGGTCTAAGGAGTGGCAGTCACTGTGGTGACAGTTGCTGCGAGTCTGTAGGCCCTGTCTCGTCGTCAGCGGCCTGTCTGACATCCTGGGCTGGGGATGTGCCGGTGAAGGCGCCACACCCCCTGCGGGCAGAGTTCCTAAATGTCCTGGGGCGGGGCCCTCCAGGGGCACCCTCTGAGAGACAGCCACCGCGGGGGGGGTATTACCGAGCGGGACATCCTCCGGCCCCGCCCTTACCCCGTCCTCGTCTCCGTCGCTGCCTCATCTGGTGTCCGTTCAGTTTAGGTGGCTCGCCGAGGCCCGGATCGGCCACAATCACGGGGCCACCGCAGCCGCCCGCACGTCGTCGGGGCCGCTTCCCGGTACCTTTTCCAATGCTCTCTCAATGTCCGCCACGTCCATCACAGGGGGTCGGCGGCCCGGGCGGCAGGGCCGGCCGCGCGCCAGTTCCACTGCTGGGGCCGTAGAAGGGGCGGTCCCAGCCACTGAAGAGGGAGGGGGGCGGGGCCAAGGACGCCGGGCTGGAAGAAGACGGCGCCATATTGTGGCCATCCGCCGATGCCCCCACCGTCGGGCCCGGGGGGGGCGGCCCAGGGCCGCCCACGGGCTCCACCACGGGCTCCACCACTGGGCGCCATCGTTCTCTCCAGGGTCTCGGCCGCGGGTGAGGTCGCCTCCTCCAAGGGGGGGGGGGCAGCAGCCCATCGCCCCTCTTCTGGTGGATCGTCCGTGGGGTCGAGGCTGGCCACTCCACCCGACTCTCCTCCCCCCGAGTCCGGGTGCGGGTAGGTCGAGCGAGGCGGGCCCCGCGCTTCACCGGCCGCACTCCCTCCAGGCCCAGGGCAAGAGCCCGGGCAACGAGGGGCGGCCGCGCCACCCAAGGACGCCAGCGCCGGTCCCAGTCTGTCCAGCTCGCCCAGCCAGAAGGCCAGGCGCTCGACCAACTGGCCGAGGCGGTGGACCAGGCCGGCGAGATCCTGTGGCACGTCCCTGGTGTCTCTGGGTTGATCGTCAGCGTCCGCGTCCTCCCTGGTGAGGTTGGAGGGGGTGGATGGCCCGGCCTCTTCCAGGCCCGGCCACGGTACGGGGGACCAAGTCAGGCACCCCTGAGGGGGCGCCGCAGTCACCGAAGTCGCAGTCACCGAAGTCGCTGTAGCCGCTGCAGACCCCCAACCGAGGGACCCCACTGGGGCGGCGGCGTCCCTTAGGCCCGCAATTGCCCTGAGGATGGAGGCCGGCGCCCGAGCAGCCTCCAAGGTGAGCTCGGCGTCGGCCTGCAGGGCCTCGAGAGGAGGGAGGGAGCGCCTCGGGCCTCAAGCAGTGCCCTCTCCGAGCCAAGCACGGCAGGCAGGGCAGGCAGGTCCGGTGGGTTGTTCCCCAGGCGAAGAGCAACCCCTCTCAGCAATGGGGGTGCTGTGTTGGCCACAATATGAAGAAGGTTGCCAGAGGCCCGGCGGAGCTCGGCGTTTGAACGTCCGCTCGACGCGGCCATCTTGGAACGTCCGAACGTTTATAGATATGATCAGTGTGCCATTGGATTGGGTTGAAGTGAATGAACCTGATTTTTGTGTTGTAACAACAAAGTCACACTTCCGTTATGAGTTTGGCCGAACCTACCTCTATACCATTTAAACTGTGGGTTCCTCATAAGTTTAGCTGTAATTCAGGTTCCTTAGTGCATCATATTGTCAGAATGATAGCTTCATGAATCCCTGGGTATCCCCCACAATGTGAAAAAACACAGGAACATCGGCTGTTCTTTAAAAAATATACATTGAGTTCACAAAGAGCAACAGAGAAGCCCTATAGACCTGCCCAGGGTTTTGTGTGAGTTGAGGATATAGTCCAAAACATTACTGTAGATCCTTAGCTATAGCTAGACATTTCCCAGGTATGCAGAATTTTTAAATTCATCATATGTATTGTGTAGAGACTGTCCTGAGGTTAGAAAGTGTGGAAACTAGTGAGCTAGCTAATGGATCTTTGACAGCAAGCCAACTTCAGCCTGTCCAAAACATTTTGCAGGCTGATGCAAATGGTGTCCACCCCTAAAGGCATAGTGCCTGTTGCCTAAGGCCAACCAAGTTGTTTTGGCACCAGAGGCAGAAAAGTTCACCTCTCTCCATCTCTCTGGCAATAAAGATATAACAATAATAGATTCAAGATGACCAAAATATGCTGCCTGAGGCAGCTCTCTTGGCTCATCCTAATGATTGTGCTGGCTGTAACCATAACTGGATAATTAGTTGCAAGGGACTGCTTGCTCCTTTGGGACTGCCCCTTGACCTCATCCAGAAAATGACTCTCATTAGATAAAACCGCTCAGGTTAGTGACGCCAGATCATGAGAGCAAGACTGGAGTCTTTTACCATGCTCATAATCTTGTATGCCATATGGAAAGAGGGGAAGAAGAGAGCACAAATACATAGAGAAAAACTGGGACAGGCCCTCAGAAAGCAGCCTTTCACCCAGAGAATCAAAATGCTGGAGGGTGTTCTTTAAGGCAAGAAGAATTTTTATGATACCTTAATCTGGGCTTTCACAGAGCAAACTTTTGTACAGCTTTATTTGAAAAGTGCCTCAAGCTTGCTAGCGTAGCACACACAAATATAGATTCTAGAACAATTATTTGATTTTCACAGGCTTCCCCCACCTTTTGACACCTCACTTTCTGATGACTCTTTCTGATGGTGAAACAGCCACAGGTGCAGGTGAAACATCAGGAGAAAACGCTGCTAGAACATGGCCATACTGCCCAGAAAACAACACAGGGTGTCCGTTGCACTATAAGCACTGAACAAAACACGGAACACAGATAAACACAATCTGTTAGATCATATATTAACATTCAAGAAGTAGAGTTCAAGATTCACTCACTGCGTTCACCATAAAATATACAGCATGTCGGAATGAAAAGCAATAATCCGAAGTGGAAAATAGTCCATACAGTAAAGTTCGATATTGAGTAAGAAAATTAAGGCAGTTCAAGACAGTCCATCAGTCCATTAAAGTCGTTCAACACAGTCCATAGGTCCATATAAATTCCAAATGGAGGCAAATTCTCAGTCTCAAGGTGAACACAGGAACACTAGGCATGAGAAAAAAGTTATGAAAATGAAATGATTCGTAAGAAATTCGTAAGAAATGCTACTTTTGAGTATTTCCGCACCTGGAACGCCAACCAGGAAGTGGACTTTCTTTATAGAACTTCAGGGGCCAGGATTTTCTTAAGTGTCGTTATTAGGTCGTAAGGGGGGGGGCACCCTCCTTCTCTCTCACCACCCTCCCGCCTCCCTTGCCAATAAGTATTATGGCAAGGCAAGCCCTAAACTCGCTCCTTCTTTCGGCTGGAAGCCCGGAAAAATTGTAAACAGAGAGGATTACTCAGAAGTAAATCTGCAAAGGAGGGCACTTTGGATGAAGTGCCCTCCTTTGTGGATTTACTTCTGAGTAAACCTCTCTGTTTACATTTTTTCCAGGCTTCCCTGCCTCTCCTGCCTGCCAGGATCTAAAGCATCAAAGAGTATTGGGGTGAGAAACCAACCTAATGTATAATAGAATGAATGCTACTGTAAGTGCCTAATATTATAAGTAATCCAACTGGTCATATACCTACATTCCATGCACATGCAATAATACAGCAGTAATAACAATAACGAGGTAAAATTCAAACCGAAGTATTCTGACTGGTCCCTGCCTCATGCGGTGCAAACGGGCTCTTCTCTATTAGCCCGGGAAAAGCCAGCGTTTTCTGCTTGGGTGCACACACATACATATTCTTGGGGGGATTTGCTGCCCCGGGCTCATAGAGAAGATTCTGCAGCAAATCCCCCCCCAAAGAATATGTATGTGTGTGCACCCAAGCAGAAAACGCTGGCTTTTCCCAGGCTCACAGAGAAGAGCCCGTTTGCACTGCATGAGGAGGGACCAGTCAGAATACTTCGGTTTGAATTTTACCTCTTCTTATACCCATTGTTATTACTGCTGTATTATTGCATGTGCATGGAATGTAGGTATATGACCAGCCTGGGCAAACTTGGGCCCTCGCTCCCTCGGGATCGGGGTGAGAGAGAGGCAGCGAGGAGCGAGCGGGGGCTCCTCCTCCTTTTCTTTTGCTTCTTCCAAGAATAGAATACCCGCTCCCTCCCTCCTTCCCTCCTTCCCTCCCTCCTTCCTATTTGGAGAGTCCCATCTAGAATTCAGTGTGATTTATTCAAGTTTTGGCCTACAACTCCCAGAAATCCCAGCCAATTTACCAGCTGTTAGGATTTCTGGGAGTTGTAGGCCAAAACCATCTGGAATGCGCATGCGCTGGTATACGAACTACTAACGAATTTCGTTAGTAATTAAGTTACATTTTAGAAATTTTTGGAAATTTTTTTGTAAGTCTTTCTTTTACTAATCAAAAAAAAATCCCCCATTTGATTTTAGAATCGCCATTTTTGGGTTCGAAACCATGCCTAAGGAACACAGTAAATTAAATCCAAATGTAACGCCGCAAAGTAACCTTTTAGTGGAGTCGGGTTGATGGTAGTAAGTTCACGAGAATCCCGCTCCATTTCACGTCCTTGTGACGCTTTTTCAAAACCCAAACATTCAAATAATCATAGGATGGGCGTCAATGGGGGTCTAAAACATGAAAGAAGTTCCAATAGTGCATACCTGGGAAATGTCAAGCTATAGCTAAGGATCTAACGTAATGTTTTGGACTATATTCTCAACTCACACAAAACCCTGGGCAGGTCTATAGGGCTTCTCTGTTGGAACTTCTTTCATGTTTTAGACCCCTATGGACACCCATCCTATGATTATTTGAGGACTTGAAAAAATGGTGTTGGGTGGATAGCATTCCCATCAACTCTTTGGTAGACAAAGGAGGTTATAAGGCATAGTTTTGTCCCGTGTTAATCAAAGCCCCATTGCAGTGCCCCATGTTGGGGCCATGTAAACAGTTCTGAATCAGAACTATTCCCACTGTTTACATGGCCACCCCACTTTCAGAGGGTTCTTTGCTGTAGGTTAGGCAGAAGGCACCTACATTGGTGGTCCGGTTGACCAAGGAGCTCCTGGTTGTCTCTGGGTGCCATTGCTGACATTAGCAAGGATGACTGTGCAACTCAGATGTGAGAGGGGATTTCTCCTTCCTTTCTCTCTCCATTCTCCAAGTTGCATGGGCACCCTTGCTAATGTCAGCAAGGATGCCCAAGAGCTCTTTGGACCTCTGAAGCTACCACAAAAATGGCAACAGGACCACCAAGAGTGGCCATACCAGTGGGGCTGATCTGGGTTTGGCCCCACTGGATGGTCAGGACACAGTCTTGCCACCATAACATCCTAGAAATTGGCAGGGAAATCATTTTCAGGGGATCTCCTGTCTGTTTAGATGCACCCTTAGAAATCAGTATGCCTGATGGTTCAAATAAAATAACTAGTTCTCATGAATTTCAGCTGGCGCATCAGTAAAATAGCTTTTAATATTCAAAGTGCATCAATGCTAAAAAAAATCATTATCTAAACTTTTTAAAAGAAAAAGAATACATGATGAAACCTATAGTAGTTTAGTAATCTATTTCATCAAGAAGAAAAATGAACTCAAGCCTACTGTTTAACAATGGTTTGCATTAGGCAGATTGAATGTTATTAAGAAATAGTTGGCTTGGGTTGTTTGTCTTCTTTTTTTTGGCAGCTCTGCCATAAATATACAATTTAATTTATGTTCCAAATATTTTTTTAAAAAGCTCTTGAAAACTCAGTGCTATTAGCCCACCATGACAAAAACTGTTCAGATTTTATAGTGCTGCTATCTGTGAAGTATATGAAAGCCAACTGTTCAGGCAGAAATGTTAACTCTTTGTAGAACTTCAACTCCCTTTCAAGAGAGGTGCAAAGCTCCTTGGGAAGAATGGATTATGGATACCAGCACGAGAAGGCACTGTTTTGGCTACAATAATAATCTATTTTGATCATACTTGTCATCATAAAGCTGTCCCTTCCTCCATTATTATATTGTGTTGTCAGCCAAACTATATTCAGCTTAATTTTTGGTGGTGGTTGGAGAAGTAGCATATGTTCTTCAATGTCTATTTGGTACTATGACCTCTGCTGTTTCTGTTTCATTTCATATCAGGGCGGGTTTGTCTCAATTCCACTCATCTCTTCTTTCCAGGCACAGTCTTTGATATTTCTATTTATTACGGTCAAAATATTTATTTCTATTATGTTTATTTATTTATTTATTTGTCACGTTTCTATACCGCCCCTCTCAGCCCGAAGGCGACTCGGGACGGTTTACACAAGGCGGTCTCTGCCCTCAATACAACCCAAACAAACAAACCAAAAAAATAATCACATAACAACAAATTAACAATTAAAAACATACAATTGCAGTCTCAGCGTCATGTTGAAATCAGTTTCCGTCACATCGTTGTCATTCCATATATCTAATTAAACCGTTATATTTCATCAGCAAATGCCTGCTCAAACAGCCAGGTCTTGACATTCTTGCGAAATGTCAGGAGGGAGGGGTCCAATGTGATGTCACTAGGGAGGGCGTTCCAAAGCTGAGGAGCCACCACTGAAAAGGTCCTGTCTCTCATCCCCGCCTGCGAAGAAGGTGGGATCGAGAGCAGGGCCTCTCCGGATGATCTTAAACATCTCAATGCAAGTAATGAAGCAAACAAGCAATGTTATATCAGAAACCCTAACTGACCCATTGCACGTCACTCAGTGGTCTAACAAGAGATCCTGATATCATCATCATAATCACTATCATCATCGTAATTTTGTTTCATATCTGTCTCTCCTCATGGCCTAAGATGAGTTACAACATAGATTTAAAATACATAATCACAAACTTTATATACCTCCCACTTGTCCCTATCTTGGGGTACATTAAGACCTCTATACCCACATGCCCAGTACCCATGGTTTCACTTACACACATCCAACAAAATATATAATCTCTAGAAATTTCTATCTAAGCAATTCTATAGAAGTTTTCTGGAAGACCTATTAAGTTCCTACTAAAGGATACCGCTTTACCTCTCTAGAAACTTTCTGCATCTTCAATGGTAACTTCCAGACAGGCATGTAGCCAGGGGGGGGGCTAAGGGGGCTTCAGCCCCCCCCCCCGAAATTCTCAGGGTGGTCCGCGAAAAGGCCTTACTAGTACATTATTTAAACTGTTATGTTTATTCATATCATGATCTGATCACCATGCTCATTATATCCCACATTAATGGGGTCATTGGGATAACAATACAAAAGATTTGCTAGGGTAGACCCTCTTCCACCCAGTCTCAGCCCCCCGAACCAAACTCAGCCCCCTCCGAAACAAAATCCTGGCTACGGCCCTGCTTCCAGAAGAAGTTGTTCATTTTAATAGGGTTCCCTAATATCCATGATTCCCCATGGATAGAAAGACACATTGCTTATGCTTAAATGAGATCTTCAAAGAGAAAAAAAAGCAGAAGAAAAGGAAGTAGGGAAGAAAGAAAGAAAAAAAGAAATGAAGACAAGGCTGACCATCAAGTTAACTCCTGGGAAGAAATTCTTAAAACAGAATACTCCAGAGTCAAGTTAACACAGAGCTAGAGTTCACAAAGAGTAAACTTAAATGGCAGCGCACCATCAATATCTAAAATGCCTCCAATGATAATTTCAGTGTGCATAATGCACACAGGGTAATTCAAAACACATTTTTAGGATGTTTCGGACAATAAATTCCTTCAGCTAGATCAATGGTGCTGCCATAACAGTGCTTGTTTTCAATTTAAAATGAGTTTAGCTTGAAGAAGGATTTTATAGTCTGAAACATCCACTTTCTTTTAATTTCTGTGCATATTTTAATGACAAGTTGCTGTTTGATGCACCACTGTTTGGCTTATTTTGCACCAGCGAATCAAGGGCTCTATTATTGTAGTGTCTGCCTGGTGTGTAGAGGTTTGCGGATAAGGTATAACTAAATGTCCCTCCCTTCTTTCTGTCTTATTTTGTTGCAAATTATAGAGTGGGAAAGTAATGCATTAGCATTACTTATAACAGTTTATGTTCTTTATGTAATAAGGGCAAAAGGGCATACCTTTCATAAAATTATGCAACCATGTCTTCCCTGTAATTAATAATATTTTCAAATTATTTTTCTTTATTACCCTTTTTTAAAGAGAAACCATGCTTTTTTTTTGGTGGGGGGATGTCAGAACTTCCCCCCCCCCCACACACACACACATTATTCAATGTTATGGAAAGACAAGATATTGACATTTCTATGTGGACATTTCTATTTTGCTTCCATTTCTAACAGATCATAAAGTATATCTAAATCACAGATTTCTAATACTCATTCATCTAGTCATAGAGACCTGGGGACTACCATTCTCTACTAGTATTTGATATTTTCATCAAGAATCCACAGTTTACAGAATTATTTTAGGGGAAACCATAACAGTTAAACAGACATGAAAATGGGTGTAGTGTAGACTTGCAGTAACCTATCCTTCTGGAGAACAACAGTTCAACTGTTCTCATCAGTGCATTCTCATCAGATATCATATATAGTTTACCCTTCCACACAGTTCTATCAATATCAAGGCAGAAAATCCCACATGATCTGCTTTGAAGATAATGTGGGATTTTCTGCCTTGATATTCTGGGATATAGAGCTGTGTGGAAGGGCCCCCAGAAAAGTCAGTTTTTCAACTGTAATTTCCAGAATTCTCCAGCCAATAGAGCTATTGGTTGTGTGGACTAAGAGATTTTGGGAAATACCATTTGGAACCCTGTTCTTCAAACTTGAATTATGATGAAACGATGTCATATTAATTTGAGTCTATTTCAATGGCATTGGTTACCATTTATCTTCCAGATCTAATACAAAATGGTGTTGATCTTTCATGTCTGGGACCTTCATATAAGAATAATTCAAGCATACCATCTAAATTCTGGTCTTTTTTGTGCCTGACCTGAGTAGTTGTTTTTAGAGTTAATTGTTAAATTGTTGAATAAAATAAAACCCATCAATAGCTTCTTTGATTGAGTGAAAGTGAAACCCAGAGTCCCTTTGACTGAGTGCAAAGGAAACCCAGGACATATAGTTTATCTGCTTTCAGCCAATAACCACAGGTTAGATATGGATACTTGTAAGGTAAGTCTGATGAGCAATCTTCATTATCTGGAAACCCCTATATCCAGAGACCACAAGATGCATTGCTCAGGAAAAGATACTCTTTTGGGCCACAATTTCCCCAATCTCCCAACTTGTAGGGAGAGATAATGTTGCTAAGTTTGGTCTAGGACTGCAGTTTAAAAAAAACCCCCAAAAAACCCCAAGTCTTTTAGGTAGCCTGTATGCCATATCTAGTGTTTTAGTGCTGCATATATTGCTGAGAGAAGCAATTCTTTGCTAATTTAGTTCTTAGTGGATGCCACTAGTAGTTGTAGCACTTTTCTTTCCACTCATAAGCAAGTGTTTGAATATTGTGTGGTTTTTGAAAAGGGCAGGATGGGCTCTCTAGCCTTTTGGCAACTATCCTAGAAGAAGGAAAACTCTGATTTCAAACCCGGGCAGATGGTGCTCGTTTAACCCTGTAATGTTAACCATCTAAGAGAAGGAAACTCGAACCAAACCTATGACCTGAGGACCTCGCTGCCACTGTCCTAAGCTTGCTAGGCCCCGGCAGATGAACTTTTGGTTTAAAGGGTGAGGCCAGTTCTGTGCACGCTGCGCTCCACCAGAAAGGTCCTTTGCAAAGGCTCGAAGGACACATCCAACCTCCAAATTATCAACACACTTGTAGAAAGCATGGGTCGAGTCCTTCCTGAATCTTCATTCATGAAGAAAAGCCAAGAAGAGAAGGTTTTTGAAAACTATTCACAATGCATAACTTATTCTGTGCTAAATCTGCATAGGAATGTTTTCCCTGCATAAAACAGTTTTTTCTCCACATGAAACAATATTTTTGGGCAGAAATAGTATTTGTGGCATAGAAAGTATTTTTCGTATACAGAATGCTGTAGTTGGAGACTTATTCTATGCAAAATGTGCACATGTAGAGAGAATTGAATTTTCTGTGCTGTAAGGATCCTTTCCTGCACAAAAATATTTCTGCAAAAACAAACTGATTGCTGCACACAAGGAGTATATGAAAACGAACAGCTTCAAAATAGTGCACACAATTCTCTAAAAGTCATTTAAAATAAACAAACAAAGCATGCAAGAAAGTCACATCAAAGGCCAGATTGTAAAAACAGTATCTAAGTACAACCATGAGTTAGATATCAAGAGCTTGACAAAAGGCAAAGAACAACCCTGAACATGAATCTAAAATCACAAGATAAAACAAGAAACAGAAACTGTTGATCTGTGTGGTGTCTGGGTGAAAAGGGATCAAACGGGCAGCTGGGCTATCCTCAGAATTAACTAGAACTATTCCACCTGCATGCACAAAGTTCACGAGGTTTGATTCTTAACTAACTTGGTCCAACAATGCTATGGACATAGTGGTTGTGTGCATGGATGGGGAGGACCTTGTCCAGATCAGCAAAGATAGTAGTGGCAACTTTTATCGTCTTAAATCCAATTGTTAATCCCAACAAGAAAACCCACATTGAATTAATGTAAAACCAATAAATAAATGCATTGATTTGATGGCTTCATTTTCAGTTGGATATATACATACATTTAGGCCAGAAGTAGGCATTGTTTGACTCTTCAGATACTGCTTAATTGCATTTCTCAGCTTTCCTCATAAATGACTATGCTTGCTATGACTAACAACATCTGGAGGTTTCTAATGTCTATTACTCCAATTTAGTCCATACGCTTTTAGGGTGCACAAACCTTTTTTTAAAAAAGATTTTATTTACATACAATAACAACTTACAATGTAAACAAAACACAAAACAGTGAACATTTTACATACACATAGCCCACCACCAAGGCATCCTTTCCTTCGCCATATATTTATAAATCAACCGTTAATCAAATGTCATATCCAAAATTCCTGACCAACAGGGTTATATTGCATTCCATTTTCACTCTCTAAAGTGTATTTAATAAAGACTGACCAGTATGCCTCAAAATCTGATCTATTAGTTTCCCCCCCGACTACCTTCATTTCCATTGTTAATTTATCATTTAAGGCTATGTTCCAAACCTCCCTATACCAAGCTTCCAGTGTAAGATTAGTTATTATTTTCCAATTCCATGCTATTATAATTCTTGCCACAGTGATTTAAAAAATCATCAATTCTTTCTTTTCCATTTCTAAATTCAACATTGTGGTGTCCATTAGTAATGCTAACCTTGCATCCGGAGTAATATTTAGCCCTATAATATTGCTTATTTCGATAAATATATCATTCCAAAAATTCTTCACTTGTGGGCATTCCCACCATAAAGGAAAATATGTCCCTTTGTACATGCCACATCTCCAGCAGAGGTTGCTTTGCTTGCTATCCATCCAGGGCCGTAGCCAGGATTTTGATTCGGGGGCTGAGTTTGGTTCGGGGGGCTGAGACTGGGTGGAAGAGGGTCTATCCTAGCAAACCTTTTGTATTGTTATCCCAATAACCCCATTAATGTGGGATATAATGAGCATGGTGATCAGATCATGTTATGAATAAACATAACAGTTTAAATAATGTACCAGTAAGGCCTTTTCGCGGACCACCTTGAGAATTTGGGGGGGCTGAAGCCCCCTTAGCCCCCCCCCTGGCTACATGCCTGTATCCATCTGATGTTGTTTGCCTGGTGTGGTATACCATCTCCATATAACTTTAAATACTTTTTCTTTTAATCTTGTTGATAGATTCTTAACCACTCTCCACTTCAGAACCCTTTTCCAATCAAAATCTGTGAGAGGCCCTAAGTCTCCTTCCCAGACCTCAAACAGTTTCAGTTCTGTTTCTTCGCCAATTAATGCATTATATATTTCCCCAATTATTCCTTTCCCTATTATTTCTTGGGTTTTAAGTTTACTTAGCTATTCCTCATATTTCTTCAATGCTCTGCATCTGGGATTTTTACTTAACCAGTCCTTTTTCCAGGAGAGCTGTTGTCTCTCAAACCAGTTCAGAGCACATTGCTCTTCTAACTTATCAAACTTGCCCATTGAATTTTGTATCCATTCTTTCCAGGAAAGAGCAGTTTCCACCTCCACTAAACCTCCATTAAACCTTTTTGTAATAGAATTGTTGTGTAATTCCCTTTTATTTTTCCTTCTATTTTTAATTCGAATGTCACTTGTGTTTTAGTTGTCTCATTATACTTTAAAGTCATCTAGTATGGTTAGAAAGATGGTTCAGCATATTTTTAATATAAATATTAATATCCAACAAAGAACTAGAGACAAAATGAATGGGGCTTCCTTGAATTTCCTGTTGCACCATTTCAGTCACAGTTTAAAATGATGGATTTTGTTCTTCGCAGTATCTCTCAGAAAAAGGCAATGTTAAGCTTATGTTGACTTTTTAACAGGATGCCCAGGTGCTATATTTTATAATAGTATTTCATTTCCCTCGCTTTTAGGTCTACAAAACATCTAAAAGCTCCTGGGAAGTGAGGCTTCTAAATTGCTTAACCTAAAAGATAAGCGACTGTTTCTTAAATGGAATTTCACCTGTGTACGATTTTTCAAGGTCTAAGAACACAGACAGACTAAACCACAGACAATGTAATTACTCAAGCGATCTGTGGTCCAAGTCACTATTGTTCTTTTCACTTGTATTGGCAAGTACAATACATATATCCCAGGGTGATTAAAGTAGTACCATGATACCAAAAGTTCACATCAAAACTTGACTATTAGCTTTGACTTTTTCAGTGGTCCTCAGAATTTTGTTCATAATTTTTATAACCATCCCATCTATTTCTTTGTTAATTCTTCCTACCATGTAGTCATTTATTGTTCACAACCATTCTTCAGTTGCAACCAATTTCACACCTTTGGGTCACTGCAAATGCAGTGCTTGCTATGGTAGACAGCATTAGGAAAAAAATATAAGAAAGTTACAAATGTTTGCATCTCATGGTAGCAGCCTTTGTCCAGATCACCAATGGAGGTCAACAAACTTCAAATTTATGGGCAGAAATATCCATCACACAATTGTATCATTTCTTTTATCTTTGCAATAAACTTAAAAACTATGCAGCTCTCAAAGATTTATTTTTCAGGAACAGCAAAGTCTTTGTTCATTTATTATTATTATCATTATGATCATCATCCCTCCAGTTACCGCCCAGTTTCGAACTTACCATTTCTGGGAAAGGTGATTGAGAGGGCAGCAGTGGTGCAGCTGCAGCTGCAGCAGTCCTTAAATGACACAGCTGGACTAGATCCCTACCACTCCGGCTTCTGTATTGGGCACGGGACTGAGACCGTGCTGGTCGCAATAACAGACCAGCTCCATTGCCAGTTAGACCAAGGTGGATCGGCGCAGCTCGTCCTATTGGACCTCACGGCAGTGTTTGACACAGTAGACCATGCATTGTTAACCCATCGCTTAGCTGTGACAGGGGTGAGGGAGACTGCTCTCAAATGGGTGCCCTCCTTCCTCCTAGATCGAGGACAGCGAGTGGAGAGGGGAGGTATGGTTTCGGAGAGGCTCCCGCTAAACTGTGGGGTCCCTCAGGGAGCTATTCTTTCCCCTTTATTATTTAACATCTATATGCGACCACTTGCCAAACTGGTGCAGAGTTTTGGGCTGGAGTGTCATCAGTATGCTGATGACACCCAACTGGTGCTGAGGATGGATGACCGGCCGGACTCGGTACCCGATAATTTCCAACTGTGCCTTGAAGCCGTGACTGGTTGGCTACGTGCCCATCGAAAACAGAGATCCTATGGCTGGATCGCCCGGGGGGGGGGGGGGTGAGCTCCAGCTGCCTACTCTGGATGGCGAGGCATTACACCCGTCATCCTTAGTAAAGAGTCTGGGGGTCCAATTGGACCCACTGCTGACGATGGAGGCCCAGGTCTCCACTGTCAGCAGATCTGCCTTTTTCCACCTGCGACAGGCTAGGTGGCTGGCGCCATACCTTACCAGGAGTGATCTAGCTATGGTTATCCAGGCAATGGTCATCTCGAGGCAAGACTACTGTAACACCCTCTACATGGGTCTACCTTTGGCAGTTATCCAGAAACTCAAACTGGTGCAGAATGCAGCAGCTAGACTCCTGGCGGGAGTACCGGCCAGGAGCCATATCACCCCAACTCTGCAGCAACTGCACTGGTTGCCGATCGAGTACCGGATCACCTTCAAAGTGTTGGTCTTGACCTTTAAGGCCCTATATGGTCTGGGGCCGGTGTACTTGAGGGACCGTCTACTCCCATATGCTCCCCAGAGATCCCTTCGCTCAGAGGACCAAAACCTGTTACATGTCCCTTCCATTAGGTCCTTTAACTTGTCATCAACCAGGCAGAGAGCCTTTTCCATTGTTGCACCGAGCCTGTGGAATGCCTTGCTGGCGGAAGTTCGGGCGGTAAACGAGCTACCAGCCTTCCGGAAGGCGTGTAAGACAGCTCTCTTCCGGCGGACATTTAATCTTTAAGCCATGTCAATCTGTATGCTGACAGAAATATTGTTTTTACACTTTTTAATGTTCTTATCAATTTAGTGCTATGTTACCTTGTGCATTTTGTAAACCACCCTGAGCCAATTTGGAAAGGGCGGTATATAAATTGAAACAATAAATAAATAAATAAATAAATAAAATCATTATTTAAAAATCTTATTATGGAGTTTTTGCTTGTGTACTTTTTGGAAAACTATTTCATATATATAAATTGAAACAATAAATAAATAAATAAATAAAATCATTATTTAAAGATCTTATGAAGTTTTTGCTTGTTTACTTTTTGGAAAACTATTACACACACATATATATATTACACACACACACACACACACACGCACACACATATATATATATATATATGAAAGGTGGAATGCAAATCCAAGGAAGGAAGTGCATGCTTGAAAACAAACCAATTTATATTGCCCTGTAAAATGTGGGAAGATCTTGGAAATCAAGGTACTGCTAGATAAATTTGAAAGTTCAGACTCTTCCCCCCAAAGAACTCAGGTTCTATAAGGTAACAGCACAACAATTTCAGTTTGTTTTCCCCTTTGGCATAAGCACTGCAGTACAGATTGTATCTGCACAGTAGGTGCATGAATATTTCACACTGGGAAGAAAGCGAACTCTTCCCACTGCACCCACCATACATTTTTCAAGTTCCCTTTGCAATGGATGCATGGCACCCTTTTAGTGAAGCTTTCCCTCCTTTTGAAGTTTTGTTATGTTTTTGCAATTGAGGATAATTAAGTTATCAGGAGGAGATAACTATAAGAAAGGGGTTGGAAAAAAGCATGATCAAGATACACATACGAATATAGCTGCAATGGCATCTTCAGAGAATTCATGCCAGGGAGATGGTGGGTGGAAAAAAAAGAGAACAGTCCTTTCCTATTTGAGGCAGCTTGCCTGACTGCTTTCACTTGTTTCTTTTACATAACTGTTTCTTTTTGAAGCAGCCACACAATAAACTGGGGGAAGGTGACCAAAAAAAGAAAGGAAAGGAAAAGGTAAAGAAACCCTGCCCAACCAAAATACATTGCAGAAGAGATAAAAATAGCATTGCAGCTAAGTGAATGACCTTCACATGATTTTGAACTGTTGCAGGAAAGCCCTTCCAAGATATGTTCAGCATACCTTGTGTGTTTCTCTCCTTCTCTCCCCTCCCTGGTTCTTTAGCTCTTCCTACATGAATCAAATATGTTTTAAGTGGGTAAAACGGCAAGGAGAGGAAGTCATTATTTTTGCATGAAGAACAGAATGGAAGCGATAAAATAGGGGGTTTGTGGGTAGGTAGATGGAAGATAACCATTCCTGGAGGAGGCCATTAGATAATTAGACAATCGAGGGAGCTAATGGTTAAATCATTTCTTGTGAAGAAATCTGGCCTGACAGGTAATATAGTATGCGTTACTTTCTTTAGGTGAATACAAAAGAGGATGCTTCATAGTGCTTCATTTACCCTGTAGTGTCAATGACCATTGGAAAACAAATAAGATCTTTGCAGGGCATCACCATGCAGATATATATAATTTAAAATCTCCGGTTTTAAATTCTTTGAAATCGGTTTAATTTCGTATATGTAATTAAGTTCATAGTTTTTTGACCCACCTGGTCCAACCCGGAAGTGTAATTTCTATACCGAACCTGGGGGCTGCCATTTTTCTTAATTTTTGTAATTAGATCATATTTTTCCCTATCAGTTCTCATCTCGCGAGAGGAGACTGGAGGGCAGTAGCACCCTTTCTCCTCTCGCAAGGTTTTTCCCATCCATGGGAGGAGGAGGGCAGGTTCGTCTGCCCTCCTCCTTCCCTGGATGGGAAAAACGCGGGTTATCCCCATCCAGGGGAGGAGGGAGGCAGGTTTGTCTGCCTTCCTCCTTCCCTGGATGAGAATAACTCACATTTTTCCCATCCAGGGGAGGTGGGGGGGGGAAGCACTCCCTTCTTCTCTCCTTGCCCCTCCCAGATGACAGGCATCGCGCGCGATGTCTGTCAGCTGGGGGGGGCAAGGAGGGAAGAAGGGAGAGCAAGCCCTCCATTCTAGCCTCCCAGCTGACATAATGAATAAAAACAAAAAATCGTTATTAATAACGTTTCAATTACAAAATTTATTTACATTTTTTGTATTAATTTCTATAACTAACCAAAAAATGAATCCCCCCCCCCCCAATCGAGTTTATAATCAAATTTTTCATGGATCAACCAACCTTTATACTGTGTATATATATATATTGGTTGGTTGATCCATGAGAAATATATGTTACCAGTGCATGAAGCCAAACTTTCTGAGTAGGAAAATCACAATGTGTGCATATTATTTATCTAATACACACATTTCCCATCCATGGATGAATGTGTGTTTGTATGTACAGTGTTGCCTCACTGCTTCGCAGTTCGCTTTTCATAGACTCACTGTTTTGTGGGGTTTTGCCTCCCATTTTATGAATGTTGCCGTTGCCCAGAGCGGCGTTCTAATCCCACCTCCTGGCAACGATGGAGTGTGGAAGGGGGTTTCACCCTCCCACTCGGGAGAGAGGCAGCCTATCAAGAGAGATTGCAAACCAAAGCAGATATACCTTCCCCCAAAAAAGGTGTGTGGTGTCTTTAAATCTCTCCTTGCTTCTGCCTCAGAACGTGATATACAAATGTTTCTTCGTGGGCTCTGTGAATGCACACTTATGAAGTCTGTGCACCAGAGTGGGCTTCCAACGGAAACTTCCCAAGTTTGAAAAAGTTTTGGCGGTAACCCCGCCCAGCGGTCCCGGAGGGCATAAAAGCAGCTCCATGCGCGCCCACTACATTCCTTTGTTTTCCGCCACTTGGGCAACATCGGAAATTCTCTCTGTGGTTGTGTGGGATAGCATGTCCACAATCATCTTCAAAAGGTGCATCACCTGCGGTAGCAAGATCCCGGACTGCAATGGTCATTCGAAGTGCCTTTCGGTGTTTCGGGGAGGGACACGTCGTTTCGACCTGCAGACACTGCCAGGCCTTCTCCGCACAGACCAGAAAGACTAGAGCACGAAGGCTTTGGGCATATCTGCTCGAGCAATCCCTTGCTCCATCTCAGATGGTGACGGCTGTCCCATCCACTTCCTCCGGGTCGGGGCGGCTGCTCCGGCCCCCTCAGTGTTGACCTCTCGGAACGTGATATATCTATATAGCATCCCTACTTTGCGGATTTTCACTTTTCACGGGTGATCCTGGAACTTAATACCTGCGATAAGTGAGGGAACACTGCATACAACTGTAACACGTCTCATTAGTATGAAATTCATGGGTTCACCATTGGCCAACATGTGACTTGAAATGAATGCATCATTTTTTACTATTTTGTTCCTCCACATTTTCCCATAGGAGAATGTATGAACTGTATATAAGGTTCATTTCTTCTCACAGGGTGTCTCTGAAGGTGTAAAAAATCTTCTTCCATCAAGGTCGTTGAGCCCAACAAAGTTATTTTTCTTCTAGTTGAAGGCAGATGGTTTGAAAATCATAGCAGTAAAACAAATAGGGAATGAATAAGCCAGCCTGGGAACTTGATCTTATAATCTGTGGCATCTTTTCCCATAGAAGAGCATCTTCCTAAAGAGCCAAAGCTATATGCAGGTGAATGTAAAGCCTGCAATCTGCTGAGATGCTTTGCATGTCAGATTTTGTCAGTGACAATGAGTCATTTTTATGAATGTGCCTTTGCCGTAATATGACTGAAGTAATATAACAATATATTTTCAGAATAAACATGATTTAACACAGATTCCTGAAAGCATAGCCTCTTCCTCCCAACCTAACCAGAGCTGTCAGTCTCTGTGGTATTGAGGCTTTGTCATCAGCAGTCATAAACTTGGTGAGATGACATTTCATTGTACAGGGGTTATCTGTACCAACTATTTATTTATGTATTTTATTAACATTTCATGATAGAAGCCTCAAGGTTGCAAATAAACATTGTTCCTATTAACTATAAATAATGCCATGGCACTGAAATCTTGGGTTCAACTGAATATGGCAAAATATATAAAGACTGACTCGCAGATCAAGGTCACAGGGTAGCTGAAATTTAAGGATAACAATGAAAGTCGTACTACTAAGTTGCCATTCCAAATGCAGATTGTAACTCTTTTTTGAGATGCAAATAAATTATGAGTATCTGACTTGCATAGCCAAAAACACCCCCCTTTTCTGCATTTACTTCAGGAAGGTTTTCATAGTGTTGGAGCCAACCAAAATGACTGGGCAGTACATAGGCATCACCGGAGATATACTGGAAAATAGACAGGGTTTATTCTTAAAAACAGTGAAATGGTGAAAATTAGAAATAATCAAATCTTTGGTTCATACTACATCTTTAAAAAGTAAATGTGACTATCAGATTTGTGTCCATTAATCATCTTGCATGAAGATTGTCCTGTTTATCCAATGTGGAGGGTGCAGGGTAATTGTTAGCATAAGATGGCATATATCCCATTGGAGGACAAGCAAGTGAATGTATCTCTGATGTGGTGAGTGATATTATTAGCTCCTGCAATATTGCTCCTAATGTAGATATGGGGTCAGAATTGGCATCTGTGTTTGTGGTAATCTTATCCCTGTATTGCTATGTTATGTATTTTGTTGTGAGTACCCCATATACTCATGGCTTAAAATTTTAATAAAAAAGCAAGCCAAGAAACTTGGGTGACATTATCCATAGGCCTACGTAGATATTGTCCCTTAACAATTTTCAAAAACAGGAACAACTCACTTCTCTGAGTAGATGAGTGGTAAAAGGCAAAAATGTAGTCCTTTCTGGAAGAATCTGAAAGAAGCACTGATTCCCTTTATTCTCTCTGCTGTGGTATTTCTTTGGGCCTCTCTGAATATTTATATGGGGAAAGGTGATTGCAGCCAGACTGGCCCCTTAAGGCGGCATTGGTGATTTCCCCTCTTTGCAGAATGACCCTTGACTTATCCACAGATCATAGCAAAATCCATAATTTTGCATCAAAAACTATCCTCAACTTACACACAAGGTTGACTTATACGTGTACATGAGAATATATGGCAGTTTAAAAATATTTACAGGCTTTCTATAGGCCAATGAAGACCCAACTCACAGAGCTTGGGAGAAGTTTGTGTTATTCTCCAGACCTGGTTGTATCATGTCAATTGTATATTTGAATTGTCTTGACTGGGAACTAGGGGTGTTATGGCATTTTGTGTTTGTGGTCATTTTTGTTGTAGATTGTTACTGGGAACGGATTGTACTTCATCCCTTAGGTGGGTATTATAATTTGAGAAAGGCTTGTTGTCTTTTGGGTCTGAACAGATGCAGTTGAATTGTACAGCTTGGTTGTAAACAATGAATTTGTTAATGTGTCCTGGGTGGGAACTGGAGGCATATTAGTATGTGAGTTCAATAGACTGCAGTGCTTGGAAGTCACAAAAACATCAAGAAAGTGAATTTATTGTTTGGGTTACTCTTTGCTCAGGCTGATGGAAGTGTAGGAGTTATTGAAATCCTTGTGAAACTTGTCAAGCAATTGCTTTCCAAGTGCCCAAATAATAAGAATGTCATTGAGATATGGCAGGTAGAGGAGAGGTTTCCAGTTGTATGCTCTGAGAAAGTATTGCTTCAGATTAGTCATTAAGATGTTTACATATTGTGGTTATTCAGTCATAGGCTATCACTCTTGGCTGAGTATGATTGTCTTCCAAGGACAGAGTTTTGGTGGTGGGTATATAAATGACTGTAGAGACCTATTCTGGTTTCTCAGAATAGGCCTTTCTCTTGGCACATTTCTTCCTTTCACCCTCCATTCATTCCTCCACAAATCCATAGTATTCTTGGTAACAGTTGACCTCCATTAAAATGCCAGAGGGCCAGCGCTTCTCAGGTTTGTGTGTTTATTACACATTTTTAGAGTTAGTTTTAAGCCCATTTTAAAATCTCTTTTGCTATCTACTCAGGGGCGGTCCTAGTGGTAGGCAAAGGACGCCACTGCATGGGGCACCACCATCTGGGTAAAGGGCGCATTCCCCCGCGGCGCCCGCCAGACAGCGTCCGGCCGATATTCGGCTTTTGGGCCTTGTGCACTCCAACACCGCGCCCCGCTCCCTGCTGTGTCTGCTTGTGCTGCTGGCCTTGGAGGTGGGCGCTGCCGAGAAGGCAAAGGCGGCCTCCTCCTCCTCGCCGGTCCCAGCGGGCACGGAGGGGGAGTCCGGCTCGGGCTGCCCAGTGTGTCTGTGGCGGTAGCACAGCAAGGAGCTCTGGCTGGAGAGCATCAAATCACAGATCCTGAGCAAGCTGCAGCTGAAGGAGGTGGCCAACATCACATGTGAGGTGGTCAACGAGCTGCTGCCCAAGGCGCCGCACAGGCAGGGGGGGCAAAATAATGTTTTGGGGTGGGCCGCCAAAATAATGTTCGCTTACCATTTTAAATTACGTTAGACCGCCCCTGTATCTACTGACATAACATTTATGCAGATACCCACAGTAATGCAACGGACCTGGAGGTACCTATTATTCAACAAAATGAAGTAATTTTTAGTATATACATATTGGCAAGTTGTAGCAGCTAAGTCTGCTGTAGCCTCAGTCAGGATAGCATTCTTGATGTCTTGAAATATTTCTTAGTGTGAGATGCTGGTGTACAGGAATTCCACAAAATGGTGAGGATTGTGTTCTCTAAGAGGTTGTGGAGGAATTGTGCTTTTCTTAATTTTAATCTTAATGTGGCTTGATGGCGTATGGCCTAGGAACTGACTCCAGATATTCCAACAGCAAAGATTCTAATTCTTGAGACAACAGGTCTTTCTGGAGTGCCCTATTTGTGTATTTAGGTTAGGAAGCAGAAAATGTCCAATTTGGGCTGCTGGATTGTGTCCATTTGAATTCGGTTCAGTACATCAGTGGAGAATTATCTGAGCAATCTGTGAAATTCCTTCAGATATTCATCAAGTAGATCTTTGGAGAGGATTCTATAAAAGGTGATGATAGGCAGTTGTCTCAGCCCAACATCTGTTCTGTGACTTGTTCATGATGACCATAGCTTCCCTTCCATCCCCCCATTTTTTAAAATGCTATATGATGCTTTTTCATATATTCTTTGCAGTTTTAAAAAGACGGTGGAAATAAATTGCTTCTTTTTATCTGTACCACTTCCTTCAATCCAATATTCAGAGAGGCATACATCTGATATTTACTTCTATGTTTGTTTGTTTGTTTAAAACGATATTGCCTATCCATTCAAAATTTCCTGAGTTCGTTGCAACAGATAATAAAAAGCATAATAAAAATGGAGGAAAGAAATGGTAAGTATAATCACAGCAGGGGAAAACAATACACCAAAGGTTAAACATTTCAGTAAATGAAAAAGCTCGCTGCCTGTTGCCTAAAACATGTTAGCATGGATTAGTTTAATTCCAATCTGTGCATTTGTTTGAGAGGGACGGAAAATAAAACTGACAACAAGGATAATGCATGATAGGTGATGATTAACATTCCTTACATGTTGTATTTATTTATTTATTTATTTATTTATTTATTTATTTATTTCTTCGGTTTTATATTCCGCTCCTCCCTGCAGGCTCGGGGCGGATCACAATTACAAGCATATAATAAAACATACAATAAAAACATACAATAAAAACACAGTACATAACCAAGGTGGAACGGGTCTACAATTCTTTAAAGAGAAGGCATGTGACAGCTTATATTTGAAATGTACAAAAAAATAAAAATAAAAATCTGTAATATTAAAATAAAATATGTTATGTGGACAATCAATTGCCTAGTGCAGTGGTTCTCAACCTGTGGGTCACCAGGTGTTTTGGCCTTCAACTGCCAGAAATCCTAATAGCTGGAAATCTGGCTGGGATTCCTGGGAGTTGTAAGCCAAACATCTGGGGACCCACAGGTTGAGAACCACTGGCCTAGTGGAAGGCCTTGGAGTGTAGACATGTCTGAACCCGGATCAAGTCATTTAATACTGGAATTAATAAAGACTGAATTCTTGAAGCTGTTCTTCCCTCTGTCAATTCCAGATAGAGGGAACTTTAATATAGCTTGAGCCAATTCTTCACTTTCCACTGGCCCCATTTAGGAAGCCTTACACTTGCCTGAACTCAAACTCAGTGTTCAACTTATCTCAGCCATAGGATTGTTTTATAATGTTTTGTAATTGTGTTTGTCTTTATTTGATTGATTTTATTGTGTCTGTTTTTATCTGTATTTGGGCTTGTCACTTTGTAAGCCACCACAAGTCCCCTTGGGGAGATGGTGGTGGGGTATAAAAATAAAATAAAATAATTATTAACTAACTGTCCCCTGCCATATGTTGCTATGGCCCAATATGGTGATCTGGAAAATAAAATAAGGAGAAAGTGTTGGTTTCTAACATATGTAATTTCTTGATGCGTGTGGGTAAACAGTACGTGTTGTTGACGTAGAGATTATCTGTTTTGCCTACTCTGGAACATGCAACATATACTTGTCCATCTTTAGGACTCACCTGTCCTAAGTGAGTGGAAAGCCTGATTGGAGGTTTTTCATTTCTGCTGGAGTAAAGCTGGCATCCATTTTGGCAAAGGGATTTGCAGCTAACAGCCAGAGTCATAGCCAGAGAGGGGCGTGGCCTTAGAGTCAATCCTGCTCAGAGATAGAAGTGCCCTGTGATCGGCTGAGTGCCAGAGGGGTGGAGCAGAGCTGACTAAAGGAGGGATCTTGACAGAAAGATTCTCAGTCTTGGGCAGAGCTTTGATTGAGACAGATCTTAGCTCTTGCTGGTGTGGTTTGAGGTTGGAGTGACAATATCCTCCAAGCCTCAGCCATAGCAACATAAGTCATTTACTATAGTGACACAACCAGGGTGTGGGGTGACACTGATAGTTAAGAGCCATTAGGGCTGACTTTGGTGAAGGCCAAACACCTTGTCTCCTCAGTGTAAAGAGGGAAGGTGGGTTCTGTGGCTGGAGAGTCACCAGGCTGACTCAGGCAGGGAAGACTCAGAGGGACTTCTGGTGTTCAGAAGCTCCTGTTAGGAACCAGCTGTTCACTCCTATTTTCAGACAATAGGGTGACAGGCTTATATTTTAGTCAAGACTCAGTACTGACTAAAGTATTGTTAAGATCTAAGCATTTTTGAAGTATTATCTGTAACCGCACGCTCTAGCTTATTATTACCATCAGTAACCATACGATATTGTTGCCTCTCTGTAGAACCGTTGTGATCAGTGCCTCATTGCTAGCCGTCTGTTAATTAATAAATTTTGTTTTATTGTTAACTTTTAAAAGCCTCCATCTCGATATCTTTTAGTTTCTCACAGTGTGGTTGTGTTTGGGTGGCTAGGTCAACAGAACTACCATATTTACATCTTATTTAATTTAAAATCCTGATTGTTAATAATTAGGTTGGTGGCAGTACTACCGGGAGGATTATTTTAATTAATAATCTCCAAAACCAGTGACCAAGTCGTCACAGGGTCCCTTTCAAATCTATGATACTATATCTGTCGTGTGTGTGTATCATATATATCTGTCTATAGCTATGGCTGAATGGCTCTTTGTCAGGAGGGCTTTTATCATGTTTTCTTGCCCTGGTGAATGGAGGTGGACTGGATGGCCTTAAGGTAGCATTTATCAACCTATGGGTTGGTATCCCTGAGGTCACGGGAGGGTGTCAGAAGGGTTGCCAAAGACCACCAGAAAATACAGTATTTTCTGGTGGTCATGGGGGTTCTGTGTGGGAAGTTAGGTCCAATTCTATGGTTGGTGGGGTACAGAATGCACTTTAATTGTTGGTGAACTATAAATCTCAGCAACTACAACTTCCAAATGTCAAGGTCTATTTCCCCCAAACTCCATCTGTGTTCACATTTGGACATATGGAGTATTCGTGCTGAGTTTGGTCCAGATCCATCCTTGTTTGAGTTCACAGTGCTCTCTGGATATAGGTGAATGTTGCACCGTAGCCCTGAAGGCCCCTCAGTAAACCACTTGAAACTGGCAACGTTTAAATGCTTTATTTAGAATAAATAGATAAAGTAAAGAGGCTAGAAATATAGTCTATTGATGCTCTCAAGCAGCAACAGATAGCAGCAAATTGTCCAAAAGAAGCAAGGAAACAAGGCTATAGTCCTTTGGCAAACAGGAACAAAAGTAAAAAGAATCTTCTTGCCCCAACAGGCTAAATCCAGGAAAAGGTCTTGGCACAAGGCTTGGCAAACAGATTCCTAAAAGCTAGAAGGCCCAAGGCCCAGGCAGAGTTCCGTGGAGGCTTGGCTTGGAAAACTGAACGTTGGCGAAAGATGGCAACCATCTCTGAGACCTAGCTTATATAGGTCTCACAGGCTTTGAAGTTGCAACACACTGGGACGTCGAAACTAGTTCTCATAACAGTTCTACAGCTGGGCCTTCTCAGGCCTTTCGCATGGGAATGGTATGCGGTTCCAATTAGCAGTAGCACCTGGGCAAATGGGAGTGAACCCCTCTCCGCTTATCGGCCTGAGATGGAGCCGAGAGCCTCTTGTCCTTGAATGGGAAATGAACTGGGAGTCTCTGCAAAGGCTGCCTGGTAGCGGCTTGCTTTCTAGCCTGGCAGGCCTGGCTGGAATAACATGGCTTCGGTCTGGCTTGACCAAGGAATCAGGTTGGGGACCAGGCTGGGGTGTGACAGTGAAGTACAACTCTCAAACTCAAGATCAATGCCCACCAAACCCTTCCAGACTTTTTTGTTGGTTGTGGGAGTCCTATGTGCCGAGTTTGGTTCAATTCCATTGTTGGTGGAGTTCAGAATGCTCTCTGATTGTAGGTGAACTGTAAATCCCAGCAACTATAAATCCGAAATGACAAAATCCATTATTTGAGTGATGGTCACTCCTTGGGGTAGTATGTGTATTGTGTCCAAATTTGGTGTCAATTCGCCAAGTGGTTTTTGAGTTATGTTAATCCTACAAACGAAAATTACATTTTTATTTATATAGATTATTAATTCTTCTGGAATTGCAGTAAGCACTATATGTGCTTTTGAGATTGGGATGTGGTGTTATTCCTCTTTTGCTTCTATTAAATTGGTAGCATTAGTAAATTGCATCTACATACCTATTAACAAATTTTTTCAAGTTGGTACATTTGCTATTTTTTTAAAGTTTTATCTCCTAGCACCAAATTGCTTTTGAATGTAAAGGATAGCAGAGGCTAAAAAAGAAACTTCTATTCTTGGCCCATTCACAGACTCACAATGGAAATATGTCAATAGCTACTTAGAGTAGCAAGAGCGGGAAAATATTTCTTTGATGATCAGTGTTGCCTGTTAATGTAATGAGCTAACAGAAGTCAAGTCTGACACATCCCTCATTCAGTAACAATGATAAAAGGAACGGCCCAAACTCAGATCTTTTAATATAACAATGCCATGTAGTATATTATTAAAATTATTTGAATATACTTTTTGCCATGATTTTTTCCCATCAATTTCCATGGCTTCGTTTAAAGCTGATGTGTTTGTAGTACTGGGATGGTTCTGCTTTCTGCACTGCTAACTGCAGATTGCATTCTGTCAACATATTTTCTAGCCAAAGGCATCACAGAATGCAAATCATGGAACATTTTCCCCCTTCATGGAGACTTTGCTGCCCTGTCTCTTGGAACCTTTGCCACTCTTGCCGTTCCCTTCCGTAAAATGTTTCAACTTTGCGGGAGCAATATTTTAAAACTCTTCATAGCGAAAGATAATAAAACAAAAATAAGAGTCAATTTGGAAGATGTGTTTCTTATTGGACTGTTGGTTTCTAAATGCTTGAGAACATGAAAAGGATGGATCAGAGAAAAAGGTCTTCCTCAAGCAACCTCATCTTTCATTTGGATTTGAGACAAGGGTGTTCTTTGATAATGACAGGCTATATAGCTGAGGTGGCAGTGAGGCTGATAGAGGGAGGATGCAGGCGGCATTCAGGACTACATCACAGGAATGCTATTTTATTTTACTTTATTTTGTGTTTTATATTACTATTTTCACCCTCCCTCTTCTTTTGTCTAAGTCTTGCTGTGTTTAAAACAATTCTATAAAATTATTTATTTAAATAAGTAATTTTATTTTGTTTAAATAAATAATGTTATTTATTATTTTATAAAGAATTATAATAATATAATATAATGTTATATTAGATTATAATTTAATATAACACAATATATTATAATGTCAATATATTGTATTATGTTATAGTATGATAATTGTAATGTGATACTAATAATAATAGTATGATTACGGTATGGTGTGTTGTATATGCATTTGGCATTGGTGGTGTTGTAATGTAACACAGTATAATACTGCCAATGATAATGTGATATAATAATTATATCGTGATATTATAATTTGTATTACATGCAATATCGCTAGCAATATTGTGATATGTTGTAGTGCAATATGATGTGTAGTGCTGATGTTGTGCTATGACAGTAATGTTATTTGTTGTTTTTTCAGTTTGCTGTAAGCCACTCCAGCAATATTGTTATATGTACATTATAAGCCACTCTGGCAGTATTGTTGTTTGCTGTAAGGCACCCTGAGTCCCCTTCGGGGTTGAGAAGGGCAGCATATAAAAATAGTAAATAATAAATAAATAAATAAATAAATAATGCTGTCTTACATTAACTCACATTACTGGTTTGCCTAGCTCGGTAGTATAAAATGTCGACAGTATAGGCTAGTAATAAAACAGCCTAGCTATGTTTTTCACAGACTTGAGCGCTATCAGAATCAGGCAAGGGGATCACTGATACTGCCTTCCAGCATCTGTTGCCTGAGGCAATTTCCCCACTTTGTCTAATGACAGAGCAGACTCTGTGTCAGAGCTGGAGGTTCTGAGCCTTGAGGGAGGCTCAAGAACTCCCAGTCTGCCATGACCGGGAAAAGCCTGGCGTGCAGGACCTTGGGCCTGCTGAGTCAGGACGGATGTGATGCAACAGTGGACATTGATTGACATTATGCTGACTCAGCAGGGATATGACGTAATATCCATTGGACAGTAGTTTGCTGAGTAAGGGAGGGTGATGCAACCTTTCCTGTTGCTGAATGCCAATGCTTTGGCTTTACAGGTGTTGTACCTTCAATAAAATCTCGTTGAATCGAACTGCAGTTTGTGCGTGATCTTTACAGAAGATTGGAGCGGCCTCACACTCTGTTCCTAGTTTTCTTCATTTCTCCAATCTCATTTGTGGTTTGGGAGATTGGTGTTGTTGCTCCAGGTGCACCGTCTACATTTGTCCCTCCACATTTGCAGTTTTAACTTTTGCAGATTTTATTATTTGAGGATTTGTTGAAAATGTTCCTTCTAGGAAACCCTTGGTCCTCCAGTGAGACTCTATGGACAACTTTCTGCAGTCATGCTGCAGGACCTAGAGATTACCAGAGATAACGATTTTCTAGCAATCTCTAGGTCCTCCAATGAAATTCTGTGGCCTGATTCCAGCAAACATTGACCACAATAGATCTGTGCTGCTGCCCTGTCTCTTGGAATCTTTGCCACTATTTGCTGTTCCCATCCGTAAAATGTTTCAACTTTGTGGGACCAGATATTTACAGAGAGGTGTTTTCTCAGATAAAAAAAATTAAACATCTCTTTATTATGGTGCTACATTTTCACTGGGGTCCCAAGCCCCTAAACCTCAGTGAATGTAGAGGAAGGACGGTAGGACGTTGTAGGACCATTTCACCGTAGAACGCTTTTTTAAAGATGATATAGTAAGCATCCATTAAATCTGGAACATAAATATGTAATATAATATCCAATATAATATCCACAAATAAACAACTAGCCACAATAACCAAGCATACCCATTATATAAATGTTATATACATACCATCATTCTAAGCATGGATAAATATATTGTGGCTAGTTGTTTATTTGTGGATATTATATTACATATTTATTTTCCAGATTTAATGGATGCTTACTATATCACCTTGAAAAAACCGTTCTATGGTGAAACGGTCCTACAACGGGCCTTTGAAAGACTGCATTTGCGGGCCGTCGTGAAACTTTCCTCTTATTGCTCCAATCAGGAGCTTGGATTTACAAATTGCTAAACCTTTCTCTTATCGCTCCAATCGGGAGCTTGGATTTACAAATTGTTTTCCCATCAGGGACTGTGGATTATACAATATATTATTTCTGGCATTGGCCATTTATTTTGATTACCTCCAATCGGGGGGCTGGAACGTTACAAATTCTGAGAACTTCAATGATTTCTCTCTGATATATACGCTCCTTTTTGGACTTCTCGGGTAGGAGTGAATATATTATACATATTGAAATAAAAGTATATATATTCAGTTTGCTGTCCATGTAAAGGACAACTCCACAATCATTAGTTTCCCCTTGTTATTTTTTTGATCTTGAATCTAGTCTTCCATAGGACAATTATTCAAATATAAGAGCTTCACACAGAAGTCTATCTTCAGTGAACAGGTCACCCACAATTTTCACCTTCTCCTTCTCTTCCTAGGAGTTCCCAAGATTCCGTCATCCCATGAATATGACTATCTTTCCTACAATGCTGATGCCATAGTTAATTTGTTAGTCCCTACAAGTCTCTTTGTTTGGCTGCTATAGACTCAGGAATACAGATGAAAACAAAAACAGATCCTTAAGAACGAACCCGCTGATTCCAATTCTGAACAAAACATGGGCTGACTTCCTGCTGCCTAGATGCACAGTCTTTGCTTGTCTTTGTTTTAAACCAAAACATGAAAACATTTAAAAACAAAAATCAGCTCTGTCTAATCTGTTGCTCTGGCAGCTTGCCTAGTGTATATATATAATACATTAACATAGCAAGGCAATTGCTTTTCCTCATTTCTCCGCTCTGGTGTTTTGATGCAAGGCAGATAGTTGAACCCAAAGCTGTGCTGGCATGCTGAGCTTGCCCAGGTTTTGCAGGCTGTCCGGTTACTTTGCCAAGTCCATCCAGCACTACAAAGAAGAAGGGGGGAAAATGGATAGAGGGGTAGTTGATGGTGCCAGTCGCACAATAATCATCCAGCAGTCACATCCATCTGAGGAACATGGATTCCAGTGGCTTAAACGTTCACTTCATGTTCTTTGACTGGCTTATTATTGCAGTGGGGTCTCTGCTGGAATCATTCTCTGTGAAACATATTTTTGTTTGCTAACTTTCTCTAACTACCCTGCTCCTTAATGTTACAAAGATGAAACAAAAACTATACGATTAGTGCTAGTTAAAAACTTGTGAGAAAAAAGGTTGTTCAAGTCCATTTTGACTTATGGTGACTGTAAGACAAGCCTATAATGCAGCACATCTAAACTGTAGAATTAACAGTTTGTTTATTATTTATTTATCATATTTCTATACGCCCCTCTCAGCCCGAAGGCAACTCGGGACGGTTTACACAAGGCAGTCTCTGTCCGCCAATCAAAACACAAGCAAAGCAAAACCAAACAATAACCATATAACATAACAATTAGCAATTAAAACATACAATTGCAGTCTCAGCATCACCTTGAAATCACTTTCCGTCACATCGTCGTAATTCCATATATCTCATTAAACCATTATATTTCATCAGCAAATGCCTGTTCAAACAGCCAGGGCTTGACTTTCTTGTGAAATGTCAGGAGGGAGGGGGCCGATCTGATGTCACTAGGGACGGCATTTCAAAGCCAGGGAGCCACCACTGAAAAGGCCCTGTCTCTCGTCCCCGCCAATCGCGCCTGCGAAGAAGGCAGGACTGAGAGCAGGGTCTCTCTAGATGATCTTAAACAGTTTGATACCATATGCTATGTGATCCTGGGAGTGATAGTTTTACAAGATCTTTAGCTTTGTCTGCCAGGGCCTCACCAAACTACAGATTCCAGGACCCCACAGCATTGAACCATGGAAGTTGAAGTGATGACAACATTAAATAAATTTATAGTGTACATTCAAAATACTTTAAAACAAGCCGAACTAAAATGCATTCCTAAAATAAGAAAGAGGCCGGGAAAGTCCAAGAGGACATCAGTATGGCTTACAAATGAAGTAAAAGATGTGATTGGAAAGAAGAAAAACTCATTTAAGAAATGGAAGGCTCTTCCTACTGAGGAGAACAGAAAGGAACACAAGCTCTGGCAAACTAAATGCAAAGCAACCGTCAGGAAAGCCAAGAGAGATTTTGAGGCACATATAGCTAAGAATATTTTAAAAAATAGCAAAAACTTCTTTAAGTACATCAGAAGTAGAAACCCAACTAGAAAAGCAGTTGGGCCACTTGACGAAAATGGTAAGAAAGGGACAATAAGTGAAGACAAGGAGATTGCTGAGCGGCTAAACGACTTCTTTGCCTCCGTTTTCACACAGGAGGACAGACAACATATGCCTGTAGCTGAGTCAGTTTTTTCAGGGAGGGAATTAAATGAATTAAACCAGATAGAGATAAACCAGGAAGATGGTCTCACATGCCTTACTAAACTAAATGTCAATAAATCACCAGGGCCAGATGGCATCCACCCCAGAGTTCTTAAGGAACTCAAGTGTGAAATTGCTGAAATTCTGGCCAAAATATATAACCTTTCTCTAAGATCAGGCACTGTACCCGAGGACTGGAGGGAGGCAAATGTAACTCCGATCTTCAAGAAAGGATCCAGGGGTGATCAGGAAATTATAGGCCAGTTAGTCTAACCTCAGTTCCAGGCAAAGTGATGGAAACCATTATTAAAGAAAAAAAAATACGAAGCACATAGAAGAACAGGCATTGCTGAAGGAAAATCAACATGGTTTCTGCAAAGGCAAATCATGTCTTACTAACTTGATAGAATTCTTTGAGGGTGTAAATAAACACATAGATAAAGGGGACCCAGTCGATATTGTTTACCTTGACTTTCAAAAGGCTTTTGACAAAGTCCCTCACCAAAGGCTCTAAATAAGCTCTTCAGCCATGGAATCAGAGGACAGGTCTTGTCCTGGATTGGAACCTGGCTAAACTGTAGGAAACAAAGGGTGGTAATAAACGGACATTTCTCTGGGTGGAAAGAGGTGAGAAGTGGCGTACCCCAAGGTTCAGTTTTGGGTCCGTTACTTTTTAATTTATTCATTAATGACCTGGATGTAGGAGTGAATTCTGAGGTAGCAAAGTTTGCAGACGACACTAAATTGTTCAGGGTAGTTAAAAATGAATCTGATTGTAAAGAGCTCCAGAAAGATCTCTCGAAATTGAGTAAATGGGCAACAAAGTGGCAAATGCATTTTAACCTAAACAAGTATAAAGTCATGCACATCGGGGCAAAGAACCCCAACTACACCTACCAATTGATGGGGTCAAAGCTTTCCGAGACAAACCAGGAAAGGGATCTTGGGGTTTTGGTGGACAGCTCAATGAAGATGTCAACCCAGTGCGCAGCAGCAGCGAAAAAAAGCAAATTCTATGCTTGGCATGATCAGGAAGGGAATCGAAAATAGGTCGGCAAATGTTGTATTGCCTCTCTACAAATCTATGGTAAGGCCACATTTGGAGTACTGTGTACAATTCTGGTCTCCGCACCTTAAGAAGGATATAACGGAACTGGAAAAGGTACAAAGAAGGGCAACAAAATGATCCAAGGGATGGAGCAGCTCCCTTATGAAATCAGGTTGCAACGCCTTGGTCTTTTCAGCCTTGAAAGACGGCGTTTAAGAGGTGACTTGATCGAAGTGTATAAAATCATGCATGGGATAGAAAAGGTAAATAAAGAAAAATATTTTCTCTGTCACCCAACACTAGGACTAGGGGGCACTCCCTGAAGCTCCAAGGTAGGAAAGTTAGGACTAATAAAGGGAAATATTTCTTCACCCAGAGGGTCATTGGGTTATGGAACTCACTTCCAGAGGAGGTTGTGACAGCGGTCAGCCTGGACAGCTTCAAGGCAGGATTAGACAGATTCATGGATACCAAGGGAATCAGTAGTTACTGAAATGGACATCCAAGTGCCACCTCTGTGTTGATGGAGGCAGGCAGGATTTTCCCGGGTACTGGTTGTGGGGGTCAGGAGCAGGTGAGGGTTTTGCCCTCCTTTCTGCTAGAGATCCCTGTGGACAACTAGTGGGCCACTGTGTGACACAGAATGCTGGACTAGATGGGCTGAGGCCCGATTCAGCATGGCTCTTCTTATGTTCTTATGTTCACCCACTGAGGTTTCTTGGCAAGATTTATTCAGAAGGGGTTGCCTTTGCCTTCCTCTGAGAAGCATGAGTGGCCCAGTGGGTTTCTGTGTTCAAGTGTGGATTTACACCCTGGTCCCCAGAATCATAGTCCAATGTTCAAACCTCTTTACTATGCTGACTCATGGAAAAATAGGGATGAGCACAAGCTGGCTCATGGAAAAATAGGGATGAGTCGTGTGCATGGCCTCCTTTTATGTCATAATCATGCCAGTTTGCATTTGTTTTGCCCTCACTGGAAAAAAAATGCTGAACATAATTGTCGGAAAACCCTAAAAGGGAGTACCCTAAACTGATAATAATAGATATATTTTCCCATTGATTGGAACACAGCAGACTGATGTTTGTACCCACTGCCATGAGCGATATCCGGTGCAACAATTAGAAACAGGATCCATGTTGCAGTTTTTCCTCACATCAGAGATTATTCACAGGAGATGGGTGGAAATGTCAGTATGTTGCATCCTGACTGACAGAAGAACATACCACAGTCACTTGCAGTGGCTGATGCCTGACAAGTCAGAATGGGATAGAGATGCTCAAAGAGACACCACTTTTCCAAGAAGTAAAGTTTGATTCTTCAGATACCAGTCTACAACTTTTCTGTCCAAACACATCTTTTTCCCGTTCAAGCACCGGGAATGTGGCGCAGCTGGCTAAGTGTCAGCTGCATAAGATCTCTCTGACCAGTAGGTCATGGGTTTGAGGCCTCCCTGGGTCGAGGTGGGTGCTCGACCTTTAAGTGTAGCCTGCTGTCAACCTTTGCAGCCTGAAAGACAGATGCAACTGTCAAGTAGGAGATAAAGGTACCACATTAAGTGGGGAGGCAAATTTTGACTGAATTATGAGGCCATTAAAGAACTCCAGGAACGCTGAGGAAGGCGACAACAACAAAACTTTATTACGGTCACTGACCAGCACAAAGCGGGCACACGCGCCCTAAGAAGAGACGGACAACTCCCCAGTAAACAGTTATTTAAAATTAGATTACAAATCAGTATAAAATATATTTCAAAAGACAGGATATTGTTGCCTTACGGTGTCAATCATCCTCCGTCTGATATTAAGAGTAGCAGCACAGAACTTAGCAACACTGTAAGTTATTGTAGTGTTAGAGTCCGAAAACAGCAGGGTGGAATAATATTTTTCACTGCGCCCCATGGTCTAATGAGATTGGATCTAAGATCTCTGTAGAACATGCATTGAAGAAGCACGTGCTCAGTTGTTTCCACATGTCCAGACTCACAGGGGCATAGTCTCTGCTTGAAGGGGGTCTTCCGATACCTCCCCTCCAATACAGCCAATGGGAGGGCATGGCATCTTGCCAGGGTAAAAGCCCTTCGGTGTTTGGGCACCTCCAGGTCTGTTAGGTATGCCATGGGGGCAGTGAGGTATCTAGTGGCTTCCCTAGCAATGAAGGCTGCGGGACAGGCCAGGTTGGATTGGCGCTCTATGTCCAGGATCCGTTGCTTAATGAGATCCTTGGCTTGGTCCCATCTCATACTTAGCAATTGTCCTTGGGAGAAACCTAGCATTGTGATCTTTGCTGCTACTGTTTTAATCCATGTGGACTGGAAGTCGTCTCTCATGATGAGGGGGGCAAGACCACATGGGGAGAAGCATACATGTAGCCAGTAATTGAGAATAGCTGTCCATATTCTCGCTTCCACTTTCACAAAGCCTGTCTCCAATCGCAGCGTAGCATTAGGGACACATCTGGGAGCCTGTAGAGCCACTCTTAGGAATTTCAATTGAACACGCTTTAGTGGGGCATAATTTGAGAAAGGTCCAAGCTGGGCTCCATACAGCATTTGTGCGACTGATTTTGCTGAGGAATGCGGAAGAAACAACAAGGGACGCTGGGAACGCTGAGAGATGAGGAGTGCGTCAGCTCCCCCTGGTGGCCAGAGTTTGCCACTGTTCATCTATATGTGTGTATGTGGAAATGGTAGGGATTGTCTGCTAAGTATGTGTACCTGTAATCTGTTCTGAGTCTCCTTCGGGGTGAGAAGAGCGGAATATAAATAAAGTGTATTATTATTATTATTATTCTGTGAACCACCACAGAGATCAAGATCTTCTGGGAAGACCCTGCTTTCAGTCCCACCATCACAGGCACAATTGGTGGGGATGAGAGAGAGAGCCTTCTCAGTGATTGCCCCTTGACTATGGAACTCCCCTCCTGGAGAGATTAGATCAACCCCCTCCCTCATGTCCTTCAGAAGGATGGTAAAAACTTGGCTGTGGGACAGTGTTATAAGAAAACAAAAGGAAACCTACCCTGCCGACTGGATTTGATATGATCTCTTTTTTCAATAGAGTTACAGGCTGGGTAGATGCGGGGAATGTCATGGATGTAGCGTACCTGGATTTCAGTAAGGCCTTCGACAAGGTCCCCCATGGCCTTCTGGCAAACAAACTACTGGTAGTCAAATGTGGGCTAGACAAAACTACGATTAGGTGGATCTGTAATTGGTTAAGTGGACAAACCCAGAGGGTGCTCACCAATGCGTCCTCTTCATACTGGAAAGAAGTGACGAGCAGAATGCCATCAGCAGGGTTCTGTCCTGGGCCCAGTTCTGTTCAGCATCTTTATTAATGACTTAGATGAAGGGTTAGAAAGCATGATCATCAAGTTTGCAGACAGCACCAAATTAGGAGGAATAGCCAATACTCCAGAGGACAGGAGCAGAATTCAAAACAATCTTGACAGATTGGAGAGATGGGCCAAAACTAACAAAATGAAGTTCAACGGTGACAAATGCAAGTTACTCCACTTAGGCAGAAAAAATGAAATGCAAAGATATAGAATGGGGGATGGCAAAAAATCCAATGGGTTTTTGGCCTGCATCAATAGGAGTCTAGGTCCAGTGAAGTCATGCTACCCTCTATTCTGCCTTGGTTAGACCACACCTGGAATATTGTGTCCGATTCTGGGCACCACAGATATTGACAAGCTGGAAGGAGCCCAGAGGAGAGTGACTAAAATTATCAAGGGTCTGGAGAACAAGCCCTATAAGGGGCAGTTTAAAGAGCTGGGCATGTTTAGCCTTCAGAAGAGAAGGCTGAGAGGAGACATGATAACCATGTATAAATATGTGAGGGGAGGTCATAGGGAGGAGGGAGCAAGCTTGTTTTGTGCTGCCCTGGAGACTAGGACGTGGAAAAGTGGCTTCAAACTACAAGAAAGGAGATTCCACCTGAACATTAGGAAGAACTTCCTGACTGTGAGAGCTGTTCAGCAGTGGAACTCTCTGCCCCGGAGTGTGGTGGAAGCTCCTTCTTTGGAAGCTTTTAAACAGAGGCTGGATGGCCATCTGTCAGGGGTGCTTTGAATGCAATTTTCCTGCTTCTTGGCAGGAGGTTGGACTAGATGGCCCATGAGATCTCTTCCAACTCTATGATTCTATGATTCTATTTGAGATTGTTTTAAACAGTTGATTTTAGCATGAATATAATTGATTTTAGCGTTTATGTATGTTTATAGTTTATACAGTATATTTTAGTTTGTTTTTGTGCTGGCATTGAATGTTTGCTACATGTATGTTGTGCTCCGCCTTGAATCCCCTTTAGGTGAGAAGGGTGGAATATAAATGTTTTAAATAAATAAATTCTTATCTGCTCGGCTTCCTGAATATACTCTTTTCACCAATACTGGTATTGCAGTGTAAATATATAAAACAGCTGGGAGAACAGATATGTCCTATAATGCTATGTATAAATCTAGAAATTTTAATAAAAACAATGGACCCCAAAAAGTTGGGTCACCTTATTCACAGTTCAGTGCAAGTACGGAACTTTAAATCTTATCAAAAGGAAGCATCCCCTTCTCTATGCAAAAGTTATAGTTTATATACTGTATCTTTGGACACAGCTAGTAAAGCTTCTCCTTTGAGAACTTCACATTTTTGCGTTTGAGATTGACAAAGATAGCCACTGGTACTTTTCCACAATGTATGTACTTTAAAAAGACTTGCTATTGGGTGCCGTACTTCTCTCTTTTTCAGCTGATTAGTTTCCTCCCCTTTTGTTACTTGGCTTCCTTACTTTACCCTAAAGAGACAGTACACCCTTTCTTAAGAAAGGCTGTAAGGGATAAAATGGAATACTACAAAGTCCAAATGGAAGTGAAAGTTATAGCAGTTTGGTAATAGACCCATACTGTATAGCAGAAGTTGAGTAGTGATAACGGAGAATAATGATAGCATTTTAGAAATGTAGGCAAAGGATTAAATGTCTGCCTTTGTGTTGCTTTTGTGCAGGCTTGTGGTAGCTAGAGTGGCCTTTTCCAGCACTGAATGAAATTCACATTGTTTAACCTTCACTGAAAATTTTAAAAATCTGCATAGAATCCAGTCCTGCCTCTCATCCCATTGTTCACATTCTCTTCTTTATCTTTTATTAATTTGCCAGTAAGTAAAATTATCATGGAAAATGGCTCAACAATCAGGGTTTTTGTATGGTTCTAATAATCAAGCAATGCTTTACTTCTTTAGCTGTCTCTTTGTGTGCATCTACACTGTATAATTAATGCAGTTTGACAGCACTTTAACTATAGTTTTACAAGGTTCTCAGCCTTCTGTGGTAAAGAGATGGTGCTTCACCAAACTAAAAGGCCCAGGATTCCATAGCATAGAGCAGTGTTTCCCAACCTTTTTTGAGCCGCGGCACATTTTTTACATTTACAAAATCCTGGGGCACACCACCAACCAAAATGACACAAAATGACAATCTAACACAGTAATACATATAGTTAATATGTTTTTAAATGTATTTATACACTCAGTGTGAAACCTGGGCCTATTTGGATGAGCGCAATGTAGATATCCTGGCAGGAATGACAGAAAGACACACACGAAGGTCTTGCTCAACAGCTGTCAGTCATGGGAAAACTTCGGCCCTCTGGGTGCTTTGGACTTCAACTCCCACCATTCCTAACAGCCTGAGGCCCTTTCCTGCTTAAGTGGCTGAGGAGGAAAAAGGAAAAGGGCCTGAGGTTGCTAGGAATGGTGGGAGTTGGAGTCCAAAACACCTGGAAGGTCCAATTTGCCCATGCCAGCTTTCGATTCCATCGCCACATCTACCTTCAGCCTCTGGCGATTTGAATATATGTGATTATCTACGTGATTTTCTATCTTGTTGCTATGATTATGGTGCTGCTTCTTTAAATTGTTCGCAAACTGACTGTGTTATTGTGCAGATCCCGGGACTGACATTGGATAACATCGTGAGGATACACTTTGTTTTATGCACTCACTTCCGTGATTTCATCAAATATCGCGAGTTTTCCGTAGAGGAGTGCTCCGTGAACTCACTACTTCCTGGTTCGCAACTCCTCCGCTTTCTGTAGCGACCACGCCAAACTACCTTATTGTCAGGCCCCAGGCCTCGGTTTCCCTAGTTTCCCCAGAACCACACTGCAGCCATGTTGGCATCCAGGAATCCTCTAAGCCTGTCTGCCTTTCCCAAGTGAATCCAGCACAAGGCAGGCAGGTTCAAACATTCAAGGCCACGACTGTTATGCCTGGTGATAAGCAGAGACGCTGGAGACCAGAAGTTGGGTAAACTCCTTTCCACAGATGTGAGCACTAATTGGGCTCACATACCTTTGCTGCTGAGGTCAGCTAAACAGCAGCTGTAGTCCATCATGGGAACCATGACACTCGACGTAGCTACGTCGTAAGATCAAAGGGTTACCGAACTATAACCGTTTGGTCTTGGAAAGGCTCCCCATCTCGAGCCAACTTTTGCATCTCAAGATCATGGATTCCTGAACGGGCCTTGCGGCCTCCCTGCTAAGAACTTTGCCTGTCCAGCTCGCTGGCTGCCCTGCTTGGATCTAGCCCGCTTGGGCCTCAGCCTTTGCCTTGTTTGCTTTGTTCCTGATTGCTAAGGAAAGACTTTGCCTTTTGAATCCTGCTTGAATCCTGATTACTACGGGACTATAATCCATTGCTACCTTCCGGGGTTTTGCTGCTATTTTACTGGTGCTGCTTTAAGGCATCTTAGAGTGACTTCTAGCCTCTTTCCTATAATCAGCTATTCTAAATAAACTTGTTGTACCTCAGCTGAACGTGTGGTTTATCAAGGGAGGTTTCTAAGTGTCAGGAGGACGACAGCTTGGCTCGAGATGCTTACTCCCTTGTAAACCGGAACGTTGATGCAGACCCTGCCGGGATCCGGCGGAGCCGCGGGGGGCACCCTTCCAGCCATGGCCAGGAATGTTACCACTGCGGACTACCATCGGCTGCAAGCGGATATGTTAGCCATGCAGCAGCAGTTTGCGGCGGCCGTGCTGGCCATGCAACAGGGCCCGCATCCTCAGCCGGCGCATCATCGAAGAGCCTCCGTGGCTCCACCGCCTCGTTATGCTGGGGACCCGACAGCCGCCCGCACCTTCCGTGGACAATGTCAAGCCTATCTGGTGGCCAGGGCGGCCGACTTTGCAATGGAGCTTGAGAGAGTGGCCTTTGTGTATACCTTACTGGATGGCCCAGTGGCATCCTGTGCCACCACCTTGATTGATAACAATGCAGCCCAAGTTAATACCGTGCAGGGGTTTCTGGATCACATTCGTGAAACCTCCGGCTGCAAAATGTTCCCTGGCTTGTCCTTTTCAGCCTCTTGGGAGTGTGTTTAGCAACTCCCTTCACCAGAAGCGCTTTGACCTGATGGCGCATGCGTGAAAGTTTAACACATGCGCTATTAAAACAGAGTGCTTCTGGTGGAGGGAGTTGCTAAATTGGCACTCTACCCCCTCCTAGGTTTCCAAGAAACAAATTGAGCCTCTCGGCTTGGATTTTTTTTTACTATTTTACTGGATTTTTCAAGAGTTGCCTCCCCCCCCCCCCGGAACTGTTTATAACAGCTTCATGACATCCATAGTTAACTGGAAGCAAGTTTCACTCAGGGTGAAATTTCACAAAGGTCTGGAGAACAAGTTCTATGAGGAGCGGCTTGAAGAGCTGGGCATGTTTAGCCTGAAGAAGAGAAGGCTGAGAGAAGACATGATAGCCATTATAAATATGTGAGAGGAAGTCATATATATGTTTTGTTCATCGAAACAGGCCCAGGTTTCACACTGAGTGTATAAATACATTTAACAACATATTAACTATATGTATTACTGTGTTAGAGTGTACTTTTGTGTCATTTTGGTTGGTGGTGTGCTCCAGGATTTTGTAAAGGTAAAAAACGTGCCGCGGCTCAAAAAAGATTGAAAAACACTGCATTAAACCATCAGAAAACAAAGCACCCATGTGGGCAATAATGGATTTTGGAGGATTTCAAAATTTCTGATAAAGGATGCTCAGCTCTTATTAAGTGCTTTTTATTTCCATTGGTATTCACCCCCTGTTTTTTTCTTTAGCCCTGTGTACCAGTATCCATTCCTGTTCCAATAGGAACAGATTTAATTGGTGGTTTGCTGTGTTTTCCCCCTGTGTGCTCTTTATGGTGAAATATGACAATAAGAGAAGATCAGAAGAATAAGACAGCTCCCCCATCTACTTCACAAATTCACCGATTTACCCACCAGCTCGCTTTTAGTACCCACCTATCTGTTCATATCCCCTTCCATTCCCCCACAGGCTACTAAATCACTCCCACTAACCTCCTTATGCCAAGCTCCCTGCTCCATCTCTGTAGGAGGCAAAAGTCCTGCAGATACAGAGAGGGGGGGGGGGGGGGTGAGTCAGAAAGAGAGGTAGCAAGCAAGAGAGAAGAGCGTAAGAGAGTGATTACATCCATGATGCTTCTGAATGGGTCATGCACGGCTCTCATTGATCAGCAGACCACTTGCTGTGTAGCCCATTACAGCTGTAGGCCAGCTCCTCAGAGGAGTTCATTCCACGCTTACTATTCGGTTCTGCTCTTAAAAACATCAAAGGTCACATAGAACATTAAAATCATAAGCAAAAAATCAATCCAGGTTTAAAACAGCACAGAACAAGGCTATTCATGACCCACTACCATTTCCAAGAGGGAAGAGAACAACCTAAAAATCTAAATGTAGACCCTGGGGACTGGGGCGGGGGGGAGGCAACAAGACTTCAAATTATGTCAGGAAATTGTTAATGCCTGCGGACATTAGCCTTCTGGAAATGACTTCCAACCTGAGACAGAAACTTTGTTTACTTTAGCCTCAGATAAAATAATTATTTCAAAAGTGTTCTCCCTGTGGGAGGTCTGTTTTTACAAGTATTCTTGCATTCCCCTGATAATTTTTTTTTTTTGCATTTTGGGATTTTAAAAAAATTACCAAAATGCACTAACATTTTGCAAAGTACATAGTTTTTTTGTCCAAAGCACAAGCTTCTACTTTTAACAAAATCTCAAGCTGAAAGCAAAAAAATATATAAATCTACAAATAAATAAATAAACATAAAATACCAAAAATATTTCTTGATAGGGTGTCTTGATATGCCAAAACACTCTTGCTCTTTGACAACATTAAATGGTTAATGTAGATGGAGCCTAAGACTTTTTTCTGGTCCTTTTCTGGTAGACCCAGCAAAATCCATCAACCAAGTCTCAGAAATGAAAGTGCATTTGGCGGAATGCACTCATGGGTAGAGATTTCATACCATTGTATTAATGCTGTATTTGAAACCTTATGGTTTCAAAGTGCTCCAGAATGATTCCCTTGTACACAAAGCTGATACCCATGGTGTCACTTACTCATGCTCTAAACCAGGGGTGGGCAACCTACGGCCCGCAGGCCATACCCAGCCCGGCAACCAGTTCTGTGTGGCCCGCTCACCCTGCCCACCGCTCGCCCCGCCCACCGCTCGCCTCGCCCGCTCGCTGCGCGCTTACTCGCCCACTCCAGCTCTCCTAGCGCCAGCAACAGCAAGGCCAGAAAGGGGAGCTTGCCTCCTCTGCCTGGCCTTACTGTCGCTGGCCCTGGGAGAGCTGGAGCGGGCGAGAGGGCGCGTGGGTGAGAGGGCGAGCAGCGAGTGGGCGGGGCAAGAGGGCAAGGCAGGCAAGCAAGCAGAGCAACCGATGGAGAGGGAGGGAGTGGAGAGAAAAGGAGGAGGAGGCCAGGGAGCATCCTTAATAAGTGAACTATACATCCCAGCAACTCCAAATCTCAAATGTCTATTTTCCCCAAATTTTCCCAGTGTTCACATTTGGGCATATTATTATTATATGAGTCGCCACTTCCGGTGTGGCTCAAGGCGACTTACAACAATAGATCAAAAGATTAAAAGGCATTGATGATTCGTGCCAAGTTTGGTCCTGAGTTTCCCATCCATTCAATGGGGTTTGATCTCTTCCTTTTTCGTCACAAATCTCAAAGGCTCGCTGTCAGAAGTTTTTTTAGAAAGATGGGAACAGGAAGTCATTGAGAGGGAAGGGACCCCAGGGCTATCCAGCCCAACCCCCACGGATACACAATCAAAGCACCCCCGACTGATGGCCATCAAGCCTCTGCATAAAACTCTCCAGAGAAGGGGACTACAAGGAAGCATTATTTTATTTTAGTGGTTTTTATTATTATTGTATAATAATTTTTAAATATTATAATAATATAATAAATAATATAATATATTGTATTATATTATATTATAATTTCAATATATTATAATGTCTATATATATACTATAATATAATAATTATGATATTAATACTAATATATGAATATTTCTTGATATCTTAATATGTTAATATTAATGATGTGTAATATAGAGTAAATATAGTAAGTGAATAAATAAATAAATTATGTAGATTAGCATGTAGTTCCTTTAGGTGCGGCCCTCCATAATATTTTTCAGTTCTCATGTGGCCCCTTGGAAAAATAATTGCCCACCCCTGCTCTAAACAAACAAAAAACAAACAAAAAAAACCCCCCAAAACAAACCAAAACAAAAAAAACCAAAACATTTTCTCCTGGAATATCTAGTTCTTTAGTGCTATTCTATGGTATGCTTTTGGCTCATGTATAGTCAAAATATAGCGCTTACTATTATCCAATATTTCATGTATCCACGAAAATTGTGTGTGTCTTGGAAAATAACCCCTTGGATATGAGGGCTGTACTGTATTATCATAAAAAACAGCAAAGCTGCAGAAATTTCTAAACTATAAAAACACTGTTGTCCCAAATCTGACACTAACCTGCAATCCATAGCATTTATAAAGAATCCAGGCTCCATGTGAAAGATCATTTTAAAGATTAACAGCTTTGATTTGGGCCTGTAGAAGATGGTCAGAAAATCTTTAAAGGTCATCTGTGTTGAGATTTTTGAAGAAGGATGTGAGTGCCTCAGAGTCACTGGTAGTAAATCATGGGTATAGAAGTTATTACAACCTTCATATTTTAGCTCCAAGCTTCTGCAAGGAACCACAGGTGCACTGTTGTACAAAATATGGGGCTAGTACTTTACTACAAACAGTGAAACTTCAACTGTTCATGACAGTATTTGGGTTAGTCACATGTACAGCCATGCCAGAATGGTGTAACAATTTATTTTATTTATTTTATTTATTATTCAGATTTGCTAGACCGCCCCTCCACAAGGCGGTTTCCAACACAGCAAAATTACACAAAAACATCCTAAAACATCATTAAAACATTCCTAAAAACAATAAAATATGTCATAAGACATCACAATAAAGCAGTTAAAATCAATCTTCAGTACAAAAGGCGGCACAGTTTGGTGGCGAGGCTTGATGTTAAAATGCCAGTCACTCGCCAAACGCCTGCCGAAACAGCCAAGTCTTGCAGGCCCTGCGAAAGGCCATCAGGTCATGCAGGGCCTGCGTCTCGGCCGGCAGGGAGTTCCACAGGGTCGGTGCAGCCACCAAGAACGCTCTCTGCCGGGTGCTGGCCAACCTGTAAGGCTTTACACCTGGGACTTCAAGGAGATTATGCCCCTCTGAATGCAGTGATCTCAGCATTGAACTGCAACTTTGGAGATTCATAATCAATCTTATTTATTTATTTATTTAAAACTTTTGTACCCCGACCTTCTCACCTCTATAGAGGGACTCGGACGGGCTTACAGCAAAATTCAATGCTATACAATTTTTAAAAAACTATAACAACATATTAAAATACATTAAAAACCCAGCATAAAACCACATCGCTACTAAAACAATTCCTCTCGATCTATAAACGTGGTCATTCATTCAGGCAATAGCCAAACTCAGCCTATTCTGGGAAGGCTTGGTTCCACATCCAGGTCTTCACCAGCCTCCTAAAGGACAACAGAGAGGGGGCAGATCTAGCATCACTTGGGAGAGAGTTCCACAGCCGAGGGGCCACCACAGAGAAGGCCCTGTCTCTCATCCCCACCAGTTGCGCTTGCGAAGCTATGAAAACGCATTGAGTGACCCTGAGTAAGACACACATACAGCCTCAGAAAACCCTGTGTCACCTTATCATTGCTACAACAACAACAGGGCCAGTGGGTGTTTTTATAATAAGGATAAGAGCCCCAATTACTACAACTAGTATAATGATAATTTAGAAATCTATGCAACTAAATTACAAATACAATTTATGTAAAAAAAATTGCATCTCATTGTGATGGAGCAGATTTCACCAGGTAACCTGTCAGCCTTTCTAGGTGCTGACAAAAAGACTCTAATGCCTTTGCTCTTAGAGTAATGCTTAACAGATTTTTAACTGGAATGGGAATACAAAACTCCAACCTGTAGAATAAAGGTATTTGCTCACCCTCATCTTCCAAAACCCAAACTTTAAGCTACTGTCATTCATTTTCAGCATGACCTCCCTGTTGGAGCTGGGAAAAGGGGGCAGAGAAGAACATCTGCCCCTGAAAAGAACAGGGCTGGATACCTTCCATCAGCAAGACAATCTCAATGGAGGGAGATTATGTCTGCAGCTGACGGTTGGAGTATGAAAGGTGGGGTTGGATAGCTTGATGGTATTTTGTGGTACATTATCTTGCTCCATGTTCTGTTGAACATTGATAGTAGTCCACCCCAAATCTAATATTTCAATCTTCCCTGCTCTTCAGTTACAACATTTATCTTTAAGCAAGAGCCAGTGTGGTGTGGTGGCTTCACCGTTGGACATAGACTGGGAGATCAAGGTTCAAATCCTTGTTTACCTATGTAAATCCATTAAGTGATTATGGGCAGGTCACACTTTCTTAGGTGCAGATAAAGACAAAGTCTAGAAGCCAAGTCCTATAAGGAGCAGCTTTGAGAGTTGGACATATTTAGTTTGGAGAAGAGAAGGTTAAGAAAAGAAATGATATCAATGTTTAAATATTTGAAAAGATGTCATATTGAACATGAAGTAGCTTGTTTTCTGTTTTCCATTGAACATGAAATAGCAGAAAACATGGAGCAATGGATAAAAATACAGGGTTCCCTCACTTTTTGCTGGGATTAGGTTCCAGGACCTCCCGCAATAAGTGAGAAACCATGATGTAGGAATACACTATTTATTTTAATATCTATACATTATTTTAGTAGTTATACACTATTTTAGCTCTTTATAAACTTAAAATAAAGTGAAGGAAAGGAAGGAAAGGCCCTTCGAGGCTGGAGGGAGGGAGGACTGAGGAGGGAAAGTGCCTTGGAGAGCGACGGATGCAAAACTCCACAAAACAGCAAAAATAACATGATATATATTTTAAATTAATATTTTTGAAATCCACAAAACAGCGAGTCTGCAATAAGTGAACCGCAAAGTACCGAGGGAACACTGTAGTAGGGAAATAAATTACACCAAAATATTAGGAAGAACTTCCTGATGGTAAGAGCTGTTTGGCAGTGGAATACACTGCCTCCAAGTGTGGTGGAGTCTCCTTCACTGGAGGTTTTTAAGGAGGGGCTGGATGGCCATTTCTAAGGAGTGAATTGATTGTGTGTTCCTGAATTGCAGAATGGGGTTGGACTGGATGACCCTTGTGGTCTCTTCCAACTTTATGATTCTGTAAAACCCCCATCCTCAAACAAATCTTGCCAAGAAATCCTAGTGACAGCTATCCATCATAGTTTACAGAAGTCAGAAATGTCCTGAAGGCACTTGACACCAGTAGATCATTATAAAAGTAGACTTGGACCACTCTTTAAATCAGTGGTTCTCAACCTGTGGATCCCTAGCTGTTTTGTCCTTCAACTCCCAGAAATACTAAGAGCTAGAAAACTAGCTGGGATTTATGGGAGTTGTAGGCCAAAATACCTGGGGACCCACAGGTTGAGAACCACCGCTTTAATCTGTGGTCAAGTGTCTTGAGCACAAAAAAACAAGGTTGCTTCATCTCCTATATGACATCCTTTTAGGTATTTAAATATGTAACAGACTTACCTCAATATGGACTGGACACAAATAAACATACCTACAATCTCCACAAGTTCAAAGAACAAACTACCCCCAACCCCCTTGTATTGTGTTTTCCTGTGGTCTTCCTTCACCCCTTGACACTTTTTTAAAAAAATAAAAATAAAAATAAAGGACTGTTATTTTGGGGCATCTTCCTCAGATTGAGGGCTTCAAGGATGTTCGCACCAGTCAAGCTTCAGAAGGAAATGCACTTCTTAAGTGGGGTGCTACAGCATGATATAGTGGCTTGGCCACTGGACTCTCTGGAGACCATTGTTTGATTCCCTTCTTGACCATTGAGACCCATTGGGTGATCCTGGGAAAATCACACACTTTTTGCCCAAGAAACCCATGATAAATTTACCCTAGGTTGCCATAAGTTGGAAACACCTTGAATGGACACAAAAATGACAATGCTGCTGTAGCAGAGGTAAGGCAGAGAATGGAGTTTTGCCACTATATTGCCAGAATTTTATTTATTTATTTATTCAAATTTATGTCTATATGTATAAAACAAAAATGCAACAACTTTAAAAACAAAAATCAAAAAAACATTTTTTCATGACTACATGACAAAATTCATTTGTTCATTTGTTGTAGCAGTGATGTCGCCTTTGGTCTACTGAAATATAGTTGTGGAATTCCCCATAGGTCCTATGCTGCTTACAGAGATGTCTCTCTCTCTCTCGGCATTACTTTGCGAATGAAGATTCTTAGGAAGAACTCATCCCACGCTTCCCACAAGTGCGTTGATGACCAAAAGGCCAATCTGATTTCAGAGGTTGGATGTGTCCTTTGAGCCTGTGCAATGGATTTTTCTGGTGGAGCGCAGCGTGCACAGAACTGGCCTCACCCTTTGCAGTAAAGGCTGGTAACTTCCATGTCAGTTCTGTGATACAACTAATATGGGTTTGAGCACAGGCTATCCTCTCTTGGCATTACTTCGTGAACAAAAATTCTTAGGAAGGACTCATCCCACGCTTTTTACAAGCGTGTTGATGACTTAAAAGGTCAATCTGAGATAGGCAAGTTCGGTTGCAGAAAGCACAGCAGAAAGTCTCCTTGGGTGATGTTGTTTCCAAGTTGTGGATGTTTCTGCAACTTTCTGCGGTTCTCTTCGAGACCCATTAGGCATGTCTTCTCAAAAGAGGCCACAGCATCATGGATAGTGCGTCTCCATGCCTCCTGATGTGAGGCCAGGGTGGGCCATTGTTGGTGATCAATCTGGCCGAGCCTGAGATGTTGTTTCAGGGAGTCCTTATATCTCTTTTTGGGGACACCTCTCTTGCACTGACCCGTGGTGAGTTCACCATAGAGTAGTATCTTTGGGAGGCGGTGGTCCTCTATCCTAGAGACGTGCCCTGCCCAGCGCAGCTGTGTTCTCAATAGCATGGCCTCAATGCTGGGGATCCCTGCTTGCTCAAAATTAAGCTATATGCTCTCCCTAATTTCCATTAATATAAATATACTATAACAGTCTGGATGTGGCCATTTAAAATAATCAAGACTTTCCTCTATTCCCTAAATTAGATAAGAAGAGAATCTCAACTGGATCCGCAAATGTTGCTCCCCTGTTATAGCTTCTTCGGGGTTGAATTTACTTAAATAAGTTCTAGGTCAAATAAAGGGGCCCTCATTTTACCAATCTCTTGGTTTCTGGTCTTGTTATTCTATCGTTGGTCATCAATTGCTTGTGGCCAATCCTCCTTGAAGGACTGAAGCAATTAGAATTTGATTAGTATGAAAGCCACAATAAAATAGTAAAGTAATAATAAATTAACTATCAGAAGTAACTATCAATTACTGACAGTAAATTTATTACTATATATTAAACAGTCAATTGATCAAGCAGCAACTCTAGTCTAACATGCTTAAGTATTCCAGATATAGAAGGGTGAGTTTAGGATTTAAGCATTTCATAGTGCAGGGATATTTGAAAATATTCTCCAAAATCAATCAAGCTAAGAATCAATCAATCAATCAATAAACATTCAGAAGGATATCTCAAAGAGATTTTTTTTCTCTACAAGACAAGCATATTCCAAGAAATAAAGTCGTGGTAGTGAGAAAAACATGAGGACCCTATGAGTAATATTTGGAGAATGAAATGAGCCCTCTATTTACTGAAAATGCACCAGGAAAACAACTAAAATAAGAGTGGAAATCATGTACATCACTTGGGTGGCGTCTTTCCAGTTCTGGGACTCCCCTGTTGAAATTGTCCCATAATAGCAGAAAAATGTAGCATTGGTAAAAAAAAAAAAATACAGTCTCAATTCACCCACTCGCAACAGTGATACAATGCCTGAAAATGGCGGCTGAAAGTAACAAAATGTTGCCTATGTTCCATTGAAACTGTGTATTCAAAAGGCAGAGGTGATGTATAGCTTTCTTTACCCTGAAACCTGTCCATTTTTTTTAGCTTAAAGCGCCAAAATGAAGTAGAAATAGCCTACACCCAGCACTCCTTATCCTTAGCTGATAGCAAAGATACATAAAACTTATTGTTTCTCATAACCTTTTTTGTACAGGTATATCTCAGGCTAAACCAGGGAGAGCGAAAGAAGGATGGAAGAAGGAGGGAGGGAAGGAGGAATAAGAGAGGAAGAAAACAGAGAAAGGGGAGAAAGAAATAAAGAGGTAGTAACAGGAGAGGGAGGGAAGGAAGGAAGGAAGGAAGGAGGGAGGAAGGGAAGGAAGGAGGGAAGGAAGGAAGGAAGGAAGGAAGAAGAGACACAGGGAAGAAAGAAAGTTATCTAGCTAGAAAACAGAGAGGGAAGGAAATAAACAGAGAAAGAAAGATAAATATAGGTAGGAAACAGAATGGGGAAAATTCAGAAAGTGTGGCGTCCTGGTTTGAACCTCAGACTGTGGCTCTCTACTGGGTGACTTAAGGCCTCAGATGACAACTAAGAAAAGTCCCTTTGAATAATCTTCACAAGAATACTCTGTGAGAGGGTTGCTCTAAGTTTGAAACAACTTGACGGCACACAACAATAACAGCAATAAATGATAGTAGTCATCCCCCCCCGCCTCGACAGTCTGAGGGACCATGAACTGGACTATAAGTAACTAAGAGACTACCTAGAAAACTGAACAACACTACTCAAGTGTCTAGGAACAGACCAATCCTATATTATAGAATAACACATACAAAATATGCACATATTATACAAATCTAATAATCAAATAAACGCAGAACAGCATAACATAAAATTATCAAAACAACATAAGCATAAGACTATCACAATAACACACATATATATTAAAAATAATCCTGCCTGTCTAGAGCAATTTAAAGGCCGGGCCGAGGCTAGTGCAAAAATCAAAATATGAGGGCCGGGAATTAAGTACAGTGCTATAATAGTCTAAATCAGGGCTGTCCAACTGTCGGCCCTGGGGCCGTATACGGACCCCAGCCCCTTCCCTCCGGCCCCCTAAGCTTTTTAATAAAAAATAAAAAATTAAAAATAAAATAAATAATAAAAAAATTAAAACCCCGGAGCAAGTATCGCGAGAATACGCAATCCACACGGGATTTCGCTGTCAACGCGATCTCGCCGGGCGTGACAGCGAAATCCAGTGGATTGCGTATTCTCGCAATACTCTTCGGCTACTTTACTACTGATCGCTGAGGCCCACAGACGCGATTAGGACCTTCTTCGACTCAGTTGGGTCGCCGCCTCTCTCGTCAGTCCGGGTACTCCTGGATCCTGCATTTGGAAAAGGTAGGCCAAAGCAGGCTCCTCAGGAGGCCCTCATTCTCCCGCCATCTCCCTCATGTATTAAATAAAAAAAATTAAATATATTTAAAGATGAAATAGGGGAGATGGGATACATTAAGGGGGAGGGGAGGATGGAATTAAATATATTTAATATTAATTAAAAATAAGGGGGAGGGGAGGATGGAATTAAATATATTTAATATTAAATAAAAATAATTTAATATCTTATCCCTGCATTTTATCTCAGTAAAAGATTATATTTGACTGTATGGATGCCCTTTTGAATGCCCACCCTGCATTTTATCTCAGTAAAAGAGGTCTAAATTGACTGGGATCAATTTGTGGGGTGGAGTGGTTGCAGGATTATGATTTTAAAATTCAATAATAAAAAAGAGTGGTTGGAGGACAGGTTGTTGGTGGTTACCTTGGTATCTGACAAGTTTGGACTTGACGTTTTTTAAAACAAAAATATTTGATGTATGTATGTGTATATTAACATAGTACAATATTGGCGGGTCAAATATTTTCTGCTCATTAAGGTGTGTGCATTATAGGTCATTAAATATTTATTGACCTATACATATTTAATAAGTCAATAACTTCCATACCTTGCGAAGTCTGATCTGGCCACAGTGGTCCATGCTCTTGTTACATCCCGAATAGATTACTGCAACACACTCTACGTGGGGCTGATTTTGAAGACTGTTCGGAAACTTCAATTAGTCCAATGGGCAATAGCCAGGTTACTCACTGGGGAATCATACAGGGAGCATACCACGGCCTTGACAGGCAGCCAGTGGAGTTACCACTCCACTGGCTGCCTGTCCAATTCCAAGCACAATTCAAAGTGTTGGTTTTGACCTTTAAAGCCCTATATGGTTCTGATCCAGCTTACTTGTCTGAACGTATCTCCCCTTATGTCCCACCTCGAAATTTACGATCTTCTGGGGAGGCCCTGCTCTTGATCCCACCTTTGTCACAAGTATGTTTGATGGGGATGGGGGACAGGGCCTTCCCGGTGGTGGCCCCTTGCCTGTAGAACCCTCTCCCCAGTGAAATTAGGTCAACTTCCTCCCTCCTTTTCTTAAGAAAAAATTAAAAACATGGCTATGGGGACAGGCATTTGGTTAGACAGTAGGATAGCAGGTGATCAGTAAAAGGATGACAAGATATAGAAAATGGACTGTGAATTGGCCTAATTGGTGACTTTAGAGCTCAGATTTTTTTTGCACCTTAAATGGTTTTTAATCCGTTGAATGTTGGAAACTGTTTTTTTATTGATTGTATTGTGGAACATTGAATTATTTATTTATTTATTTATTTCTTCAGTTTTGATTGTACTGTGGAAACATTGAATGTCACAGACATGTAGCCCTATGGTTAAAACAATTCAACATATCCTGAGTACAGAGAGTATACAATATACTATCCGTTTGGGTTTAATTGAGCGCTAGTCAATTAGATGTAAGCCACCCTGAGTCCCCAGCAGAGAGAAGGGCGAGTACAAATCCTCTAAATAAATAAATAAATAAATAAATAAATTGTTAAATAAATTTTTTTTTTATTTTCTTACAAATACAGCCACCCCACCACATTCGCAGTGGTTAAGAGTGCAGGGCAGTGGTTAGGGGTGCAAGGACTGATAATACCATGTCCATCTTCAGATGTGTTCAGTTAAGTCAATAGGAGAAGCCCTCAGAATCTGTTCCTACTGCCCTGCTGGCTTTGCCTCAGTGGAGCTGTGTTTAGTTGGGTGTGTGTGTGTGTGTGTGTGTGTGTGTGTTATACTGTATTAATTAAGCAGAGATCTACCAAAGACACCATTATATGAGCAGTAGCCAGAACTGCTTCCCTAGATCAATGGGTTTGGCATAATAGGGGTTCATATTGTCCCTATTAATTCCAAATCCAGCAAAAAATCACATATATCAGTGAGGGAAGCAAATGAAAGTCCTGCTCTTGTCAGAGATCCAAAATTTAGCACTGATCTTTTTTTCTAACAGTGAGATATTTTTTAGACTTTTATTATCCAAACATAAAAGGCATAAATCTTTGCACGCCAAGAGTTTTTTTACTTTTATGAAGTCAAATAATCACAAATCTGTCATCCAACTTTTAATTAAAGTGATGACAATGAGTATTTAATATTAGAAATGAAGATGAAACAGTTTATCAGGGAGGGAAATATAAGAGGACGAATTGTCATTGATGGGAACTTATAATCAAAAAGCGAAACTGATTTGAAATAAGCTTTATTCTCATTTTGTGATGGAGTTATAAATCATAACATTGTTGTGTAAGAGAAGCCATGAAACAATAGCTCAAACAAAGTTGTGTCTTCTAACACAAAACATTTTAATAATCTTTCTTGATTTTGGTCTTTTTCTTAACTCTATCGCAGATTGGCAAAGATAAACCCTTATCAATATGGTTTTTAATAGGTAAAATGACAAGTGAAGGATAAGGCGGGAATTTCATTATTTTTAACTAGCTGAACTGAAAGAAGTACGCTGTATGTCCATAATATTCTTTCTATCCTATGCCTTCCCTCCTCTCAGGATTTCATCCAATTGAGCTGCGGAAAATGGGGTAAAGAGGGCGAAATCCTCTTCTTTGTACGTGGAATCATATTCTTTGTTTTGTCTTTAAAGAAGACGGAGAATTTACTTAAACACCCCCCCCCCCAATTCCACAGGATCACCTCATCCCAGCTCACCCATCTGCTTAGAGCAGTGATTGTCAACCTTTTTTGAGCCGCGGCACATTTTTTACATTTACAAAATCTTGGGGAACACCACCAACCAAAATTACACAAAATGACACTCTAACGGTCATTTTATTAACAATCACTCCCCCTCGTGACGCCACTGCTTCCGCCACCCCCCCCCCGTATGCCCACGCACAGTAGGCCCGTCACCATCTCACGGGGGAGGGCTGCGCTGAGTGGCCTAAGCACATGCGGGGTTGGCTAAGCAGGATGAATAGGAATTGAGCACACGCGGTGGCTTCGAGCCTCGGAACAAACTGCTGCGGAGGCTCGCAGCCATCACCACCCCAAGCTCTCCGTCCCAAAGGGGTTCAGCCCCCCCAGGAGTGCCTCCCCCCACGTGTCCCTTCAGCTTCTCTGCTGTCGCCTTGGGGCCACATCAGGAAGGAACCAAGCTGGGTTGTGGAGCTCCACATCCCGGCCTCTGCTCTGCAGTGAACCTGGAGCCCAGCCAGGAAAGGCCAGGAGATTAAGGGTTGCTCCCCTTCCCTAGCATGGAGGGGCTAGAGGGCAAAAAGCCTCACCTCAAGCCTCCGGGAGCGGGGTCAGACGGGGGCAGCTCCTGCGGACTCCTCCTCCCTCTCCTCCTCCTTGCTGCCAGAGGGGAGGAGGGCAGAAGAGCGCCCAGGAGCCAGGAAGTAGGAGGAGCCACAGCCCGGCCAGGTAGCTCTTGGCGCGCAGAGGGAGGGAAGGAAGGAAGGGAAGGAGAGTGAGAGAGGAGGGAGGGAGGAAAGTCCTGGACGCCAAGGGCTCTCCCTGACTGCAGCCAGGCTGGCTGGCATTGCTGCTTCAGCCAGGAAAGCCTCATTTCTGCTGCCTGAAGTTTCCTGCTAGGCTCTCTCTCTCTCTCTCTCTCTCTCTCTCTCTCTCTCTCTCTCTCTCTCTCTCTCTCTCTCTCTCTCTCTCTACACTGTAATTTCCCACGGCACACCTGATGATCCCTCACGGTACACTAGTGTTCCACGGCACACTGGTTGAAAATCACTGGCTTAGTGGAGACAAAAGGCATTGTCCTTAAGATAGACATCCTTTCTTTCTATGGGTTCCTTTCCTTTCCCTCTCAGACCCTTTGTTTTCAAGGAGACTGGAGGCATTGTGTTTTAAACAGACACAATTTCTCTCCATGGGCTCCCACACTTTTCATCCCATCCTCCTAACTCTGAAGGAGACAGGAAACATCATTCTTAAGACAAACACCATTTCTTTCCATGGGTTACTTTCCTTTTTCTCCCAACTGACATACTCTCAAGGAGACAGGAGATATCATTCTTATGAGAAACACTATTTCTCTCCATGGGCTCCTTTCGTTTCCCTCCCAAGCTTCTTATTCTCAAGGAGACCGAAGGCATTGTTTTTAAGACGGAAACAATTTCTTTCCTTGCGCTCCTTTGCTTTCCCTCCCAATCTCCTTGCGTGAAGTTGTAAATGTAAATAAATAGAAGTTTTACCACTGTTTCTGAACCAAGATATACCCTGCGGCATAATAATGTGTCACCCAGATTTGTGTAACAAGTAACAGTAACTTTACTTAAGTTCAAAAGGTCAAACAGAGCAACAATATATACAGCAGTCTCTCTGAATTCTTACAAAGAACAGAAGGAATAGACAGTACTTTTAAACAGTCTTTAAAATATGCTTCATGACTTAGAAATGATCAGGCTTCAGAGAGTTAGCAGACATTTCCTTCCTGGCTGTTTCCAGGCAGCGCTCTCATCACTCTCTGAGGTGAAAATGGCAGTTAAAACCGTGTCTCTCAGCAGCATATTAGAGATAGTAGCCAATCAGAATTATGGCTCCTGTCATGCTCAGCCAATCAGTTTCTGACACATGTATTTCCAGTCAACCCATTTACATCGGGGTGTCTTTTTACAAATCCTCACACTCCTTATTCTCAATCGTGGAAGTTCAAAACTTACTAGGCATTACGATTCAACATGGAAAAATTTGACAGATCCCATCTAACATGTTTTCCCCAGCTTTCTCCCATTTCCACATGCATTGGGAGCTCAGAAGATGTTTTCTAACTCGCTCCAGTTGCCCCCATTTCCCTACACTTTAGAGACAGTTCACAGATGAAGCAGCATGGGTGAGAAGAGGAAGTCGCCTTGAGTCATGTAATGGGATCTGTGTTTCTTCATCTATGAACTGTTGGCTGGTTGTGATTTTCTTTTACTTACCTTGGCCATCATTTTCTTTATTTCCCACGACCAGAACATGCCTTCTCATAGGCAACAGGAATTACAAACAAAACATTGGAATCAATAGACCTTTATTCTGATCCAGCCCAACTCTTCATATTATTTTATATCTGTATCTGTATACCTTTATAAAACGGAATGTTTGTATGTGTGTATGCGGAGGGCGGGAGGGCAGAAGGGCGGAAGCAGCCACTTTCACAGGCCAGGGTGGATATGTGGCAGCCACTTTCACAGGCCAGGGCGGATATGTGGCAGCCACTTTCACAGGCCACAGCGACCAGCGCGGGTGATGGACCTGCACCAAACTTGGTACACATAACCCCCCTAACCCCCTTTACATCCTGGCGCGGATCGGGGGACATGACCCATGGATTATGGGATTTGTAGTACTTTCCAACACTTTGGTTCCCACAGACCACTGAGGCCACCAAAAAGGACCAATACAGACCACACTCAGCACACACAGCCCCCATGACCCACTCTATGTCCTGGTGCAGTTCGGAGGAGGGTGGACCATGGATGATGGGACTTGAAGTGCCTCTACTCACTTCCCAAGTCTGCTGCAACCCTCATCCAATCACTGATCGAGACCAAACTTGGCACACATAACCCCCATGACTGCCTTCACGTCCTGGTGAGGTTTGGGGGTCCACATCCTACTGAAGTTTGGAGGGGGACAGAACATGGATGATGGGTCTTGCAGTACCTTCCCTCACTTTCCAAGACTGCTACAAACCTAATCCTATGATTGATCAACACCAAACTTGCCACACAAAGCCCTCATGACCCACTCTACATTCTGGTGCAGTTTGGAGGAGGGTGGACCATGGATGATGGGACTTGAAGTACCTCTACTCACTTCCCTAGTCTGCTGCGACCCTCATCCAATTACCGATTGAGACCAAACTTGGCACACATAACCCCCATGACTGCCTTCACGTCCTGGTGAGGTTCGGGGGAGGACTGACAATGGATGATGGAATTTGTAGTATTTTCACACCTCTGTTCCCACAGACCACTGTGGCCCCCAAAAAACACCGAGAAAGTCCACTCTTGGCACACAGAGCCCCAGTGACCCACTCTACATCCTACTGAAGTTTGGAGGGGGAGAGAACATGGATGATGGGACTTGCAGTACCTTCCCTCACTTCCCAATCCTGCTACAAACCTAATCCAATGACTGATCAACACCAAATCTGGCACACAGAGCCCTCATGACCCACTCTACAGCCTGGTGCAGTTTACTGTGAGATGGACCACGGATGATGGGACTTGAAGTACCTTCACTCACTTCCGAAAAAGAATGCATCCCTCATCCATTCACCAATACAGACCAAACTTAGCACACAGAGCCCCATGACCCAATCTACATCCTACTACACTTTGGGGGACAGAGATGATGGGACTTGCACTACCTTCAGTAATTTCATGATACCACTGCAACTCCCAATAATGATGGATCAAGACCAAACTTGGCACACAGAGCCCCCATGACCCACTCTACATCCTGCTGCGCTTCACAAATAACCCGGGCAGGGCCGGGTCCCCAAGCTAGTACTTATATAAATCCCAAATAAAAGCTGAATGACATTTTCGCCCTCCCTTCTGTTATCCTCACAATGGCGAAAAGATATTACTTCACTACATTAGTTAAATTCCATTTAGTTCTACATTTAAAATCTGGTAGTTAACTGGGCTAACTACATTAGCCTTGGAAATAAGCCCCACTGAGTTCAGTTAAGCTCTAGCACCTTTCAGGGATGTCTGGCTGTGTTCCAGAAGCATTATTTCATTGTTATCAGCGGCAAGTGGAGATAATACAATTGGCCACCTTGATTAGCATTGAATAGACTTGTAGCTTCAAAGCCTGGCTGCAATTATGCAAGTATCTTGATCTTTGTGATTCAGAACCTGGAGTATATGGCAGTGTAAATGGGGTCCTACACTGTAGATGGTGCCCCCACTTATCAGAGGCAACTGGGAACAATGCAATTGGCAACCTTGATTAGCATTGAATAGACTTGTAGCTACAAAGCCTGGCTGCAGTTATGCAAGTATCTTGATCTTTGGGATTCTGAAGCTGGATTATATGGCAGTGTAGATAAGACCCTAGATAACATCACTTCAAGATAAATTTCCTTATAAATAAGCCCCAACTGAGTTAGGTTCAACTCTAGTACCTTTCAGGGTTGTCTGGCCATGTTCCAGAAGCATTATTACAGTATTATCAGAGGCAAGTGGGAATAATGCAATTGGTCACCTTGATTGGCATAGAATAGCCTTTCAGCTTCAAAGCCTGGCTGCAATGATGCAAGTATCTAGATCTGTGGGATTCAGAACCTGGAGTATATGGTAGTGTAGATGGGGACGTGCACTGTAGGTGGGGCCCCGACTTATCAGAGACAAGTGGGAGTTAGCAACCTGGATTAGCCCTGAATAGCCTTGCAGCTTCAAAGCATGGCTGCCCTGCCCTGCCCTGCCCTTCTTCCCTCCCCACACACAAGGAAGCCTTGCAGGCAAGGGGCCTGCTTCCAGCCAGTTTCCCCAATTTGAAAATCATGAATATCCTTGGGCATCCCCAAACCTTGAGTCTTAATACTTTAGATCATATTTAATATACACAAAGGTACATTAATTTTATGCATTTACCCACTATTTTTAAAGTTTTCTTTACATCTGATGTTGTATGTGATTTTCTGCAGAAGGTCACAGAACTCCAGTGTATTCCCTTTTAGGTATTGATCGCAAACTCACAAATAATTAAATCCGCAAAAGGAAAATCCTTGGAACTCAAGGTCCAACTGCATTAAAAAAACCATGATGAGGATGGACATGAAGATCAGGATCATGACAGCAGCTGGAATCTACCTGATTCCACAAACAAATACATTTCTTTATGCCTTTCTCTCACTAAGTTGTTAGCAAACGTTTGCAGTCTCTTGCAGTTGTTTTCATTTTCTTAAAACAAGTGAACTTTCAGTCTTCGAAACAGACAGAGCTGCACTGCTTTATGTTTTTAAGTGCAATGTGTAGTTTTCCCCAATTGCACCTCCTGATTTTATTGTGGTTCTGCTGGAATCTTATTTTCATGTATATTTTAATGCATTTATAAACAAAATACACATGAATTTATTATTTTGAAAATGACACATGGCATATCATGTATACAAAGAAATAAGCTATAGGGGATGTAAATAATATTATTCCATACATTGTAAGTACCCATGCGGAAGAAAAGGAAGAGATAGGAAAGCAGAGGCTATAGAAAACAATATGTTCAATCCAAATGTTGGTAAGAATGGGGTTGCAGTTGTGATGATACTATTATTTCCTCCTCCTTTTTGTTTGCAGCAATAGCTTTGAAAATAAATATTTCCGTGAGTAGGCAAACTATCAAATGGACAAAAATTAAAATAAAACAGAAGAAAATAAAAACCCTAAACAGTCTAAACATCAATTCAGCACAGAAAGTACAGAAGTCAACTTAAGATATGAGTATGTATGGAAAAAATAATTTGATCCACATTTCCTTGTTAGGGGTATTAATTTTCCCCATCTTGAGACTGCTGGCAACTCAAAGTTGGAGATCTGCTTGTTTGTGATGCTGGCAATGTGCTTTGGAGGATACAAACCTGGATAAAACCAGGCATGTATTTCAAAATTGTAGCTAATGTAATCATTTTGACATCCTGGATTTGACAATGTTTCATTTTTACTGTTTTCCCCTGCACTTTGGCCATATTAACTGGGGCTACAGGGCATTGGAGTCCAGAATATCTGGCTGACTTGAGGGTCTCTACTTCTCTCCCAAAACATCCTGTAGTGAGACTTGGGTAAATTAATTTTTAGTAGAAGTTGCAGAAAAGTTATGAAAGAGGCATCCACCCTTTTCATGGGACATTCTCTAAGCCAATGGTTCTCAACCTGGGAGTCCCCAGACGTTTCGGCCTTCAACTCCCAGAAATTCCAACAGCTGGTAAACTGGCTGGGATTGCTGGGAATTGTAGGCCAAAACACCTGGGGACCCAAAGGTTGAGAAACAATGCTCTAAGGCAGTGTTTCCCAACCTTTTTTGAGCTGCGGCACATTTTTAACATTTAAAAAATCCGGGGGCACACCACCAATCAAAATGACACAAAATGACACTCTAACACAGTAAGGAATGGCTGGGGGATGGTGGCCTGCTGGGAGCAGCTGCTGGGAGTGCCAAAGCTGGGGGAGGGGGTGGAGCCAGGCCGCGCCATGCCCTGCCTCCTCCCCTGCCCCCTCCCCCCCAGCTTCAGCTCTCCTAGCAGCTTCTCCAGCCTTGAGGGGGCAATGCCAAGCCAGCGGTGGCAGAGTCAGCACAATGCTGGATTGGCATTGCCCCCTCAAGGCTGGAGCAGCTTCTGGGAGTGCCAAAGCCAGGGGAGGGGGCAGAGCCAGGCCGTGCCATGCCCCACCCCCTCCCCCCGGCTTCAGCTATCCCACAGTGGAGGAGCATGAGTGGTGGACGGGCTTCAGTGGGCGGGGCTCTTCCTCCGCACGGCTTCAGCGAGCAAGGGGCGAGAGTCATGGTGGGAGTCATGACGGATTGGGGGCTGGCTGGGGAAATGGCCGAAGGAGGCGGCGCCCCGGCCCCTTCTTCTTTTTTTCCACTGCAGCCCGGCCCTTCCTCCTCCTCCCCTAAGCAGCAGGAGTTCGGCAGGAGGAGGGAGGGAGGATGGGGGGCAGAGCGCTCTTCTCGTGGCACAGCAGGAGGTCCGTCACAGCACACTAGTGTGCCGCATCACAGCGGTTGAGAAACACTGCTCTAAGCAATGAAATGAAGGGTTAGGGGGAAACGGTAGAAAGAAAACATTGTCAAAACCAGGATGTCAAACATCACCTCTATGCAAAATTAGAACCACATTAAATCTGAAACAATGTATTGTTTACTCTCTGTTCCAATGTCTACCTCTCATTTTTGATGACTTGTTTGGAACAAGAGACAAAATCTCTGAGAATGAGATCTGATCTTTAATTTGCCCAAACAGCATTAAACATGCAAGAAGAACATTACCAGTATCTGTCCAAACAGAATTGATGTCATTAATGTAAATGAAGGGTCCGCCACACCGTATTCATTTCTTCTTCTATTTAGAAAGATATATCCTTGTACTTCAGTGTTCTCATTTATTTGCCTGTTGACAGATTCCTAGCTACCTGTTTTCTGCAAATGAAGGTCAATAGCAAATAGCCTAGCATGAACACTTTGAAAAATATTGCTATCCAGTGATTATTCAAAATGCTACCTAAGTTTCCAAAGTGTTTTGCTCCTTTGTCTCCTCAGTTTGTGTGGGTATTTGTATCCAAGGTCTGATAGAAGTTAATTAAAAAGTGAACAGCAACTGATAACATACTATGGTTTCTATTATTAATATGAATAGTTACGTTTGTATCTTGCCTTTCCTTCATTACATTCAAGATGTCATGCATGATTCTGAGCCAAACTAGATGAAATGTTTTAGAAGTATCTTTCCTATGAATGGGTCTAGATAGAATAGATCAGTCGTACGTGTAGATTTGAATTCTTTCCTTCCTATTACATTCTCCATGTTATTCAGGCCCTGAAGCTATATCTGAATTACATAAAATGTTCTTCCATGGGTAACATAGATTTATGATGTCATAACTATTGAGGATTCAGCCTGAAATATCCTTAAGAATCTTTAGCTTTAAAGAGAGAGTGTGTTTTCCCCTAAGCAGTAAACCCATAGATTGGGTTTACTGCTTACACAACCACTGCTACAATGTTGTCATCAGAACAGAACGTTGAGTTAGCACTGAACATAGGTAAAATTCTGTTTGTCTTCCACAATTTTTGAAGGTCTGGGGTTTGACTACAGAGTCCAATTTGAGGTGGTGGTGCTTAAAAATCTGAAAATGAATGAATTTGCCAAGTCATTTAGGTTTTTGAAGGTCTTGACATCAGGCCCGGTTTAACTCTTTTTGGTACCCTAGGCCACACTTTGGAATCCCCACCCCTGGGGCCGCTGCTGGGCATGCGCGGCAGTGTCCATGGGGGCGGGGCTTTCCTCCGCCTCTTCCTCCTCCTCGCTGCGACTGCCTTCCTTGACTGAAGGAAGGCAGTCGCGCGAGAAGAAGGAGGCAGAGGGAAGCCCCGCCCCAAGACTCCACATGCCCAGCAGCGCCCCAGGGGGTGGGGCTTCCCTTCCTCCTCCTCCCCGCGATGGCCTTCCCCGCGACCACCTTCCAAGGAGGAGAAGGAAAGAAGGGAAGCCCCCGGGGCCGCTGCCGGCCATGTGCAGTACCCAGGAACATGGCGGAGAAGGCAGAGGTGCCCTCCTGCCGCGCGCGCATGCCCGCCAGCAATTCCGGGGCGGGGCTTCCCTCCGCCTCATCCTCCTCGCGCCCTCCTTCCTTGATAAGAGGGTGGGGGCGATGGCGAGGGGGGCACCATTCCCTCCTCTCCTGCCCCTGGCAGCGCTCTCCCCCGCCCTCCTCCGAGAGAAAGAGAGAGAGAGAGAGAGAGAGAGTCATCATGCCACACGCTGCGGTTTTGTTTGAACTTTTTTTTGGTCCTTGATCTGGCGCCCCCCCTAGGCCTGCGCCCATAGGCCATGGCCTAGTGTGGCCTTATGGGTAATCCAAGCCTGCTTGCCATATAGAAGAGCACCCATAGACCTTTTCTGTACTGGTGTTCCAGCTTTAAAATATTACACCCCAATATCATTCATTAGAACCACTGCATTCTGTTTAGATGTAGATCTCTTAACCCTATTTTTAATCACTATTCTAAAGCCTATGACTGTGTGGTTCATAATAAATTGTGGCAAGTTCTTGGTGGTATGGGGATACCAAGTCACCTTGTCTGTCTCCTGAAGAATCTGTATAACGACCGAGTAGCAACAGCAAGAACTGACCATGGAACAACAGACTGGTTCAAGATTGGGAAAGGAGTATGGCAGGGCTATATACTCTCACCCTACCTATTCAACTTATATGCAGAACACATCGTGTGATGTGTGGGCTGTAGTTAAATTTGACGGATGAAACATTAACAAACTTAGATATGCAGATGATACCACTTTGATGGCTGAAAACGAAGAGGAACTGAGGAGCCTTCTAACCAAGGTGAAAGAAGAAAGTGCAAAAGTTGGGTTGAAGTTAAACATTAAAAACCCAAGATTATGGCAAAAAGACTAATTGATAACTGGCAAATAGAGGGAAAAAATGTGGAGGGAGTGAGAGACTTTGTATTTCTAGGTGCAAAGTTTACTGCAGATGCAGACTGCAGCCAGGATATCAGAAGACGTTTATTTCTTGGGATGAGAGCAATGACCAATCTCAATAAAATAGTGAAGAGTAGAGACATCACACTGGCAATTAAGATCTGCATAGTTACAGCAATTCTATTCCTCATAGTAACCTATGGATGTGAGAGCTGGACCATAAGACAGGCTGAGCAAAGGAAGATAGATGCTTTAGATTGAACTTTGGTGTTGGAGGAAAATTCTGAGAGTGCCTTGGACTGCAAGAAGATCAAACCAGTCCATACTTCAAGAAATGATGCCTGATTGCTCACTGAAGGGAAGGATATTAGAGTCAAAGATGAAGAAGACAGGAAAGCTTGGAGAAGATAATGATGCTGGGGCAAATGGAAGGAAAAAGGAAGAGGGGCCGACCAAGGGCAAGATGGATGGATGGTATTCTTGAAGTGACTGGATTGACTTTGAAGGAACTGGGGGTGGCCATGGTCAACAGGGAGCTCTGGCGTGGGCTGGTCCATGAGGTCAAAAAGAGTTGGAAGCAACTTAACAAATAAACAGCAAAACCCTATTTCACAGTTTATGAAACTCTCAGTTTTACAACTTAATGTTTTATTTCACCATTCTGTGATCATTTTTATGCACTTATCTTTTCTCCCCTGGTGCAGCTGGGGATTAACGAGGTTTGCCTCCGCCCCCGAGGAGGCGCCTAGCATAAATAGTTCCAGATGGATTTACAATTTTAACTACAGTAGGTCTCGGCATTACTGCGCGAACAAAGATTCTTAGGAAGGACTCATCCCGCGCTTCTTACAAGCGCGTTGACGACTAAAAAGGCCAATCTGAGATAGGCAAGTTCGGTTGCAGAAAGCACAGCAGAAAGTCTCCTTGGATGATGTTGTTTCCAAGTTGCGGTTCTTTCTGCATTGTCATTTCTCTTCGAGGCCCATTCGGCGTGTCTTCTCGAAAGAGGCCGCAGCATTGTGGATAGTGCGTTTCCATGCTTCCCGATGGGAGGCCAGGGTGGACCATTGTTGGTGATCAATCTGGCCGAGCCTGAGATGTTGTTTCAGGGAGTCCTTATATCTCTTTTTGGGGCACCTCTCTTGCGCTGACCCGTAGCGAGTTCACTTATGTAAATAAAACACCAGTGCTGTCAACACACTTCTGGTCACATATGTTGATTTCTTCTCTCCCTGAGCAAACCAATGAAATGTATTAAGTACAATGAACTTAGTCCACTGATGAATCTCATATTAATTCCATGCGCACTACATCCCACAGCTTCTGTTTGATGGAAGTTGGCTTCCATTATCTCAGAATAAAGAATAACGGCGGCTTTGAAGTTAATGCCACATTATTTTTCTAGTGTGTCATAAAATAAAATATGTCTCATGCACCCACTAAACAGCAAACAAAAACTTTCTAATTTCATTTACTGCCAATACTTTAGAATTTTTGTAAAATATTACTTGATAAGCTGGCAGGCACAATGCTGTACAGATGCAGTATGTGATGGCGAAGTTGGGGGGAGTAGAAGAAGACTTCTACAATAAATAGACAATAGAAATTTTCAAGAAATCTCTAGATCCTCCAATGTGATTCTGTGCTTAATGTATGTCCAAGGATATAGAGATTTATGTCTTTCTTGAGGATCTAGAGAGTTCTTGAAAACACACCTTTCAAGAAATCTCTCGGTCCTCGTACATAATTCTGTGGTCAATCTCTGGTGGAATGCTCGGGGTGAGGGGGCAGGGGAACGCTTTGGTAGAGATAGAGTTAAACTGCATTCTTTTTATTTTCTGTGTCAGGAGCAACTTGAGAAACTACAAGTCACCTCTGGTGTAAGAATTGGCCATCTACAAGAACATTGCCCAGGGGACGCCTGGACGTTTTGATGTTTTACCATCCTTGTGGGAGGCTTCTCTCATGTCTCCACATGGGGAGCTGGAGCTGACAGAGGGAGGTCATCTGTGCTTTCCCTAGGTTTGAACCTGCGACCTGTCAGTGTTCAGTCCTGCGGGCACAAGGGTTTAACCCATTGCGCCACCAGGGGCTCCTAACTGCATTCTGAAACTGCATTATATGGCAGTGTAGAGGGCGGCCAGAGCTATCAAAGGGTCCAGGTCCTAGAAGATTTAAAATTTCTGCCCTTTCTTCTGAAAATAAACAAAAACATTATTTTCACTTCACATGGCAGTCATACATTTTTTAAAATCAGAATATACCAACGCTTGCCAATTTCTTAATATTCAAGATGGGAGGAACCTCAGAGTTTAAAAACTTACAGATGCATTCTTCCAATTTTTAAACACTGATATTTTCAACCCAGTACATATTGACAATATCAAAGATGGATTAGAGCAGTGTTTTTCAACCATTTTTGCGCCACAGCACATTTTTTACATTTACAAAATCCTGGGGCACACCACCAACCAAAATGACACAAAATGACACTCTAATACAGTAATACATATAGTTAATATGTTTTTAAATGTATTTATACACTCAGTGTGAAACCTGGACCTGTTTCGATGAACACAACATAGATATCCTGGCAGGAATGTCAGAAAGAAACAAACTTCCCCACACAGAACTCCCATAACCAAGAAAAAATACTATAAGAGTTTGGTGGGCATTAACCTTGAGTTTTGGAGTTGTAGTTCACCTATATCCAGAGAGCACTGTGGACACAAACAATGTTGGATCAGGACCAAACTTGGCATGAATACTCAATATGCCCTAATGTGAACACAGATGGAGTTTGGGAAAAATAGACCTTGACATTTGGGAGTTAAAGTTTCTGGGATTTATAGTTAACACACAATCAAAGAGCTTCCTGAACTCTTGCAACAATGGAATTGAACCAAACTTGGCATATTGAACTCTCATTACCAACAGAAAGTACTGAAAGGGTTTGCTTGGGAATTGACCTTGAGTTTGGAAGCTGTAGTTCACCTACACCCAGAGAGCACTGTGGACTCAAACAATGTTATGTTGTTTGTTTTCTATCCAGAATCACAATGTTGGAAGAAGGCTCACCACTTTAAGGTCCCTAAAACAGGCATGGGAAAACTTTGGCCCTCTGGGTGCTTTGGACTTCAATTCCCACCATTCCTAACAGCCTGAGGCCCTTTCCTGCTTAAATGGCTGGGGGGGGGGGAGGAAAAGAGCCTGGGGCTGCTAGGAATGGTGGGAGTTGGAATCCAAAACACCTGGAAGGTCCACCTTTTGTTTTCTAAGGGGCTTCTCAAGTTTAAGGCAAACAGATACAACTCACTCGATATGCAGAAATAAGTACATACTCATTGAATTTGGCTGGTGAAAATTGATTGTGATTTTGTATCATTTTGTTTTCATCTACAAAGGCAGTTCCTTGCATATCATATTGCAGTAAACCCATCCTGGAATTTAATACCTCAGAGATAACTGTAACCAGGGGATCCCTGTCTAGATTATGCTGTAGCCTACAACCAAGCAAACCTTGTAATTGGTACTTAGAGCCCCTGGGACCACTTGGATATTAAAAGACAACATTGACTTTTAAAGATGCCCAAAAGGGTACAGCGCTTACTCTGGAGAGCCTTAAGTACTAAAGATCTCCCCACATACTAAGCATTCTTAGAATGTGTAGATTTCCCCTGAAAACCACTGAAATGAACCCCTTGTTACACATGTACCTTATATTTACGTACATGTGTGTATTTGCGCATTCAGTGAGGGACTAACTGCTCTTTGGGGATTTCAGGATCATCCCCTCTATCATATATATCCAATATAGTCTCCCTACAAAAGTTTGGAGCCAGAAAAAGTAGAGATGACACCAGTGGTAAGAACAGCTCTCTGGATAGCAGTAATGACTTAAGTGTGTGTGTGTGTGTGTGTGTGTGTGTGCCTGTGTGTGCGGGGATAGCAAGGAGACTGGCTCAAGAAGAAAATCCAGGAGCAATTCTCCACAGGCAGCAAATAATTTGTTTGAGTGCATAATTAATAGATTTGTCAGAAAGTACTTAGATTGTGAAATATTGCAAGTAGACTTCTTTCCAGATGGATTAAGATGAATGGGTCCTCCAGCAGAGTATGAAACCTCATTGCTCAGTGGCTGGAGAATTTGCTGCATCTCTAGATTTGTCTGAGTCTCTGCCTCTTTGCTCGCCTCTTTTTCTTCTCTGGCTGCGGGGGAGGGAGGCAAAAAATTGAACAGAGCACTTCTAATTCCAATTGTGAATGGTGTCCTTTACTGAAAGGGCACCCAAGCAGGCAAAACTAAATCAGATACTCAATAGGAAACTTTCGCTGAAAAAAATATATAAAAGGGGTGGTGGTGGGGAATACATTAACATGGCTCAGAACAGTGAAATTAACAACTCGTAGATATCAGGAGTCTGTATTAGCTGATCACAGAACCCTGAATTAACATAGTTTGACATAATTTTTCATTTTTCTTTCTTTCTTTTTTAAAGAGCACATACCCCTTGATTCCAGGGATGTGAAGGTTGACTCATATATGGAAGTCTACCCAGGAAAGTAGCCAAAGGAGTTCTGTTCCCTGTATACTGGAATAAATGGCAACCTTAGCTGTTGTGGGGCAAATCTACCTGAAGCTGCTTGAGATATCTTGCTAGCTGGTGGACAGAAGAAAATGGCAAGACATGAACGGCAAGTCAAATAATACATATGATGCATTTTTCAAAGTACCAAAGGCATTGGAAGCAGTTAATATCACCCTTTCTCACCCTGACAATAAAATACAATATGTAATTCAAAACACTCCCCATATCGGCTGCCTGAGACATCTACCTTTCTCTGCCTAGTGATAAGGATCGTCTTACTGCTCATGGGTTGGGCACTCTATTCCACTCCCTTTTTCACTATGAACATGTTTGGGGAAGTCACATTTCAACAGTAGGCACAACTGTGTGTGTTTGTATCTCTACATACATATGTGTGTATGTGTGTGTGTGTATATATATATAGAGAGAGAATATATATATATACATACATATGTGTGTATGTGTGTTTGTATATATATAGAGAGAGAGAGAGAGAGGATATATATACACATACATGTGTGTATGTGTGTGTTTGTATATATATAGTGTGTGTATATACACATACATGTGTGTATGTGTGTGTATACACACACGCACACACACACATATATATATACACAGAGAGAGAGAGAGAACACACACACAGTTGTGCCTACTGTTGAAATGTGACTTCCCCAAACATGTTCATATATATATATATATATATAGAGAGAGAGAGAGAGAGAGAGAGCAAGACCCATACTACACAGTAGGCATGCTTAGGTCCAGTCGTAATCTTCGTAATCCGGATTAAAATTGGATCAATTCCTTTTTGAAGCGATTTTGAGGCGATTTGGGAACCCGGAAGTATCCTTGCCATTTTGAAGCCACTGTTACCATCTTTGTTCTGACTCAGGAGTGAATCGGAAAAGACCCAGCGTTTGTAGGCAAGCAGCAGCTTGCATGCTGGGATGCTTGCCTCCAGCAAATGAGGTGAAACCATGTGGGGAGGAGCGGGGTTTCGGCATGGCAGCCATTTCACTTTTAAAAGGCCTGCACATGCCTCATGGGCTCATTACGAGCCAGGGACGCAAACGGGAAAGGACTAGGCACCTTGGGTGGGAAAGGTGCCACACCACTGCTTTGCAAGGGAACAAAAGGGTTTGGAACAAATTGGGGAAACCGGCTGGATGCAAGCCCCTTGCCTGTGAGGATTCCTTGTGTGTGGGGAGGGAAGAAGGGCAGGGCAGCTGGGAGAAGTATTCTTCTCTTGCCTGCCACTGCCAATTTTCCTTTCTGAAGCAGTTATTTTAACTTTCAACAGACCTCAATCCTCTTTGGGTTACACTTTGGATTTTGGGATCCCAGAAAGTCCCTTTGGAAAGCCCATTTTCTGCTAATAATTTCCTTAGGGAACCACACCATACCACTTTGGAGCCCCCTTTGTCTGCTTTGGATTTCACATTGTACTTTTGGAAACTAGAAATCTCCTAATCTAATCATTTCCTTGGGGAACCATATCATTCAACTTTGGAGCCCCTTTCTCTGCTTGGGTTTACATGTTGTACTTTTGGAAACAAAACATCTCCTATAATCTGCTAATAATTTCTACCGCTGTGGCAAGTTTTGTCAGTAGTTGTCTAAAAATGAGGGAAAGAGAATCCCCCAAGTTTTGCCTTTCTTGTTTGCAGTTTTTCGCACTGTGCAATTTTGGAAAATTTGGAAAATTCCAACTTTTGGGGAAAATTTTGGAAATCATTTCAGAATTGAATCGCCAGTGCCCCCTACATCCACAACGAGTATTGAACCATTTTCCCCTTGATCAAACAAACCTACGACACAATTATAGCACTATGGTTCCACTTTCACTTCCTGTTTCCATGTTGTTGTTGTTGTTGTTTTTATTCCTTCAGTTGCTTCTGACTCTTCATGATGTCATGGACCAGCCCATGCCAGAGCTCCCTGTTGGCCATCGCCACCCCCAGCTCCTTCAAGGTCAAGCCAGTCACTTCAAGGATACCATCCATCTTTTCCTTGGTCAGCCTCTCTTTTTTTATCTTTCCATTTTCCCCACTATCATTATCTTTTCCAAGCTTTCCATGTTTCCATACATGGTTCTATTCAGAGATTTAGATTGCACAGATACCAAGGTATTTAGATCATCTATTGGGGGGAAGTAGCTTGTGTCTCACCTTCACACACTCACACACACACACACACACTCACACCTGTCTTGAAATGCTGCAGAACAAACAATATGGAATGAATTCAATATGGGATTCCAAAGACAAGTTATTGAGTAGAATATATAATCTTTGCACAAATATTCCGACTGTCTTTGCACTGCTGTTGATTCCAGATCTGCCATTAGCACGAATTTGTAGCTGACTAATTATCGAACCTTCCCAAATCTCTTAGTTTCCAGCAACCCATGGCAAACAAATATGTTATCTAGCTTCAAGGGCATTCAGCAAATGTGTTTCCATTTATTCTCTCCTTGTCTTAAGTAGGTAAGATCTTGGTTAATTGCTTTTGATAAACCCGCACATTGTATGTCTATTCAAGGGATGAGCCAATTTTAGCATTGCTTTCTAAAGCTTCAAGGATTTGACAAGCCTTCCAGCATGAGGGAAGAAATCAATAAATGACCAACAGTATATTAAGCTTCTGCTGGTCGAATGAGCCACCGGTTGTCTGATAACCACAAAAATTACAGTAGTATGGCAAGTAATTTAGATGCAGATGCGTTGTCAGCTATGACCTTACATAAGCTGCAGTAACTATGCATGTAATTTAAAAAGGAGTCTAAGGTCATAAAGATACACTATGGAGAACCTGTGACTGACACCAAAAACAAAGGACACATGTGACCACCATCTTCACTCACTCTTGTAAAATCTTTCACGATGAAAGATGTAATGCAGTAAAGGCTGGTAACTTCCATGTCAGTTCTGTGATACAACTAATATGGGTTTGAGCACAGGCTATCCTCTCTTGGCATTACTTCGCGAACGAAGATTCTTAGGAAGGACTCATCCCACACTTTTTACAAGTGCGTTGATGACTAAAAAGGCCAATCTGAGATAGACAAGTTTGGTTGCAGAAAGCACAGCAGAAAGTCTCCTTGGGTGATGTTGTTTCCAAGTTGCGGTTCTTTCTGCATTGTCGTTTCTCTACGAGACCCATTCGGCATGTCTTCTCAAAAGAGGCCGCAGCATTGTGGATAGTGCATCTCTATGTCTCCCGATGTGAGGCCAGGGTGGACCATTGTTGGTGATCAATCTGGCCGAGCCTGAGATGTTGTTTCAGGGAGTCCTTATATCTCTTTTGGGGGGCGCCTCTCTTGCGCTGACCCATGGCGAGTTCACCATAGAGTAGTATCTTTGGGAGGCGGTGGTCCTCCATCCTAGAGACGTGCCCTGCCCAGAGCAGCTGTGTTCTCAATAACATGGCGTCAATGCTGGTGATCCCTGCTTGCTCAAGACAGCAACATTCGTCACATAGTCAGTCCAGTGTATATTTAGGATTGTTTGTAGACAGCGCTGATGAAAGCGTTCGAGGAGTCATAGGTGTTGGTGATAGGTGACCCATGTTTCAGACCCATAGAGGAGAATAGACAGTATGATAGCTCTGTACACAATGATTTTGGTGCTTTGCCTCAGGTGCTTGTTGCTCCAGACTCTTTTGTGAAGCCTTCCAAATGCACTATATGCCTTTGATAATAAGGCTATCCAAAACATTGTCAAATATCCTGAACCCAGAAGAGATTAATCAACCTCAAACCTCAGAATCCATCAGCCAACATTGGTAGTAAAGATGTCCTCCCTCCTATAAAGTTATCCAAGGAAAGTGAAGTTAGAGGTCAGTGGTAGGTCACATGCCTTATATACAGAAGGACATAAGAACCACCAAAATCTTCAGAGAGTGTTGAGAAGGACCTAAGGGGGTGAGTAGGAGAAAGCTGTACAGGTGAATAGGTTCCAATGCACGTTGAGGCACTCTCTTTATTAGGAATATAAAACTTTACATATCTCATCCTTACAAGAATGAAGAGGCCTTATAAGAGTCTTCTGTTGGACTTCCGGTCAGCGCCTGCAACGGTCGGACGAATGCAGGAGGAGAGTTGGTGAAGACACCCTTCACCCCAGCTCGTTCAGTTTCGGAACGTCTGGCTGACTACCCCAAGATCTACAACAGGGTGGGAGCCTGCTTGGACAGAGTTGGCTTCCCCCCCGAAGTTGAGACTGAGAAGGGTAATGAACTCCCTCCGCACCAAACAAGCAACGGCTTGAACACGACCGCCGGCGCGTTTTTTAACGGGGACACAGTGAGTACAGAACATAGTGTGGACACCAGTGAACCTCCACCTCCCTCATAAAAAGTAAATCCTAGTGGAGCAGAGAATCTGAGAAAGAACCGTTCAGAAAGCGGTAAAAGATTCAAAAAGCTCAGGGAGAACGCCCGGAGAACGAAAACTGCTTGGAACTGCCTGAGGGTGGCCAGAGGGCAAGGCCCCCCCACCCAGAAGGGAATGTGGAACTCTAATACATTAGCTTAAAGAGCATAAGAAGTTTAGTGTGATTTGGTGGCCAAAATTTGAAGGAGATTGGTGGTAACCTAACTTCCAAAATCTAAGCTTCCGTGTAAAGATGAATGTATAAGAATTGCCCTCCAAGAACTGAATCCTTAAAGGGCGCCTACCTAGCTTGATTGAGCCCGGCTGGTGACTGGCCCCGGCTGGAGGTGATTACACGCTCGGCCTGGGCGCGGAGACGCGGCTGACGACGCTGGGGAAGGGAAGCACAGAGGGCAGAACGCAGCGTGACGGATGACGTGGGCTGCGTGACGCACGGCGGGACGTAAGGCGCGGCGCAAGACGGGCGGCATAAGATAGAGTGACGGAGGGACGCCAACGCCAGAGGCGGAAGGAGACGGGAGAGGGAGGGAAAAACCGTTCCAGTCCTGCCGGAAGGCATAACGAAGAGAGAGAAGAAAGAAGAAGACTACTGACATAAGAGTGCCCTACACGAAATGCTGTGGTGGGAGTAAAGAAGGGAGGTGAGGGAAGAGACCCACCCCCTCCCATAAGGAAGAAGGAGCAGAAGAATATAGCCGTGGTGAGGCCCCCAGGAGACTGCCAAAAGAGTGCAAAAAGAGTAGTGAAACCCAATCTGTTGCCAAGAGATATTCAAGACTTGGAGAGGCTATAAATGCAAGAAGATAAAGGAGAAGAGGCAAAATAAAATAAAATAAAATCTAGACCTAAAGCCAGTACAAACTAGGATGGCTGCAAAGGGGAAATTTGAAAATATGAAAGATCAAAACAAATCGTCAAAGACACCTGGCAAAAAAGAGTCAGGGCAGACAGAGCCAACCCTGGAGGACCTCATGGCAGAAATCCTGAAGATCTCTAAAAGACAAGAGGAAATGTCCAACAAGCAGGAAGACCACAAAAAGTTATTAATGAATCAAGAACAGCTAATAAAAAATGAACTACTGAGTCTTAGGAAAGACCTCAAAGAAGAAATAGCTACAATCAACAAACACCTCTCCACCATGCAGGAGGAAATAAAAGACATAAAACAAAAGGAACATAAACTGGAAGCCAGACAAGGATCCCTAGAGGAGCATTTCAAAGTAAGATGTGGCATCCTGAATAAAATGAGTAAGAAGCTAGAAGATCAACAAGAACAACTTGAATATAAGGAAAAGGAATATGAATTAAGATTCAGAAATGTGGAGGAGGATGAACAGGAAGATATTAGAGAAGTGATGGCGGAAATCCTGGCTGAAGCATTAAAAATCCCACAGACCGAGGTGTATAAAGACCTAGATAGGACATACCGTCTGACAACCAACTACTCTAGGAAGCACAAGGCAGTGTGAGATGTCTTGGTACATTTCAATCGGAAAGTGCTCCGAGATGAGGTCCTTAGATCTACCTCCAGAAACCCACTAACCTATAATAGAAGAAAGATTGCGGTATTCAAAGAAATACCAGCAATAACCCTGGAGAAAAGAAAAAAGTACTTTTTCCTGACGGACGAATTAAAAAAAAGGAACATAAAATATCGATGGGAAAGAAAAGAGGGTCTAATGATGACTCTAAAAGGAAACAGAATATGGATTACATCGGAGGAAAAAGCGAAGTCCATATACAGGAAAATCATAGAGGAGGAACATCCTAAGGATCCAGGAAATGACAAAGGAGAATCGGAAGAGGAGGGGGAAGTGGGGGAAGGAGAGGATACGGATGGCGGAGCTGAGAATCAGAGATCGGAGGCTACCCGGGAGACCAGCCCTCGCAGGGAGGAAGGAGATTGGAAGAGGCAGACAAGGCTCCAGGCACAGAAAGAACTGAGAAGGTTCTATAATGGGAATTAGATGCCTCTGTAATAATGTAAATGGGATTAATATTCAGAAAAAACGAAGAAGGATCTTTAATTTCTTGAATGCTAAAAATGTGGATTTAATCGCCCTTCAGGAAACCCATATTTGGGGGAGGGACGTGGCATACCTTACCCAAAAGAATTTGGGAAAAATGTACTATTCCTGTGATGATAAGAAAAAAAGAGGGGTTGTTACATATGTGAGAGATTCGTTGAATAGTAGCCTAGCCTTCAAAGATATGGAGGGGAGATTGGTGGGGATAATTCTGGAATGGGACTCAAAAAAGATCTTAGTGTGTAATATATACGCCCCAAACGGGCCTAAAATAAAATTTCTGAGAGAATTGAAACGTAGGATAGACAAGATAGATTTTGATGACTTGCTGATCTTGGGGGATTTCAATGGGGTTATGGACAGAAAGCTTGATAGATCTAGCATAAAGGTGAAAGATAAAAGAGCCGGCCAATTGCCTAAAGAGGGGAAAAAGGTTTTAGAGGATCTAGGCCTGAAAGATGGTTGGAGGGAGCAAAACCCTACCTCAAAAGATTACACATGCTATTCGGGTAGGCACTGCTCATGGTCTAGATTAGACATGATCTGGGCCTCAAGCAGTTTACTAACTAGGATAAATAAAATAAAAATTTCACCACAACAGTTCTCTGACCATAATCCACTCGAATTCCAAATAGGGCAGAAGAAAAGACTACCAAAGAAGTGGACACTTAAAGATGAGCTACTGAGGACAATCGATCAAAGAGAAAGATGTAAGTTAGCTATTAACGATTACTTTACTCTGAATGCCCATCGAGAGACCCACACACATATGGTGTGGGATGCGAGTAAAGCCGTCCTACGGGGATACTTTATACAACAAAATAATATACAGAAACAAATAAAAAACAAGGAAGAATCAGATCTCCTAGATCAAATTAAAAAGTTCGAAACAAAGTTAAAATTGAGCCCCACTGATAAGGAATGTAGACGCCAGTTAAAGGTGTTAATGAAGCAAAAAGAAAAAATCGAGACTGATAGAATTGAAAATAATTTAAAATTCCTCAAGCAGAGACATTTCCAAAACGCTAATAAGCCAGGGAAATGGCTGGCTGTGAAGATTAGGAAAAAGAAACAGGCGAATCATGTTACCCAGATAAATGAGGAAGGGAAAGTTTATAACTTAGACACACAAATAAAAGATAGGTTCCAGAGGTACTATAAAAGGCTTTATACTAAGGACGAAATTGACCCAGAACAGGCCCAAAGATACATCTGTGATTTACATCTCGATAAGATCTCAGAAGAGCAAAGGGGGTTACTCAACCAAGATATAACTAGAGAGGAACTGAGAACAGCAATTAAAAATTTAAAACCTAATAAGGCCCCAGGCCCGGATGGGTTTACGGCCCTTTATTATAAACTGTTTGAAGATCAGATTGAGCCCCATCTCCTGGAGACAATGAATGAGAGCATAAAAATTAAAAAACTTCCTGGATCCTGGTCCGAAGCAACCATAATAATGATCCATAAAGAAGGGCTGAGCAGATCGGAGGTGAAGAATTATAGACCTATCTCCCTCCTAAACCAGGACTACAAACTATACGCAATGATCCTCGCGGAGAGATTAAAGACGTTCCTGGCAGGGTGGATTAAACAGGACCAGAAAGGATTTCTCCCAGGAAGATATCTCAAAGAGAATGTGAGAATTGTAATAGACTCACTGGAGTACTACAGGGGAAATATTCAGAAGAAAGCTGCCCTGCTCTTTATTGACGCAGAAAAGGCCTTTGATAGGGTTAATTGGAGCTTCCTGCTATCTTTGATAAAAGAACTAGATATGGGTCATTGTTTTACCATTGCAGTTGAAGCTATATATACACAGCTTTGGGATATGACGAGGCTAATCAATTCTGGGATGAGGTGGCCACTAAAAGAAAAGGTAAGATCTCGGCCCTCTATTAAAAAAAACTCCTGGAATGGAGCACAGAGGAGGAGGCAGTGAAAATCTGTATGGTCAGATGGGCGCAGGACTTGGGTCACGAGATCCCCCTGAGGCGTTGGGAAAGAATGTGGAGAAAACAGTTTAACTATACATATGCCTACGACCTCAGAGAGAACGGCATTAAAATGTTCTATAGGTGGTACCTGACGCCTGAGATGATTGCCAAATATAGTCCCGCCTATAGTAACAAGTGTTGGAAATGTGGGAAAACCGAAGGGAAATTTCTACATATGTGGTGGGGGTGCAAGCGGGTGAAAAAATTCTGGAAAAAAGTATATAGGATAATGAAAGCAGCGCTTAATATTGAGTTTTCCTTTAAAGCAGAATATATGCTTTTGGGTTTATTAGATTTTACTTTAGAGATGAATAAAGAAAAATTGTTCATTTATTGTATTACTGCAGCGAGACTGGTCTTGGCAAAACGCTGGAAGGGGAAAACCCTACCCAAGGAAGATGATTGGATACTTAGGGTATTGGACATAGCAAATATGGACCGCCTCTCAAGAGCAATGACACAAAATATGGAGGCGACTGATTGGTCACCATTACTAGACTTCTTGAAGAAACAAAAGAAGATGGACATTAATGAGAACTTTTACTTATGATTTAGATCTGTCGGTTAGAAGAAGAGGATTTATTTTGTACGGTTACAAATATCTATAAGCTAGGACCTATTGTGGTTCAGAGAGGGGAGGGAGTGGGAGGGGGGAAGTCAAATGTGGATGAATGGGTACGAATGGGGTGGGGGAAGTAGGTTGACAGTTGTCCTTGTCTTGTTGTTTTGTTTTATGTATGGAAACTTCAATAAAAACTATATTTTTTTTAAAAAAAGAGTCTTCTGTTCACATGTACTGTTTTAGATCCCTATTTCTATATTTACACAGAAATATCTGTGCACTGGGTTTCCTTTGTAGGGAACAATATGAAAGACCCCATTGACATTATGTAGGAAATACATTTTTGTGAAAAAGCATGTTTTCTGCACAGAAAAATCTTGTATACAGAGAAATAGTCACCAAAATGTGAAAAAGCTTCTGCCTGACTCAAGTATTCCAGACAAAGTTTGCTGGATGTCAGTAAACTCCCTTCTCAGCTGAAAATTGTATAATGATGTATGTTGCTTGCATTTCTATTCTATAGGAAAGGAATGTCACTAACACCAATGCTTCTTTGGACTATTTGTTTTTCAGTTTACCCGAGCAGACAAAGAGAAGTCCTCCAACTAAAACTATGGAAAGTCTCTATGTACCAGGGTCAGCAAGTCTAGGCATGTATCTATAGCAGTATGACAGCATTTTAACTGTGATTGCTCAATACAATAGGATCATGGGATTTGAAGTTTGGTGAAGCAATTTTCTCTTTAGCAGATAAAATTTGTTGAACTGACAACTCCCATAATTCCATAGCATTGAGCCATGGCAACTTAAATTATTATTAGCACTTGAAAGTCAGAATCCACTTTGATGTACAGTATATATCTACGGCTAAGCTACCTTGGTTTCAAGATGACAAATACTGGTACATTTGTATTTTAAAAGGATTAAATGTATGTTGTATGTTGTGTTTACACTGTTTTGATAAGGCCAGCTGGCTAATCAATAAAATCGTTCGTTTACCCATATTGACACAGACAGATGATGAGCTGGCAGAAACTGCAGGAATGGGTGTTATACTTCTCCAAAGAGAAGTCAAGGAGAATCTTCACTGGGAAAATAATGTTATATGGCATTATTCTATAATCTTCTGATTTCTCTCCTGCTTCCATGAAATTGATTGTATTACACATTGGTCATCTTGAAAGGCAAATTCTTCTTATTCAAAAGAGCAGTCATCTTCTTTGATGATCTCTTCTTTGAGATCTGCATATCATCAAACCAAAACAGAAAAACATTATCTCTTGTATTTCTAGAGCTATGATGAAAAACAAACATAATATCTCCAATCAATAGCAAAATAATGGTAATGTTATCTTGCACTAATGCAGTTCTTTTAATCATGAAAGGGTTTCAAGAGAGATGCCCAGATGGGGAAGATCATTCTGTTGACATGCAGGTTACTTTTGGGTGGAAATAAAGCATTAGAAGAAAAAGATACATGACATACAGTATGGAAAGTATCTGGGAAACATCATCTGCATATATACAGGAGGCAATGGGAGAAATGGGTTTTTGGAAAGCCTGGATTCAAATTCCATTTCTGTTGTAAAGTCAAATGACAACCTATATTTGTTAGGCACAGTAGTGAATCGATGACTATCATCATGACAATACCATACTATAATAGCATACTGTAATTACTCTCTAAGGAATCTACTGTGCAGATTCATATCAATACCACCAGGAATAAGCATTTATAAAAAATAATTGGGTCTACATATTGCCTTTTCAGATCAAGCCATTATAAAAAAAACCATACATACTGTAGCTCATGACAATACAACGTTGCTGGAATAATCCAGCTCAGTTATTGTGGGAATTGCACCTAAGTCCAGAAACAGAGTGGAAGGTAACATGGTTGCGCCTAACCTAAAAGTCCTGGTGCATTGACCTTTCCAGATCTAATTCCACTATTTCATTACTACTAACTAGCCATCCCCTGCCACGTATTGCTATGGCCCAGTATGTGTTTTGTGTGTGTTTATATCCATATGTGTGCATATATTTGTGTATATGTGTTTATATGTGTGTTTGTGTATATATGGGGGTTTGCGCAGGGAAGAGTCAGAGAACTACTGCTCCCAGCTTGCCTCTGGGAGCACATCCAAAGTACGCTGTCACCCAGCACTGCTAGGAGTCATCCGGAGATGCTTCCTTGGGCCTAGACAAGCCCAGTGGCCTTCGGAGGAGGTAAGCAGTGAGGGCGAGGAGGTCCTTGAATGGAGAGTGGTGGGGGCTGTGGGGCATAGTCTTGGAAGATGGGGGGGGGGTCTTAAACGCCGAGTATATCCCTAAACTCTGTAATTTATCTTTAAAAGTGGGAGGGGGTCGTCTTATACCCCAGTCCCCTTGTATTCAGGAATATACGGTACTCAAAGACAGCAAAAGGCAATCAACAACACTTCTCAAATTCTTCTGTTTATGTTTCCTAATTTGGTTCATACTAATTTCATTCAACCAATTATTCATCTGTTTTATTTATGCCTCACCTTTGGTAATAAGAGCTCATCACGATGGCATTGTTTATGAGGTGGTATTTGCAATTGAGGGATGGAGACCAACACTTTATGCCATGTAGAAGAAGAATGTGGTGGAGCATGGGTGGTTGGTTGTACACTTCTAATTGTGATTATTTTGCCAGTTCTAGCAAACTATCACTAATGAGAGAAGCTCGGTGCATGCAGGGGACTTCATAACCCCAATGAACGGCGATATTCTTGTTGCAGTCAATGTCCCAGAAATTTGTGCCCTTTTGAGAAGGAAACATAACACATTTCCTGCTTAGATCTTAACTTGGAAAGATGTGGTTCTGGCTACTGAAAAATTAATGAGCTTTTCTGAAATGAAGTATAAATAAGAAGAAAGCTAAACAAAAATCTGAGACCAAAAAAGAGTTTGACCTTGCTGTATGAAGCTAAATGCAAAAGAAAACCGCAAAGATACCTATTGGAATTTAAGAAACCTGGAAGCTATTTTTGCTCTATCCAATCTTGGCTGCTGTCAGTATATTTAAAATGGTCTGGCAAGAGGAAAACAGACATTAACCACTCATTTCGTTTTTGTGTTAACCAGATGGTGTTGGGTTCCCCACCCCCACAAAAAATATCTATGGTTGCCTTGTACCTATTATGCTTCTGGTTTAGAAGAGAATAGTTCTGCATAACACCACAGGCAATAATTGTAGGCTGGTCCACATATGTGTTTATAGAGATGTGGCCAAGTCTATGGATGATACCAAATCATACACAATGGCAATGATAAAAAGGGATGGTCAAATGCTCCAAAAGGATATTTCCAGGAAATGAAATGGAAACTAGGTTTCAGTGTAAGCTATTGCATATTGAAGCCAAAAGTCCTAACTACTTGTAAACAGTGATGGGGTCTGAGCTGGCAAGAGCAGAACAGGGAAAGTGGTCTTGCAGTTGGAGTGGATGGCTAGAGGAAAACAACTCAATGTGTGGCAACTGCACAAAATGTTAGGAAAGATGTGGTTCTGGCTCCTGAAAAATGCACATTCCATGATGAGCAATATTAGGAAAGGGAATGAAAACTAAACTGCTATTATTACAATGTGTTGATACGAAACCATTGTAATGTGTTGATGCAAACACAATCAGAATATTATGGACTATCCTGGCTGCGCCAACTAGAAAGAGATATTGAGAAACTGGAATGGATCCAGAATTGGTCAGTTGAAACAATCAAGAGACTAGAACAAGAAGATTTTATGGTCAGGGCTTTTTTTCCTTCAGAAAATGGCATGACAACCAAGAGAGTAAAAATAATAAAGCTATATAAAATTAGGCATGGTGCAGAGAATGTGGATGGGGAAAAACTCTTATTCTTGTTCCATAATCATAAAATTCTGAGCTCTCTGCTGAAACCAAAAGATAGGGATATCAAGACAGACAAAATGAAGCATGACTTCCCTTAAATATACCGTTATAATGGCAGCTACCAACTTAGATGACTTTAAGAGGGGATTAGGCAAATTCACGGAAGATAAGGCTCTCAAGAGCTACTTGTCATAATAGTTTTATTCTTCTTCCAAGATCAGAAGAGACATATCTCTGAATAACAGTCCTTGAAGAACAGCTGTCGGAGTGGTAAACTCACTTCCTACTGTCCTGCTTTAAGGGTGAATTTACACTGTAGAATCAAGGCAGTTTGATACCACTTCAATTGCTATGGCTTTATGCTACCGAATCCTGAGGGTTGACTTTAGCTTTTTCTGGATAGAGTGCTGGTACGCTTGTGCTGGGTAATAAGTAGCCCAATGGCACATGGTAAATTCAGTGACCAAGCACAGATTTTGTTATTCCAGGTCCAGCACTTTAAACATTATACTCTATTTTGATACACTCAGATGAGTTAAACTGTAAAAAAATAATTGTATTTTTGTGTCAGGAGCGACTTGAGAAACTGTCACAACCCAGCCTGGACCCCAACCCGATTTCTTAGCCAAACCAAGCCAAAGCCATGTTGTTTCTGAGTTGCCAGCTTGACCAGAAAATCAGCTTCTGCAGAAGCCTCCAGTTCAATCCACGTTCAAGGCCAGGCAAAACTCAGCTCCATCCTAGGCCGATAAGGAGCGCTGGCAAAGTGGAGTTGAGTTAACTCCTTTTCTTCCAGGTGCAGGCACTAATGAGTTCACATACCATTCTGATGCGGGAGGCTTGAGAAAGCCCAGCTGGAGATCAGCTCCTGAGACTTTGCGACCTATAAGAGTGGGGACTGAGAGATGTGTAGTATCCCTTGCCAACGTTCAGATTCAAGCCTTCATGGAACTTTGCCTGGGCCATTGAGCCTCCAAGCCTTTGAACTCTATTTGCCAAGCCTTTGTTTCAAGAACTTATCCCTGGATTTGGCCCATTGGGGCATTAAAACTATTTTTACTTATTGGGACCTTATTTTGCTTTTGGACTATTGCTTTGCAATAACCTGATGCTTGAGAGCATTCCTGGACTATAGTTCTATCTTCTTTACTCTTTTCATTATTCTAAATAAAGCATTTAACCTCAGCTGGTTTCGAGTGGTTTACTGAGGGATTCTTCAGACCTACTGTGCAACAGAAACTGCTAAGTCACTTCTGGTGTGAGAGAATTGGCTGTCTGCAAGAACGTTGCCTAGTGGACGGCCAGATGTTTTACCATCCTGTGGGAGGCTTCTCTCGTGCCCCCGCACGAGAAGCTGAAGCTGACAAACGGGACTCATCTCGCTACCTGGATTTGAACTGTTGACCTTTTGATCTGCAGTCCTATCAGCACAAGGGTTTAACCAAGTGCATCACTAGGGGCTCCGGTGTAAATTATACAAAGTGTGAAACAGTGAAAGGGCCCAGGTGTGGCGATTCCCAGTGTAAATAAATTGAACAAATGCAATTGTTTCATTTTCTTCTGCAGTCTTAAACTTTTTTTTAAGCAATATCTATTTTTCAAAACCAAAAGTAGTTTTAATCTATTTTCTGGCCTAATGATAGGATTGGATCTAGATCCGCTAGCAAACTGGAAACAGAGAACCTATGGTTTTACTCTAAAGCAGGTTCCTATTTTTACCTATGGAAAAAAATAGAAAACCTTAACTTCCTCACAGAAAACCATTGTAGTTTGAGTGGACGGAACCTCAAGCCACATTTGCTTCAAACATATAAAGAAAAATGGCAAACTCAAGACAGAATTGGTCGAAAAGTTTTCATCTCTTCAGGTCTAGTGGTTACTCCTACTAGCAATTAAATTGCCTGTCAGGAGTAAAACATTACTTTAAAAACAAAGGAGATGGATTACTGATAGCTGCTTGCTGTTTACCCCACTTGCAAGTGCTGACATTTAAGCTGGTTCTCTTCCTCTGCTCCTTCTAGCATTTTTCAAAAGAGAGCAACAGCAAAATGGATGGTCCTTCTGTCGAACTCAGCAGCCGCCGCTTCTCTTGACATTGCAAAGAGACAGTGCTAGCAGGACCTAAATTTTAAAGATTCAGGAGAAAGGACTGGATGCATTTATTAGGGTCTGGGGGGTGCTGTATGGTATTTCCAACAAGAAGCTATTTTTCAGGAAACACACATTTTTCTTTTGTATTGCATATTAAGATACTGGCAGATTTCAACATGCTTAGCAGATGCAAATCAGAAAAAAGTCACTGATACAAGAAATAGCAGTATAGCAGAATTCAATTTCAAACCTCAATATATGCTTCTCGGACTGTTAGATTTTGTTATTAGCAAAAATAATGAAAAGCTGTTTGTCTATTGCATTGTTGCAGCAAGGCTGGTGGTGGCAAAAAAATGGAAGGAAAAAACACAGCCCAGGGAGGAGGAATGGATACTCAGGCTTTTGGACATTGTTAATATGGACTGCCTCTCGAGAGCCCTGACGCAAGATATGGACCTCACAGATTGGTCACCAGTACTTGATTCTCTGAGGAAACAAGGGAAACTAAATACTAGCGATAGCATTTTTTTCAGTTAAATTCTCCCGGTTGGAACAACAGGGATTTGCTTTAATCATTGATTTATTGGGACTGTAGAAAACTAAGACGGTTAGTTTTAAGAGGAGGAAGTCGATGGTACTTACGGAATGTGGGTGAATGGTAAGGGGGGGAGGGGAGAGTGATTGCTGTTTTTGCTACTGTAAGGGGGAGGAGGGAGGAGAGGGGGGGGGTTAGTTCTGTGTCCGATGGGACGAGTGTTGGTTGTAACTCGTGTTTTATATTATGTTTGAAAAACCCTAATAAAACCTGTTTTTTTTAAAAAAAAAAAAGAAATAGCAGTATAGTGACTTGGAGGGGTAGGTCTCTTTTTGAACAACTTCTCTAAGGCCTATAGAGCTTCTAATTTATGATGGATCTTATCACAAAAGAAAATAACTCGTGACACGGGTATGATGTTGTACTGTTCTCTTTGTCTGTAACTTAAGCATATGTACGCAAAGGATCTACAGGTAGTACTTATTGTACTAGGGAATGTGGTGCAGCTGACTTGGTGTCAGCTGCATAAGATCTCTACTGACCAGAAGGTCATGAGTTTGAGGCCTGCCCGGGTCGAGGTGGGCTCTCGACCTATTGTTTAGCCTGTTGTCGACCTTTGCAACCCGAAAGACAGTTGCATCTGTCAAGTAGGAAATTTAAGGTACCACTTAAGTGGGGAGGCTAAATTTAACTGATTTATTTATGAGGCCATGAAAGATCTCCAGGAAGCACGCTGAGGAATGAAGGACACTGAGGAATGAAAGAGTGCGACAGCTCCCCCTGGTGGCCAGATGTTAAAAAATTGCCTCTGTCTGTTTTGTATTGTGTGTCAATATTGGATGTTGCCTGTATGTGTTCATTCCATATAACCACCCAATACACAAACAAAATATGTCACTGAGTACAGCAAATCATACACAAAGCTAAACCATGGAATTTAAAGGGGCAGATCTGTAGGAGTAATAAATCACAAGTCTTCCTCTAGTAAAAAATATCAAACTGTGTTATTGTGAACAATAACGTGCTAAATAGCAGAACAATATCACATATAGTGCAATGTAGTACAATTCAATCACAAAATCACAAATCTCATATCACAGTAAATACAATAGCATAACAAAATAAGCCCTCACACATCAATGGGCTTAAACGACGCTCTAACAGAATCTGTGTAAGTAGTCCGGAGTCTGATAACTCGCGGGCTAGAGACTGAGTCAATGGGGGAGCCTTGGTGGGTAGAAGAGCTGGCAAGCTGCTGAATGGGCAGGCGCCTACGGCTGGAGGTAAGCTGACGGCGCCAAGATGGCAGTTTCGCGTAAACTACGCTTCCTCAGGGCGCTCTGAACTTCTGACCGCTCCTCCCCAGGGTTGTAGTAGAACAATTTGGACTCAAAGTCTGGATGGGAGATTTCTAGATATGGAATAGCATTCAGTGAGCAAACAGCAATCATGCCAATGCTTAGTGCCTACTTATTAGCAACAGAATTAATTTTCATTCCATATAACCCCCAGAGATCACTACGGCCAGAGGATCAAAACGTCCTAGACATTCCCAGCGTGAAATCTTTCCACCTGACATCAACTAGCCGAAGAGCCTTTTCCATCGTTGCCCTGGGATTATGGAATACTCTGCCACCGGAGATGCGGGCTCTGATAAATTTGAACACCTTCCGCAGAGCGTACAAGACACATCTTTTCAGGCAGGCTTTTGAATGCTTTTAACTTTTTAACTGCTGTTTTTACTTGTGTTTTATCCATTTGTATCTGCATAACTATGTTGTAAACCGCCCCGAGCCTTCTGGGGGTGGTGGTGTGTAAGCCCAATAAATAAATAAATCAAGAAAGAAAGAAAGAAAGAAAGAAAGAAAGAAAGAAAGAAAGATCCGGCCTGAGTCCCCTGCGGGGTGAGAAGGGCAGAATATGAATGAAGTAAATAAATAAATATTGTAAAACAGATTCATTTTACAATGTAGATATACATATACATAAATACATACTCTTTTAAACAATGACTCCTGTTATCTGTACCAGAGGTCCTCAAACTAAGGCCCAAAGGCCAGATATAGTCCTCCAATATCATTTACCCAGCCCTCGCTCAGGGTCAACTTAAGTCTGAAACAACTTGAAAGCACACAATACCAACAACAATCCTATCTAATCAGTCAAAAGCTGGCCAACACTTCCCATTGAAATACTAAGTTTATATTTGTTAAAATTGTTCTTCATTGTAATTATTGTATCGTTTTTAAGTGGGTTTTTGCACTACAAATAAGACATTTGCAGTATGCATAGGATTTCATTCATGCTTTTTTCAAATTATAACCTGACCCTCCAACAGTTTGAGGGGCTGTGGACTGGCTCTCTGTTTAAAAAGTTTGAGGACCCCTGATCTATAGAGTAATTGTTCCACATTATACCGCTCCCTCCTCTCACCCATCCCATTATAGCAGTAGTTCCCAAACTTTTTTTTGACTAGGGACCACTTGAACAGGGACCACTTTAACCAGGGATCACTCTCCATCATTAGTACTAAAAGGGGTGGGGCTGGTTAGCTCTGCAGAAAGGAAAGGAAATAAAATAAATAAAGATGAAGGAGGTTCGCAGACTGGACTTTTATTCTTGCAGCCCACTGCTGGGCCACAGCCCACAGGTTGAGAAACACTGCATTACAGTGACCTCCCATTCCTTGGGTTGAAGACATCCTTCAAATGACCATGGCCATTCTTCCCAGTGAAACATCCCTGTTATGCCCCCACGGGGCTTGTTTAGTACTGCATCATGGACTTGGTTACCTTTACCTGCATTCCTTTGTCCTCAGCCATGTGAGCTTGGTGGGAGGGACTGTGTTTGGTGCCAAGGTGATGCCACCACTCTAACTCCTCCCCTTTCTGAGGTCATCTGAGGGGCAGGACTTCCTCTTTTTGGCCACTGCAAGAAAGAAGCCACATGGACGTGGATGGAAGTCCATTCATGCTGAGACAAAGCACCTTTGTCCACCTACAAAGCCAACCCTGCAGTGCAAAGGAGGACCTGTCCTCAACACAGATTTTGGGGCTTTTACAGGACTTCGTGGGCCTACAAAGCCAGAGGGCAACAAGAAACCTGGAATCGAAGAAAGGTACCTTCACTCTGCAACAGAGGCAAGTGATTGCACCCTCTTCTTAAAGCAGTCTTTTTCAACCAGTGTGCCTAGGCACACTCCTGTGCCTTTGCAGAGCTCCAGGTGTGCCTCCAGAAAAACTTTTTGCCCTCCTTCCTTCCCCCCTCCTTTTGCCGCCGCTATTATTTTGTCCTCCTCCATGGGAGAAAAAATCTTCCCTTACCACGTTGGTATTAGGCTCTGTCCGCAGACGCCCCCTGCTGCGAGGGAAAAGTGTTACGCAGCATGCAAAGGTGGAGAGGAGCCCAATGGGCGGCTCCAAAATGATGCCGCGTCATTTTGGAACTGCCCACTGGGCTCCTCTCCCCGAACATGGCGGCATGCAAAGGAGCAGAAGAGCCCAATGGGCAGCTCCAAAATGACGGCGTGTCATTTTGGAGCCGCCCACTTGTGGATAACTTTTGGAACCGCCCACTTGCGCTCCTCTCCTGCTTCACATGCTGCCCTCTGTGGATAACTCCTATATATTTAACTTCTATATATTGCAGATTATCCAGTACAGAGCCTAATCCAAGGAGAGATTTTTCCTTTTTCTCCCATGGAGGTGCCAACATCATGTGGGTGCCAAACTGTACTCCGTTTTTCAAATTCACTATATTGATACATTAACTTTATAAAACTTTTGTAATTGTGCATATTGCTAGTTTCACTATATTATTATTATTTTGTCTAGTCTTTGTCCCCTGCATATGCAGCCTGTTGTGTAAAAGAGGTGCCGAAACGCCATAAAACATTTTGTGTCATTTTGGTTGGCGGTGTGCCCCAGAATTTTGTAAATGTAAATAATGTGCCTCGGCTCAAAAAAGGTTGAGAAACACTGTCATAAAGGACTCCCTTCACCCCCTAGCAACCAACTAAGCATTTTTGAGCCACCAGTTGTTTTTTACTGGTTGTTTTTCCTAAATAAACTTGTTTGAGTTCACTATTTTAAGTCTAGAACTCATTTCTCAAAGACTTTCAGGTTTTTGTGTATGGGAAGGCTTTCCTCTGCCTTCAGGGCCCAAAGCTTTCACGTCCATCTCGCAAAAGCCACTTTTACAGGCCTTAGAGGCAGAAGAATCCCCCTATTCTTCCTTCTAGCACAAGAACAGTCATCATCTAAAAATTCCCTGCATGAATTCTTACAAGCAAAATCAAAATTAGAAAGCCTTCCTTCCTTCTTCCCACACAGTTTTAAGATGGTTTTTTAATACATTGCATGTATGAATCAACCTTGTATGTGGATATGCAAAAGGCAGCTTCAGGATGGCAGGAGATGTTACTGAAGTAAATGCTAAGCAACCGCTGACTATCTTTGTTTCCAATCTGCATTAAAGGTTACATGAATATATAATAGCTAAAAACAAACTCCCTGAATAATAAATATATTAAACACTCCAAAGGCTCCTCAGGAGTTGTTTTTCAGTCACTTGGGTAAATAATGCATGCTTTATAAACTGATTTCTCCCCCTTTCTCCTCCAGCATAGAAATTAAACATCAATATAATTGAGCATTAAAGACTATCTTTAAAATGACATTCAAGCTGTAGATTCAGCCACAAATGCCACAGAAGTTTTAAATGCAGGCCAATATTCTCTCTGTGACTTTGTATCTGATGAATATGATGGGGTTGATTCACGTCTATGTCCACAATGTCATATAGATTTTTGAGTCCATTTTTTCTTGTTATTCATTTGGGTATCTTCTACATAATGAGCTTTGTGCTCATTTTATTTATTTATTTACGTCATTTATACCCTGCCCGTTTCAGCCCGAAGGCGATTCAGGGCGGCCAACAATCGGCACTAATTCAATACCATCTTAAAACATACATCAATAAAATAAAAACATACCAATAAATATCCAGTCTTTATTGAGCATCCTTCCTGCATGTATCTTAGATATGATGCAGTTTTGTGAATGCTCATCTGTCTTTAAAAATATATATATCTGGGACCACTGCCAGCTTCTGTTTCACAAAGAACTCTTGTACCTGTAATAAGTGAACATCACAGAAAATTTCAGTAGAGGTGGAAGAAAACCTGCCCGTCAACACTGCTCCTGGCTGCACTGCTAATAATGATAGTGATACAATCTCTAAAAAATTTAAGATCTGACATGAGATGCATGTATTCTGCTTCCATCTTGGTTGATGCTATGTTGGCTTCATAATATGGGTTAAACTTTTACCTAGGGAAGATCTGGCTTAGAGAGTGATAAATGTTTGAGCTAGATAAAGTTAGTGATAAGCGTGGATTAGTAGTCAGGAGTTGCCCATGGTCTTCCTTATAAAGAAGATGATATCCTCTTGTTGTTCCTGTACCCTGGAAAACTTTGATTTCAAACCTGGGCAGATGGTGCTCATCTAACCCTGTAAGGTCAACCATCTAGAGAAGGAAACTCTAATCAAACCTACGACCTGAGGACCTCGCTGCCACCATCCTAAGCTTGCTAGGCCCTGGCAGATGAACCTTTGGTTTAAAGAGTGAGGCCATTTCTGTGCATGCTGCACTCCACCAGAAAAATCCATTGCACAGGCTCGAAGGACACATGCAGTCTCCGAAAACTAAATCATCTGCGTGCTTGTGGGGAGTGTGGGATGAGTCCTTCCTAAGAATCTTCGTTCGCGAAGTAATGCCAGGGATATACTCATGTAGGAGTTTATAATTTTTTGTCAAAAATTAACTCCCAAACCTCAGTTGACTTATCTATAGGTCAATTTAAGTAATGTACATTCAATCTCATCCAAAAAGGGAACCATCCCTTTCTCTGAGTAGAGTAATGAAAGGCCTTTTTAAATGCCTGGCTGGGAAAATGATGGTAGCAGCCAGAAGTTTCCGGCTCCCTTGCACAATGATGGCACTATCTTTTCTCTGCAGAATGATCATTGACTTACATATAGGGTTGACTTATACATGAACATATATGGTACTAATGTTTTCTATAAGTGATCCTAAAGTTTTGTGGCCTGGAGGGTAAGTCACCATGTATAATGTTCTGCAGTTGATGGTGGTTGGTGGTGGTAGGCCTAGCAGTTGGTGATGGAAGGGTTAATGTAAGTCTTAGTTCTAAAAGGTTGCGTAATCTGTAAGCAAGAGTTCATGGGTGAAAGCAATTAAGGGTAGAGGCTTGTAAGAGATAGGTTGCAGCTGGGTGTTTCTGGATATAATGACTTAACCTTGGGACTCATCTTTGGGAGAAAAGTATTTGTCTTATCTTGGTGGTATATGATGCTGGTTTCCCCCCAGGTTTCTGCATTTTTGGTATCCTGAATCGTCTCCTGAACCCTTGGAACCCTGGAACCTTGATTCTTTGGATTGGCTTTTGACTACGGTATAGACTATTGATTCCTGGACTTTGCTCACTGAACTCTCGGCATTTGATCATTGGACTGGATCCTTTTGACTACGGTGTTATCTTGAACCTGCAACAGTGTTTGCTGACAGTTTTTGTTTTGTATTCTGTGGCTGAGTGCTATCTTTATGTTTTATATTTTGGACGATTAAAACAGCCAAAAAGTAAGTGCTGTTTTAATTATACTGCTTGATACAAAGGGGGTATTTGTTTGGTTCATCTTTACCTGAATAGGGCAGAGCCCTGTCAACGTGACACTATGTCACCTACCTCTCGAATGTGTACGGTGCCATAAAAGGTGTGTTCTTTTTAACCAAGAAACAAAACAAAAGTAATTTTTTTGGGAAATGTCAAGTCTCAAAAATGTTGCATATGGCTCACAGGTTGCATGTTGTCCATCCCTATAATTGAGGGGATTCACCTTGATTTGGACAGCCAGCACAGTGCTAAAAAGATAGTGGAACTATGTGAGGATTCAGCCTCTTATGGTTGGCTTACAGATCTCAAGCAAGTGTGGTCTTGAATGCACTCAGGGGGGGGGGGCAATCAGTGTTGAGTTGCTGATTATATATATATATATATATATATATATATATATATATATCTGTATCTATATAGAGATATAGGTGCAGATATAGACAGTAGGGCTGGTTGATCCATGAAAAATTTGATTCTAAACTCAGTTGGGGGGGGGGGATTTGTTTTTTGGTTAGTTATAGAAATTAATACAAAATTTTTAAAATAAATTTCATGATTGAAACATTATTAATAATGAATTTTTGTTTTATTCATTATGCCAGCTGGGAGGCTAGAATGGAGGGCTTGCTCTCCCTTCTTCCCTCCTTGCCCCTCCCAGCTGACAGGCATCGCATGCGATGCCTGTCAGCTGGGAGGGGCAAGGAGGGAAGAAAGGAGTGCTTCCCCCCCCACCTTCCCCGGATGGGAAGAACGTGAGTTATTCCCATCCAGGGAAGGAGGAGGGCAGACAAACCTACTGCCCTCCTCCCTTGGATGGGGAAAACCCGCGTTTTTCCCATCCAGGGAAGGAGGAGGGCAAACGAACCTGCCCCCCTCCACCCCTGGATGGGAAAAATGTGGGTTATTCCCATCCAGGGAAGGAGGAGGGCAGACAAACCTGCCCCCCTCCCCCGGATGGGGATGACCCGCGTTTTTCCCATCCAGGGAAGGAGGAGGGCAGACGAACCCAAACATCCAGACTTTATGTTCTGCTGGGAAATCCCTGCCAAGACATAGCAAGCAATGGAAACCCTATCTGGAAAAGGGGAGGAGAGGGAGCATGGAGGGAAAGCCCTTGGAGTTTCCACAAAGCCACAAACGCCCTCACCAAGTCTGGTCTCCTTCATGAAGGCCTTCGAATACCCCCCATCCCCCCCCATGCATGCCAGTTATGGGTGGACCAACTTGGTTGCTTCCACTATCTCAACTATTGCTGCAAGTAATGACAGTGTGAATAAATTATCAAAATTTGCTTGAGATATTGCTTGCAGTTCTGGAGGGACTTGTGTATTTTTTGCTTCTCATAGACTTAGCATGGGGATTTGGTTAACCAGTTATAATTCATGAGTAATCTCTACCCCCCCCCCAGGCTACAGCCCTGCTGTGTATATATGTGCTATATTTCAGAGGAAGGAACTCACAAAGCCAACTCTGCTTATTCCCTTAACTAAGAAAACCCTATGAAATTCATAGCATCAGAGGCAACTTGAAAGCATGCATACACTCATTCATATGATATAGAAATATGGGCTTAAAGCTAACTTCAAAAACTGTGGCATAGACATTGAGAACTGGGAAGCCCTGGCTCTTGAGTGCTCTACCTGGAGGTCGGCTGTGACCAGCAGTGCTATAGAATTTGAAAAGGCACGAAAGGAGAACAAAAGAGAGAAACATGCCAAGAGGAAGGCACGTCAAGCCAACCCTGACCGGGACCGCCTTTTGTCTGGAAACCGATGTCCTCATTGTGGGGAGAATATGCGGATCATGAATAAGACTCCACAGCCACCTATGGACCCACCACCAAAACACCAAATCTGGGAGACCATCATCCTTGAGCTATGAGGGATTGCCTAAGTAAGTAATATAGAAATATGAATACATTTGTTGTAAGGGAAAAAATTGAAGTGTTTTGGTGGCTCAAATCAATTTTATTTAATGTAGTGAATTCCTGTACTGCATATGGATATTTAAGCAATGTTCTTATTTCACCAATATCATTGCAGGGAGTCACAAAATTGCATTAAGAACCCAGAGTACTATTGAGAAGATATCACTGCTTTACTGCAAAGCAAAGCCCTTCATTGTCACAAGGAATATATGGAATTTTCTTTCTCTGCCCTTTCGCTTTCCAGTTTATGGAACTGTGGGGGGAAAGCACTGGAGAGGAGTCATGACTTGTTGATCCTTGCTGAATTAATACACTGCAATCGCAAAACATACATTACTAGATAGACTATCACACAGGTGCACCTGGGTATGCTTTTGTGTGCTTGAAAGGGTGCATTTTGAGATGCTTTGGAATCGGAGTAGATTTGATTGTCCTCCTAGAGCTTTAAATTGCACAACAGACATAGGCTTCCTCAAAGGACACAGTGAGGCAGTCTCACCAAGTTCTGAACTTGAAACAATTATTTCACCTGAAGGGAATTGCTTACTCTTACTACTGTGATTTTTCTATCCTTCTCGGGTTTTTTTTTTAAAGGAGCACACAGGCACGAAATCACTTCTTTCTGAGGAGTGGGAGTGCTGGCTCTTTTTTCCAGCTTCCCTTCTAGCATGGCAAGCAGGGGGTTGGGATGGTTAAGCTCCAACTGTCAGAGAATCATAGTGAACCCAGCAGGGAAGCAAAAAGACTCCAAGCTGTTCTCAGTCAGGGAGGGAAGCACTCTCCAGTCGCCCATGTTCAAATAGTTCCAAGAGAAACGGGAAGAATAGTGTATGTTCTGAGTTTGAATCTTTTTCACACACCCACATGAAGGCCACAGGCTCACAAAAAAAACCCCATTTGAAATCATAAATGATGTGCTGAGAATACTATTCAGTTCCCTTTTTAATTTTTTAAAAAAAATCAAGACCATGTTCTAATTCCTATCGAAGGAGAGCAGAATTGGAAACTTCAATACATAGGATGGCTCATTACTGAAGTCCTTTCTGGTTTAGAGAGATCCCACCAAGGGATTTTCTTGGCAAAATTTGTTCAGAGGGGCTTTGCCTTCCTTTGACATTGAAAGTGTTGAACTTGCCCAAGATCAACTAGTGCAGTGTTTCTCAACCTGGGGGTCGGGACCCCCAGGGGGGTCGCAAGAGAGTTTCAGAGGGGTCGCCAAAGACCATCAGAAAACATATATTTGTGATGGTCTTAGGAAACCCTTTGGCAGAGAAGGTTGAAGATCTCCCCGCTTGTCCTTCTCTTTCTTTTTGGAAACAGACTGCGAATTCCCCCACCTAAAGCTCTCCTCTGCTGTGATTGGCAGGCTTCCCAGCCAATGAGGAGGGCTGTTTCTGAGACTCCAAGCAGGGAGGGGAGAGCAGGTGTGCTCGGCGCATGGCAGCATGATGCACATGTGTAGGTGAGGGAGAGTGTGTGGGATGCAGGCTCATGCCAGCGAGTCCCTTCAAGGTATGAGGGTTCTGTGTAGGAAGTTCGACCCAATTCAGTCATTGGTGGGGTGCAAGGGGCTCTTTGATTGTAGGTGAACGAAAAATCCCAGCAACTACAACTCCCAAATGTCAAGATCTATTTTCCCCAAACTCCACCAGTGTTGGTTTTTGGGTATATTGAGGATTCATGTCAAGTGTGGTCCAGATCCATAATTGTTGAGTCTATAGTGCTCTCTGGATGTAGGTGAACTACAACTCCCAAACTCAAGGTCAATGCCCACCAAACCCTTCCAGTATTTGCTGTTGTTCATGGGAGTTTTGTGTGCCAAGTTTGGTTCAATTCAATTGTTGGTGAGTTCAGAATGCTCTTTGATTGTAGGTGAACTATAAATCCCAGCAACTACAACTTCCAAATGACAAAATCCCCCAAAATACAGTTATGAAGAAGCAATGAAAATAATGTTATGGTTAGGGGTCACCACAACACGAGGAACTGTATTAAGGGGTCACAGCATTGAGAAGGTTGAGAAACACTGAACTAGTGGGTTGCCATAGGTGAACAGGGATTCAAACCGTGGGTTGTTGCAGGTTTTCTGGGCTGTATGGCCATGTTCTAGAAGCATTCTCTCCCGACGTTTCACCTGCTCCTATGGCAGGCATCCTCAGAGGTTGTGAAGATGCTTGCCATAGATGCAGGCGAAATGTCAGGAGAAAATGCTTCTAGAACATGCCCATATAGCCCGAAAAACCTACAACAACCCAGTGATTCCAGCCATGGAAGCCTTGGACGATGCAAACCTTCTTCTCCAGAGATGTAGCTCATTGTTCAAACCACTACACTACTACACCACACCGGCTCTTGAACCTGGAATACATGATTATGAGCTGAGAAGCACCAAAATCAGAGTGGCATTGCATAAATATGTTTAGGAAAATTAGGTACCACCTATGTGTGGGGAGGCTAATTTAACTAATTTATGAGGCCATAAAAAAATCTCCAGCAAAGCATGCGGGGAATGCGGAAGTACTTCATCAGTGTCACAGATGGACAGTGAAGTGACAGCTCCCCTGGTGGCCAGAAAAGTGGAATGTTAAATAGCCTCTGACTGTCTATATGTGTTGTGTGTCTATGGCATTAAATGTTTGCCATGTATGTGTACATTGTAATCCGCCCCGAGTCCCCTGTGGGGTGAGAAGGGCAGAATATAAATACTGTAAGTAAATAAATAAAGGATTAATGGATAGATAATTTAAATATTAAACAAACCACCAAATTAGCATAAAAAATTGAAAGACTCCTATGAAGTTTACTTCATGACTTTGAGCCAGCTGCTATCACACAAACATTTATTCTCACATAGAGTTGTGAGAAGAAAAATGGAAAAGATGGGCACATATACAAATGTGAATTCCTCTGAGGAAAGGCAAAATACAATTGTAACAAATTAATACACACACACACAAGGTCTTAAATTTTCCTGCACTTAGGTGTTTCGTTCACATATATATTATTCTTACTCTGTGTGAGGATAAAAGTTTGAGTGATAACAGCTGGCTCAAAGTCATAAGAGTCTTTCAAATTCTTTTTACGCTAATTTGGTAGTTTGTTCTCTCTCTCTCTCTCTCTCTCTCTCTCTCTCTCTCTCTCTCTCTCTCTCTCTCTGGTTAAAGCTTCCTTGCCCTTGAAAGGTCTTCTCCATCAGTAAGTCAGGAAGGAGAGAAGGGAAAGTGTGAGATCTTATCTAGCATATTCCCTCCTTAAACCATTGCGCTCCACACTTTCTCTCAAGGTAGATTATGGAAGGCTTAGAGTACCATGTATTCTTCTCTAACAATATAAAGCTTCACTTTGTCTATGCATGGGAAAGGAAAAGTTGAAAGATTTCTTCCTGCTGGGTAAGATCATGATTATTCTTGCACATTGTGAAATATTTACTTACTCACTGACTTACTTATTCATTTTACATTTGGGGGCTTTTGGTAGAATTTTGTGTCAAATGCAATTTTGTATGAAATGTTATTTCTTTGCATAAAACCATTTTTAATTGTTGTTGCCGCTGTTATAAACTTGGACAGGAAAGGTAAACAGGAGGGCTCCTCCAGTAGATATCAGTTGAGCACTAATGTAATCTCCGTATTCATAGTTACCCATTAATTGTCATATTCGCTCACTTCCCTTCAAGAGAAGAAACCCTTCACTTGCCAAGGAGGGTGCACAAAAGTACTACTGAAGGAAAAGAAGAGAAAATGGAGGAGACTTTTGGCCTTGCTTTTATGTCTCCTTGGACCATTTTAGGCCCAGGAGAGGACTTTGTAACAATGGGAAGTGAATGGAAGTCTTCCCCCTATTGGTGGCAGAGACATATATGACTCAACTTTATTGTAAAAACAGAAGCCCGTGTGGTTTTGAAATAGCAGTTTCTAATAGCTGAAATATATGAATATAAAAGAACTTGAATTTGTAACAACACAACATTGTGTTACTTTGCACTGCATCACAATACAAAGACTATAGTGCAGAGTTCATAAATAAGGAATGCAACCGACTTTTGCAGGTATGGATGATGGCTGTCCTGGAGATTCTACTACTCCAAGTTCAGTGATAATTGTTCATCTTCAGTTGGACTACACAATAGCTTCATGCATTTCAGTTTCACACAGTGCCAACACTGAGAGTGGCATCCTTCCGGTTGCTTATTTTATAGTGGTATTATGTTTAATCTACATCAGGCCTGTCTAACTTGTGACCTGGGATAACTAAGGATGTGGCCCAACACAATATTGTAAACTTCCATAAAACTTTGAGATTATTTTTTGTGATTTTTTCCCCATAATTCGATTGCACAGTTTTTGAGTGTGAGCTTTGCAGATGACAATGGAATGGAATAGAATAATATCCCACTAGTGTTGTGTTGCCTTCATTCCTTTTACTTGTATAATAAAATATTTTAAAATGTTAATTATGTTTTATTACTTAGACATGTTCATTTTCTATAGCAGTAATTGAAAACTTGTGACCATCTTAACCCACTGACGGGGAAGTGAATAATTAGGATTATTATGTCAGGATTTTTTCCCCGTATCTGTAGTCGTGGCTTATGCATGGATCCTTTTTTTGTTTTTCTCATCAGCTATCATTAGTGTTAGTGTATTTTAAGTGTGGCCCAAGATAATTTGTCAATTTTCTAATATACTGTATGTCCTCTGAAGCACTTAATCTACCTGTTGGATTGATCTCCCTACATCACTCTCTAACACACACACACACACACACACACACACCCGTCGAGACATACCCTATTGTGCACGCCCAGTGTTTTAAATTTTTTAGTCTATTACAACTGGCCCTGCCATAGTGTTTAAAATCTCGTGTGTTATTGCTTATATGTTAATTATATTATTTGCATTGTTTTATTTTCTTGCTTGCTTACTTGCTTTGTTGTTGTACTGATGTATTGTTGGGCTTGGCCTCACGTAAGCCACCCTGAGTCCCCTTGGGGAGATGGTGGCGGGCTATAAATAATAATAATAATAATGCACCGGGAATGTGGCGCAGTTCGAGGCCTGCCCAGGTCGAGGTGGGCTCTCGACCTATTGTGTAGTTTGTTGTCAACCATTGCAAACCGAAAGACAGTTGCCTCTGTCAAGTAGGAAATTAAGGTACCACTTAGTGGGGAGGCTAAATTTAACTGAATTACGAAGCCATAAAAAAGATCTCCAGAAAACATGTTGAGGAATTAAGGATTGTGACAGTTCCCCCTGGTGGCCAGATGTTAAATTGCCTCTGTCTGTCTTGTGTGTTTGTGTGTCTAAATGTAATATGTACATTGTAATCCGCCCTGAGTCCCCTGCGGGGTGAGAAGGGCAGAATATAAATGAAGTAAATAAATAAATAAATATTATTCTAATGTGCCCTAGGGAAGCCAAAATATTGGACCCCCTGATTAGTGCTTCTTTTATATAAGTTATAATTTCAATCAAGAATCTATAGGATCCCCTACATACATGCCCTGAGTTGTAAAGGATCTTTGTCTTATAACAAAACAATCCTCCTGTAGCTATACTTTTAAGAGAAGAAATATTGTGCTTACCATTCATCTTTTATTGCTCAAAAATGATCAGTGGCTAGGTTCTTATAAAACAGAATCTTAACTTGGGGCCTGAAAAATATATATCAAGATTTATGATGTTTTTGCATGTCCCTTTTGCAATGCAGATTTAAGTGACTTATGTTCTAAACATACACCGCAGCACTAGAATAGCCATTTGCATTCCTGCAGGCCTACACAACTCAGGAACTACCGAGGCAAATGAAAACCACAATCAATTAGTTATAGACTGCCAGGTGCTTATCAAATTCCCTTGCTTTTTCAGCCTTGGTAAAGCAATGTCACAACTTGATATTGCATCGGAGGAGGAGAAGAGAGAGAGAGAGAGAGAGAGAGAGACAGACAGACAGACAGACAGACATATTTCCCTTCCCAGTAGACTCAGTCAGAAGTGAACTGATGCAGTATCTTCTATCTTATGTGCCTTAATAAGAACCTTTGCCAACTATATCACACTCTGATGTTTGACCATATGTATCCTGGTTTCCATTTGTGAAATGTTGGGGAATATGCAAGAATAATGATGATGATAATGTGGTACAGCTGGCTAAGTGTCAGCTGCATAAGATCTCTCTGACCAGTTGGTCATGAGTTCGAGGTCTGCCCGGTTCGTGGTGGGTGCTCGACCTTTAAGTGTAGCCTGCTGTTGACCTTTGCAGCCCGAAAGACAGTTGCATCTGTCAAGTAGGAGCTAAAGATACCACATTAAGTGGGGAGGCAAATTTTGACTGAATTATGAGGCCATTAAAGAAATCCAGGAACGCTGAGGAATGTGGAAGGAACAACAAGGGATGCTGAGAGATGAGGAGTGCGTCAGCTTCCCCTGGTGGCCAGAGTTTGCCTCTGTTTGTCTATATGTGTGTTTGTGAAACGGCAGGGATTGTCTGCTAAGTATGTGTACCTGTAATCCGCTCTGAGTCCCCTTCGGGGTGAGAAGAGCAGAATATAAATAAAGTAAATAAATAAATAAATAAATAAATAATGATAATGATGATCATATTGATGACAAATTGAGCCCTCCATTTTAAAAACGTCCAGTAGAAATTGTCCCTTACCATTTAAATGGGGCACACACAATCCTATAAGATATATGTGTGGCACGGAAGAAGGATGTTTGCCCAGTACTACTTTAATATAAACCACTCTAGTAAAAGTTGTCATTGTAGTTTTGTATTAGATGACAAAGTCTGAAATCCAACCATTATTCTTATATTGACTGTCATCCGATCTTCTGAGGGAAAATACATTTTGTGTATTTATTTCTTCCCTGGTAATAAAATGATGTCCATATAAGTACAATGTTGCCTTTTGAAGAAATTAGAAATACAGAATTTTATGAGGCAATTTGACTTTCATGTGTTTCCCGAGATATAATTACAGTACTCCATCCATTTTCTGCTTATAAAACTCCAAAGATGGAAAGTCTGCTACCCTCTGGGTCAATCTATTCCATTGTTATACAGCCTTTATAGTAAAGTGAGTGAGTGAGTGAGTGAGTGAATGAGAGAGAGAGTGTGTGTATGAGAGAGATATATCTTTCTACTGCTTAGTTGAAATCTCTTGTAACTTTAATCCAGTGGTTCTCAAACTGTGGGTCCCCAAATGTTTCGACCTTCAACTCCCAGAAATCCTTACCATTGGTAAACTGGCTGGGATTTCTGGGAGTTGTAGGCCAAAATACCCCGGGACCCACAGGTTGAGAACCACTGCTTTAATCTATGGTCCAGTGTCTTGAGCACAAAAAACAAGGTTGCTTCATCTTCTATATCAGTGTTTCTCAACCAGTGTGCCGGGGCACACTAGTGTGCCGTGAGCAGACATCAGATGTGCCGTGGGAAATTTGAACCTCCTGGAAGGGGGGGGGGAGAGTCTAGTGTGTTGAAGTATAAAAACCCGAAGAAACCTACCTCGATAAAGGCACGAAATTACAAACAGCCCCCCTCCCCACCCGTTTCTACTTGGTCTCTCCCTCTCCATGCATTGGGAAAGGCCGCCTCCCTTTCCCCAAGTAGAGACCTCCTCTTGCCTCCTGGGGGTTCTGTTTGGGAAGTTTGGCCCAGTTCTATCATTGGTGGGGTTCAGAATGCTCTTTGATTGTAGGGGAACTATAAATCCCAGCAACTACAACTCCCAAATGTCAAGGTCTATTTCCCCTGAACTCCATCTGCATTCATATTTGGGCATATTGAGTATTCATGCCAAGTTTGGTCCTCATCCAACATTGTTTGAGTCCACAGTGCTCTCTGGATATAGGTGAACTACAACTCCAAAGGTCAATGCCCACCAAACTCTTATAGCATTTTCTCTTGGTTATGGGAGTTCTGTCTGGGAAGTTTGTGTCTTTCTGCCATTCCTAGTAAAGAATGACATCACCCCCATAAGTATGAAAATAGCACTCTATTAGTGAATAACGAAGGTAATTAAATATACAATGATGGCATAATCATAGCAATTTACAATCAATGCAAACAAGGCGCAGAAAAACAGCCCCCCAATGTACTTGCGGTGTGGGGAACTGTGCCGGACGGCGTCGTGAAGGGATGGAGAAGGCAAATGCTAGCGTTGTTGCTGGGGTGCGGCGTGAGCCGGTACAGCGTGGTGGGCGCTCTGGAATGGCGTGGGCCCACAAGGGCGTCGTGACGTGCGGCGAAGTGGAAGAGCGTCAGCACGTTCGGCGCAAGGGAGGCGACGGTGGATGACGTGCAAGGGAATCCCTGATGGGAATCCCCGGCGTTCCCCTGGCGTCTGTTTGCGAGTTCCGAGCTCTCTTCCCTCTCGCCGGGTGAATGGCAAGGCGCGTCAACAAGGGTTGCACAGGCTTGAATCCCGGAACCAAGACACGGAAGGGGATGGTGGGATCTCCAAAGGGTGGGTCGGATTCACAAACAAGCAGAGGGTAGTCTATACCAAGGCATGGATGCCCATCGAGGAATATTCCCTCAGGACTCGTGTGAGTGAGGAGCGGTGTGGCTCCTCTCTTCACATGGGCTTGGTGGGTAGCAGAGCCGGCTGGCCAGCCAGCAATGCTGAATCATCTTGCGACCACATAAGACCGTTTCGGGCATCATATGTTGGCTCCTTTTTCAAGGCTCTAAAGGCTAGGCCCAAGCAATAGTCACTACAAACATAAGTAATAAAGGAAATCAATATCCACAAGTATATAAGAAACACTAATATACAGCCAGTCAATGAAATACATAGCATAATACATACCATATCACACCTGATATGGTATGTATTATGCTATGTATTTCATTGACTGGCTGTATATTAGTGTTTCTTATATACTTGTGGATATTGATTTCCTTTATTACTTATGTTTGTAGTGACTATTGCTTGGGCCTAGCCTTTAGAGCCTTGAAAAAGGAGCCAACATATGATGCCCGAAACGGTCTTATGTGGCCGCGCATGATTCAGCATTGCTGGCCGGCGGCTCTGCTCCCCACCAAGCCCATGTGAAGAGAGGGAGCCACACCGCCTCCTCACTCACACGAGTCCTGAGGGAATATTCCCTCGATGGGCATCCATGCCTTGGTATAGACTACCCTCTGCTTGTTTGTGAATCCGACCCACCCTTTGGAGATCCCACCATCCCCTTCCGTGTCTTGGTTCCCGGGATTCAAGCCTGTGCAACCCTTGTTGACGCGCCTTGCCATTCACCCGGCGAGAGGGGAAGAGAGCTCGGAACTCTCGCAAACAGACGCCAGGGAACGCCGGGATTCCCATCAGGGATTCCCTTGCACGTCATCCACCGTCGCCTCCCTTGCGCCGAACGTGCTGACGTCTTCCACTTCGCCGCACGTTCACGACGTCCTTTGTGGGCCCACGCCATTCCAGAGCGCCGCCCACCACGCTGGACCGGCTCACGCCGCACCCCAGCAACAACGCTAGCATCTGCCTTCTCCATCCCTTCACGACGTCGTCCGGCACAGCTCCCCACACCGTGCAAGTACATTGGGGGGCTGTTTTTCTGCGCCTTGTTTGCATTGATTGTAAATTGCTATGATTATGCCATCATTGTATATTTAATTACCTTCGTTATTCACTAATAGAGTGCTATTTTCATACTTATGGGGGTGATGTCATTCTTTACTTGCTCTGGGATATAGAGTCTATGACCATTTGGAAACCACACACTGTTGTTTAGTGCTTTCTGTTAGCAGCCTGCTCGTTTATTCTGTTTCTGCCATTCCTGCCAGGATATCTATGTTGAATTCATTGAAACAGGCCCAGGTTTCACACTGAGTGTATAAATACATTTAAAAACATATTAACTATATGTATTACTGTGTTAGAGTGTCATTCTGTGTCATTTTGGTTGGTGGTGTGCCCCAGGGTTTTGCAAATGAAAAAAGTGTGCCGCGGCTCAAAAAAGGTTGGGAAACACTGTTCTATATGACATCCCTTTAGGTATTTAAAGATAGCTATCCATGTCACGTCCTCTCTACACTAAACACACCCAGCTCCCTGAGTCATTCGTCCTAAAGTATGATTCCCAGATCTTTGATCAACTTGTCACTTCTCTCTGGATACTTCCATCTTCTATTGCAACTAACTTGTAGGAAAGTCTAAGCCGGTGCAAATGAAACCCTTTCATATTACTTCCCTGTTTATTTCCATTCACCCTTTCTTCTCTTGTTTCCCTTGTGATTAATTTTAGATTGTAAGTTCCTCAGGGTAGGCAGCTGTGTAGCAAGCCATGTGTACTAAGGGTGTCATATAAATTTTTAAACAATAATTGTGCTAACAGTGGGAGTCAAACATGGCAGCTGGTGTCAAAAACATAGAAAGCAAGGATGCACTGGGCTAAGGATCTAATACAGTGCCATATCCTCAAATGTGCTTACTATATGAAACTTAACTCATTATTCCAAAGCAAGATTTTTCAGTAAATGCTATTACTTGAATTAAAGAACAGACCTATTGGGGGAGGGAAGGGGGAGGAAGAGGAAGAAATAAGGTAGAGACATAGTTTTCCCCTGTGTGTTCTCTCACTTAATAGCAGCAGCTTTTGATGAAATAATGAACCAGTCACAGAGGTTTAGTTTAAACAAGGGCCATTTTATTCAATGTAAAAGATCATTTAATTCAGTTATACCTAAGTGAAAGGGGGAAGTGGGAGATCTGTTTGAGGCCAAGCGTCTACCTGCAACCTTCTTCTCAGCTTCCTTGGGCAAAACACCTGAGAGGCACCTTAGTGCTAAGGGTAGCTCACAACAGCTGGCCTTTTCCTGATGGACAAACCTCAAGTCCTCCCTCCCAAGTCACAAGACTTTATAATATAGAAGAAAACTCACAGATATCTGCAAGTTTAGGTGCTTTCATAGCCTCCTAAGTCACTGGACTGAACGGGACTGCTCAAAAGCACCACCCTTCACCAAGGTGTCCACCGAATGCTTATAACCTCCTCCCAACATCAGTTCGTCAATACCTATTTATAAATACCATCCTATGCCAGTTCACGAAGTCCCACAGATATGTATGGCGTAGATGAGAAAAATAAATAAATAGCAAAAAAGCTCTAAAATGGCTTTAAAAGCAAATGTGACTCTAGGTTGCATCAATAAGAGGATAGTGTCTCTAGACTGAGGGAAGTCATCGTCCTACTCTATTCTACTTTAGTCAGATCTCACTTGGAATACTGTGTCCAGTTCTGGGCACCACAATTCATGAAGGATATTGGCAAGCTGGAACATGTTCAAAGAAGGGAAACCAAAATGATAAAAGATTTCAAAGTCAGACCCTATGAGGAAACGCTTTAGGGAAATGGGTAAGTTTACGTAACTTGGAGAAAAAAAGACAGAGAGGGGACACGAGCCTTTCTGAGTTTAAAAGTTTGTGAATTGCCCAAGATTCTTTTGATTTGTAGTCCAATGCTCAAACTGCAGGTACGCTGGCTCCATACCTGCCAATATTTCATTGATGAAAAGCAGGACGTGTGGCCAAGTAACATCAAAATGTGATGAAGAGGATAAAGTTTTAGTAAGGAGGAAGGTCACACAAGCTAGGATATGTTCTTCAGACCTCATCACATTAAGGATGGGATTCACCATGCATTGTGGCAAATCTGGAAGGGCCCGGTGGCGGACATAGGGAACCTGTCACCCCGCACCACCCATCTGTAAACCAAGCACCTGCTTGTTTGATTTTGATGGTTTCATTTCAATTGGTGAAACCCGAGGATGTGGACAAGATACTTGGAGGGATGAGAGCGCCCACATGCATCCTAGATCCCTGCCCATCCTTGCTTTTAAAGGAAGCCAGAGAGGGATTGGCTGAGTGGGTGAAGGTGGTTAATGCCTCCCTTTGAGAAGGTAACATCCCAGCGAGCTTAAAACAAACTGTGATAAAACCACCGTTGAAAAAAAACCATCACTGGACCCCACTCAATTCGTCAACTATCGGTCTGTTTCCAATCTCCCTTTTTTGGGCAAAGTCCTGGAACGTGTGGTGGCCTCACAACTCCAGGTATTCTTGGAAGACATGGATTATCTGGACCCAGCACAGTCTGGTTTTAGGCCGGGACATGGAACAGCCTTGGCCACCTTAGTTGATTATCTATGCCGGGAGCTAGACAGGGGAGTGTGTCCCTGTTGGTTCTGCTAGACCTCTCAGCGGCCTTTGATACCATTGACCACAGTATCCTTCTGGGATGCATTGTGGGAATGGGCCTTGGAGGTACTGTTTTGCAGAGGCTCCGGTCCTTCCTAGAGGGTCATTCCCATTGTGTTATGGGGTCCCGCAGGGCTCAATATTGCCCCCCATGTTAACATCTACATGAAGCCTTTGTGGGAAATCATCCGGAGTTTCATGCTGCAGTGTCACCTGTACGCAGATGACGTCCTTCCCACCTGCTACTAAGGAGGCTGTTCAGGTCCTGAACACAGCTTGGCCGCTGGATGAGGGCGAACAAATTCAATTTGAATCCAGGCAAGTACTCCTAGTCACTAGTAAGGCCAAACAGGGCATAGGGTTAAGACCTGTGTTGGATGGGGTTACATGCAGGTTCACAGCTTGGGTGTAATGCTGGACTCATTGCTGAGCCTCGAACCCCAGGTTTCGACGGTGATCAGGGGAGCATTTGCACAGTTACAGCTTGTGGGCCAGCTGTGCCCATACCTTGGGAAATCTGACTTGGCCATGGTAGTCCACGCCCTGGTTACATCCCATATAGACTACTGCAAAACACTCTACATGGGGTTGCCTTTGAAAACTATTCAGAAGATTCAAATGGTCCAGCGAGCGGCAACCGGGCTACTAAGGGGGACAGCGCTCAGGGAGCATACAACTCCGCTGTTGCGCCAGCTCCACTGGTTCCCAATTTGCTACCGGGCACAATTCAAAGTGCTGGTTTTAGCCTATAAGGCCCTAAACTTTTCCAGCCTAACTTACCTATCCGAACGTGTCTCCCCTTATGAACCTTCCAGGAATTTAATATCATTTGGGGAGACCCTCCTCTCGATCCCTCCTGCCTCACAGGCTCGCTTGGCAGGGATGAGGGACAGGGCTTTCTCAGTGGCGGCCCCTCGGCTGTGGAACTCCCTTCCTGGGGATATTAGATCGGCCCTCTCCCTTCTGACCTTAAAAATGAGTAAAAACCTGGCTCTTTGAGCAAGTTTTTGGAACCTCATTGTAACCAGATAAACTCAAGTATTGTGAACAAATATGGAACTATGTAAATGGACACGGATTTAAACCTGGAAGTCATTGATTTGTATAGTTTTAAATTGTTTTTATATGAATTTTATTATGTGATTTAACCTGTTTTAAACAATGTATTTATGTGTGTTCAGCATCTAATTGTATGCCACCCTGAGCCACCTTTGGGCTGAAAAGGGCAGGATAAAAGTGTGGTAAGTAAATAAATAAATCTTGCCCCTCACCTCATCTCACAGGTGGAAGCATTCACCGCATGGCTTCCCCCCGTTGTCGCCATGCAACATTAGAAGATTAGTTGAGATTATTCTTGCCTAATTAAGACAGTCAGAGGATATGATAAAATCACTTGAAAGTCAGTGAAAGGGAGGTTGGTCATTTTGTTTATCTGAGAGTACATCTACTACACTATGGAATTAATGCAGTTTGACACCACTTTAATTGCCTTGACTCAATGCGATAGAATCGTGCAGGTTGTGCCAAAGAGTGCTAGTGATTCAACAAACTACAAATCCCATGACTCCATTGCATTAAGCCATTGCCATTCAAGCGGTATCAGACTGCATTAATTATATAGTGTAGATGCACCCTGATAAAGGGAGTGCCTACATTTGGACTGAAGAAGTACTAATGTCTTACTCCTTTCATTCTAGTCACAGTGTTAGTTGCAGGCCAACAAATGTCTACATGCATGCATAGACTTAATTTCGTCTATGGCCAATTTGGCTCGCTTTCACCTATATTCTCAAGATATATCCCCCTGCCCTGTTCCCCACACAACTATAGCTGCAGGTAGTGTTCCTGTCCGCCATAAATTTATGTAATTACATTGAAATGCCTTATCAATAATTAAATTATTCCATTAGTTTTACATTAAGGAATAAATAGAGTTAATGCATGTATAATTTATCTACCTATAAACTAAATAGTTTAAAATGCATTTTTTTCTGACTGAAAGTGGTAATAGCTTATAAAATGTGAAAACTGTAATAAATCTAATCACCTGGACTCTGATATTTCCCATAACGTAGAGTATACAGAAAATCATATGTTATGTGGTCCACAAGAAAAAGATCATTTAGTTTTAACTATTCTGTTCATTGTTTTTGTGGGACTGGGCCTAGATAATTGAAATATCCATGTAGCCTATCGGAGAGAAAAGTTCTTGTCCCATTTAGTACATTAAAGGAACTTTTAACATGAATAAATATTCAAAAATATAAAGCCATTCTCCTGGATGAGGATTCTTTCAAGAATTCCCTTTCCGCAGGGTGCATCTACGCTGTAGAACAGTGTTTCTCAACTTGGGGATCAGGACCCCTGGAGGGGTCACCAGAAGGTGTCAGAGGGATTGTCAAAGATCGTCAGAAGACACTCTTGGTTGTGGGGGTTCTGTGTGGGAAGTTTGGCCCAATTCTATCATTGTTGGGGTTCAGACTGCTCTTCGATTGTAGGTGAACTATAAACAGGGGCGGTCCGAGCTCTCCGGGGGGAGTAAGCAAAATTATTTTGGTGCCCCCCCCCGGCGGCTCCTGGCTGCGCCCGCGCATGCGCAGAAATTAGCACTGACCCCCGAGCACGCCGGCGTGGAGGAACGGGGGGGAAGAGGGGACTCACGGGCAGGCTCCCGGACCCGAGGAGGAGCAGGAGGAGGGGGGAGGCCACGAGGGCGGCCCCCACGAAGACGCAGCGGCAGCAGCAGCAGCACCCCCGGAAGGGCCCGGAGCCAGAGGCGCATCTTCCTGACGTCACTTCTTCATCGCCGCCTCTGCCGAGAAGGAAGGGGAGCAAGGCCTCGCCGGCCGCGAGCTACAAGGACGCCTGGAAGGAGAGACGCCGGAGGGAGGGAGGGAAGGAGGAAGAGGCCACCGCTCCTCCGCAGGGCTCCCTCCCTCCGGTGTCTCTCCTTCCGGGCGTCCTTGCAGCGCGCGGCCGGTGCGGCCTTCCTCCCCTTCCTCCTCGGCAGAGGCGGCGACGAGGAAGTGACGTAAGGAAGATGCGCCTCTGGCTCCGGGCCCTTCCGGGGGCGCTGCTGCCGCTGCGTCTCCGTGGGGGCCGCCTTCATGGCCTCCGCCCTCCTCCTGCTCCTCCTCGGGCCCGAGAGCCCGCCCCATGAGTCCCCTCTTCCCCCTGTTCCTCCGTGCCGCCGGCTGGCTGCGGCGACACGGCGGCGGGGCGGGACGGCGCCCCTCCCAGGTGGCCACGCCCCTCTCTGGGAACGTCACCCTACGCGACCACGTAGGTCGCTTAATGGGGAAGGCCGGCCCTGACTATAAAGCAACTACAACTCCCAACTATCAAGGTCTATTTCCCCCAAACTCCACCAGTGTTCACATTTGGCCATATTGAGTGTTTGTGCCAAGTTTGGTCCAAGTTTGGTCCAGATCCATCAATGTTTTGAGTTCACAGTGCTCTCTGGATGTAGGTGAACTACAACTCCAAAACTCAAGGTCAAACTCCACCAAACCCTTCCAGTATTTTCTGTTGGTCATAGGAGTTCTGTGTGCCAAGTTTGGTTCAATTTTATTGTTGATGAAATTCAGAATGCTCTTGATTGTAGGTTAACTATAAATCCCAGCAACTACAACTCCCAAATTACAAAATCAATCCCCACCCCCACACCACCAGTATTCAAATGTGAGCATATTGGGTATTTGTGCCAAATTTGGTCCAGTGAATGAAAATACATGCTGCATATCAGATATTTACATTAAGATTCATAACAATAGCAACATTACAGTTATGAAGTAGCAATGAAAATAATTTTATGGTTGAGGGTCACCACAACCTGTTGAACTGTATTGGGTCGCGGCATTAGGAAGGTTGAGACACACTGCTGTAGAATCAATACAGTTTGATACCACTTTAACTGCCACAGTTCAATGCTTTGGAATTCTAAAAACTGCAGTTTGGCGAGGCACTAGCACTCTTGGACAGAGAAGACTGGAGACCTTGTAAAACTGCAAGCCCCACAATTCCATAGCATTGAGCCAAAGCAATTAAATGGTGTCAAACTGCATTAATTCCACTATGTAGATGCACTTTCTGTTTATTCAATACAGAACCAAACCAAGGTATGTAGTTGTTGTGGTTGTGTGCTTTTAGGTAGTTTCCAACATACACAGATCCAAGATGGGATATATGAGGGCGGGTCAATAAGTCCATGACTTTTTGAATTTCCCGCCTCTGAACCGAAAGGGCAACACTGCTCCTGTCAACAGGCATCTGTCAGTTGACTCCTGTCAAAATTTGAACAAGCTGCATCATTTAGTTTGTGTATGACAGCCATTGATAGCAGACTACTGCATGATTTGAAGAGAAAATGGAAAAAAGTGAATTTTGTGTGCTCATTAAGCATTATTTTTTGCGGAAAAAACCATCACTCAAACCAAGGCTAAGCTTGATAAATACTATGGGGACTCTGCACCATCAATTTCAATGGTAAAATGTGGTTTACTGAATTTCATTGTGGCCGTACAAGCACGGAAGATGTCGAACGTTCTGGACGCCCAGTTGAGGTCTCTACACCCGAAACAATTGAAAAAATTCACGATATGGTGTTGGCCGATCGGAGTTTGAAAGTGCGAGAGATTGTGGAAGCCATAGGCATCTCACATGGCTCAGTGGTTTCAATTTTAAATGATCAATTGGGTATGAGAAAGCTTTCTGCAAGATGGTTGCCGCATTTGCTCACAATCGACCACAAATGCAATCGTATGACAATTTCACAGGAGTGCTTGGCGTTGTTCAACCGCAATATGGACAGGTTTTTGTGCCGTTTCATAACCGTGGACGAAACGTGGATCCAACACAACACACCAGAGACCAAACAGCAGTCAAAACAATGGGTTTCTCAGGGTGAATTGGTGCCAAAGAAGGCCAAGGTTTTGTCAGCCAATAAAGTCATGGCAACCATTTTTGGGGTGTACTCGGTCAGGGCCGTAGCCAGGATTTTGATTCGGGGGGCTGAGACTGGGTGGAAGAGGGTCTACCCTAGCAAACCTTTTGTATTGTTATCCCAATAACCCCATTAATGTGGGATATAATGAGCATGGTGATCAGATCATGATATGAATAAACATAACAGTTTAAATAATGTACCAGTAAGGCCTTTTCGCGGACCACCCTGAGAATTTCGGGGGCTGAAGCCCCCTTAGCCCCCCTCCCCCCTGGCTACATGCCTGCACTCAGTATAATCCACATTGACTACCTTCAAAAGGGTAAAACAATCAATGACGAATATTAAACTTATTGGGTCGATTTAATGAAGATTTGGGGGGGAAAAGACCGCATTTGGCCAAGAAAAAAGTTCTTTTGCACCAGGACAATGCAAGGGTGCACACATGTGCAGTTGCCATGGCAGCAATCCATGAATTGGGATACGAATTGCTCCCTCATCTGCCCTATTCTCTGGATTTAGCCCCGAGTGACTATTTCTTGTTTCCAAACTTGAAGAAATGGATCGGCGGAAAGAGATTTGACTGCAACTATGAAATCATCTCACAAATACTGTTCCTATTTTGATGACCTCAACAAACCTTATTTTTTGGAAGGGATAAAAAATTGGAGAAATGTTGGACAAATTGTATAGAGCTCAAAGGAGACTATGTTGAAAAAAAAAGATTTTTTAAATCCAAAAACCTGTGTTTCATTCAAAAAGTCAAGGACTTATTGACCTGTCCTCGTATCATGGGATTTTCTTGACACAATTTGTCTAGAAGGGGTTTGACTTTGCCCCCTCTGAGAGAACGTGACTTATCCAAATTCACCTAATGGGTTTGCATGACGGAGCGGAGATTTGTCGTCTTTTCTCAAGTCAAAGTTCAACACTGAAACCACTAATCATTTAAATAATTCACCTAAATTACCTAATGATCCCTGGGCGCAATGGTGCAAACTAATCTGGGATGTGAATTTCCTCCACCACCAAGTTTTGAGAAAAGTAAGAGAAGAATGAATCCATTAAGAAAACTGAAATTGTTCTTTTAAATATTTGTAATTTACACTTCAACTGCTCTGTGATCATTAATGAACAAATGGTTGTGTTTCCCTCATTTTATTTGTTTAGTAGTGTGGATATATTTCCCACTGTTCATTTATTGGTAAGTTGATCTGATCATTCACACTGGGTGCAAAACAAACACAGATAAGGCTCAGCTGTTTCAGAGAACGTTAATTTACACAGATGGATTCTTCTTTTAATAATGATAGAAAACATTTTTGAAGCAAACCTCCTTGAAAAATAAAACAAATGAAGCTTGACACTTCTTTTTCTGGCATATACAGCACTTGGTTACAAAAGCAAGCTTATTTCAATCCCGCCATGGAACAGGAAATGTCTTTAATTTCTAACTGGACATACAAAGATTTCACCAATCACATTACAATAGGCAAGGTTTCCCAGTGGATGGACAACATTATGATCCCAGGCAGGAAATGTTGTGAACTAGATCAGTGTTTCCCAACCAGTGTGCCGTGGCACACGAGTGCGCCGTGAGCAATCATCAGGTGTGCCATGGGAAATTGGAACCTCCAATACCCTTTCTTCCCCCTCCTGCCGAACATGTCTTCTCCACTCAGGCTCCCTTCTTCCCAGCCACGCTCTGCTCGCTTTGCCTTGCTTTGCTCTGGGGCGAGTCTGCGCAGTAGCACCCGCACAGGTCATGTCTTCCTCCCTTCCCCCTCCCCTCCTGAACACGCTCACGCTGCCCCCTCGGATCAAAATGGCGGCAGAAGCGGCAGTGTAGAAAACAAAGTAAGTGTTCGGCAGGAGGGGGAAGAAAGGGCGCGAAGGGGGAGGAAGAGGTCTCTGTCAAAAGCTGGCATGGGCAAACTTGGACCTTCCAGGTGTTTTGGACTCCAACTCCCACCATTCCTAGCAGCCTCGGGCTCTTTTCCTTTCCCCCCTCTCAGCCACTTAAGCAGGAAAGGGCCTCAGGCTGTTAGGATTGTTGGGAATTGAAGTCCAAAGCACCCAGAGGGCCGAAGTTTTCCCATGCCTGTTTTAGAGGGACCTTAAAGTGGTGAGCCTCCTTCCAACATTGTGATTCTGAATAGAAAACAACAACATAACATTGTTTGAGTCCACAGTGCTCTCTGGGTGTAGGTGAACGACAATTTCCAAACTCAAGGTCAATTCCCAAGCAAACCCTTTCAGTACTTTCTGTTGGTAATGAGAGTTCAATATGCCAAGTTTGGTTCAATTCCATTGTTGCAAGAGTTCAGGATGCTCTTTGATTGTGTGTTAACTATAAATCCCAGAAACTGTAACTTCAAAATGTCAAGGTCTATTTTCCCCAAACTCCATCTGTGTTCACATTTTGGCATATTGAGTATTCATGCCAAGTTGGTCCTGATCCAACATTGTTTGAGTCCACAGTGCTCTCTGGATATAGGTGAACTACAACACCAAAACTCAAGGTCAATGCCCACCGAACTCTTATAGCATTTTGGTTATGGGAGTTCTGTGTGGGAAGTTTGTGTCTTTCTGCCATTCCTGCCAGTTGTGCCAGTCTATGTTGTGTTCATCGAGACAGTCCCAGGTTTCACACTGAGTGTATAAATACGTTTAAAAACATCTTAACTATATGTATTACTGTGTTAGAGTGTCATTTTGTGTCATTTTGGTTGGTGGTGTGCCCCAGGATTTTGTAAATGTAAAAAGTGGGCCGCGGCTCAAAAAAGGTTGAAAAACACTGAACTAGATAACATTCTTTAGCCTAAATCCAATTGTTTGTCCCCAATATACCCACTGAATCCATGGGAACTTCAAATATTTCCTCAGTGGATCTACTCTGGAACCTAACATAATAGAATTGGAAAAGATCACAAGCCCACCCAGTTTAACTATCTGCAATACAAAATACGCAATGAAAGCACTCCCAACAGATGGCCATCTAGACTCTGTTTAAAAACCTCCAGGTAATGAGACTACACTATTTTCAAAGCAGTGTATTTCACTGTGAGCAGAAAAGGTCTGTGGTAGATCCTGGAACGTCTAGGATGTCCCCCCAAATTCCTCAAAATGATTATCCTGTTACATGAGGGCCAGCGCGGTCAAGTCAGATACGGCGATGCGCTCTCAGAGCCCTTTCTAATAACTAATGGAGTGAAACAAGGTTGTGTTCTTGCACCAACCCTATTTACAATCTTCTTCAGCATGATGCTCCAAAGGGCTACGGCAGACCTCGAAGAAGAAGACGGCATATATATACGCTATCGTACTGATGGTAGCTTGTTCAACTTAAGCCGTCTGAGGGCTCGCACTAAGACTCTAAACTATCTAGTCCGTGAGCTGCTTTTTGCTGACGATGCTGTCCTTGTCGCCCATTCAGAAGCAGCCCTGCAGCTCCTCATGTCCTGCTTTGCAACAGCTGCAGAGCTGTTTGGGCTGGAAGTCAACCTGAAGAAAACGGAAGTTCTCTACCAGCCTGCACCACAGGAAGAACATCATCATCCCCACGTCAGCATAGGCAAATCTGTGCTTAAGTCCGTTCAGCAGTTCACCTACCTGGGAAGCATCATCTCTTCAGATGCCAAGATTGATAAAGAGATAGATCATAGATTAGCAAAGGCATATAGTGCATTTGGAAGGCTTTACAAAAGAGTCTGGAGCAACAAGCACCTGAGGCAAAGCACCAAAATCAGTGTGTACAGAGCTATCGTACTGTCTATTCTCCTATATGGGTCTGAAACATGGGTCACCTATCGCCAACACCTACGACTCCTCGAACGCTTTCATCAGCGCTGTCTTTGCACAATCCTAAATATACACTGGACTGACTATGTGACTAATGTTGCTGTCCTTGAGCAAGCAGGGATCACCAGCATTGAGGCCATGCTATTGAGAACACAGCTGCGCTGGGCAGGGCATGTCTCTAGGATGGAGGACCACTGCCTCCCAAAGATTCTACTCTATGGTGAACTCACCATGGGTCAGTGCAATGGTCCACCCTGGCCTCAGATCGGGAGGCATGGAGACGCACTAGCCACAGTGCTGCGGCCCCTTTCGAGAAGACACGCCGAACATGTCTCTAAGAGAAATGACAACGCAGAAAGAACCGCAACTTGGAAACAACATCACCCAAGGAGACTTTCTGCTGTGCTTTCCGCAACCAAACTTGCCTATCTCAGGTTGGCCTTTTTAGTCATCAATGCGCTTGCAAAAAGCGTGGGATGAGTCCTTCCTAAAAATCTTCGTTCGCGAAGTAATGCCGAGATTTCACTGTCAAGTAGATCTTACCACCAGGATGTTCTTCCTCATGTTTAGGTGGAATCGTTTTTCCTATATTTTGGGTCCATTGGTCCATGTCTTATTGCAACTAGATTTACACCTGCAACCATATGAGTTCACTGAGAATCATGGCATAGAATCCATATTACCTCCATGGGTTAGGATTGTCATCGGGGAACGAAGCTTGATCACACAATGGGATCACGTCAGGGGTAACTAGTGAGAAAGCTCACCTAAAATACATAAGAAACAGCAAACAGATGGTGCCAAAAGACCTATTTCCAATTGCGGTCCTATTCTGCAGATAAGGAATTGATAATGTTGGTTGACCATACTTGAAAAGTACAAGTGAGGTCCATTATAGGGGGTGATTAAAGTTTGGGGCTACTGAGCATCATTATTCTACACCTAGTCCCTGTGTTTTGAGGTCCTGGATGAAAATGAATCCCAGGCATGCCCCTGAGACTCAGTTGACCTGCATTAAGCCCCAATTATTTACCAAACTATTATAATTCCAAATAAAGGGAAACAATGTGGGTTGGCACCTTCCAATTATTCCTCTGCTTGCTGGCCACATAACGTTGTTTTCATTCCAATGATTATTACAGGTCAGTAATGGCAGAACCCAGAGGAGCAGTGATTCTGATAGAAAGACAGCTGTTGATTAAAAAGTTCCAGCTGCTTCATTTTCTGCCATGTACAAAGAGAAATAAAGTGTGTGTATGGAGGGGTGGGGGAGTAATCTTAAGATCAGAGGACTAGTTAAAAAGTCAGAAGATTTTATGTATAAGGGTTTTTTGGTCATCACTCACAAGACGGTAACTTCTTTCTGCATCTGCTCCCCTCCAGACTGGAAAAAAATATTTCCATTTTTAGAGAGGTGAAATAGTCTTTGGAAGTGATTAGCCAGCCAAATTTGACAGCTTATCACATGTTAGGAAGCCACAAAGGAAAGGAAGAGGCCCTGCTTGTGAATTTCTACAATGCATTATGCATGCTTGCATTTTTGCCCTCCTGCCCCCTTTGTGCCAGCTAACGTAATTTTCTGAGCTTGCTTCATTTGCTATGAGGATGTGTGGGAAGCAGACCCAGAGGTAAAAAAGCTGTGTAGAAAGTCAGTTTAAGGAAAATGAAGGTTGAAGCTGGGGTGCGGCTGAAAAGCTTTTTCAAGGTGGAGGCTATCATCAGGTAGACTGGGACAGCCATCTCCAGAGGAAGATCCTGGATGGCATGGAGGTACCCACAAGATGCCGGAGAACATGTCATGTAGTCAGCCAGGTACTGATAAATTACCCCGCTGTCCATAGTGCTGGATGCCGTAATATTGCCATTGTTGAAGTAGGAGTGAGATGTTTATCTGATGGTTGGACTTCTAAGTGTGGGGAAATGAGAACCCAGGAGAAACTTATATTGGTTCAGCCATCCATAGCATTGTTTTCACATGTAAGAAAGACATTGGGAATCTAGAACAGGGCTGTCCAACTGGTGGCCCGGGGGCCATATACGCCCCCCCCCAGCCCCTTCCCTCCGCCCCCCTAAGCTTTTTAATAAAAAATAAAAATTGAAAAATAAAATAAATAATAATTTTTTTAAAAAAATACCTACTTCCGGGTTCAGAGCAAGTATCACGAGAATACGCAATCCACACGGGATTTCGCTGTCAACGCGAGATCACGCTGGGGTTGACAGCGAAATCCCATGTGGATTGCGTATTCTCGCGATACTCTTTGGCTACTCTACTACTGGATCACTGAGGCCCACAGATGCGATTAGGACCTTCTTTGACTCAGTCGGTCGTCGCCTCTCTCGTCGTCCGGGTACTCCTGGATCCTGCGTGTTTGGAAAAGGTAGGCTGAAGCAGGGGGCTCCTCAGGGGGCTCCTCATTCCCTCACCCCATCTCCCCTCATGTATTAAATATAAAATTAAATATATTTAAAGATGAAATAAGGGGAGATGGGATACATTAAGGGGGGAGGGAGGATGGAATTAAATATATTTAATATTAAATTAAAATAAGGGGATCGGGGAGATGGAATTAAATATATTTAATATTAAATTAAAATAAGGGGAGGGGGAGGATGGAATTAAATATATTTAATATTAAATTAAAATAAGGGAGGATGGAATTAAATATATTTAATATCTTATCCCTGCATTTTATCTCAGTAAAAGATTATATTTGACTGTATGGATGCCCCTTTTGAATGCCCACCCTGCATTTAATGTTAGTAAAAGATTATATTTGACTGTATACATGCAGGGGCAGGGTGGGGCGGAGCCGGGGAGGGGGCGGAGCCGGGGCAGAGCCGGGGCGGAGCCAGGGGTTGGGGCGGAGACGGGGACGGGGGCAGACCCTACGGCCCCCCAGGTCATCAGTGACCGGAATTCAGGCCCCTGGGCCGGTAGAAGTTGGACAGCCCTTATCTAGAACCTTTGACTATCCAGATGTTCTGGCCTACAACTGAAATCCCAGCCAGTTTACCAGCTGTTAGGCTTTCTGGGAGTTGAAGGCCAAAACATCTGGGGACCCACAGGTTGAGAACCACTGATCCAGATGTTCTCTGGTTCAACCTGCCAAAGGCCATAACCAGCATAGTATCAAACACAAGAGTACAGCTGCTAACACTTAAAGTTAAACACGCAGGAAAGTAGGTCATACAGGTAAATATAACACAGCCTGAAGAATAAACACCATATCAATATTTCAAATCATATAGTTGTATTTCATATTCATTCATATATATTTGTTGTATGCATGTGGCAGGTACAATAACAACTCACGCCAGGTCAATACATGGTTCGCAATGTAAACACACTCAAACTTACGGAGTTAGTGGAAAGTCCGGAGTATCCAAAGAAATACGGAGTCTGCAATGTCGGAAGATTAGGAAGAGTTAGTCATTAACGTAGCACCACTGCGGAATGGTAATAATAAACTCAAAATGCAAGGGAGTAATCCCTCCTGGCGGAAACACGCGCTAAGTCACCTGCAAGATCTACCTATACAAGGTGTGTTTGTATTCAGTTTTTTAAAAATCCATTATGTGTGATCGCAACGTTTTTAATGTTACTGTGTTTTTACTGTTGAATTGAAGTCCATATGTAGCGTTGTCGATGCACACGCACTAGGGTATTTGTAATCCACAATAGCAAATAATTCCAATTGCGAGAATGGTAATTGAGTTCCAGCGTGACGAGCATAGCACATTTTCGAACCATAATGGGCTACAGGAACTGGAATCCAAAACTGTTTGGAGTATTGCATTCAAAGTGCTGGTTCTAACCTTTAAGGCCTTGTATGGTCTAGGGCCGGTGTACCTGAAGCCTTACCCCATATATTCCCCAGAGATCACTACGGTCGAAGGAACGAAACCTCCTTGATGTCCCTTCTATTCGAACTTACTACTCATCAGCTACTAGGCAAAGAGCCTTCTCAGTGGTGGCTCCGACTCTATGGAACACTTTACCGGATGAAGTTCGATCAATTAGAGAACTGGCCCCTTTCCGGAGGGCTTGTAAAACTACCCTTTTCCGGCAAGCATTCAATCTTAGCAACACAGGAGAGAGGGACAGGGCTGGGAGGAAAGTGACTGCTCCATTGTGGGACTGCTGTCAGTTTCTGGAGGAGGACATGAATCTCAAGACATTGTAGAAACTTGGTTTTTATATGTATTGCTTTTTAATGTATATGCTTTTAGATTTTGCTCCTACGGGGCGGAGCGGTATAGAAACCAAAATAATAAATAATAAATAAATAAACAACAAAAAGGTTGAGCACAGCTTTAGGCACTTGGGGTGTGGAGTCCAATTGTAGGAAATGTATGAATTGAGGTAAAATGTTCTGCCGTTGACAATTACAAACTGATCAGTTCTATTGTAGTCAATTGGCTATGTTGCTTTGAATTCTGAAATCAATTAATTTACTGAATAAACCAAATAAAGGAAACTGGAGACCAGTGTGGATTTCTANTGACCTTGAATGTTCTTTTAATACATGAGTATGATTATCTGATCATGCCCTCAATGTCAGCTGCAATTACTTGCTACGTTTCCATTATAACAATAGGAGGCACTTGAAATTTATGACATGCTTCGTTTACAACTGCTAGTCACTATTAACAAATTTGTGTTCTGTCTAAATACCAAATGAAAGTATTGATTTCAGTAAGTCTAGCCATGTATTGTCTGCAAAGTTAACATATTGTCCACTTTCATCAGTTACATGATGCACACATTCTGTGTTTATGAAGCCTCCACACCCCAAGGACCTTGCCCCTACAAATGAAAGTCAAGATCAGAACAAAATTGCTCTTCGTTGTTCTTCCTTTTCTCATTTTTGGAGGACAGTTTTCACTTTTAAATACCCATCAGTTTTGAATGTCTTTATTACATTTGTATATCACAAAAATTTCAATTCTGACCAATTCTGCATTACACAATAAACCCGTTTGCTCCCTGACTGGCAGAGATTACTAGGCAGATAGGCATTTTGAGGTGATGCTAAAGCTTGTGGAAGTAATCTGGCCTCAGCAGGTGTCCTGAGTAATGCACAACCTAATTTGGAGTTTGTCCAGATTGCATCTTTGTCAGTAGCTGAATGTGCCCTAGGACAAAACCAGAAGTATGCATGAAGTATCACAAGGGGAAAAAAGTAATTTTGTTTGTTTATTTGATATCCTCCTTATTCTGCTACAGCAGGCATGGGCAAACTTTTAAACTTGGGGGCCATGTGATGGGCTGGGGTGGATGGGCTAGGCTGGAGAGAGGAGGGGCAGGAGGGAGGCTGAGGACAGTAGGAGTGGGGCAGGGAAGCCAAGGGGTGTGGGAGGAGGGCAGGGGCAGACCTACTTATTCCGGGGAGGTAAGCAGAATTTTTTTGCCCCCCCCCCCGGCTCCCAAGCGCGGGTCATGCTCTGGAGCCCAGTGCGCATGCGCCAATCTCCGTGCATGTGCACTACTGCACACATGCGCACTGGCTCCAAAGCGGGAGGCGCGCTCTGGGGCCAGTACGCATGTGCGGAGATTTTCGTGCATGCGCAGCAACTCCTACAGGCTCTGTAGCGCCAGTAGAAGCGTCTGCGCATGTGCAAAAAATCTCCATGGCCAGAGTGCCAGGTGCGGCGGGGCCAGCTGAGAAAAGCCCGGTCGGGCGGGTGGTGCGGCGCGGCCGCGGGGCGGGGCAGCACGGCAGGGGCGGCACGGCACGGCGGCGCCCTTCCCAGGTGGCAACGCCCCTCCCAGGTGATGATACCCTACGCGTTTGCATAGTCGGCGTAATTGTTAAACCGCCCCTGGAGGAGGGTTTCACATGTGGTTGCTTGCCTGATCCAAGGCTGTGCCCATGCCTGAGCTGTGCCCAAGCTGCATGGCCTCAGCACCATTTCATTCCTCCAAAAAACGGCCAATAGCACATGAGATTCATTGAACATCTCCCATCCAAGTGCCAACCAAGGCTGATCCTGCTTAGTATCCAGGATTAGACAGAATCTGGTGCCTTCCTCAATGGCAAGTACCCCCTCGGAAAGAAGAAGAGCAGGAGCGAAGGGAAAGAGAGCCCTAGACAACCACCTGTCAAGAGGTGGATTTGACACGCCATATTTATTTATTTGTCACATTTCTATACCGCCCCTCTCAGCCCGAAGGCGACTCGGGATGGTTTACACAGGCAGTCTCTGCCCTCAATATAACACAAACAACAAGGCAACCCCCCAAAAAAACCATATAATAACAAATTAACAATTAAAAACATACAATTACAGTCTCAGCGTCAAGTTGAAATCAGTTTCCATCGCATCGTCGTCATTCCATATATCTCATTAAGCCTTATATTTCATCAACAAATGCCTGTTCAAATAGCCAGGTCTTGACTTTCTTGGGAAATGTCAAGAGGGAGGGGGCCGATCTGATGTCTTTAGGGAGGGCGCTCCAAAGCCGAGGAGCCACCACTGAAAAGGCCCTGTCTCTCGTCCCCGCCAGTCGCGCCTGCAAAGAAGTCGGGACCGAGAGCAGGGCCTCTCCAGATGATCTTAAATGATGAACCTATCTCGATGGTTCATAGGGAGAGATGCGTTCGGACAGGTAAGTTGGACCCGAACCGTTTAGGGCTTTAAAGGCTAAAGCCAGCACTTTGAATTGTGCCCAGTAGCAAACTGGCAGCCAGTGGAGCTGGCACAACAGGGTAGTTGTACGCTCTCTGAATGCCGCTCCTGTTATCAACCCGGCTGCTGTTCGTTGGACTAGTTGCAGCTTCCGAACAGTCTTCAAAGGCAACCCCACGTAGAGAGCATTGCAGTAATCTAAACGGGATGTAACCAGAGCATGGACCACCGTGGCCAAGTCAGACTTCCCAAGGTATGGGCGCAGCTGGCGCACAAGTTTTAACTGTGCAAATGCTCCCCTGGTGTCCCCTGGTAATAGAATAGTGTCCATAGAGGCACACATGGCTGCCCAAGGCTCTCCTTCCTTCCTGCTCCTACTCTTCTTCTTTCTGAGGCAATGGTGAAGGAGGAGGTGGAGGCCTGGAAGAAAGGGAGCATGCTGGCAAGGAGCAGCGGAGTGCAATGGTAGTGGAGGCCAAGGCGCAGGCCAGGAAAGCCAGGGAGAGGCTTTGCCCAGGACTGGTACTGAGGCCACATGTGGCAGCCCCAGTCTTTCTCTCAGTTTAAGGATGCAGCAGGCCACCACGTCCTCATGCTGATAAGATGATGAGAGAGGGGCAAATAGTAGGCATGAGAAAAAAGTTATGAAAATGAAAAGAAATCGGAAGGGATTCGTATGTATGGGACTTTCAAGTTTATACGGATCGCAAGTGGACTTTCTTTTTCGCACTCCCTGGGCCCAAAATTTCGTTAGATTATTAAATATTTCGGATGCCCACCCAACAGGAAAATTTTCCCCTCCAAAATAGCTTTGCAGACATAACTCACAGTCAAATCGGGGCCTTTCCATGCTTGAAGCCTAATTAGAGTGAAAGGCCTCCTCCAGGAAGTGAAAAAGGAGCCAGAAACCATAGAGAGATCCAGATCGGGACTCCTAGAGGGGCTGGAGGACTGACGAAAAAAGCGATTTAAACACCCAGGAAGGGGGTTTAGATAGAAGGACAGAGTAGAAGGACATAAGAACTGCTGAGAGAAGGGCAGCAGGAGTGAAAATAGCACGGAGAGGAGAAGGAAGAGTTCAGAATGAAGAAAAGCCATAGAGTTCAAACGGAGGTCCTAGACTGCTATGGTAAAACTGAATGGGAAAAAGCTGGAGTGAGGAGAACTCTACAGATTAGCAAGGCCTGCACCAGAGGTATTTAATAATATTAATAATAATATATTAATGCATTATATCTCCTGCAAGGAAACCAAGGAAATGTTGCCCCTTGATTTGCCTGTGCTTAAAACAGTATCAGTCCTGTTTCCCTGCTTTGCCTACTTTAGAACTACTAACGAATTTCGTTAGTAATTATGTTACATTTTAGAAATTTTTGGAATTTTTTGTAAGTCTTTCTATTACTAATAAAAAATCCCCATTAGATTTTCGATTCCCTATTTTTGGGTTCGAAACCCTGCCTAGTAAATAGTAAAGAGCCTAAGGGGCCACATCCAAACCCCAGGCCTGGGTTTGTCCATACCTGTGCTACAGGCTTCAGTTGTCAAGAAATAACTTGTTTGCATACTCATTGCCCTTTTGATCTCTCCTATCTGTATTATCCCGTTTACTTCTGGACTCACAGCTCTCTGGAGAAGAAGGCACTGATCACTGAACATGAGCGAAATTCTTACATGGGGCAAAGTAATTCTCTGTCTGGACTCCACAATTTTAGACTTCAGTTGGAGCTCACTAAATGAATTGCCTTCCATACAATCTCTTGCATGCAGAAATGCAAATGTTAGACACTGTAATAGTTTAATTGGATTTGTTCATAATGGAGAGACATTCCAACATTTGGAGTCCCTTTTGCTGATGTAGTCTAGAGCAGGTATAAGCAACCTGATTGTCTCCAAGTGTTTTAGTCCGCAGCAGCCCCATTCTGTTTACATCCATGGGTATATCCTATCTAGACTATAGAATTAATGCAGTTTTCTACGTTAACTGCCATGGCTCAATTCTTTGGAATCATGGGATGTGTAGTTTTATGGGTTCTTTAGCCTTTTCTATCAAGTAATATTGGTGCCTCACCAAATTACAACTCCTAGGATTACATAACATTGAGCCATGGCAGTTAAAGTGGTATGAAACGGCCCCTCAGAGTTTACCTGTCCGAACGCATCTCCCTTTATGAACCACAATGAAGACTAAGATCTTCTGGGGAGGCCCTGCTCTTGGTCCCACCACTGTCACAGGCACATTTGATGGGGACGAGAGACAGGGCCTTCTCAGTGATTGCCCCCTGGCTATGGAACTCCCTTCCTTACAATATTAGATCAGCCCCCTCCCTCCCGTTTTTCAGAAGGATGGTGAAGACCTGGCTGTGGGATCAAGCCTTTGGGGCAGTGCAATGAGGCAATAATAGAATAGTGTCCTGAGATGGTTTTTAAGCAATTGATTTGAAAATGGATATAAGTGATTTTAATGTTTTTTTATATTTTTATGTCTTGTCATTGAATGTTTGCAACATATATTGGACGACTGACTTACAGCTGTCCAATACACTGGCGTTTCGGGCCTTTGGAAATGTACGCGTTTTACCACCTTGTGATGTTATTCGTATTGTTTTAATGTTTTAATATCTTACTGTTTTATTGTACGGCTGCATGGCCACTACATGCTGCCGATCTTATACGTTGTGACCCGCCCCGAGCCTGCAGGGAGGAGCGGAATACAAAACCAAATAAATAAATAAATATGTTGTGCTCTTCCTTGAATCCCCTGTGGGGTGAAAAGGGTGGGATATAAATGTTTCAATAGATAGATAGATAGATAGATAGATAGATAGATAGATAGATAGATAGATAGATTCTACAGTATAGATGCACACCTTGCTACTTTAGAATTTGCAGTGGTTACACATACACAAATTGTTTGCTTCATGCTGGATGTCATCCATTGAGTCAACTACCCAACCATATACTTGCTCTCTCACTCTCTCACTTATTGCGATATTTGATCAAAATCAATGGGAAGAAAAGAGGAGGGAAAGCCAAATTGGTGGATTAAACCAACAGTGCTTAAACAATAAGAAAAACAAGCTATGATGAAAATATTATGCTGTTGCATAATCATGCTTATGGTTCTATGAAGAGCATTGTGACGTCAATTTGACTCCTTCTTCCACCTAGGGTGCATCTCCACTGTAGAATTAATGCAGTTTGACACCACTTTTAACTGCAATGGCTTAATGTTACGAAATCCCAAGATTTGTAATTTGGTGAGGCACCAGCACTGTTTGAGAGAGGAAGTTAAGGATGTGGTAAAACTACAGCTCCATAACATTGAACCATGGCAGTTTACATGGCGTAAAAGTCCATTAATTTTGCAGTTTTGCAGAACTCTGAGACTTCAATTTGCAGTGTAGACTCTGAGACTTCAATTTACAACATCCCAACAGTTAGTCAGTATTCTGTAGCCACTAAACAATGCTTATTCCTCACCAAGGCACCATTAGAGACTTCTGTGAGCCTGTAGATATCTCCATGGTGTCTATGGTGGTATCATGTTGGCTAAGTAAACAAAACCACTTGGGATTGTATACCATTGTATAACATTTTGCAGACCAAATTTCTAATGATACTGCTAATATTCCATTTTAATTCTGAATTTTTGAGCTGGTTGGGTGTCAGCTGCATAAGATCCCTACTGACCAGAAGGTCATGGGTTCGAGGCCTGCCCGGGTCGAGGTGGGCTCCTGACCTATTGTGTAGCCTGTTGTCGACCTTTGCAACCTGAAAGACAGTTGCATATGTCAAGTAGGAAATTAAGGTACCACTTAGTGGGGAGGCTAAATTTAACTGAATTACGAAGCCATAAAAAAAGATCTCCAGAAAACACGCTGAGGAATTAAGGATTGTGACAGTTCCCCCTGGTGGCCAGATGTTAAATTGCCTCTGTCTGTCTTGTGTGTTTGTGTGTTTGTGTGTCTAAATGTAATATGTACATTGTGATCCACCCTGAGTCCCCTGCGGGGTGAGAAGGGCAGAATATAAATGAAATAAATAAATAATCTTGTTTAACACTCTCAGAGTCACTGTGTAAACATGATGGCATTTGGATACAATTTGCTCAGAACCAACGTAAGTGTTCAGAAGTTGCCCCCTCCTTTAGTTTTTTCTTTATTAGGCTAACATTTCATGTGGTTTCCAATAAAGGAAAATGAAAACGGTGACTTTTTTATGGGAAATACATTTCTGAAAGCCGTTCAATAGAAGCATCATTAGGCTAATCAATAACCCTAAAAAGAATAAAAATCTGAGTTCAGATGTTCCTACTTTCCTGCTGTCTATCGCATTTTCTCAAGTCATCTATCGACAAAACAGGCTACTATTCAAGTTTTGAAAAAGCAATTGTGGCTTGTTAGAAAATAAACTGTCCATATTTTCCATCATTCTCAGTTTCACTGAGCAGCTGGAGAAAATGCTGCCTTGCAGATTTCTTGCCAATGTTTGCTCTCACATACTGAGACAAAGCATCCGTTCGGTCAGCTGGGACTTACCACTGTTGGTAAACAGAGGAGCTGCAGTTGAGTTCACCCCTTATGGCCTCACAGTCTACAGATGGGTGAACCATTTACTGGATTCACATTTTAAGGTGAAAGTACCCCTTAATGCCTCCCAGAACCAAATGTGACTCGAATTGAATTTGGCCTTGGAAATGCATCATATCACCCAATTTGCCATGCTGTTTACAAAGCAAAACAAGACAATTCACTCTTTAAACATCTGCACTGGGAAAAAAATATGAACATTTCAGAGTTCCAAGGGGCATCTAAAGCAATTCTCTTCCAGTTCAAGCATCCACAACTGACAAGCCTTCAGAAATACAATTCAATTGGTTGATGTGTGGAAAATGAATGCATTTGAAAAAGGTGCACAACACAGATCTCACACACAGTATGAAAAATGTGCACACAGAAATGTGTTCAAATTTCTGTTTGTTTGAGGGGAAAAGAATAATAGATTTAGAAGGATCACATAGTGCATCCTGCTACGAAAGATAATACAACTAAAGCACTTCCTAGAACCACCCATCCAATTTTTTGAAATTAATTGAAAAGAGAGAATTCACCATTCTCTAAGGTAGTGTATTATAGTATTCTTGAACAACTACATTGATGTTCTTCCTAATGTTTAGATGGAACCATTTCTCATAATTTCACTTGTTTGCTTTATGTCTTAGTCTCTCCTGTATCAGAAAAGAACACCACATCTTCTTCATGACATGGCTTAACATATTTAGGTATGAATATAAGATCTGGGTGAATACACAACAAGGAAACTAGTAGAGTTACACCCCTCTATGTAACACTCAAAAACGCAAGGGAGACAATGAAATAAAATTCTCTTAATTTATTATTGTTCTTCCCAAATAGGGTAATATATCAGTTCATATAGACAATCTTAACAAATGTTATTGCAGAACGTGTAGAGATCTCTACACAAACACAAATTTCTCACAATATAAGGTACTCACGCTTCTCAACGATTCAACATGAAAATACAAGGTTAAGTTTGTGTAATATAGTTCCAACGTAAAGTAAATAAAGACCCAAGTCCGGGTGAATCAAGGGCAATTGTAATCCATTTAAGGACGACCAATGTCGTGAAAGACCCCCAAAAATCGCAGGCAGGGTGGGAGGAAGGCTCAGTCCCGCCCTGCAGGCTCCCGACGCTGCCCAGGTGCTGCCAGCCAGGTTGGACTGGATGGCCCTTGGAGGTCTCCTATTCTAGGAACCCATTGTTGTTATTATTATTATCAGAGGCTGAATGGTCATCTGTGAGGAATGCTTTGATTGTGCTTTTCCCTTATGGCAGAAGGAGTGGACTGGATGGTCCTTGGAGGTCTCCTTCTACTCTAGGAACCTATTGTTGTTGTTACTATTATTATTAGTAGTAGTAGTAGTAGCAGAGGCTGAATGAATATCATCATCATCATCATTATTATGAATAAATTCAGGGGCTTATTATACTCACATTTAGTTGAATTCAGTCTCAAAATATATTATATGGCTCTCACTGAAATAAATTTCCAAATATTTTGCTTTTATGGCTCTCTGAGTAGTGGGTAGGTAGATCATTTTGACTTGGTTGTTTTATAAGTAGCTTGCATGCTGAAAAAGTGTGAGCACCCCTGATTTGGAGGGACAGGCATTTCTCATCCCTGGCCTTGGAAATTGGTTACATTGTCAAATAACTTATTATCTTCTAGATGACTCCTCCCCACAATAAACTGTTATATTGCCACCCTGCTATAATTTAGATTAGGTTATGCAGAATGTCCTGTGATTTTGCTGCAATCAATTTTAATTGCCAATTGATTGCCACAGACAACATCAGATTGGATGACAGCAACATGTAATGTAAAAAAAATGACGTGCAGGTGATAAACTTTATAATGTAGCTTAGGTATGTGCTGCATTTCTTTCAGAAATTATTAGAATTATTTTTTATAATTACTCAAATGTCTTTTCCTCTTTGGCCTTTATTGTGATTTATCAAGTTGTGTTTTATTTTTTTAAAATCATCTAAAGAGTCTCTGTCTAAACTGAAATTTAAACCTGGGACTCTAGGTATACCAGATCCGCCAGTTCCTTTGCTTCACAATCTGTATTTAGTCTATAACAGGGGTGCTCATTAGGTAGATCGCGATCTACTGGTAGATCGCGTAGGATGTTCTGGTAGATCGCAGGCAGGGCGGGAGGAAGGCTTAGTCCCGCCCTGCAGGCTCCCAATGCCGCCCAGCTGCAGAAGGAGGTTGGACTGGATGGCCTTGGGGGTCTTCTCCTATTCTAGGAACCCATTATTATTATTATTAATAGAGGCTGAACGGCCATCTGTGAGGAATGCTTTGATTGTGCTTTTCCCTTATGGCAGAAGGAGGTTGGACTGGATGGCCCTTGGAGATCTCCTTCTACTCTAGGAACCTATTGTTGTTATTGTTAGTAGTAGTAGTAGTAGCAGCAGCAGCAGCAGCAGAGGCTGAATGAATATCACCATCATTATTATTATGAATAAATTCAGGGAATATTATACTCACATTTAGTTGAATTCAGTCTTAAAATATATTATATGGCTCTCACTGAAATAAATTTCCAAATATTTGCTTTTACGACTCTCTGAGTAGTGGGTAGGTAGATCATTTTGACTTGGTTGTTTTATAAGTAGCTCGCATGCTGAAAAAGTGTGAGCACCCCTGGTCTATAATAACAGTAGTAAGCATTAATCAAGCATTTCTAGTTTCATGCATTTTAATAGCAATAACAGAAAGCATGTTAATAGCATATAAAAACTGGGGTTGGCTATTTCCACCCAATATAAATACAATAAAGACCACAAACATTTATTAGTGTTACTCCCAAGTCTTTTTAAGAGTAAAAGATAGAGACATTTCCCTTTTACGCATGGTCACTTCTGGCATCGGTAGAGTTAATGATGCTGCTTGTGTCTTGAAAGATTTCTATTGCCTCTCTCTTCTGCTGCCTTCTGGAAAGCAATCAATACATGGCAGGATTATGTTTCTTTGGTACAGGATTTAGAAGACTTCAGTTATGTTATGCTCTTATGCTTCACAACATGACCCCCGTTACTCTGTGCTCTCAAAAACAAAACCTGAAGTATGTTCCAGAACAACAATTTCAAGCTGCACAGCTTTTCTTTTAAAAAATATAAATGGGGCACAGAATGAATCTAAAGCAAAGGACGATATATTGTCTTCAACAAAATGCATAGAAGTACAAAAGAAACTCTTGTTCTGGACTTCCATTTTGAGTGACAGGGTTTATCTTTTCCTAGTGATGACAAAAGTAAAGATTACATCAGTGGACTACTATAGCAACCACAATTTCTGAGAGTTTAAAAAGTTACTATTTCGACTTCTGACACACACCTGAATTTTCAAATACAGTGTTCCAGAACAAGGCTTTCTGGCATATCATTAGTAAATAACATGCTGGCCTCTGGGAGCAAATGCCAAAGTTTTTCCTACTAGAGAAAGATAAACCATTGCGTGTGCAAGGGTGACACACCTCACACCAAGAATAATAACACAGACACAAGTGGTTGGATGAAAATGGCCACAACTCATTTATTGAAAACAGGAACAAAGGGCTGGCGGCCACGCATGGGTCCTGGATCAGGGTAGAACAGCCCCCACGAATGTCCAAAGGCATTTGCAAGCCTGGGGTGCGAGCGGCCCAATGCCTGTCCACGGAAACTCTGCACCCCAGGGGGCCTCGCCGTTATTCCCCCTTACAACCAAGGGCGATAAACCAGCCTGATCCAGGGGCCATGCCACATTGCAAACACGGAGTTGTGACAAAGAACATAAAAACGCATAACCATGAACAGGGCAACAATGAAGTGCAGTAAAACAAAAAGGACACCAACAAACAATGCAAAATGTAGGGAGGGTGGGAGGAATACAGGTCTGGCTCTGCATGTGGCCTTGCAGTCCCGGGCAGCCTGCAAGGTAAGCTGCTTGGGCGGAAGTGCAGGCCAGCCAGAAGCAGGAGTGGGCGGGGGCAGCCCCTCATTGGTCGGCTGGCGTTGGTGGCAGGAAGCCTTCCTGCCACCCAGGGGCTTCTGGGGAGAAGAAACCCCTTCTACAAACAAAGATGGTGTGAGGGCAACGCTGCCCCGCAACCCGCTCGGCCGGTAAGTCGGCCAAGCCTATTATGCAATGAATGGTATGAACAAGTTTCACATTAGTGCCCCATTTGTTCTTTCCATCCCTATTAGCTGAAGGACAAAAGTCATTCTATATTTTACCTAATTTTCTAGATTTCTATTCTTACATAGTGACAACTTGTGGCTTCCATGCCAGTGGGGTGGTGAATTTACTCTCTGGGTTTTAGTTCTAATTTTAAATGACCTATCCAATGTGATGACCTTGTTTTAGAGCTAAGGTGCAGCACCTTGGCATGGTCTGCAGTTGCATGGAAGTCTGCTTCCACCGTTGCTCTCCATTGTTAATTAAGTAGTTTTTAGTCTTAGGCAATCCCTCATAGCTTGAAGATGATTGTCTTCCAGATGTGGTGTCTTGGTGGTGGGACTGTAGGTGGCTGATCCGCATCTTCTCCCGCAGTGAGGACATTGGTTTCCAGGTGGAAGGTGGTCCTGGTCAGGGTTGGCTTGATGCACCTTCCTCTTAGCACCTTTTCCCTCCATTCGTGTCTCTTCAAATTCCGCAGCACTGCTGGTCACAGCTGACCTCCAGTTAGAGTGCTCAAGGGCCAGGGTTTCCTAGTTCTCGGTGTCTATGCCTCTGTTTTTAAGGCTGGCTTTAAGCCCATCTTTAAATCTCTTTTCCTGTTCACCAATATTCCATTTCCCATTCTTGAGTTCAGGGTAGAGTAGCTGCTTTGGGAAATGGTGATCAGGCATTCAAACAATGTGGCCAGTACAGTGGAGTTGATGGCGGAAGAGCATCACTGACAGAGAATTGAATACAAGAACATACAATTTCCTGGTGCACTAATGTGAAGAAGGGATGTATGAATGACCATACTAACTCTGCTCTCTGTCATTATTCATGTTGATTTCCATATGTAGAAGGCAAATACTTACAGCAAAAAGTTTCCTTTATCAACTAAGGATTTCCACTAGGGATGGAAAAATATTCTAATGATAGATGAAAAAGGGGTTTCTTGGGAATGCTAAAGAGATTAAAGTCTTTGCAGGCTGGAAAAAATACATGAAGTGGTTTTGTGCAGAAAACAGTGGCCAATATCCTAAATTATGACACAGCTGGTTTAGACACCTTCCAGTCCGGCTTCCGTTCTGGACATGGGACGGAGACGGTTTTGGTCTCCATCACAGACCAGCTGCATTGCCAGCTTGACCAAGGCGGATCAATACTGCTTGTGTTATTGAACCTCACAGCAGCATTTGATACAGTCGATTGTGATCTTTTGACGCGCAGCCTTGCCGTGGCTGGAGTGGCTGTCCTCATTCCTCCACAATCGGAAGCAGCGAGTGCTGAAGGGTAGGCTGGTTTCTGGGGGATCCCCCTTGCCTTGCGGGGATCCTCATAAGAACATAAAAAGAGCCATGCTGAATCGGACCTCAGCCCATCTAGTCCAGCATTCTGTATCACACAGTGGCCCACCAGTTGTACATGGGGATCTCGAGAGAAGGGAGGGCAAAACCCTGACCTGCTCAACTGGTCCTGCCTAGCTCAACCAACTTGGTGGCACTTGAATGTCCTTTTCAGTAACTAGCACTTGAATGTCCTTTTCAGTAACTAGCACTTGAATGTCCTTTTCATGGCTACCTGACCCTCAGGTAGCCATCCTCTCCCCTCTGTTATTTAACATCTATATGCAACCGCTCGCTCAACTGGTACGTAGCTTTGGGCTTGAGTGTCACCAGTACGCTGACAACACTCAGCTCATTCTAAGGATGGGGGGCCAGCCGGAATTTGTACCCAATAATTTCCATCTGTGCCTTGAAGCCGTTACTGGATGGCTGCGAGCCAGTAGGTTGAAGATGAATCCGGCGAAGACGGAGATCCTCTGGCTGGGTCATACGGGCGATAGGGAAATCCAACTGCTGACCCTGGATGGTGAGGCATTACGCCCGCCATCATCAGTAAAAAGCCTGTGTGTCCATTTGGACCCTCTGCTGCCATGGAAACCAAATCTCTAATGTCAGTAAAATCACATTCTTCCAACTGCGACAGGCGAAGCGTCTGGCTCCCTATCTCTCACGGAATGACCTAGTCACAGTAATCCAAGCCATGGTCATCTCAAGACTTGACTACTCTAACACTCTTTACATTGGCCTACCCTTGAATGTGATCCGGAAACTTAAGCTACTGCAGAATTCTGCAGCCCGACTGATTACGGGGGAACCCACGAGCTGCCACATAACATCTATACTGCAGAACCTGCACTGGCTGCCAATTGAATACTGGATCACTTTCAAGGTGCTAATTCTTACTTTCAAAGCCTTGTATGGTCTGGGGCCAGTGTACCTACAGGATCGCCTGATTCCATATAACCCTCCGAGATCACTTCGTTCAGGAGACCAGAATCTTCTAGACATCCCTAGTGTAAAGTCTTTCCACCTGACCTTGACAAGGCGCAGGGCATTTTCAATCATTGCCCCGGTTCTATGGAACACGCTACCACCGGAAACGCGGGCTCTGCGAAATCTGGCCACCTTCTGTAGAGCCTGCAAGATGCATTTGTTTAGACAGGCCTTCGAAAGCTTGTGATTTTAGTCGTGCTTTATATTTACTATTTTACTTACTATTGCACTTTTGTTTTACCCATTGTTGTTTTCATTGAACTATGTTGTAAACCGCCCCGAGCCTTTGGGAGTGGTGGTGTACAAGTCCAATAAATGAATAAATGAATGAATGAATAAATAAATAAAATTATCTATTTAATTACACTTTAATACCTAAGTAACATTGTCTGCCCCAACCTCTTGAACTAACCTTAACAACCAGCAGCTACATTACATGATTGGTGTGCAATGGGAAGACATTTCTGGTTTGTTTGTGGAAGAGAACTTGTGTCAAAGATTTCCCACAGATCAATTAGATCTTCAATTAGGCCGAAGTGGTTTCCAATTGGTAGATACAGTAAAGAGGTATTCTTGTATATTAAAAAAGCACATATACACAGAGGCATCAAAGTCAGCTTGATATCAAATTTATACCATTATCCAACTTGTTAGAAAAAGTCTATGAGATGGATTGATTCAGTAATGGTTTTTCAAATGACTGTTATTTGACTGCTTCACCAGACCATTCAAAATGAAAGTCACAGAACTATCAAAGAAGCATGCTTAGTTGATTTTATGTTGCCTTGAATAGCTAATTTAAAATATCATTATTTCTCCTTGGAAAGGTTTCTGTAGTAAAATATTGTTTATTTAACATAAGCTATCCTTCTGTGTCTCAGCTATCAAGTGCTTCTCTGTATTAGCTGTGTGTATTAGTTCCCAATGAAAAACTGTTTCCTTTAGTCCTAGATTGTGTTAAAATGGGCAGAAATGAAATTTTTATCATATTCACAGAACAATTTAGTGTGAGCATAGTAAACAGCTAATTTTCATTCTGTGCCCTACAGTAAGCTATACCTCCTCAGTTGCAGCTGCGTAATTGAAAAATCACAACCAACAGTCACTTTTAGTAGTAATTTCCATGTTCAGCAGCAATTTAAGAGGTTTGCTGTTTGGTTTGTTGTTGTTTTAAAAAGTTAAGTTGCCATTTCTGAATTTCTCTTGTGTGGCCATTTTGTAGTGAAAAAGAAAGTTGTACACTTTTGAGTAGCTATAAAGAGCTTGGGGAGTACTAAATGCCCCTTGGGGGCACCTGATACATAGTCTGCAAAACTTCCATACTTGATATATCAGGGCCAATTCTAGTATCTCTTATCTATAGATTGTTGGACTTTGATAGATCTCATGCAGCAAGGGAAGAAAAATCATAGTAAAACGCCATGCTATGAATCAGAATTAGGAATGAAAAGAATATTAGAAAATATTCAGATATGGTCAAATACAATTTCTGATGTTCCAGAGAATCTTGACAAGAAGATTGAGTCCCTTCGGGGAGATAGGATGTTATATAAATAAAGTTGTTGTTGTTAGAATTTTAGACCAAGGTGAAACTTTGCAGTTCAGTAGTTACTCTGAACAAACTTCTCAAAGTTTTGTATAGAAATCAGTGCAGAATATCATATTTCTGTACTATAATATATTTTTCTATGAATGAAATGACTTTTCCTGCACAATTTTTTTGCACATAATATTTTTTCTGTTCAGAAAATGAGTTTCTGCACACACACAAATCTGAATCAAAAATAATCTGCATATAAATACTATTTTTTACAAAAGAAATAATTACTCCTTGCTGTTGTAGCCTCGCCAGATCCTGAGTGCTCAGAAGATGAGGAAGGGGATGCTGGAATAGATTCAGAGAGCCCAGAGGAGATAGAAGTGGCCTGGAAAGAGTTGTTTTTGGAATCCCGTGGCAGTTCCCATGAGACTGGAGAAAGCAATATGAGAATCTGCTAGAAGTGCAAGCTGAGAGAAATGTGGGAGATGAATGTTTGTGCAAATCAAGACACTTGGAACTTCGGAGACACAGTGCACAACAGGGACAGACTCACTTTTTCCACTGGCTTAGAAATAGGAAGAGGAAAAGCAGGTGTGAGGGGAATGATGTCATGGGAAAGTGTGAGGCCTTTTTAGTGGTTTTCTGCTGGTACAGTCCTTTGCAAGAGCAATGTTGTATTCAGGTGCTCGCTTCCCGGTTCTACATCTTGGGATTCATGTATTCAAATTACTAAGTTTGTTCCTGTTTCTAGTTTCATGTGTGACATAGGTTGCCTGCCTCGGATTCATGCTGCCAAGTTCATGGATATATCTGGGGATTGATTCTTGAGACTATATTTTTTAAAAATTTGGAATCTTGGCTATCTTGGAAATAGCAGTTTGAACTTTCATTCTCCTTTTTAAATTTCTTATCTTTTATATAATCTTAATAAACGTTTACTTACTGGATTACCTGTACCAAGTGAGTTTTGTGGTGAAAAGTTGTTTCAGGGCTCTAGTGAAGAACATCATGTATAGAAAACATAATGTTCAAATTTCCTGCAGACTAATCCCTGAATTCTAAATAAATTCTAAAAACTGTAGTTTTTGAAGACTAGCTTGCAGCGGAAAAATAATTGGTGTGTTTAATCATTTTTTCCTTCAAGAACAAAGCTAGCAAAGATTTACATTCCTAATCGGAACAGAGACAGTATTGGAGCATGCAAGCAAGCAAGCAACCTCAAGTCATATAATACAGTAACTGTTGTACAACATTTATTGTTTAGACCTTTTGTAGCACAATTCTATTAATATTTATTGTGTACAAATCTCATTGTGTTCTCTCTGGCTTTTACCAGAGGTTGCTATATTATATGCTATACATATAATTTAGCAAGCAACCTATAGGATGGTGGGTTAGTTTATTTAGAATATAAATGATGTAAATAAATAAATAAGTATTTGATCTGTTATATGATTTAGCTAAGGAGCCTCCTGTGGTGCAGTGGTTTAAAGCGCTGAGCTGCTGCACTTGTTAACTGAAAGGTCGCAGGTTCGATGTCGGGGAGCGGCGTGAGCTTCCACTGTCAGCTCCAGCTTCTGCCAACCTAGCAGTTTGAAAGCATGCAAATGTGAATAGAACAATAAGTACCACTTTGGCGGGAAGGTAATGGGACTCCATGCAGTCATGCTGGCCACATGATCTGGGGGTGTCTACGGACAACGCCGGCTCTTTGGCTTAGAAATGGAGATAAGCACCACACCTCAGAGTCGGACATGACTGGACTTAATGTCAAGGGAAACCCTTTACCTTTACTTATGATTTACCTATGTGCTTATAAACGTTAAACACACAAAAACTCTCATACCCTCTGCCAATATAGCCCAAATAGAGATACAGAGAAAAATAAAATAATTAGATCTAATGCATAAAATCAGTAGGTGGAAAAAAACCTACAAAGATTAAAATTAGTACTGTAGCTGGTAATTAAGTTAGTTGGTACCCTACATTGTGGTTGTAGATTTGTAAACTAGAGTTGTAGATGTGTAACTCCTGTGTATATAGCTATGCTCTGTATTCATGATTATAGCACTATTCCCATGATTTAAATTGTCCCCTCCTAACTTACCTTACCAACTAGCAGCTACATTAAGTGAAGGAGGTTTGTTCTGCTGGCAATTGGGGCACTACAAGGTGAAGCTTCCAACCCTCTCCCAAAAGCAAAGTTCAGTGCAACAATCAGAAGCAGGTCTCCTGTTGAAACTCCTTGTTATACCAGAGATTGTTGACAGGAGAGGCTGGACATGTTATTCTGCAGTTTCCTGATCATGAGAAGATCTCAATCACTCAACATGGTTGTTGGTTGTTAAGTTACCATATATAATCAATTATGTACAAGTTGACATCATGCATAAGTTCAGGGTAGAATTTTAGGCCATAATTATTTTGATATGACACTTAGATAAATTGAGAGTCATTCCATGGTGAGGAGAAAGGACCAACACTGTCTCAGGGGTGCAGCCTTGCTGCCATTGCTATTTCCTCAATCAAGCATTGAAAAAGTCCAGAAGCACCTCATGGCAGAGAGAGTAGAGGGGATGGTGCTTCTTTTAGGCTCTCACAATATAGATTAAGCTTTTGTCACTATTTATTTATTTATTTGCCATGCTTCTATACCGCCTCTCTCAGCCCGAAGGCGACTCGAGACGGTGAACAAGCGGCAACAAGTGCCCATATACAATACATCACAAGATAAAAACAGTCATATAAAAACATATAAAATTAACAGTTAAAAACGACAAAATACAAATGTCAGCTCCACAATCTTAAAATCGGTTTCCGTTTCATCGTCATAGTAATCCTTGATCTCGATTAATCCTTGATCACTATATGCAGAGAAGGGATGGTTCCTTTTTAAAATTAGAGTTTAGACATAGTACTCATATTGACCAATGGATAAGTTGATCCAGGTTTTCTGAGTTCATTTTTCAACTACAATTTTGACCTATACATGAATATATTGAGTGGATTTGGGGAGTCAAGTTGGGAGATGAGACATAGTTATGTATTTGTAACTAGGAGTCCTTCTACACAGACCCAAAACCTGTGATAGGTTAACCCAGATTTATCCAAATTAAACTAGGTTTCCCTAGTTTACTTTGGATGAATGAAACACCTCAGCAGATTCTGATCTTAGTGAAAGGTCTGGATCTGTTGAGGTGCTAGACCTGTGGGGATTGATCCCCAGACCATGTTCTGCAATCTTGGGGGTCAATCCCCACAGCCATCCTGGTACTTTGGGATCCTGGAACCCAAAGGAGCAGGAGGGCGCCCCCCTCAAACTTACTGGAGGCGCCTGCAGACAGCAGAGCCTCCTTTGCACAGTCCTGATGCTTGAAAATGACTCATCAGGAAGTGGGGAGGAGAGATTTCCCTCCTCCCTCCTCCTGACACATCATTTTCAAGCACCAGGAGGACTGTGCAGAATGGCTTGCCCTGTCTGCAGGCCTTTCTGATATGTTTTTTGGGGGAATGGGGGGGGCTGGGGGATGGCATCTAGCCACCCCCTGAGGGAAAGCCCATGGTTATGGGAGGTGTTGGGGACTGAAACCTGGTAAAAAGTAGGGTTTTTTTAACCCACTTCCTCTTGGGTTTTACTGGTTAAGTATAGAAGCGCCCTCAATCTCTGAGGTAGTGTCTCAGTGACCATTGCTAAATAAGGCATGGCTTGATTAATGTAATTTTACAGAAGAAGGAAAATATAAGGTTAGATAAAGACTGAAAGTACGAGACTTTAGAATACGGAATATACGAGGTCCATTCATTAAAGATTTCCCCTGACCCACTACCTGTTGACCGAGAGCAATGAAACTAGGTACAGTTATTAGCCCTTCTCTCCATAGTTGTCCTGTAGGGACACACACTTCTCCCATCTTTTTAAGCAACTGTAAATACCTCGCTTGTAGAAATCGACAGCTGGCTCTAAAAGCCACATTGTGACTTTGGAAATCGGAGTCTTATCATCTGAAAAATGCTTGCCCTTCAAAAATAACTTCATTGTTGGAAAGAGGTAAAAGTCCAATGGTGTGACGTTGGGTGAATAAGGAAGATGTGGTAGAATTTCAAAGCCAGAGGAGCATGCTTCCCTTTTGTGAAACATGCGAATTGTGAACTGGTGCATTTTCTTATTTATTTATTTATTTATTTATTTATTTATTGGGGCTTCTTCGCCGCCGACTCCCGGGGGCTCGCGGCGGCTCACAGAGCCAGTGGCACAACGCCACAGGTTAAAACATAAAAACAGTTAAAAACAGTTAAAACAATTAAACAGCAAAATGCAATATAACAATTGAGCAGCAGGAGATATCACAGCCCAGAGAGTATAGACGAGGCCTACTCGCCGAAGGCCTGCCTAAACAAATGAGTTTTGCAGGCCCGTCTAAATGGCAGCAGATCTCTCAGGGCTCTGGCTTCGCCGGGAGGGCGTTCCATAGTGTGGGAGCTATAATAGAGAACGCCCTCCGGCGGGTCGATGTTAGATGTGCCGACTTTACAGATGGTACTACCAACAGGTTGGCCTCTTCGGACCGAAGTGATCTCGCTGGGCAATATGGGGTGAGACGGTCCCTCAGATACGCTGGCCCCAGGCCGTGTATGGCCTTGAAGGTAAGAACCAGCACTTTGAAGGCGACCCGGTGCTCAATAGGCAGCCAGTGCAGATCCTGCAAAATTGGTGTTATACGGCATCCTGCTGGTGCCCCAGACAGGAGCCGGGCGGCAGTGTTCTGCACCAGCTTGAGCTTCTTGCAGAAGGTGGACACCTCTGGTGAACATGCCATGTCTCTTAGTTTTGATGGCCTCCCACAAATTCTGCAGCAGTGAAGCATAGTATGCCCCAGTGATTATGGTACCCTTTGTGAAGAAATCCATCAATACTACTCCGTGCTTGTCCCAAAATATTGCCTGCTGAGAGTTTGGCACATGCCTTCTTTGGGGGAAGTGAGTCATGATGTTTCAATTGCATCGACTGGACTTTAGTCTCAGGTTGATAATGATGGACCCAGCTTTGATACTTTATGCATGTGAATATGGTCTTGGATGATTTTTTTTCTGTGGACCCCACACTAATATTGACATTTTGGGCTAGATGGTGAATGGTTACACGGTGATTTTCCAAGATGACGGCCTCCACTTGCTGGATGGTGTGTTCATCAATAGTAAAATGGGGTCACCCTGGAATTGGCACTAAAGTCTGACCACATTTGAATGGATGATGCCAGTTCTTGACTAGATAATGCGATGGGTAATCATCACCATAAACTTCTTTCATCTCCTCAAACGTCTCCTTTTGGTGTGTGGCCTTTCAAGTAAAGGAACTTGAAGACTGCTCTGTATTCCACTAGGTCCATGATCAAACCTCACACCACTTCAGCATCTGTAAAATCAAGACTGTTGTCAGTTCTGAGTTGTAAATTGGCATGTAACTTATAGAGACTTATATCATTACACATGTGCAGTTTATATTGTGATAAATACCTCGTAGAAGTGAGTCAGAGGAAATCTTTAATGAACGTTCCTCGTAGTAGTTATCTATAACTATATTTGTATCTGTCAATCAGTTTATCTATCCATTTATCTATCAGGAAGATGAATTCAACCTGGAATGTTGTATTTTCTCTTTCTCCTTTCCTTTCTTTCTCAATGTGCTTTCAAATAATGATGAAATTGTTATAATTCAGTGGTTGTTTCAGCACAATAATCTGTTTAATTTAGTATAATTACTTGATAACTGGATAGCTGCTACAATTTTTTCCAGGGTCTCCTAGCCATGGTGAGAAAAGGCAATTGCTATAATTATGTTGCTACCTTAATCATGTGTACGTTTCTTTTTGAAGTATGTATGGCATTTTTACCAACTGCACAATGTTCAGTTCAAGGCTGAGAGAACAGAGCTGTGCTTGCAGTGTGATTGTGCACGGGGGTACACATTGTATTTGAACATTACACATGAACATTACACATTGAAACAGATGCATCTTTCATAGTGTGTTCTGTTGTACATTGGGATTGTTTGGTATAAATATCTGCATGTGGAGCTATGCATTTGGGTAAACCATGTATTGAATGGTACCATTCAATACATGGTTTAATCAAATGCATAGCTCCACATGCAGATATGTATACCAAACAATCCCAATGTGGGATCTTGGATTTTATCTGTCCCCTCTGAATTGTCTATTTTCCCAACATCTTAAAACCCACATGATGCCTGCAGACTTTTCCCTCTGTTCCATAATCCAACAACTATTCTTTGTACTTATGACTGTGTTTCTAATCCTTTTGTGAGCCAATTGGGGTCCCAGAATTGAGAAAAAGGCAGGTATCTCTGTTGTGGTAGGAGCTCAAGTCAATAGATATTTTGCATTTCCAAAAATTTAATGTGTAAATGTGTTCTTTCATATGGTTTTCTGGGAGAAACAGGATATTAACAATTGGGTTCCTACTGGAGACGTGATTCATACAAGAGTCCAACATCAATATAAGACCAGAAGTCCAACATAAAGTTCACATAGGGAGCCCATATAGGGATCTAATACTCCATGTTTGTACTTAGTAGCAATCCTTGGGTAGTTCAATGTTCCCTGTATCATTGTATCCTCGTCGGCCAGTCCTTCCTATGGACGTCATTAGACTTTGGGTCAGAGTTATCTATGGAGATTTGGATTAAATAATATTGGATGGTTATACACCTGGACAACAATACAGCGATTCATGCGGTCACCACATGAATACCCAGTAGCTGGATTATAAACTGGATTATATTCATTTCCTACTAGTGACTTTGGATTACAATACACTTCACCATCCAACTTGTTGGCTGGTGGAGCAATTTTGTCTCCTCCCCTCGAAGAAGAGATTGGTTAATTTTGCAGAATCTGCTGGAAGGGAGGAGGGGCTGGCATAGTGGTGCCAGCCCCTTTCCCCTCAGTCTGCATCAAGACATCGTTGAGTGAAGAACACCTTGGAGCCCATGCAGCACCAGGTCTGTGCAGAGGCCATGAGGGAGGCCCAGAGTTCATCTTCCAGGCTGAACTGGCCCCTTGCCCTTCGTAGGCCTCTGCTAAATTTAGTTATATCTAAGTTTAATTCTTCCTGGCTTCCCTGGACAGGGAGCCAGGCCTGGAGGGCTTCGTTTTGATTGCCCCCCCCCCTTCCTATAACATAATATTAATTTAAGTCCCCCTCCTCGTGGCACAGTGGGTTAAACCACTGAGCTGCTGAACTTGCTCACTGAAAGGTTGGAGGTTCCCACTGCTAGCCTCAGCTCCTTCTTAAAAGGGCCCTGGGGTGGGATTCCCTGACTCACCCTTGTCCTCTTCACTTCAGGGCCTCATGGCCATGCCAGGGCCATGGAGGTGGCCATTTTGTGGGTGGGGCCATTGCCACCATCTTTAAAGGGTGGCTACCATTGCAGGGGGTGGAGACTCAGCTGCCATTTTGGTGAGGTCAGTGGCCACCTTGGGGGTGGGGCCATGGCAGCCATTTTGTGTTAGGCTTGGTGGCCATTTTGGTAAGGTCAAAATAAATAATTTTAAATAACTGAATAAAATTAAGAGTAATAAATAGCAATTAACATATACATGTTATGATACAAGACACATGCATTAAATCATTACTGACCAAGTAGGCAGAGTGAGCTCCTTACTGTTAATAGTCTAGCTTGCTGTTGACCTATGCAACCTTAAAGATAGTTGCATCTGCTCCTTGGCAGCTGAATGCATTAAATCACTACTGAACAAGTAGGCATGCGTTCAAAGCAAGCCCTGGGGGCAGAGTGAGTTCCTTAATAATAATAATTATATATATATATATATATATATATATATATAATACATTTTAATAATAAAAATAGATGAAATAAATATAAAAGATTTATATACAGTATATATTTAAAAGATAATAATTTAAAGAAAAAAGAATGAAATGACTTTATATATATATGTATAAATTGAAACAACTTAATAGTTACATATGTATATGTGTATACATAAATATAACAAATAATAAATAAATAAATAAAAAAGAAGAGAAAGAAAAAGAAAATGAGGAGGTGACAATATTTAAATATCAATAACAGTCCTTAACAGGTAATCATTTAAGTGATATCTAAGACAATGAAGATTTTGGAAAAATAAAATAAAATAATATTAAAGGGAGCAAGGAAGCTCCCGATTTGAGGTGCAGCTTGCTACTGACCTATATTACTAAAATTTGGATTTAACATGATGTAAATGAAATATTAAATACGAGTTAATTTTGAGGTCAGACATAAATGAGATTATGGGCTGTAATGATTTGATGTTCGGAAGGGCATTTATTGCAACTAGCTCAGAAGAAGTCAGGTGTTCAAATGCTAGCCACCTGCATTAAATCACTACTGACCAAGAAGTCATGTATTCAAAGCAAGCCGGGGCCAGTGAGCTCCTGACTGTTAATAGTCTAGCTTGCTGTGGACCTATGCAACCTTTTGGATAGTTGCATATGCGAGTTGGCAGAGCTGCATTAAATCACTACTGACCAAGAAGTCATGTTTTTAAAGTAAGACTGGGGACAGGGTGTAGCTCCCGACTGTGGATAGTCCAGCTTGCTGTTGACCTAGACAATCCTAATGTATAGTGGCATCCACGAGTTGCTAGCTCCCGACTGTGGATAGTCCAGCTTGCTGTTGACCTAGACAACCCTAATGGATAGTGGCATCCACGAGTGGGTAGCCAAATGCATTAAAATCATTACTGACCAGGAGGTCATTGTGTTCAGAGCAAAGCCTAGCGGCAGAATGAGCTCCCAACTTTTGATAGTCCAGCTGGCTGTTGACCTAGAAAGCCTTACTTAATAGTGGCATCCGCAGGTGGTTGCCAACTGCAATAGAATAATTACTGATCAGGAAGCCATGTGTTCAAAACAAGCTGGGGGGCATAGTGAGCTCCCGACAGTGATAGCCTAGCTTGCTGTTGACCTATGCAACCTAAACGATAGTTGCATTGCAAGTTGGGAGCCAACTGTGTTAAAATCATTGCTGACCAAGCAGACACATGTGCAAAGCAAGCTTGGGGGCAGTGAGAGCTCCCCACGGTGAATAGCCTAGCTTGCTGTTGACCTATGCAACTTTAATTGAAAGTTGGAGCAGCGAGTTGGTAATCAACTGCATTAAATCTCTAATGACCATGAAGTCATGTGTCCAAAACAAGTCTGGGGGCAGAGTGAGCTCCTGACTGTTAATAGCCTAGCTTGCTGTTGACCTATGCAACCTTAATGGATAGTTGCATCTGCTAGTGGTGAGACAGCTGTATTAAATCACTACTGCTCAAGAAGTTATGGGTTTAAAGCAAGCTGGGGGACAGAGGGACCTCCCTGCTGTTAATAGTCTAGCTTGCTGTTGACCTATGCAACCTTAAGGATAGTGGCACCTGCTCGTGGTGCCTAGCTGCAATAAATCACTGCTGACCATGAGTTCATGCCTTGAAGCCAGCCTGTGGGCAGAGTGAGCTTCCGACTGTTAATATTCTAGTGTACTGTTGACCTATGCAACCTTAGAGATAGTTGCATTTGCTGGTTGTAGCCAGCTGCATTAAGTCCCTGCTGACTAAGAAGTCATGCGTTCAAAGCCAGACGAGGGGAAAGGTCGACACTGGAATATATTCCCTACTTCCAAAGCTGCAAGGGATGCCTATAGAATTATTGTTTGCTTCATAAATGTAATTTATTACTGTTATGAATGGTAAAGTGATTACTGATATGTAGGCTGTTGTTTTATTCATTGGATCAGATTTACACAGATCCCGATATGCCCAAACGTGAACATGGGGGGGTGCGAACAGCGGACATTGACATTGCGATTTGTGGCTGCTGGGATTCGTAGTTCACCGGCACACAGAGCTTTGGGAGTTCACCGAGGATGGAGATGGGTTGAACTTTCCTCACAGTGCTCCCAGGAGGGACGCACTGACATGAGGCACCCTCCATCCTTGCATACTCTTCCTTAATTCATTGGGTTACTTCCTTGTTATTAAGATGGGACCCCAAGAGGGGACCCCATTCACTGGGATAGATTTCATCCTAGTAGTTGACCAATTTTCTCATTGCAGTCAGATGCAAGGGCGTGGCAAATGAGGCTTGGGTTATTGGTTAACCCTTCAGCTCGGATGGGGATCACATCAAGGGTTCCTCGATTTCAGTGCAAGGCTGTTGGTCCATTAAATGCCTCAATTTTAAGCCACATTATACACACGCACCCCTTAGCAGGCAAATCTCATCAGCAATGGTAAATTAAGTAATACTGATGAATCAAAACAGGGATTTTTGGCAATACAGGACTGGAAGTGACTGTTTATATGCCTTAGGGTGGCCTCTTATGCCGCAGGGCCTTGAGGCTTGGAAGTATACGTTGGTTTTATGTTTCGGTTCGCTCGCTCTACATTTTTGTGGGGTTGCACTTGGGGTGACTCTTATACCGGTGTTTGATGGTTTTGTGGTACTTCAGTCTGGTTCCGTCCAATTGTGGGCTTTAGCAGTGGCATAGTCCCAGCCTTTAGTCCGGCCCAAGCTAACCAGACCATTTGTGCCGGTCGCGACCGAAACTTTAAGGGTATTACACTTAGCGCTGGCCCCAAACTTTATGTGATCTGGTACAGGGCGGTCAATGATTTTGAGGAATTTGGAAGGGCATACGCCCTGCCGCAGTTTACCCCCCTTTTTTCGTCATGAGCATATCACAGTTTTGGGTGTTTTCAACAGGCGGGGTTGTACCCACAATCGACCAGGGTGCAATTGGCTGTGCCAGCTTATTACTTCCGGGCATTTCAGACTACATTGACGGTTGGCGGCATAAAAAGTTAACCTGGTGGTCAGGCCGTCAGGGCCAGACTCCGGAGAACAGAGAACCGAGCTCCCTGTAATTTTGAAAAGCCTGAAGCTCGAGGCTTACGCGGACACACGGAGCGAATTGATTCATGCGAACGCTAGGACAGATTCTTTGCAGCCCTATGGGATCAGCGAGAATAGTCCTAGTGTCTAAAGCTGACAGGTTGATGCGCCCTGGTTGAGTTTGGCATAACAATAATGCGTAATGGCATAGAGTGGCTGGTCCAGTCATCCAAAGCTTATTTGGGGTCAAGAGGCAACGTCATTAAACTGGCGGAGTGTAGTGACCCCATTTTATGGCCAGTTGAGGCTTTGGTGCTTCAAACAGTCTAGCAAGATTGGGCCTGGTTACCGTTTGGCAAGCCAGATGGTATACAGCTAACAACTTACCAGTTGTAGGCAGGCACCAGTAAGGTGCTAAGGATGATGGGTTGTGCTGCAATACAGGTTTTGCAACCCACTCTTGCTGCAGTGGAGAAGTCCCCGTGGCCGATGCTATGGGACATGACTCGGAGGTGATCAAACCCTGGGCAGATGGAAATCAAACGCCTTCAGGAAATACGTGGTACTCGTTGTCATAAGTTGATTGTGCCGATCCATGGGATCCGTTTTGCTGAACCATGGTTTGAGTATCCGGTCTGCGAGCAGTTATTCGGACTGGGCTGCAAGGCAGGACTTGAGGACTCATTATGGTCAGCATGTTGGGGGCAATTAAGGTTTGCAACCCACGCTTGCTGCATTGGAGAAGCTTCGGTGGCCAATGCTATCGGACAAGACTCCGAGGGGGTTAAACCCCGAGCGGATGGAAATAAAATGCTTTCGGGAAATGCGTGGTACTCTGTTTTAGCAAATTGATTGTGGCGATCTCGTTGAGATCCATTTTGCTGAACCATGGATGGAGTATCCTCGTCTGCAGGCAGAGTTATATTTACTGGCTGCTAGGCAGGCCATGAGGACTCATTATGGTCTGCATTTTGGGGCAATTCAGGTTTGCAACCCCCTTTGCTGCATTGAGAAGCTACGGTGGCCAATGCTATGTGATGTGACTCGGAAAAAAAAAGAAAAAGAAAAAAGAAACCCTGGGCAGATGGAAATCAAATGCCTTCAGGAAATATGTGGGTACTCTGTGGTCACAATTAAGGTTGGATCTGTCGTTTCAGATCCTGCGTTGCTGAACCATAGATGGAGGATCCTCGTCTGCGGACACAGTTTCATACACTGGGTGTCCCGGCAGGCCATGAGGTCTCACTATGGTCAGCATTTGGGCCTCGATCCGTCGCTGCAGTTGAAGTAGCATGGGATCAGAGGTATGCGTTGGGACGGTTTGCTCCCGCTTCGTTGCAGTCTGAGAGGGCCCCTCCAGACGTTGGGTTATACACCTTCGAGGCAACGATCTAGGCCCCTTGAAGGGTAGGGCCCTGTTCTTGCAAGCTTGGAATGACATCTGTAAAATATGGCATGCATGGTCGCGGGTGCACATCGCCTGGTCGGCTATCATCCCTCGCTTCCGGTGTCATGTAGCGGGGATGTTCAAAAATAATGATAATAATTTTTATATATATATATATATATACATATATATATATATGGAATCGGCTAGGAAACGGGTGAACCGGGCCATGCGCACGGTGCTTGCAAGAGTTCGGGGCTCCTACACATCCCATGGGGAGATCTTGCTTGACAGCCCTCACCTTGCAGATCGGATGGAATCAATCTGTCTGCTATGGGCAATTTTTGTTTCTGCATAATGATGATAGGTGTTCGGTTTATAGTGGATGGCTTGGTGGGGGGATGGGAGCTAAATAGGACATTTGCTCCCAATCCGTGGCGTAAATAGTTGAGTTATTCAAAGGTTTGTAGACACTTAAGGCACCCTTAAGGGTGTGGGGCATTATGCAAACACTCACCTAGACGGTTAATTTTAGGGGTGAGGTGATGAGGAATGTCCCAGGAGCGGGAGAATCTAGTCTCAAAGTTGAGAGAGATTTCTCCTGATGTTCCCTTCCGGGTTGCCCGGGTTGAAATCTACAGGGGACCCAGGCAGTACGCCTGAATAGCTGAGGGGTAGACGTTAGGTGACGCTACCTCAGCTTACGCACACCAAGTTGAACTGACACCAAAAAGTTAGTTGAGTTACAAGTTAAATAGGTAACTATTTAAATAAAAGTTGCCCAAATTTGAAACCATATATATTTGTGTCTGTCTCGTTATTTCGAGGTTGGAAGACAATACACTTCACCATCCAACTTGTTGGCTGGTGGAGCAATGGTGTCTCCTCCCCTCGAAGAAGAGATTGGTTAATTTTGCAGAATCTGCTGGAAGGGAGGAGGGGCTGGCATAGTGGTGCCAGCCCCTTTTCCCTCAGTCTGCATCAAGACATCGCCCACCACTCCCGCCCATGGATAGTATAATAATGATCGCTCAAATGGTTTAACATTTGGGGGTCGGATAGGAATTCGCCCACTGGGTTTTGCCTATCCTATACTGTCTATTAGGGGCTTAGATGGAATGGTCGGCTAGTAAACTAGCTAAGTGTAAATAGTTGAGTTATTCAAAGGTTTGTAGACAGTTAAGGCACCCCTTAAGGGTGTGGGGCATTATGCAAACACTCACCTAGACGGTTAATTTTAGGGGTGAGGTGATGAGGAATGTCCCAGGAGCGGGAGAGTCTAGTCTCAAAAGTTGAGAGAGATTTCTCCTGATGTTTCCCTTCCGGGTTGCCCGGGTTGAAATCTACAGGGGACCCAGGCAGTACGCCTGAATAGCTGAGGGGTAGACGTTAGGTGACGCTACCTCAGCTTACGCACACCAAGTTGAACTGACACCAAAAAGTTAGTTGAGTTACAAGTTAAATAGGTAACTATTTAAATAAAAGTTGCCCAAATTTGAAACCATATATATTTGTGTCTGTCTCGTTATTTCGGGGGGGTTGGAAGACAATTACTATTATTTGGAACATTGAACTATCCAAGGATTGCTACTAAGTACAAACATGGACTATATGGGCTCACTATGTGAACTTTATGTTGGACTTCTGGTCTTATATTGATGTTGGACTCTTGTATGAATCACGTCTCTGGTAGGAACCCAATTGGGAATTTATATATAAACATATACGTATGACTACATTGTTTTTCCTGTTGTAATTGTTTCAGTTGTGCAGCAACCTTTTGTTGTAGAAACAGGATATTCCCATATCCTTTCTTCACTTCTGACTGCGGGGTTAAGACTGCTAACCAGCCTCCATTTTCAAAATTCTTGTGCTGAAAGAGACCTGTGGAGATTTCCAGAATGACAAGGCTGGATATAAGAAAGAGCAAGTTGTACCTTTCACAGGGAGATACACATCTGATTTCTGAAGAAGGCACTATGCCTGTCCTGGTGTTAAAGGAAATGCAATCAAAATGCAGTTCAACATACATTTAAGTCTGCATTAGCACAGTGGTGTTATTAGCACCTGAGTACCTAGAGACCATTGAGCATCTCTACACAATTGCTTTTTTATGATTATTACAATGAAGATTTATTTTCTTTTAACTCTAACTATTCTCTGCAGAGGGCACTCTCTTTTAATGGGTATCTGTAGAAGCCTCCGGCTTTGAGAAGCATATTTATTACTCTCAATATTAAGGTATTTCTCCATTTTGTACCCATTTATGGCTTTCATAAAATACCTGCCAGAATGATGAAATCAGCTCAGGAAATAAACAAACTATTAGTGGTCTCCCAAGATGGAAAGATCTTAGAGACCAAGATCTGTTTTAATGTTTTATAATCCAGAGCACAAGTCACTCCATGTTCTTCTTTTTCCCTCCCCAAATTCACAGTATGCGTGAAGCAGAAATTTGGAAAGTTACCTTTATTGGACTGTAATTTCCAGGCTCTTTCAGCAAATATGGATAATGATCATGTTGGCTGGGGCTTTTGGGAACTATTTGCAAAATTATCCTTTCAAAGGTCTAATCCGAGGTACCTTGTGATTTCTATCCTGTGTTTGTTTGAGTAATACGTTTTTATGTAATGGTGTTGAATAACAGAATATGAAATTAGATTTCAGACTAGGCGAGAACTTCCATTCAAGTGTGCACTCAAGACCTGGCACTTTGGTAGAGCTTTTAATCTATAATTCCATTTTAATGTTATTGTTGTAATATTCGTTTATTCTGTCCTATGTTAGTCGCCCAGAGCACTTCGGTGGGGCGACTAATGAAATAATAAAATGAATGAATGAATGAATTTACTCAACAAAATGATAAATGAGGCCAGCAAGGGAAATGTGGTTCATTTCAAAAATACACTTTCTGCATTGGTGATGGATACCTTCCAAAACAAAATTATGGTGCATCTACATTGTGGAATTAACACAGTTTGACACCATTTTCACTGCAGTGAGTCAATGGTATGGAATTATGGGAGTTGTAGTTTTGTGAGGCACCGGAATTCTTTGGCAGAGAAGACTAAATAACTTGTTTCCCAATGGAGGCCAGTGGAAGCATTGCTCAGTCCACAGTGCTGCATGACGTGAGGTAGAGACAGAACTATAACTCCATTCCTTCTTCATGCCTAAGTGAGGCTCATTATACACTTTTTATACACTTTATTTATATTTCGCTCTTCTCACCCTCGAAGGGGACTCCGAGCGGATTACAGGACCACAGACTTAGCCGACAACCCTGGCTGTTTTCCCCATACACACGTATAGACGAACAGAGGCTAGCTCTGGCCACCAGGGAGCTGATGTACTCCTCATCTCTCAGCATTCCCAGCGTCCCTTGTTGTTCCTTTGGCATTCCTCAGCGTTCCTGGAGTTCTTTTTAATGGCCTCGTAATTCAGTCAAAATGCCTCCCCACTTAATGTGGTACCTTTATCTCCTAATTGACAGATGCAACTGTCTTTCGGGCTGCAAAGGTTGACAGCAGGCTACACTTAAAGGTCGAGCACCCACCTTGACCCAGGCAGGTCTGGAACTCATGACCTACTGGTCAGAGAGATCTTATGCAGCTGACACTTAGCCAGCTGTGCCACATTTCCAGTGCAGCTTCATTGAGCAGAGATCCTTAGCCATAGGTATATTTTCCCTGTGAGGAATACTACTGCTTTCGTTTCCAACCAATGAATAATGAGGGATTGTAAACAAGTGGTCATTGTGTAACAGATTTTTCCACTTTGGAAAAAAGGGAGAAAGATGTAATCCTACCAACTTTTGATTTCCACTTAGATTTTTTTTGGAAATACTTTTTATTAAGAATTTCCATTTTATAAAACATACAAGATCACAATAGGAAAAGGGGAAAGGGAAAGGGAAAAAGGAGTATTTTGACTTCCATTCTAGTTCCACACTGTTAGATATATTCTTCAATTTCATTTTAAACACAAAACATCCCCAGTGCTCTTATTCTTACTAATAAATATCTGACAGTGGTATTTTACTAATTTAATATTCTCTAGATATTCATTAATCACAATCCGATCTGTCTTTATAATACCTTTACCATATTTCTATCACAACCCATATTTTAATTCATACATTTCTTTTTTTCTTTTTTTACTCCGTAATTCTCTCTATTATTTCTACTTTTCCTTTTTTTTTTGAATAGGAGGTTCTTATGGCACAACTTCACAAATACAGTCCTAGCCTCTGATATGAGGGGCACAAAGGTTACTCTATATTATCATTCTATATATTTTAATTACCAATCATCACAAGGTTACAGCTCTCATTCATTGTTTAGTCTTCTATCTCAGATTCAGATATTCTCCTCATCCTCTTCTTCTTTTTCTTTCCCCTCTGGTGGGCTCTCGAGGGCAGCTTCCGAGACAACCGCCTCTCAGGACTTGGGAAGTGTTGAAGCCTCTCTTTCCCCGATGGGCTGGGCAAGTTTCATACCTTTCCCCTATTCTAATCTCCTTCCTTCTTTGGACTAGGTTTCCTCATCCTTATAAATCATCATATCTCTGCCATTTCTACCCCCTCTGGGCTAGTATTCCAGTTACTTGAGTTCATTAGTGAGAGAGAGATACTTTCATCTTCTCTTTTACATACTAGTAGGGAATTTTCGAAGGGTCAGTTCTCTCACTTCTCTAAGTTTTGTAGGGTAGGTGTTAGTTTTCCTCCAGACCACCTCACATATTCTTTTTCATATAAATTCATTTTGGTGTCCCTAGGGACATTATTCTTTTTGTGTGGTTAGTCTGGGTCCTGAAAAATTTTTCCACTTCCCTGTAAACTTCTGCCAATAACTTTCCCCTTACTTTTAAGATTGGTAGCTTTACCGTTTCTTTAATGTTTCTTTAATATTTACTCCTTCTTGTTCCCCAGCATTTCTTAATGTGGATTAGTACTCCATCTCACTGAAATCAAGACTTTCCTACCTTCTTTCCATGGCTATGTTCCTCGTTTCTATGGTTTCTACCTTTTCCCAAGCTTGCTTCTGAATTTTTATACTTAGAGTCTAATTTAACAGACTTTTACCTATCTCACCTGTTCCAGGAGGGTATCAATCAATCAATATTCCACTTGGGTTAACGATTCGCAATTGGCAATTCTTACACTTTAAAATCTCTTAATCAATTAATTATTTAGTTGCAACCACGATTCATTCCCAAGTAAGTTTAAGTACAATCCATCCCAATATAAACCCCCCTGTATCAACAATTAGTTATTATCAATCTTCTTATTTTTTAACTACTCTTTAATTTATAACTCTCCCCTCTCATTTAGGATCTGGATCCCCATAGGTTTATTCCCACTTTTAAGCCTTCCCCTTTCTCCCCAGAGCCAGTATTGCCTTTATTTCATTCTTTCCTCCTGTATCTCAGAGCCCCAAATTTCAAAGTTCTTCACTCTAGTCCTCAATAGGCTTCTTTAATTTTTCCTTCCTCCGCTCCCCGCTGTCATCTGCTTCCTTATGCCCGTCTGCTTCTCTTCTCGGTCCTGTAGGCTCCTGTCTCCTTCCCTGCCGTCGTCTGCTTCCTCCAGGGGTTTCTGCTTCTCTTGGATTGTTTATCTTTTGTCTTTTATCATCCTTGGTTTCTTCCTGCTGTTTCTCTGTGATGTTTCTCTTATTCTCAGTCTCCGAGTTGCTGCTTCCGGTCCCTTCCTTATTATCTTCCTTCCTCCTTCCTTTTCTCAACCACCGTTTAGTCTTCCCAAGCCCCTCCCTAAGGTGTGTGTTTCTTTCTTGTCTCTCCTTCTTCTTCTTCCCTCCACTTTCGCATTCCCTCACCAAGAGAGGGGGTGGAGCTCCATCAATCCAGTTTGTTTATGAAGAAGGAAGGACCGTAGCCATAACAAAGCCTTAACAGAGCAGCAACTTCAAGGTTAACGCCATCTTTTATTTGCCTTCTTACTGCCGTTTCCCTCTACTTATAGGCTGTTTAACAAATTCTCTAGCATTTTATTCTCAGGGCACTCTCTCAAAAGAGGCTGTTCAATTCGGCTCCTCATTCTCGGCTTCGACTCGCCCATAGGCATTTCTCTTCAATCCCCCTTCCTTCCCCTCCGGAGACATCTTAGTTCTTTTAAAGTTCTTTCTTTATTCTTTAAGTGGTGGAATTGTAGGGTTGTAGTAATATGGCAAAGTTCTATGCTTTCTTTATCTCTCTTTTCTTTTATTATTGGGTTTCAGATGTCATCCAACCCTTTCTCGTAGGGATCTCCTCTCTAGTGTGGAATCTAGAATTTCTTCACCAAAAAAAAAGCGGAGAGACTTACATATCTTCGCACTCCATTCTTGTAGAATTTCTTGTAATTGGGAATGAACGTGGGGCTGTTGGTGCAGGACTTAGTCCCACTTCCCGTCTCCCGGTCCGCTTGCTACGGTACAGCCTCCCCCTCTAGCCCCCATCCTTGAGGTTGGGGGCTTTGAGGGGCACAGAAGGTACCTGCCAGCTTCGCGTCTCTTTCCCACTCAATCCGGGGGCCGAGAGGGGACCCTCTGGTCCTCCAAACCGCGGAGATCGGGTGGCATGCTTGGGAGCCCAAGCTGCCGTGCCTGCCACCTTCAAAACGCTCACCGGAAGTGCCGATTTCCACTTAGATTTTTAAGAAAATCATTAGATGGAAGAATGTAGCAGAGGGAGTACTGTTTCTGTTTCTCAATGACTTTTTAGTGGACCCTTTTTTAGAAGAATCTGCCAAGGTAGCCTTCCATCAGCAAAATCCTTCACTGAAAGTCTGTCCAATGTCTTTTATATTTGTGTTACTCAATGACATCAATCCAAAGCACACCTTATGTACCTTGTGTGCAGCTGAGTTTTGCAAATTTGACATAAAGCTTGTGATGAGCAAAGAATGTGAATAATGTTTTTAAAAGGTCCCGCAAGGTCATCTATCCCTTTCAGAAAAAGTACATCTAAAGAAAGGCCACTAACTTAGCTTTTGGAGGATGAAAATGATCACAGATCCAAATCTCTCCAAATTTTAATCTCCATAAGTTTGCAGTGCTGACCTTTATTTATTCCATTTAGGTAACTTTTCATCTCATACCCCAAACTGCTCTAGGTGACAAATTGGAAATGTTTCCTAAGCATCACTAGGTGGGACATGTAATCTTAAGCATTTCACATGCAGCTAATCAGTAGAAATGTCTTCATAGCGTAGTATGCTTTCTACTCAGTTGACATTTATGCATGGGAAACTCCACATAAATATTCACTACATGAAATATCATTTCCAGATTTAAACTAGACAGATTGAAGAACATTACAAAGGATGACAGTTTAAATAGCATATTCTTTTATGTATCCTGGTCCACCAGAAATCAATGGGATGAAACTGTCTCCATGGTTCTGATGGATGATAAATGAGAAGCAATCTAAACATGCAGCAAGAACACATTGTGCCCTACTCCAAACTAGTACACGAGACTGCTTATGGAGAACTGGACATTGGGAAAATCTACCACAGGGGGAAGAAACCCACTCTCTCTCTGCTCACTATTCTGATACAGTGCAGAGAAGGGACATCTGCAATTTTCTTCTCTGATATTGTGATCCTTTTTCTTTGATGTTTTTTAATGGAAGGGGAAAGCAGACTTACTAAAGAAAAAATGCCTTGTACTTCAGAATAGTTTATATCATAAAAAGGTTTGTTGTTGTTGTTTATACTTTGATTCCTCTGAGGATAAGTGTATGACATGCCCAATCATTCAGTGCTTTTTTCCTAAGTGTGGATTTGAATCCTGGCCCCTGTGTCTTTGTGTCCTGTACAAGATCTTGGGGTTCAGCCCGGTGTGCCAAGCTACTATCAATCCAATAGAGGCACACAGAATTTGAGGGAAGAATCAGAGATTGCTTTATTCCTCAATTTGTCCAAAGAAGGCGGTCAGGGGAATTCTCCCAGATCTGACATGGTTCTTCCGCTGTGCTTTTGGAGATTAATAATATAATCTCATACTACCATTCACCCTCAATATTTGCTTTTAGTGCACAACTCCTCCCCCTTTACACAAAGGTCCTTTTTCTCAACCCCATCTAGCAGGGTACAAATAAATATTATATTATTATTATTATTATTATTAATGTTCACAGGAATGGGCATTTTATAGACATTTGTAAAAAAAACAGGCATTGTTTTGATTGGTACAAATTATGATCCACAATTTCATTGTTTCAAAATACATTAATTGTTGTCATGCTTACAGTTTGTGATTGGTGTACAGTATGGAGGGAAACTCAATAAAAGTAATAGAAGTAATAACGGGGAAGGGAAGATGCAGGAAAGGGAGACCACGAATTCGGCCTAGGGATGATGAGAGAGTATTAGTAGTTCCAAATCGGCCTCCTGACAAGGTAAAGTTGGGTACCAAGGTTGGCGGTCCCTCTGGATTAAAGGTGGTGCTGTTGAACGGCAGATCTATCAATGGTAAAGCAGCTACCATCCAGGATTTAATTCTGGATGAACGGGCAGATCTGGCATGCATAACAGAAACTTGGTTGGATGAAGCTGGAGGTGTAAATCTCACCCAGCTTTGTCCACCAGGCTTCACTGTGCAGCACCAACCGAGATCCGGAGGGCGAGGAGGTGGGGTTGCGGTGATCTATAGGGATTCCATCTCCCTGACAAGGTGCCCCATTCCTCAGTCAACCAATTTCGAATGTGTCCACCTGAGGGTAGCTGACCAGGACAGAATAGGGATTCTGTTAGTGTACCGTCCACCCCGCTGCACTACAGTCTCCCTACCTGAGCTAGCCAGGGTGGTCTCGAGCCTGGTGTTGGAGTCCCAAAGACTGTTAGTGCTGGGGGACTTCAACATACATGCGGAGACCACCCTTTCAGGAGCGGCTCAGGACTTCATGTCTACCATGGTGACCATGGGGCTGTCCCAACAGGTAACTGGCTCTACCCATTGTGCTGGGCACACCTTAGATTTGGTTTTCTGTCAGGGATGGGAGAATGGTGGCGGTGTGGAGGAGCTGACCATCGCTCCATTGCCATGGACCGACCATCACCTGATCAGGTTTAGACTCACTGCATCCTCTAACCTCTGCAGGGGTGGAGGACCCATTAAGATGATCCACCCCAGGAGGCTTATGGATCCGGATGGATTCCTGATGGCTCTTGGGGAATTTCCAGCCACCTCGGTTGGTGATCCTGTCAATGCTCTGGTCACTCTCTGGAATGGAGAGATGACTAGGGCAATAGACACAATTGCTCCAGAATGGCCCCTCTCAAGTAGCCGAGCTAAACAAGCTTCTTGGCTCAACGAGGAGTTGGCAGCGATGAAGCGAAGGAAGAGGGACCTAGAGAGCATGTGGCGTTTGGATCCGAGCGGGCCAAATTGAACACGCCTTGATGCTTATCTAAGGGCATATGGCGCGGCAATAAAGGCTGCTAAGAAATCCTTTCTGGCAGCCAATATTGTGTCCGCAAAGAATCATCCGGTGGAGTTGTTTCGAGTTGTCAGAGGCCTATTGCATCCCACCATTCAGGATGGGAGCCGTGACAACTCGGCAGCCCGCTGTAAAGCATTTGCTCGGTTCTTCACAGACAAAGTCGCTTTGATCTGTTCAGGCCTGGACACCATGTTAACGGCAGTCTCTGAGGATGTAGCTGGAGCACCTGCTTGTCCGATTTTGATGGATCAATTTCAATTGGTGAAACCCGAGGATGTGGACAAGATACTTGGAGGAATGAGAGCAACCACATGCATCCTAGATCCCTGCCCATCCTGGCTTCTAAAGGAGGCCAGAGGGGGATTGGCCGAGTGGGTGAAGGTGGTGGTTAATGCCTCCCTCTGGGAAGGCAATATTCCAGCAAGCTTAAAACAAGCTATTATAAAACTGCTGTTGAAGAAACCATCACTGGACCCCACTCAATTCGTCAACTATCGGCCTGTTTCCAATCTCCCCTTTTTAGGCAAAGTCCTGGAACGTGTGGTGGCCTCACAACTCCAGGTATGTTGGTTCTGCTGGACCTCTCAGCGGCCTTCGATACCGTTGACCACGGTATCCTTCTGGGACGCCTCGCGGAAATGGGCCTTGGAGGTACTGTCTTGCAGTGGCTCCAGTCCTTTCTGGAGGACCGATCTTAGAAGGTGTTACTGGGAGATACCTGTTCAACCCCTCAACCATTGTCTTGTGGGGTTCCTCAGGGTTCAATACTATCTCCCATGTTGTTTAACATCTACATGAAGCCGCTGGGGTAGGTCATCCGGAGTTTGTCACTCCACCTACTACTAAGGAGGCGGTTTTGGACCTGAACAGGTGCTTGGCCACTGTGTCGGACTGGATGAGGGCGAACAAATTGAAATTGAATCCAGACAAGACAGAGGCACTCCTGGTCAGTCGAAAGGCCGAACAGGGCATAGGGTTACAGCCAGTGTTGGACGGGTTACACTCCCCCTGAAGACGCAGGTTCGCAGTTTGGGTGTGATCCTGGATTCATCGCTGAGCCTGGAGCCCCAGGTTACGGTGGTGACCAGGGGAGCATTCGCACAATTAAAACTTGTGCGCCAGCTGTGCCCGTACCTTGGGAAGTCTGACTTGGCCACGGTAGTCCACGCTCTAGTTACATCCCGTATAGATTACTGCAACGCTCTCTACGTGGGGCTGCCTTTGAAGACTGCTCGGAAGCTTCAACTGGTTCAACGGACAGCAGCCAGGTTGATAACAGGAGTGGCACTCAGGGAGCATACAACTCCCCTGTTGTGTCAGCTCCACTGGCTACCAGTTTGCTACTGGGCACAATTCAAAGTGCTGGTTTTGGCCTTTAAAGCTCTAAACGGTTCTGGTCCAACTTACCTGTCTGAGCGCATCTCTCCCTATGAACCATCAAGATGCTTAAGATCATCCGGAGAGGCCCTGCTCTCGGTCCCGCCTGCTTCGCAGACACGCATGGCGGGGACGAGAGACAGGGCCTTCTCAGTGGTGGCTCCTCTGCTTTGGAACGCTCTTCCTAGTAACATCAGATCAGCCCCCTCCCTCCTGACATTTCGTAAGAAAGTCAAGACTTGGCTTTTCGAGCAAGCGTTCACAGACGAACTTTAATCGAGATCAAGGATTCTGTGACGACGAAACTGAAACTGATTTTAAGATTGTGGAGCTGAGATATGTATTTTATAGTTTTTAACTGTTAATTTTATATGTTTTTATATGCCTGTTTTTATCTTCTGATTTATTGTATATGGACAGTTGTTGCCGCTTGTTCACCGCCTCGAGTAGCCTTCGGGCTGAGAGAGGCAGTATAGAAGCATGGCAAATAAATAATATATACATAAATAAAGGTCCTTTGCCTGCACCCCCCCCTCCCGAAATAAAGAGACCAAACACATTTTTCTTTTGGGTTCAAATTGGGCAACTTTTATTTAATTGTTACCTATTTAACTTTCCTTAACTTAACTCAAGGGGTGTCAGGAATATGGTATATCCAAATATAAGTAATTTACGGGCAAAACACCTGGATTGCCTGATTATCCAACCAGGGCAACCCTTTTAGGGAAATGAGCGAGAGATCTATTCTCAAGATATTGAGATCAGCCTCTTCCCACTCCAGGGCCATTTAACTTTACCTCACCCATCAACTTGAACTATAAGGTGAGTGTTTAACTTAATGTCCTTCACCCCTGAAGGGAGTGCCTGAGGTGCACACCGACTATGGGATTTCCCTATCTATTTTCCGCTAAACCTATTTAAAAATACCACCACCCCATCTAGCCCCTAAACAGTAAATGGGTAGGCAAAAAAAACCAACCCAGCCCCCAAAACGTAGGGTGAAAGGGGAAAAAATTCCAACCCGGCTCCAACGGGCAACCAAAGTCAATACTGTTAATGGGCAGGAGTGGTGGGCCGAAGACCAGGCACAGAATGAGCCTGGTGGGGGCTGTTCTTCCACTAGGAAGGCCATGCCCCCTGCCTCCAGAAGGTTCCAGACAGAACACTCCTCTTTAGCCAAGGGGAGGAGGCAAATTCCTCTCCTCCCAGCTTGCACTGGGAGGAAAGGGTGTTATTAGAAGAATTCTAGAGTCTGTCTTCTGCATCCGTGCTATTTCGGCTCATCTTAAGCTTTGAAAATCTATTTAGTAGAAAATGATTTCAGTAAATGTGCAGGTCATCCACATCAAAATGTGGAGATGAGACACAGAAGGGCTACGGTTAGAGTGCATATCCAGCACTTCTATATGACTTTAAGCAAACAAAAAAAATGACTTGGGCTTATGGCTTCCATACATTTCCATCTAAAAGGATGCAAGTGGTAAATTGAGGAATATTCTTCCATTTTGATTTGAGATGGAATTACCTTTCTCTGCTTAGAAATGGCTGCTTCCCCAATACTCACTTTTTATTTAAATACTGTTTGGTGCCATATTTTCCTTTAGCTTTTGCTGCCTGGGAAATATTCCACCCATGATGAGGGATCATTTTTCTTTTTACTGCAGTCCCATAAGGAAGACTAAACTGTCAGGGATCCCATAGTGATCGAGTAACTATTTTTCCCAATCCAGTTGGGCTGGAAACTCACAGTATTGGGGCTAAACAATCAATATGGAGTAAAGATAGTTTTTTTAGAATCAACAAACCATTTTAAACAATTGGTGAAGTATCAGTGAAAGTAAAGGTACTTTTACTTATTGCATTTTCATCTCAGTCCTAGTAATTTACATTTTTAAAATAAGAAAAAAACCTATTATTTGATAAAGTTGCTTTATGTTGGTGCAGTAGAAGTCTAGTAAATTGGGCAACAACAGTAGATGTATTAAATGAAAAAGATTAAGAATGATGATAAAGTCATTGTTTTTAAGGTGTGAAAACTGTGTAATTAATGAAGTAAGAGTATTTCTAATTTTCAATCTATAGTTAGAGTAAATGTAAAGTAAAAGAGTTTTGCAGTCTATACCATTTTCCTCACTGCCAAGCTGTCATGTAAAAAACATTTCTCATCCCTGATAGTTTTCTACATCACAAAACTGATATTGTGAGTCAGAAAGTTGACTGAAATCAGTGATGAGCTGGAAGTCTTTTAGCTTAAACTCCCTGTCAAAAAGTAACTCTACTTTTTCCCCAAATTCAAATTGTCAACTGGTTCATCAGCTCATAATTAATTTTCTGTCACAATAACATTTGTGGCTAATTCCAGGCTTCTTGCTGTGAGTTCCCTTGATTTGGGCTGGAACCCATGCAGACATGTTCCAGCGTGATGACAATATCTATCACAGAGCCATATGTGGCATGACACGAGCCCAGTAGGAGGTTGATGCTTCTTAGACCATAAAATACTAAACTTGCTTGTGCACCAGCAGAACTTTCTCTGAGAAATCAATACAATCATCTTCTAATTGTCAGCAGTGACTATTTTTCCTTCACAAAGAAGGTGAAAACTTTTTATTGGTTTTCTTAAATGGAGATTGTTGTTGTTGTGCCTTCAAGTAATTTCTGACTCATGATGACCCCAAGGCGGCCCTACTAATGGGTTTTCTGGGACCGAGAGTGAATCCCCTAAGGTTATCTAGCCTGCCCAAGCACTCTTATTCTTCTTTATAATGTTTTTAAGAATAAATGCAAACACTCAAAAAGGAAAAGAAAGGAGGGACAAAGGAGAGTCAGGATGATCGGCATACATTATAATATCAGCAATCTATTGCAAGAATATGACCATCATGTAAGTCCACTCACTACTTACAGGAATGGACAGTTCTGGATGGTCAAGCAGTCCAGCTGATGGTCAGGTATTATGGCAGTTAGGGTCCCAAACATTTTGAGGACATCATGTTGAAGAAGGTTGGTTTGAAATGACTGATGAAAGGCCAACCAAATAATGCCATGGTGACTCTGCAATTCAAACTAAGGTTTTTGGAGTGTGGATAAGGGGAGAAAGTTTGCAGAAAGTATGAGTTTCTCCTTCCACCATTGTGCCATTTTAGCTGCTTCAGCTTTCTTAACAATGGAAATCTTTTTCTACTCCAGAACTGATAGTCAGTTTTCATTATTGTTATTTCATGAAAAGACAGATGATCTTTCCTCCCTGTTTTGAAGCTCCATATCTGTCAACCAAAATTTGCCATAGATTGGTTCAGTCAGGAAACACTTTAACTAATTGCAAGGCAATATCATTTTACATATGCTGTTTTCCACCTAGGCAATTTCAGCAATTAGCTATAGGGGAACATGTGCTCAGGCAAGGATTTTGCTTTCCACTAGAAACAGAAAAATTGAACAGCATGATGCAGCCCAACTCTGAGGGGCAACCTTTTTCTGCAGCAACCGAAACAACACCTTGTGCTAGAGTGAAAAAGTAGATGATGCAGGGAGAGTCTACTTCTCATGCCAGCAATGGTTTCTGTTGGCTTCCACGGCAGTGGAAGTCACTCTTGGTTTTACTCTAGACTTAGCCAAGGTGCTGGGCTCTCTTACCAAAATAAGTTCATTGCCTTGATTATGTGTGTTAAAGTGTTGATTCTAATTGTTGATTCACCATGTGAAGACACGCCTGGGAACTTTGGCTTAGGATAGGAACAAGGACGTGACATCTCTTCCCAGGGGACCTCTTCTTGCCTTCCCATAGAGAACTGGAACTCTCAAGGACCAAACCAGTCACTTTAGATAACTCAAAAAGGTTTTATTGTTCACAAAAGGAGTTATCTTATTGAGGTATTAAACTTGGTTCTTCAAACAGGGGTAAAATAAAATATACATTACAGTTCTTTAGTTGTTTGGGTCCAGGAAGCTTTCAGCCGGATGGCTTTCCAAATTCTCTCTCTCTCAATGGCTTTGAGGTGAGAACTCTCTTAGCCCCAGTCAAATGACCTATATTGAAGGCACAGAGCCTTCCTCTTGGTGCCAAATGACAAGTTGAAGGCGCTTGAGATTCCACAGTCCCATCCAGGTGTGCTGGATATGCAGAATGAATCCAAGATATGAAGAATTGGTGCTAGAGAATGCCTGACTGAGGCCTGGCTGGCAAACCCTCTAACACGTCCTCTTCTGTAGAGATGCAGGCAAAATCTAAAGAGAAAGCTAGATTTCCAAAGTCTCAAGGGGGAGGAAATCTTAACGATGATTGACAGCTCTAAAGAACCAATCAATGCAACCAATACTTAACAACACTAAACAGACTAGCTGAAACATAATCCAATAGTTTAAACCTTGCAACTTAAAGTCTTATACACAGGTGGCATCAGCCACGCCTTCACACACTCCGGTCTAAATTTCCAGACTTTCGGAAATTTAAACTAAAATGAGGTCAAATACCTTTAACTTTATTAACCCTCTGAGAACAAGACAACCATGTCACTAATGGGCCTGTCAAATAAAGAAATCTTTTCTTTGGAAGCAACCCTAACTTGGGCTTTACGCACTTTACCATCAGAGCTAGGATATAACTTTGACACAATACCCTTTGCCCATGTATGTCTGGGAATGTCCTTTTCTTTGAGTAAAACCAAATCACCAACCTTTATATTGGCGCTTTCATGTTGCCAGATCTTTCTTTTTTGTAACAGACTCAAGTATTCTGACTTCCAACGCTTCCAAAATTGGTTAGCCAAAGATTGGACGCGTTTCCATTGGGCTCTGTATGTACCTTCTGGAACAGGCAACATGATATCATTCCAACCCGGAACCTTTTGAGTTAAGATCAAGGCTGGAGTTAATAACTGTGGGTTTTCTGGGTCACTGTCAAGCGGAGCCAATGGTCTGTTATTGATAATGGCTGAGATTTCTGCCATGAATGTGACAAGCATCTCATGTGTAAGATGTTTGTGCTCTGTCAGAATAGAACTAAGTATTCTTCTGCAGATACCTATCATTCTTTCCCAGGCACCGCCCATGTGGGACGCATGAGGAACATTGAACATCCAAACTATTTGTTCTTGATTTGTGAAATCACGGATGGTTTCATCCTTTTCAAATAGGGCCAAACAATTGAGCTCTTTGGTAGCTCCTATAAAATTAGTACCACGGTCAGACCTGATGGTCTTAACGGGGCCTCTGATAGCTATGAACCTTTTTAGGGCATTGAGGAAGGAAGATGTATCCATGCCTTCAATCACTTCTATATGCACTGCTCTAATCACAAGACATGTGAAGAGTACTGCCCATCTTTTGCAATTGGCACTGCCACCTCTGGTCTTTCTTGCAGTGACCTCCCAAGGTCCGAATACATCTATACCAATGTGAGAGAACGGGGGGTCAGTGGCTGTCCTATCCGGTGGCAGATCCGCCATAAGTTGACTTTGACAACTGCGCCTGAGTTGTCTACATTTAACACAATTGTAAATCACTTTTCCAACAAGTCTTCGAGCATTCACAATCCAAAACCCATTGTTTCTCAAGGCAGACTCAGTGAATGTCCTTCCTTGGTGTCTAACCTTTGCATGGAAATGCTGTGTCAACAGCATTGCTGTGTGGCTATAGTGTGGCAAAATAACAGGATTTTGGACACAAGTTCTAATCTTAGCCCTTTTAGTCTACCTCCAACTCTAAGAAGACCCTCTTTGTCCAAGAAGGGGTTCAAGTCCTTTAAACAACTGTTTTTAGGCAAAGATGTTCCTTTTTCTAAATTAGCTATTTCTTCTGAGAAACAATGTCTTTGTGTGGATCTAAGGATGACTGTTGAAGCTTTAGATAAATCTTGAAGCTGGATTGCACCACTGTCCTTTGCAGTAATGCGATAAATCAGTCTAGCAATAGCTGCTTGAAGTCTAGTCCATTTGGAAAAACGTTCAAATTTGGCAGGATTTAAACCTTGTCTTATTGAAGCTTGACCATCTATAGTAGATTTGCAAGACTGAATCTCTGGCAATTCAGTGTCTTTGGGCACTGTGATGCTTTGTGGAAATGAAGGATCTTGAAGACATTTAGGTCCTGTAATCCAAGATGATTTTAACAACTTTATTGCAGATGTTCCTCGAGATGCTATATCTGCTGGATTCTCTGAAGTGGAAATGTAATGCCACTGATTACAATTAGAGCCCTTCAGGATGGTATTGATTCTGTTTGCAACATAAACTTTATACCTATTGGTAGTGTTTTGTAAGTATCCTAGCACAACCATGCTGTCTGTGTGGAAGAATACTTTTTGGAATAATTGTCCAGTTTCCTCTCTAATTGTTTGGCTCAACTGAATGGCCAAGACAGCAGCACAAAGTTCCAATCTGGGCACTGTGGAGTCCATGGGTGCTACTTTAGCCTTTGACATCACAAATCCTGAAGAGCAGGTACAGATACCTCTTTGCCTGGCGTATGCAACTGCAGCAATGGCCTTGGTGGACGCATCGCAGAATACATGCAATTCCATGATCTCTGAAGGTGCAGAACTGTTTGCTATGTACTGTCTTGATAGCTGTATTTTTTCTATGTCTTGGGCTTGGTGAGTCCAATTTTTCCATTGTGACATGAGATCTTGAGGAAGCTCTTGATCCCAAGTGAGCTTGTGCTGAATTGCCTGTCTGAAAAGCAATTTGGCTGAGATGACTACTGGAGACACTATTCCCAATGGATCATAAATGCCGTTAATGGCGGATAACATAAGTCTTTTGGAAATAACATTGTCCAATTTGGGAGCTCTTAAAGTAAAACAGTCTGTAGCTATATTCCATAGCAAACCTAAACTGGCTTGAGCGTTGAGGTCTTGGAACAACTTTGATGCATCCTTTTCCACCAAGTCCTCTGGTGGGAAAGCCTGTAGTATCTTTGGACTGTTTGAATTAATCTTGTGAAGGCGGATGTTAGCCTTGCTCAGCATCTTTTGGATTTCCTTAACTGTGTTTGTGGCTTGTTCTATAGAATCAAATGAAACGAGAAGGTCATCAACATAAAAGTGATGGTTGACGATAGTGGCTGCCGCTGGGCTAAACAAATGACCAAATTTGTCAGCAGTCTTCTTTAGACAATAATTGGCAACGGCCGGCGACGGAGTGTTGCCAAAAACATGAACTCTCATCTGGTATTCAGACACATCAGAAAGAGTCTCAGTGTCTCCAAACCACAAAAACTTCAAAAACCTTCGATGTTCTGGACAAACTAAAAATGCATAAAACATTTTGTGTATGTCAGCTATTACTGCATACTTCTTTTGTCTGAATCTTAGAAGAACTCCGAGCAGGCTGTTGAGCAAATCGGGGCCTTTAAGAAGCACATGGTTTAAAGCTGTGTCTTTGCATTCGGCACTGGCATCAAACACAATGCGGACTTTATCTGGTTTCTGAGAATGAGTCACTTTGTGGTACGGCAGGTACCACTGTTCTTCTCCCTCTAAACACACAGTGGCTAATTCAGCGTAGTTGCTGCGGAAGAGTTCTTCCATGAACTGAATGAACTGGGCCTTCATCTTTGAGTCTCTTTGCATCCTTCTTTTTAAAGACAGGAGGCGATGCAGGGCAACATCTCTGTTGTTGGGCAGAGAAGGTCTTTCTGGCTTGAAAGGTAAAGGTGCTATCCAATTACCTTCTGGATCTTGAGTGACTTGGTTGTTCATCATCTCAAGAAACCTTTGCTCATCTTTGGAGAAGGCGGTTTGTTCATCTCTCTCTGTGACTTCAAAAATGGATGAGTAATTGAGCATTACTCCTTGACAGCAAACTGAGATGTGGTTGCTACATCCAAGCATGAGTGAAGGCCTTTTGGTGACAGGCTGAAACATCTTGTTCAAGCAGGCTGGACCTAACACCGTCCATCCTAGAGGCAACTGTTGGGCTATAGGTGATCCCTGAGGACCCTTGATCTGGTTGCTGACACAGAACAGCGTGGGGCAATCTGCGCCGATGAGCAAAACGATATCTGCTTCCAAGTCTAATGTTGGAATTAAATCTTGAATCTTCTTGAGATGAGGATGGGCTTGTACCACCTCCTTTGTGGCAATTTGAGCTTTGTTCCTAGGGATCAAGCTGCATTCTATGAGGTCAGGAAGTTCGTAGCTGGCCTTTTGTCCAAAAGGTGAAATTCTGAACTTTGTAGCTACTCTTCCATGCATCTTTTTCTTTCCAGAACAGGTGGAGATGGTATATTCCACTGTCTTGGTATGAAGGTTAAACATGTCAAAGAACTCTGGGGTTGCAAGAGATGTATCGCTTTGGTTATCCAGGGCAACGTAGATCTTTTTTCTGTTCCATGGCTGATTGTCTGGATACACTTCTGCCAGGCAGATTGGGTGACAAATCCTGGGCTTACTATGGTCCTGGCAAAGCTCAGTGCAGGCAACCGCAGGAAGCCTTGAGGGCTACCTGAGGTTCTGTAGACTTCTGATCTTTATTTTCTTTGGGCTTTTGATCTTTGTCAGGAGGCTTTGACTTTACTTTAGATGGAGAAAAATCAAAGTTGTGCATTGCAGAACAATGCTTGAGGCTATTACAATGCTGGCATTTCACTTTTCTTTACAGTCCTTGGAAAAGTGAGGAGTGGCGCTGCAGCATCTATAACACACTTTGGCCTTTTGAACTATTTGGAGCCGTTCTTTATAAGGCTTCTTGGCAAACTCTCTACATTCAGCTAGGCTGTGTGGCCTTTGATGAATGGGACAATGTGCTGTCCTTGCCAACTGGTGGGACAGGAGCTGGAGTAGTGGTGTCTGTGGTCTTGACACTCACGTTCCGCTTGGATTCTTTACCGGGTGCTTTGTCTTCTTTGGTAATCCTTTCAGGCTTGAAACCTTGATATAATGTAGAAAGACCTGTTTGAGGGTCATTCCTTTCACGAGCTGTTCTGGTAACAAAGTTCACTAAATAGGCGAAGGGTGGGTATACATTTGCGTTTGCCTCTTTAAACTTAAACACTTCTCTGCCCCACAGTTCTTGAAGAGGCAAGGGAAGCTTGCGAAGAATAGCACTTTGCGTCGTGTACTGGTCAAGACATGCCAATCCTGGCAATTTTGGATTTGTTTTGGCAGAATCCAATTCCATGAGTAAATCGCCGAGATCCCAAAGCTGTTTGCAGTCTTTCATCTTCAGCGATGGAAACCTGTCGAGTCGGTCCAAGAGGGACACTTCTATCGCGGTGCTCGTACCATAACGCTCGTCCAAGCGAAACCACGCTGTAGATAATGCTTTTTGGGGGTCCGCCACATTAACACAGTACAGTTTCTTGACTTGCTCAGCTGAGGTAGGTCCAAGCCAAGACATGAGAAGGGACAGTTCTTCTTCCGCGTCCAGCTTAAAATCTCGAATGGCCCTTTTGAAGGTGGTCTTCCACAGCAAATAATCCTCTGGCTGATCCGAAAATCGCTGTATGCCCTTGTCCCTGATATCTCTTCTAGGATTTCGCAGGAGCGAACTCAGTTGAGGATCCGGTGTGTAGGTGTACATCTGAGGAGTTTGATGTGGTGTGACAAAGTCGGCGTTGCTTGGTTGAGCGTACCTTGGAGCAATGACAGGCATTGTTGGTTTGAACAGGTTGCTTTCAGGCAGCACATTTGAAGCTTTCATCCCACTAGGGACAGTTGGCTTGGTATGCAGGAATGGACGTGGTGGCACACTCCCGGCCATGCCTTGCCAACGTGGTGGCTCACTCCCGGCCATGCCTTGCCAACGTGGATGGATGACTGGATTGAGCCCAGTGGACACTGGATCCGGTTCTGACACGTCGTCCTCTTGTTCACGAGTGAACAGGTGGTACACTTTAGGCTTGGTTGCAGGGACAGGCATAGACAGATGTGATGACATTCTCCCGGCCGTATCTTGCTGCACTTTGGAAGAATGGATTGGCTTTGAAGTCACGAACACTGGATTAGGTAAGCGATCTTCACTGTAGTCAAAAGAGATAAGACTCTGGGATATAGGTGGTTCCAATTGCAGGTGTGCTGAAACCTTTGCCATTGGTTCCTGAACTGGAAGAAGACTGAGATTCTCTACACTCAATTCTTCCGATAGGGCTTTCGCTAAAACATTAGCTCTAGCTACCTTCTGTGCTGCATCCTTTTTAATCTGGAGCAAATCTAACTCTGTTTGTAATTTGTCCTGATCAGCTTTAGCCTTTGCTCTATTTCCTGTTGGGCTTTGGCCAATGCCAGGTCTGCTTCCTGTTGGGCTTTGGCCTGTGCCAGGTCTGCTTCCTGTTCTTTGGCTTCCTGCTTCCTGTTGGGCTTTGGCCTGAATAGGAGGCCTTGCTGAGCCATTTGAGCAGCAGCCTCTGCCTCAAAGGCTTGCTTCTTAATTTCAAGCGTATTTTTCCTTATTAAAAAAGCTGCTTTGGAACTTGAAGATGAATGTGTGGTTCGGGAGGAACCAGTATGTCTGCTATGTCTAGATGAATGTTTGGATGCAAGACTAATGGCTTTAGGTGAAAGCTTAATCAGACTGGATCTGAGGCTCTCGCCTGAGAATCCTTGATCCCTTTCCTTTGCACCTTTGGATGAGGAACTAAAATCAAAGGCATCCAAAATTGCTTTAAAGCGATTCCTTTCTTCATGAAGGCTTAGAGAAAAATCTCTAGCCCTTTGCAATGATTCTACAGTGTTGATTTTGTTCAAAACATAGAGGATTTCCTCTGCAAAAGAGTTACCAGAGGCAAAGACCTCTAGAAATTCTTTTCTAAGAATTTCTAAATCCTTGGAAGAAAAGGATTCTTCCATTTTAACTGCTATAAAGGTCAATTTTTGCCAAGCATTCTTAAACTTTTTCATGAGCGTGCATTCTAGCTCTAAAAGATTCTGCATGGCTCTGTGAGTGGGGTGTTTCTGTCTAATTGGGCGTGGAGAGAAGGCCCTTGCTTGAGAGATTTTGCTGTGTTCACTTGACATAATGAATTCAAAGGAAACTTATACTCAAACTTTAAACAGATAAAATTGCAATAAGCAGTAATATACAATTAACCAAAATATACAGAGCAAACTGTAAATAAAATGGTACTATACAATAGCTGGGCAAACTTTAAAAAAAACTTATAAACCCTTAGCAGCTATTGGCTGCAAAAAAAAGTAAATAATATACAAACTCTTGCAAAATGCAATGCAATGCTAAACTTTAAAAATGTAAAACCCCTTTTTTGCCACCAGGGGTCGCAAGTACTAGGTAATATCAGTACAACTTTTAACAGACCTCTAATAAATCTTTTGCAAATGTAAAAACAAACTTGCAGGACAGCTCAAGGTCATTTAACCTTAACTTCTATGCAAAAAAAAAATCAGCTTTGCAAAAATGAAAGCAAATCTGCAAACTATTATACAAGGCAAATAGCAAACAGTACAGTTACTATAAGCATACAGAAATAAAAAAGCAAACTGAATATCAACAATACAGGCTTTAAAATTGACTGCCTAGTAAAGGCAATTTGCAGAATTTCAAAGGGAGAAATAGGTTCTTCCTTTGCTCACAAATAACTTCTGTAAAGGAGACTTGCAAAAAGGACTCTGTAAAACTCCAGGAGCTGGAATGATGCACAAACGAAGCTGAAGAATGAAGGGCTGCTTTTCCTGGAACACTGATGACTATGCTGGTCTGAAAAGCAGATTCTTGCTTCCAGGCAGGACAGGGGCTGGGTCTTTTATCTTGAAGCCAGGTAGTCAGCTAGCATCAAGGCAGACAGGCAGGGAAGAAGCTGGCTGGCTATTTGCAAAGGGCTTTTCTTCTTTCTTAAAGCCAGGCAGACTTTAACTTGCAGAAAGATTTGGATCTTCTCTACTTTTAAGATTTGGCAGACAAACCTCTGGCAAGATGAACTTGCAGACTTCTCTAGCACTGTGAAGACACGCCTGGGAACTTTGGCTTAGAATAGGAACAAGGACGTGACATCTCTTCCCAGGGGACCTCTTCTTGCCTTCCCATAGAGAACTGGAACTCCCAAGGACCAAACCAGTCACTTTAGATAACTCAAACAGGTTTTATTGTTCACAAAAGGAGTTATCTTATTGAGGTATTAAACTTGGTTCTTCAAACAGGGGTAAAATAAAATATACATTACAGTTCTTTAGTTGTTTGGGTCCAGGAAGCTTTCAGCCGGATGGCTTTCAAATTCTCTCTCTCAATGGCTTTGAGGTGAGAACTCTCTTAGCCCCAGTCAAATGGCCTATATTGAAGGCACAGAGCCTTCCTCTTGGTGCCAAATGACAAGTTGAAGGCGCTTGAGATTCCACAGTCCCATCCAGGTGTGCTGGATATGCAGAATGAATCAAGATATGAAGAATTGGTGCTAGAGAATGCCTGACTGAGGCCTGGCTGGCAAACCCTCTAACACGTCCTCTTCTGTAGAGATGCAGGCAAAATCTAAAGAGAAAGCTAGATTTCCAAAGTCTCAAGGGGGGGAAAAACAATCTTAACGATGATTGACAGCTCTAAAGAACCAATCAATGCAACCAATACTTAACAACACTAAACAGACTAGCTGAAACATAATCCAATAGTTTAAACCTTGCAACTTAAAGTCTTATACACAGGTGGCATCAGCCACGCCTTCACACATCTAGAGGCAACGCCATTAAACTGGCGGAGTGTAGGACCCATTTTATGGCCAGTTGAGGCTTTGGTGCTTCAAACAGTCTAGCATGATTGGGCCTGGTTACCGTTTGGCAAGCCGGATGGTATACAGCTAACAACTTACCAGTTGTAGGCAGGCACCAGTTAGGTGCTAAGGATGATGGGTGGTGCTGCAATACAGGTTTTGCAACCCACTCTTGCTGCAGTGGAGAAGTCCCCGTGGCCATTGCTATGGGACATGACTCGGAGGTGATCAAACCCTGGGCAGATGGAAATCAAACGCCTTCAGGAAATACGTGGTACTCCGTTGTCATAAGTTGATGGTGCCGATCCATGAGATCCGTTTTGCTGAACCATGGTTTGAGTATCCGGTCTGGAGCACAGTTATTCGGCTGGGCTGCATGGCAGGACTTGAGGACTCATTATGGTCAGCGTGTTGGGGGCAATTAAGGTTTGCAACCCACGCTTGCTGCATTGGAGAAGCTTCGGTGGCCAATGCTATCAGACAAGACTCCGAGGGGGTTAAACCCCGAGCGGATGGAAATAAAATGCTTTCGGGAAATGCGTGGTACTCCGTTTAACAAATTGATTGTGGCAATCTCCGAGATCCATTTGCTGAACCATGGATGGAGTATCCTCGTCTGCATGCACAGTTATATTTACTGGCGGCTAGGCAGGCCATGAGGACTCATTATGGTCTGCATTTTGGGGCAATACGAGTTTGCAACCCCCTATTGCTGCATTGGAGAAGCTACGGTGGCCAATGCTATGTGATGTGACTCGGAAAAAAAAAACCCCTGGGCAGATGGAAATCAAATGCCTTCAGGAAATATGTGGGTACTCGGGTCACACTAAGGTTGGATCTGTCGTTTCAGATCCTGAGTTGCTGAACCATAGATGGAGGATCCGTCTGCGGACACAGTTTCATACACTGGGTGTCCCGGCAGGCCATGAGGTCTCACTATGGTCAGCTTTTGGGCCTCGATCCGTCGCTGCAGTTGAAGTAGCATGGGATCGGAGGTATGCGTTGGGACGGTTTGCTCCCGCTTTCGTTGCAGTCTAGGAGAGGGCCCCCTCCAGACGTTGGGTTATACACCTTGGAGGCAACGATCTAGGCCCCTTGAAGGGTAGGGCCCTGTTCTTGCAAGCTTGGAATGACATCTGTAAAATATGGCATGCATGGTCGCGGGTGCACATCGCCTGGTCGGCTAACATCCCCTCGCTTCGGTGTCAAGTAGCAGGGATGTTCAAAAATAATGATAATAATTTAAATATATATATATATATATATATATACATATATATATATATATATGGAATCGCTAGGAACGGGTGAACCGGGCCATGCGCACGGTGCTTGCAAGAGTTCGGGGCTCCTACACATCCCATGGGTAGATCTTGCTGGACAGCCCTCACCTGTACAGATCAGATGGAATCAATCTGTCTGCTGTGGGCAATTTATTGTTTCTGCATAATGATGATAGGTGTTCGGTTTATAGTGGATGGCTTGGTGGGGGATGGGAGCTAAATAGGACATTTGCTCCCAATCCGTGGCATAAATAGTTGAGTTATTCAAAGGTTTGTAGACACTTAAGGCACCCCTTAAGGGTGTGGGGCATTATGCAAACTCTCACCTAGACGGTTAATTTTAGGGGTGAGGTGATGAGGAATGTGCACAAAACAACAGTGTGTGATTACCAGATGGTAATAGACTATATATACCAATGCAAGTAAGAAATAACACAACCCCAACAAATATGAAAATAGCACTCTATTGGTGAGTTAAGAGGGTTCATGTAACATACAATAGTGGCATACATATAGCAGATACAGCATAGGCAAACAAGGCGCAACAAGGCAGCCCCCCAATGTACTTGCACGATGGCGATGACTGTGCTGAGCGACGTCTGTAATGGATGGAAAAAGCAAATGCAAGCGTTGCTGCTGGGGTGCGGCGTGAGCCGGTCCGGCAAGGCTGGCGGCGCTTGTGAATGACGTATGCCCGCAAAAGACGTCGTGGATGTGAGGAAATACTGGTGGACGTCAGCACGTACGGGGCGCAAGGGAGGCAACGAAGAATGATGTATTGTTGAGGGAATCCCCGATGGGAAATCCCAGGCGCTCCCTGGCGTCTGCTCGCGAGAGTTCCCAACTCTCTTCCCCTCTTGCCAGGTTGATGGCGAGGCGCGTCAACAAGGGCTTCACAGGCAGGAATCCCGGGAACCAAGACACGGAAGGGGATGGTGGGATCTCAAGTGGGGTGGGTAGGATTCACAAACATGCAGTAGAGAGTCTATTCAAAGGCATGAATGCCCATAGAGGGAAAATTCCCCCAAGACTCGTGTGTGGGAGGAGGCGGTGTGGCTCCCTCTCCACACATGGGCTCGGTGAGTAGCAGAGCCGACGGCCAGCTTAATGCTAATTCCTGCGCGGCCACATTAGACCGTTTCGGGCATCATATGTGGGCTCCTTTCTCAAGGCTCTAAGGCTAGGCCCAAGCAGTAGTCACTACAAATATAAGTAATAAAGGAAATCAATATCCACAAGCATATAAAGAACACTAATATACAGCCAGTAAATGAAATACAAAGCATAATACGTACCATGTAAGGTGTGCAGATACACATAACCCCGCTCAGTGGAGAGTGGGGTGACCCAAAGGTACTCACACAGGGAAACCAACTAATTTATAACAAAATGGAGCTGTTACAGATTGGGTCATTGAGGCCAGCTGGCCACTCTGAATTGAGGCATAGAATCCACAAATTTTCTAATCTCATCAGTTGTTCACTAAACTCCTTTTGAGGGCTAGGCCTGACCTTCTCAAGGATCCTTACTCTTAAAGAGGCAGCCGTGTGATTCATCTGGGTGCAGTGTGAATAGAAGGCTGAGTCCCTGTTTTTGTTATTAATTTTCGAGCGGTGTTCTATGAATCTGGTTTTGAGCTCTCTTTTAGATTGGCCCACATAAATTAGATTGCAGCTGCACTGAATGGCATACACGATCATTTTGGTGGAACATGTCCCAAAGGATTTAACCCAGAAATATTTATTTTTGGAGGGACAGAAGATTTGTTTATCTGAGCAGATATTTCCACAAATGGAGCAATGGGCGCATGCCATTGTTCCAGGAGAAAGTGTGCTCCTCACCATGGGTTGGCGCTGTTCAGTGTGCACCAGATAGCTTTTAAGATTCCTGGTCCTTTTATAGGCAATCATGGGTTTATTGGCTAAACCCTCAATGCTATCCAGTAGTGGCCAGTATTTATTCACAATGGATCTCAGGGTGTTACTGTGAGGAGAGAAAGTTAGGGGCCAGATTATTCTATCCGGTTTTGTTTTAGTGGTGGTGTTCTGTACAAAGAGGCCTTGTCTGTCAGTGGTCTCGGCCTTCCTTCTTGCACTCCTGATGATGTGCATTGGGTAACCTCTATGGATGAAATCCTGTGTCATGCGGTCTGCATCCTTTTTAAAATCAAAATGGGAGGAGGAATTCCTCTTAAGTCTTAAAAATTGGGAGTAAGGGAGATTCCTTTTTAAATTGGGAGTGTGGAAGCTGTGGAAATGGAGATATGTGTTCTGGTTTGTCGGCTTCTGATAATTCCTAATCTTAATAAGGTTGTTGTTGTTGTATACGGTGACATCCAGGAAATTCACTTGTTCCTGGCTATAGGTCGATGTAAAGTCAATGCATGGATGCCAACTATTGAGCCACTGCTCAAAATCAGTGGCAGTAACGGAATCGTTTAGGATCAGGAAGACATCATCGATAAATCTAACATATAGTTTCACAGCTCTCGAGAAGGTGGTGGGGATTCTGGGAAAGATGTATCCGATCTCCAAATTATTCATAAAAATATTGGCCAGGGATGGCGCTGCCGTGGTACCCATGGAAATACCATGGATCTGAAGGAAGAAATCTTGTTTGAACTGAAAATAGTTATAGTCAAGTATAATGTCAAGGAGACTCAACAAAAAGCCCGTGGGTGGATCCCAAACATCATCACGGTTATCCAAGGTGAGTTCAACAACATCCCTCAATTCAGGGAGGGGGATGTTGGAATAGAGGGATGAGACATCTGCGGTGAACAAAGTGTCACCAGGGGCCAGTGTGAAATTTTCCACCTTCCTAATGAAGTCTGTGGTGTCCTGTATGTAGGCCCTAGTCGCCTTGACCGCTGGTTGAAGGTACTCATCCAGGAATTCCATCGCAACCCAAGACTATAGGTCTTCCTGGGGGCGGACATTTGTATGAATTTTTGGGAGACAATAGAATTTTGGGACTCTATAATGTTCTTTGGACAAAAATTGTCCCGTGATATTATCTATATCCCCTTGGGCCACGGCCTCCTCAATCGTTAAGTTAATGGTGCGTAGATATTGTTTGGAGGGATCCATGGTCAATTATTTGTAATATTTGGGATTATTCAGTTGTCGATAACATTCCGAATCATAAGTATCTGTATCCAAAATTACAATGGAACCTCCTTTGTCCGCCTCCTTTATGACAATATTGGGGTTGTTTCCCAGTTGTCGGAGTAATTTGACATCCTCATAAGGCATATTGGAGTATTTTTTATCATGGGTATGGTCAATAAAATTTGTCTCCTTGAGTACCATTTCTTCAAAGGTCCTAATATTATGTGGTGGATTTATGGGTGTAAAGCGACTTTTAAGGGCAAATTTGTTTCTGACAGTGGAAAAGGTGGATCCAGCAAAATGGTGTTTGAGTCTGATGATTCTGAACAATGTAGAGAGATCTCTCCTAATGTCAAAATCATCACATCTAGGCGTGTGAACAAATGATAATCCTTTATTAAGGAGGGACTCTTCTTTGTCAGAAAGTACATATTTGGACAGATTTAATACTATCTTTTGTTCCTTTTTCCCCGGCCCCTGGGAAAATTTTGACCACCCTTGGGATTTTTGTTGGGTGGATTTTTGCGATCTCTCAAGGAATATGCTGAAGATGAGGAAGAGGTCCCAGGTTGGGGATTCTCCTCCGGAGGGTTAGATCTAGCACCTTGTGAGCCACTAGAGTCCAAGGAATCATTGGAGAAGGTAATTTTTCTATGGCCAAATCCTGACGTTCTTGGGGCCCATTTGTAAATGTTCCCCTCTTTGTAATCTTTTTCATCCCTTTTCAACTTGGACAGTTTGCGTCTCTTAATATCATTATATAGGGCATCACAATCTTTCTTAATTTTTTCTAGATCCACAGGCTGTATTTTATCTTTTAAGGTCTCCTTCAGTTCTGCAATCTCAGTTCTTAACCCCTCACATTCCTGAGTCACTCGCTTCACTATCAAGGTCATCAAATCTAAAGAACATTTTTGGATGATCCCATCCCAGCTCTTCGTAAAGTTCTCATCTGACAAATATATTCCCTGGGGAATCCTCATTCTCATCCCTCTAGGGATCATGGATCTCCTAATGTATTCAGCCAGGGAGGCAGCATTGAGTTCCACATTAATCAATCTACATTCCTTGGTCAATAGGTAGATCGCAGTGGGTTCATCCTGTGTATCAACCTCAGGGTCCTGTGTATCCTCTCTATTAAATATGTTATACATTTGAATAATATCAGCCCTATCCTGGGCTTCAAAGGACGTCACTACGTCCATAGTGTGCTCACAAGGTATAAACCTTAAACAGTTACAAGATAAACGAGCAGGCTGATAACAACAAGCACAAAACAACAGTGTGTGATTACCAGATGGTAATAGACTATATATACCAATGCAAGTAAGAAATTACACAACCCCAACAAATATGAAAATAGCACTCTATTGGTGAGTTAAGAGGGTTCATGTAACATACAATAGTGGCATACATATAGCAGATACAGTATAGGCAAACAAGGCGCAACAAGGCCCAAATTTGAAACCATATATATTTGTGTCTGTCTCGTTATTTCGGGGGGTTGGAAGACAAATATCTGCATGTGGAGCTATGCATTTGGGTAAACCATGTATTGAATGGTACTATTCAATACATGGTTTAATCAAATGCATAGCTCCACATGCAGATATTTATACCAAACAATCCCAATGTGGGATCTTGGATTTTATCTGTCCCCTCTGAATTGTCTATTTTCCCAACATCTTAAAACCCACATGATGCCTGCAGACTTTTCCCTCTGTTCCACAATCCAACAACTATTCTTTGTACTTATGAATGTGTTTCTAATCCTTTTGTGAGCCAATTGGGGTCCCAGAATTGAGAAAAAGGCAGGTATCTCTGTTGAGGTAGGAGCTCAAGTCAATAGATATTTTGCATTTCCAAAAATTTAATTTGTAAATGTGTTATTTCATATGGTTTTCTGGGAGAAACAGGATATTAACAATTGGGTTCCTACTGGAGACGTGATTCATACAAGAGTCCAACATCAATATAAGACCAGAAGTCCAACATAAAGTTCACATAGGGAGGCCCATATAGGGATCTAATAGTCCATGTTTGTACTTAGTAGCAATCCTTGGGTAGTTCAATGTTCCCTGTATCATTGTATCCTTGTCGGCCAGTCCTTCCTATGGACGTCATTAGACTTTGGGTCAGAGTTATCTATGGAGATTTGGATTAAATAATATTGGATGGTTATACACCTGGACAACAATACAGCGATACATGCGGTTGCCACATGAATACCCAGTAGCTGGATTATAAACTGGATTATATTCATTTCCTACTAGTGACTTTGGATTACAATTACTATTATTTGGAACATTGAACTATTCAAGGATTGCTACTAAGTACAAACATGGACTATTAGATCCTTATATGGGCTCCCTATGTGAACTTTATGTTGGACTTCTGGTCTTATATTGATGTTGGACTCTTGTATGAACCACGTCTCTGGTAGGAACCCAATTGGGAATTTATATATAAACATATACGTATGACTACATTGTTTTTCCTGTTGTAATTGTTTCAGTTGTGCAGCAACCTTTTGTTGTAGAAACAGGATATTCCCATATCCTTTCTTCACTTCTGACTGGGGTTAAGACTGCTAACCAGCCTCCATTTTCAAAATTCTTGTGCTGAAAGAGACCTGTGGAGATTTCCAGAATGACAAGGCTGGATATAAGAAAGAGCAAGTTGTACCTTTCACAGGGAGATACACATCTGATTTCTGAAGAAGGCACTATGCCTGTCCTGGTGTTAAAGGAAATGCAATCAAAATGCAGTTCAACATACATTTAAGTCTGCATTAGCACAGTGGTGTTATTAGCACCTGAGTACCTAGAGACCATTGAGCATCTCTACACAATTGCTTTTTATGATTATTACAATGAAGATTTATTTTCTTTTAACTCTAACTATTCTCTGCAGAGGGCACTCTCTTTTAATGGGTATCTGTAGAAGCCTCCGGCTTTGAGAAGCATATTTATTACTCTCAATATTAAGGTATTTCTCCATTTTGTACCCATTTATGGCTTTCATAAAATATCTGCCAGAATGCTGAAATCAGCTCAGGAAATAAACAAACTATTAGTGGTCTCCCAAGATGGAAAGATCTTAGAGACCAAGATCTGTTTTAATGTTTTATAATCCAGAGCACAAGTCACTCCATGTTCTTCTTTTTCCCTCCCCAAATTCACAGTATGCGTGAAGCAGAAATTTGGAAAGTTACCTTTTATTGGACTGTAATTTCCAGGCTCTTTCAGCAAATATGGATAATGATCATGTTGGCTGGGGCTTTTGGGAACTATTTGCAAAATTATCCTTTCAAAGGTCTAATCCGAACAGGGGCGGTCCTACAAGATAGGCCAAGTAGGCGGCCGCCTAGGGCGCCATCTGGGAAGGGGGCGCCATCCTGGCCACATGGGGCACCATCCTGGCCCTGCCGATGTTCCTCAGACAGTGCTGCAGCTGCCTGCTTTTGACCCCGGCCTTGTGCGCTCTGACGCCGCTTCTGGGCACGCGCAGAGGTTTTCACGCAGGCGCAGTTGCTCTGGAGCTGAAGTTGAGCGCAGGAGCAACTGCACATGCGCGAAAACCTCCGCGCATGCCCAGTAGCTCCCTTGCGCAGAAGCCTGTAAGCAAAGCACTCTTTATCAGGCAGGCAGGGAGTGCTTCCCCTCTCCCTTTGTCTCCTCCGCGTGCGTGCGTTTGCAGGGAAGGAGAAAAGAATCAGTGAAGGAAGTGTAAGTGAAGGAATGAATGAAGGGCTTTCCTCCTCCTCCTCTGTGACCTCTTCTCTCCTCCTTCCTTTCTTCGGCTTTATTTCTGTCTAGACCTGAGGGGCCTGAGGCTATGAGGAGTTGTGGGAGTTGGAGGCCAAAACACTTAGAAGGAGGGAGGGCGGGCCCAAGTTTGCCCAGGCCTCGCTGCCTGTATTCGACCTCATTTGAACATTTTGGCTGTTTTTCTATTTACATTTACATTGGGATCCTAATTTTGGACTTATGGGAGACTCCTATGAATTATGAGTCGGGTGATAGGTAATATATTCTGATTTTGATGCATTTACATTGCATTTCTTGTTGATTATTATACAGTTCTGCTTAATATTGTCATACAATATAATACAAATACAATATAACAATAGAATAATGATATATTTTATATTACATGTAATATTACAAACAATATTGCAGTATAGTGGTATTGTACAAAATAGTAATATATAATATTTTATTTTACTTTATTTTGGGTTATTTGAGTTTTATAGGAGTGATGAAAATATTTAGTAGAGGATAATTTTATTTAAATAAATAATTTTATTATTTTATAATAATAATATAATAGAATGTTACATTATATTATAATGTCAATATATTATAATATAATTATATTGTAATGTAGTATAATATAATTATGATATAATATAGTATGAGTATGGTATAATATATTGTATATACATTGATACAATATAATACTACTAATGGTATTGTGATATTATAATTTTATATTTGTTTTACATGGGGGGCGGCAAAATAATGTTCGCCTACCATTTAAAATTACCTTAGACCGCCCCTGAATCCGAGGTACCTTGTGATTTCTATCCTGTGTTTGTTTGAGTAATACGTTTTTATGTAATGGTGTTGAATAACAGAATATGAAATTAGATTTCAGACTAGGCGAGAACTTCCATTCAAGTGTGCACTCAAGACCTGGCACTTTGGTAGAGATTTTAATCTATAATTCCATTTTAATGTTATTGTTGTAATATTCGTTTATTCTGTCCTATGTAAGTCGCCCAGAGCACTTCGGTGGAGGGCGACTAATGAAATAATAAAATGAATGAATGAATGAATTTACTCAACAAAATGATAAATGAGGCCAGCAAGGGAAATGTGGTTCCTTTCAAAATTACACTTTCAGCATTGGTGATGGACACCTTCCAAAACAAAATTATGGTGCATCTACATTGTGGAATTAACACAGTTTGACACCATTTTCACTGCAGTGAGTCAATGGTATGGAATTATGGGAGTTGTAGTTTTGTGAGGCACCGGAATTCTTTGGCAGACTTCATTGGGAACTTGTTTCCCAATGGAGGCCAGTGGAAGCATTGCTCAGTCCACAGTGCTGCATGACGTGAGGTAGAGACAGAACTATAACTCCATTCCTTCTTCATGCCTAAGTGAGGCTCATTATACACTTTTTATACACTTTATTTATATTTCGCTCTTCTCACCCCGAAGGGGACTCAGAGCGGATTACAGGTACACATACTTAGCAGACAACCCTTGCTGTTTTCCACATACACACGTATAGACGAACAGAGGCTAGCTCTGGCCACCAGGGGGAGCTGATGTACTCCTCATCTCTCAGCATTCCCAGCGTCCCTTGTTGTTCCTTTGGCATTCCTCAGCGTTCCTGGAGTTCTTTTTAATGGCCTCGTAATTCAGTCAAAATGCCTCCCCACTTAATGTGGTACCTTTATCTCCTAATTGACAGATGCAACTGTCTTTCGGGCTGCAAAGGTTGACAGCAGGCTACACTTAAAGGTTGAGCACCCACCTTGGCCCAGGCAGGTCTGGAACTCATGACCTACTGGTCAGAGAGATCTTATGCAGCTGATACTTAGCCAGCTGTGCCACATTTCCGGTGCAGCTTCATTGAGCAGAGATCCTTAGCCATAGGTATATTTTCCCTGTGAGGAATACTACTGCTTTCGTTTCCAACCAATGAATAATGAGGGATTGTAAACAAGTGGTCATTGTGTAACAGATTTTTCCACTTTGGAAAAAAGGGAGAAAGATGTAATCCTACCAACTTTCGATTTCCACTTAGATTTTTAAGAAAATCATTAGATGGAAGAATGTAGCAGAGGGAGTACTGTTTCCGTTTCTCAATGACTTTTTAGTGGACCCTTTTTTAGAAGAATCTGCCAAGGTAGCCTTCCATCAGCAAAATCCTTCACTGAAAGTCTGTCCAATGTCTTTTATATTTGTGTTACTCAATGACATCAATCCAAAGCACACCTTATGTACCTTGTGTGCAGCTGAGTTTTGCAAATTTGACATAAAGCTTGTGATGAGCAAAGAATGTGAATAATGTTTTTAAAAGGTCCCGCGAGGTCATCTATCCCTTTCAGAAAAAGTACATCTAAAGAAAGGCCACTAACTTAGCTTTTGGAGGATGAAAATGATCACAGATCCAAATCTCTCCAAATTTTAATCTCCATAAGTTTGCAGTGCTGACCTTTATTTATTCCATTTAGGTAACTTTTCATCTCATACCCCAAACTGCTCTAGGTGACAAATTGGAAATGTTTCCTAAGCATCACTAGGTGGGACATGTAATCTTAAGCATTTCACATGCAGCTAATCAGTAGAAATTGCTTCATAGCGTAGTATGCTTTCTACTCAGTTGACATTTATGCATGGGAAACTCCACATAAATATTCACTACATGAAATATCATTTCCAGATTTAAACTAGACAGATTGAAGAACATTACAAAGGACGACAGTTTAAATAGCATATTCTTTTATGTATCCTGGTCCACCAGAAATCAATGGGATGAAACTGTCTCCATGGTTCTGATGGATGATAAATGAGAAGCAATCTAAACATGCAGCAAGAACACATTGTGCCCTACTCCAAACTAGTACACGAGACTGCTTATGGAGAACTGGACATTGGGAAAATCTACCACAGGGGGAAGAAACCCAACTCTCTCTGCTCACTATTCTGATACAGTGCAGAGAAGGGACATCTGCAATTTTCTTCTCTGATATTGTGATCCTTTTTCTTTGATGTTTTTTAATGGAAGGGGAAAGCAGACTTACTAAAGAAAAATTGCCGTGTACTTCAGAATAGTTTATATCATAAAAAGGTTTGTTGTTGTTGTTTATACTTTGATTCCTCTGAGGATAAGTGTATGACATGCCCAATCATTCAGTGCTTTTTTCCTAAGTGTGGATTTGAATCCTGGCCCCTGTGTCTTTGTGTCCTGTACAAGATCTTGGGGTTCAGCCCGGTGTGCCAAGCTACTATCAATCCAATAGAGGCACACAGAATTTGAGGGAAGAATCAGAGATTGCTTTATTCCTCAATTTGTCCAAAGAAGGTGGTCAGGGGAATTCTCCCAGATCTGACATGGTTCTTCTGCTGTGCTTTTGGAGATTAATAATATAATCTCATACTACCATTCACCCTCAATATTTGCTTTTAGTGCACAACTCCTCCCCCTTTACACAAAGGTCCTTTTTCTCAACCCCATCTCAGAAGAGTTTCTCCTTCACAAATAATTTGCTCCACTGCTATCTCACTCCCTGTTTTTATCCCTATTCTTATTATTTTAATCTGTACATGCGGCCCACTCACATGAATGGTTTTTATTTCATTGTAATTTTATATTGGTTGTAGTATTCTTATAGTTTATGTTCTATGCAATTGATTATGTTGTTCTTTATGATTGATTTTATTTTGTTGTTGCGTTGTTGGGCTTGGCCTCATGTAAGCCGCCCCAAGTCCCTGTTGGGGAGATGGTGGCAGGGTACAAATAAAGATTATTATTATTATTGTTCACAGGAATGGGCATTTTATAGACATTTGTTTTAAAAAAAACCCAGCCATTGTTTTGATTGGTACAAATTAAGATCCGCAATTTCATTGTTTCAAAATACATTAATTGTTGTCATGCTTACAGTTTGTGAAAGGTGTACAGCAGGGGTGCTCATTAGGTAGATCATGATCTACTGGTAGATCTCGAAGGGCATCCTGGTAGATCCCAGGCAGATCACAGGCACAGTGTGTATGGCTCCCATGTCATTTGTGAGGAATGCTCAGGGGCTTATTATACTCACATTTAGTTGAATTCAGTCTTAAAATGTATTATATGGCTCTCACTGAAATTAATTTTCTAATATTTTGCTTTTATGGCTCTCTGAGTAGTGGGTAGGTAGATCTTTGGGACTTGGTTGTTTTATAAGTAGGTCGTATGCTGGAAAAGTGTGAGCACCCCTGGTGTACAGTATGGAGGGAAACTCAATAAAGGTCATTTGCCTGCCCACCCCCCGAAATAAAGAGACCAAACACATTTTCTTTTGAGTTCAAATTGGGCAACTTTTATTTAATTGTTACCTATTTAACTTTCCTTAACTTAACTCAAAGGATGTCAGGAATATGGTATGTCCAAATATAAGTAATTTACGGGCAAAACACCTGGATTGCCTGATTATCTAACCAGGGCAACCCTTTTAGGGAAATGAGTGAGAGGTCTATTCTTAAGATATTGAGATCAGCCTCTTCCCATTCCAGGGCCATTTAACTTAACCTCACTCATCAACTTGAACTATAAGGTGAGTGTTTAACTTAATGGCCTTCACCCCTGAAGGGGGTGCCTGAGGTGCACACCGACTATAGGATTTTCCAAGCTATTTTCTGCTAAGCCTATTTAAAAATACCACCACCCCATCTAGCCCCTAAACAGTAAAGGGGTAGGCAAAAAAAAACCGCACCCAAAACGTAGGGTGAAAGGGGAAAAAATTCCAACTCGGCTCCAACAGGCAAACAAAGTCAATACTGTTAATGGGCGGAAGTGGTGGCCCGAAGACCAGGCACAGAATGAGCCTGGTGGGGGCTGGCCTTCCACTAGGAAGGCCACGCCCCCTGCCTCCAGAAGGTTCCAGACAGAACACTCCTCTTTAGCCGAGGGGAGGAGGCAAATTCCTCTCCTCCCAGCTTGCACTGGGAGGAAAGGGTGTTATTAGGAGAATTCTAGAGTCTGTCTTCTATATCCGTGCTATTTCAGCTCATCTTAAGCTTTGAAAATCTATTTAGTAGAAAATGATTTCAGTAAATGTGCAGGTCATCCACATCAAAATGAGGAGATGAGACGCAGAAGGGCTACGGTTAGAGTGCATATCCAGCACTTCTATATGACTTTAAGCAAACAAAAAAAATGACTTGGGCTCATGGCTTCCATATATTTCCATCTAAAAGGATGCAAGTGGTAAATTGAGGAATATTCTTCCATTTTGATTTGAGATAGAATTACCTTTCTCTGCTTGGAAATGGCTGCTTCCCCAATACTCACTTTTTATTTAAATACTGTTTGGTGCCATATTTTCCTTTAGCTTTTGCTGCCTGGAAAATATTCCACCCATGATGAGGGATCGTTTTCCTTGTTCCTGCAGTCCCATAAGGGAGACTAATCTGTCAGGGATCCCATAGTGATCAAGTAACTATTTTTCCCAATCAAATTGGGCTGGAAACTCACAGTATTGGGGCTAAACAATAATTATGGAGTGACGATAGTTTTTCTAGAATCAACAAACCATTTTAAACAATTGGTGAAGCACCAGTGAAAGTAGAGGTACTTTTACTTATTGCATTTTCATCTCAGTTTTAGTCATTTACATTTTTAAAATAAGAAAAAAACCCTATTCTCTGATAAAGTTGCTTTATGTTGGCGCAGTAGAAGTCTAGTAAATTGGGCAACAACAGTAGATGTATTAAATGAAAAAGATTAAGAATGATGATAAAGTCATTGTTTTTAAGGTGTGAAAACTGTGTAATTAATGAAGTAAGAGTATTTCTAATTTTCAATCTATAGTTAGAGTAAATGTAAAGTAAAAGAGTTTTGCAGTCTATACCATTTTCCTCACTGCCAAGCTGTCATGTAAAAAACATTTCTCATCCCTGATAGTTTTCTACATCACAAAACTGATATTGTGAGTCAGAAAGTTGACTGAATTCAGTGATGTGCTGGAAGTCTGTTTGCTTAAACTCCCTGTCAAAAGTAACTCTACTTTTCCCCAAATTCAAATTGTCAACTGGTTCATCAGCTCATAATTAATTTTCTGTCACAATAACATTTGTGGCTAATTCCAGGCTTCTTGCTGTGAGTTCCCTTGATTTGGGCTGGAACCCATGCAGACATGTTCAGCGTGATGACAAGATCTATCACAGAGCCATATGTGGCATGACACGAGCCCAGTAGGAGGTTGATGCTTCTTAGACCATAAAATACTAAACTTGCTTGTGCACCAGCAGAACTTTCTCTGAGAAATCAATACAATCATCTTCTAATTGTCAGCAGTGACTATTTTTCCTTCACAAAGAAGGTGAAAACTTTTTATTGGTTTTCTTAAATGGAGATTGTTGTTGTTGTGCCTTCAAGTAATTTCTGACTCATGATGACCCCAAGGCGGCCCTACTAATGGGTTTTCTGGGACCGAGAGTGAATCCCCTAAGGTTATCTAGCCTGCCCAAGCACTCTTATTCTTCTTTATAATGTTTTTAAGAATAAATGCAAACACTCAAAAAGGAAAAGAAAGGAGGGACAAAGGAGAGTCAGGATGATCGGCATACATTATAATATCAGCAATCTATTGCAAGAATATGACCATCATGTAAGTCCACTCACTACTTACAGGAATGGACAGTTCTGGATGGTCAAGCAGTCCAGCTGATGGTCAGGTATTATGGCAGTTAGGGTCCCAAACATTTTGAGGACATCATGTTGAAGAAGGTTGGTTTGAAATGACTGATGAAAGGCCAACCAAATAATGCCATGGTGACTCTGCAATTCAAACTAAGGTTTTTGGAGTGTGGATAAGGGGAGAAAGTTTGCAGAAAGTATGAGTTTCTCCTTCCACCATTGTGCCATTTTAGCTGCTTCAGCTTTCTTAACAATGGAAATCTTTTTCTACTCCAGAACTGATAGTCAGTTTTCATTATTGTTATTTCATGAAAAGACAGATGATCTTTCCTCCCTGTTTTGAAGCTCCATATCTGTCAACCAAAATTTGCCATAGATTGGTTCAGTCAGGAAACACTTTAACTAATTGCAAGGCAATATCATTTTACATATGCTGTTTTCCACCTAGGCAATTTCAGCAATTAGCTATAGGGGAACATGTGCTCAGGCAAGGATTTTGCTTTCCACTAGAAACAGAAAAAATTGTACAGCATGATGCAGCCCAACTCTGAGGGGCAACCTTTTTCTGCAGCAACCCGAAACAACACCTTGTGCTAGAGTGAAAAGTAGATGATGCAGGGAGAGTCTACTTCTCATGCCAGCAATGGTTTCTGTTGGCTTCACGGCCGTGGAAGTCACTCTTGGTTTTACTCTAGACTTAGCCAAGGTGCTGGGCTCTCTTACCAAAATAAGTTCATTGCCTTGATTATGTGTGTTAAATTGTTGATTCTAATTGTTGATTCACCAACTCCACCACTACCATTGAATGCCAAGATATTACATTATTGCAAAGAAATAGAGAAACTGTGGCTGAGATGTAGTTAGGGAAGGGAGAGAGACGCACACAAAGAGTTAAGTGTTACTCCAAAGCTGCCCCAAGATTGTTGGATGGCAAATGTCACCCTCCTCTCAATACATGCAAATAAAGGCACCTGAAGAAGACCATGTTTTGACACATTAGGGAGATAATTCCTTGAGCATTTCTCCCCATTTTTAGCTGTAATAAAATAATACTATTAATAATACATTGAAATAACTACTGCTCTTTTATACACTGCTGCTTGAAGTATCTCTTTGGTTTGGTTTCATAACTCCACAGATATAAAAATCAATGGAATCTCAAGTCCTATTATATATATAATGGAATAGTAAATTGGTGTTGTTTATTGTAAAATGACAAAATCTTGATTTGCCTTTTAGAATTAAAAATATTTTCAAACCATGTGTACTTGAAACAGTGGATACAGAATGTTTGGATCTGGAGAACTGACTATACCTCAATGTGAGTAAATGGTAGGATCTGTACATAGTTTGTTAAAAAGCAACAATTATTTGGTTCCATGTCAGTCTGGTTTCAGACCAGGATATGGTCACCCTGGTAGATGACCTATGCAGAGAACTAGATAAGGGGAGTGTGACCTTACTGGTTCCCTTAGACCTCTCAGTGGTGTTCAATACCATCGGCCATGATATTCTTCTGGGACGTCTAGCTGGGATAGGATTGGGGGGGGGGGGGCACTGCACTACAGTGGTTCCGGTCCTTTCTCAGAGATTGTACCCGGAAGGTGGTGCTGGTGGAGGCCTGCTCTACCTCCTGGCATGTGTCCAAGAGTACTGCTGGGCTTGATTTTATCCTGCATGCAGTTCAACACCTACATGAAACTACTGGGAGAGGTTATTTGGATTTTTGGGGTTTGGTGTCATCTGTATGATGATGCTCCACTATCACTCTTTTTCACCAATGGCCAAGGAAGCTGTTAAGAACCTAAACTGGTGTTTATCGACTGTCATGAATTGGATGAGAGCTAACAAGTTGAAACTTAATCCAGACAAGATGGAGGTACTCCCGGTCTCCTGTATGATGGACCCGGGAATAGTGACACCACCTGTGCTGGATGGGATCACACTCCCCCTGAAATCACAAGTTTGTAGCTTGGGGATAAATCTTGAACTCTGCCTAAATTTCAAAGCCCAGGTGGTGGTGGTAAGCAGGACTGTCTTTGCTCAGTTAAAACCGGTATGCCAGCTATGAGCATTCCTTAAAAGTCAGACTTAGCTAGTAGTACATGCATTGGTTACACCCAGTTTGGATTATTGCAATATGCTCTATGTGGGTCTGCTTTTGAAAAGTGTTCACAAACTTCAATTTGTCCAAAAGACAGCAGCCAGGATTCTAACTAGAGTGGGGCTAAGGGAATATGCTACCCCTCCCCTGAGACAGCTCCACTGGCTGCCCATTTGTTTCCGGGCACAATTTAAAGTGCTTGTCTTAACCTATAAAGTCCTTTATGGCCTTGGACCAGAATACTTGAAACAGCGTATCTCCTACTATGTACCCGGAAGGCAATTTCGATTGAGTGGGGAGGGACTGCTAACACCTCTGCACCCATCCCAAATATGGCTTAAAGCTACTTCAGAAGAGACATTTTAGGGAAGGCCCCAGCTTTGTGGAATGCCCTCCATAGAGATGGAGTGGAGTAGGAGAAACTGTTTTGAAAGGTCTTCTAGTGGTATGGGCCATTTTGGTGGGAGCTTTTCACTTAGAAAATAAAATAAAATGGTGGACCTCTGGGACTCTTGGGGACTGAAGGCTATGTGCAAGCCACAATTTCCCCGTTCTTGAAATAAAAGGAACAGGAGGAAGAATAGCAAGATCCACAACTATACCCATTGCAATGATTGACATTCTCTAAAGGCTTGTCATGTCAACAGAGACACAGCCCTCCCGTCATCTATCCTCTCATGCAACTGAAACAAAAATGCTACAGAAAAGCTTTCTAGCCAGAAACATTTCAGAATTGCAGATAATGTTAGTTCCTGAATTGTTCCTAACAGTAATTTATTCTAATGTATTGTTGGCATGACTACTAACTAATTACGCATGAAGCAAACACATCAATCTGAAGGAAAATATATCTCATCTTTAAGCCAAAAACCTAGACAAGCAGGAGGCGATTTTCACTTTTGGTATGAAAGATTTTCCTAGAAAGCAAGGAACAGATTTTCTAAAAGCTAACGTGTTGTTATGCAATTCTTGAACTGCCAAATTGAACCAAGCTGGATAAGTACCTCTGCTTCAGCATTTTTCATATCTAGTCAAATACTTATTACTAATTTAGATATCATTCACCTGAAAATCACAGAGTTGTAAATATCCATTTGGTATTTCTCACAAAGTATAGGGACGATGCCCCTGACTTTTTCCAAAAAGAGTTAAAATAAGTAAGAACAGGATAAAATAGATATTCTGAAGTGCCCCCCTCTTAGGTAAAGGTTTTCCCCTGACATTAAGTCCAGTCATGTTCAACTCTGAGGGTGGGTGCTCATCTCCATTTCTAAGTCAAGGAGCTGGCATTATCCTTGGCCACCTCCAAGGTCATATGGCTGGCATGACTGCATGGAGAGCCGTTACTAGTTTTTCTCATTTAGGGGACTGATGATGAGCACGATAGCAAGACATGCACAGAGCACAATCCGGTATGTTCCAATGGAGAAGTGGAGGTCGTAGTGACTATATGATAGTTTTGATTCGTGAATGGCCAGCTCTAGCACAGGAGCTCAGATTTTATATCTATTTATCCCCAAAACTATGCCTAATGAGCATGTGGGGAATTTGAGAAGTGTCTGGCTATGATTACATCCTACACTGAGGTCTACTGGAGTTACCAAGAGGATGATACTTTTCATATCTGGCTGTAGGAACATAGTCAAAAGATTGTCTGATCCCTGCTTTCCCTCGGGATGGAATGGCTGTGGTAGTGGGCCTGAAGGAACTTATAGTAAGTTGGCCATGGGCTTTGGCTGGTGTAGAGGGAGGAAATACCAACCTCTACATATGTATAAGAAATGAACCTTATACTTGTAAGGCTAATAAGCCGGTCTGAGTCCCTCTACGGAGGTGAGAAGATCGGGATACAAAAGTTTTAAATAAATAAATAAATAAAAGTCTGACCGCCATGGGCACACAGATACACACATACAAATTGGAGGTCATTGTCTAGTCTCTCAGTGACACCCATTGAGATAAATGAGTATCTATCTACCTCTTTAAGGTAGGGCAACCAATCACCTCCAGGAGATTTATCATTTCATCATGGCAAAATCCCTCAACACATTCAGTATTATAATAGAAGATATAAATATATGCCTAAAGTTAAAATTATATTCTACATTTCTTTTTTGATCTGTGGTTTTTGACCTTCAAGTCATTTTGTCATTTTCATGAACAGCCCTGCTTAGGTCTTGCCGACTCAGGGCCATGGCTTCCTTGATTTCCTTGAGTCTATCTACCTGGCATGTGGCCTTTTCTTTTACTGCCTCTTTTTAGCCATGATGCCATGATGTCTCATGATACAACTAAAGCACGACAGTTTCAGTTTAGTCATCTTGGCTTCTAGGAGACTTCAGGCTTGATTTGCCATTTTCAGCTTCAAAAGCTAGAACCATTTTATATCTGTTGCTGTCCATTTCTCATCTGGTCTGACTCTTAGGATGTCTTTACATGGGCAAAAAATCAGCAGTAATTATGGGTTTTTGCACTTTTGCCATGGAGCCTGTTGGCTCTCATCACACACCGGAAAAGTACTTCCAGAGCAGCTCCAGGACAAAAGTGCCAAAAGACCCCTGCCACTGCTGAAAAATAGCTGGTGATGCATGACAGAAGGGTTGATCCAGCTTACTGAGACTTCCCCCATGCTATTAGGTGGGGGGAAACTGGGGCAGTACAAGGCAACAGGTCCCCATGCACTGTGGGCAGGCACCTCTGGGATCACCACAATTGGCTGCAATACTAGGTAAGTCCGGCGGCATGTGTGAAGAGGTCCTTAGTGTTCTTTTAGTTTTTACAACTTATGTGAGGTAGAAAACCATCAAACATCATTTAAATTCTTGTTAATTTTCATTTGTTTTTTGCCTTTGGATTGTTGTTACTCTGTTTCTGTGGATATGTGCATCACACTTACCAGGCTATTGCCTTCTATTTATAGTCACAGTTTAGACTGGAAATGTCACTTATACTGTGCACATTTCCTTTCTGATTTTTTCCATTGAAGGTAATTAAATGCTGTCCATTATCTGTCTGTGATAGCGTAAAGCATTCTTACATTTGATACCTTTTTTGACAAAGTAATTATAAGATATATTTATAGGATGTAGTTTGACTCATCTCCTTCTCCTAGCTGACTTTGCAACCATGTCACAGAAGAAAAAATAGCTTACAAAAAAGCTGTGAATAGAGCCACACAGGAGACCTCTTCTGAGATGGTGACTGTGAGGATGCCAATTTTTAAACCGTGGCAGGGCAGGCTATCCTTTATATCCCACTGCTGCCACCAATTTGTAAAGAATTCAGCTCCAATTATGTGATGGAGCTGAATTCGAATTTGTGTCTTAAGTGTGGAGGGAATGTGAGGATTTGAACTCAGGTCTGTGACAGGGCAGAATATATTACCAATGCTACCAAAGTATGTAAGGATTCTTTTAACTGTTACTTGCTGCCACCATTTATTTTACTGAGCTTGGCTACCCACTAAGAAAGAGGTGTTTCAAGGCTTGTGGGAGAAAGAATAACCAGAACAGATGTTTTGATCAAAGAACTATCAAGTTTATTTAAACAGTGTTTCGAGCTTGGTGGTTTCAAGAGTTCAAGAGCTTGGGTGGTTACAATCTACTCAGAGCTACTTTCTTAAAGTTACAAGATGCTAACTATGGAGATACAGTCTAACACAAAGCTACTGCACTCCTAAAACTAATAACTCAGCAGTTTACACACACTCTGCTGGTCATTAACAGCCACTGATTTCCTAGCAGTCTACACACCTCCACTACTACCCTTTCCCAGAGTAGAGTCAGGCTTAGAATGAACCCAGAGTCTTTTAAACCATGCTGAAAGCTGGCTAAACAGACTCCCTAATTCTCTCACACACCCTTCTGCATTTGCAGTTAGTCACCAACTGAAAATATTTGAATCCGAGGATTTTAAAGCCATCTACAGGCTCCGCCTCTAGTTTTCATGGTAACGTAGGTTCTTGGAAGCTCTGCCAGATAATTTTACTGTTAACCCCCCAGGGTTAGCGAAGTTCCACCCCTACAAAATATCTACATATACACAAATACCAACTACAGCCACAACCTGCAACAAATAAATATGACTTCACCACAGTGACAAATTCCTATGTCATCCAGGAGTCTAGCTGCCTCAATTGCATGCAGGTATCTCTTGCAATAAACCATACAATGTATATATTAGGATTATGTGAGTATCAGATGTCAGGCTGATGTTAGACAAATTTGTCTCAGCCTGCACTTTGCATGGTCTGAACACAATTTACAATCGGGAATCCTCAGAGTTTTGGGGGTGTCCTAGCCCACCACTTCCAGAAGTTTCGAGAAGTTCACATCGAAAATGCATATGCTTAAAGTGTATGCAAAATCCTGTTAAAACATCATTTGATCAATGGGGAAATGGGGTGTATGCAGTTTTTGAAATATGTACTCTCTCTCTCTCTCTCTCTCTCTCTCTCTCTCTCTCTCTTTCTCTGTATTCTTCTAGGTCACTACGTTCAGAGTCCAAACTGCTCTTGGAGGTCCCCAGTTTTAAGATGTATCATCTCACGTCCACAAGAAGGAGGGCCTTCTCGATAGTTTTCCCCAACCTGTGGAATGCATTGCCTCTGGATGTCCGGGCCATCCCAGATCTCCTGGCATTCCGGAAGGCGTGCAAAACGCTCCTGTTTCGGCAGGCTTTGGGGAACTAAGGCTGCTGGTTTACTGCTATTAGCTTCTGCTATTCTTGCACACAATTTGTGTTGGGTTATATGCCAACTAGTAACACTGTTTTATTGTTTTATTGTATTTTAACTGTGCTCTATTGTGTTTTTAGTGCTATGTTTTACTCTGTGCTCTCACTTCTGTAAGTCGCCCCGAGCCACATTGGGAGTGGCGACTAACAAGTGTGAATAATAAATAAATAAGTAAATATATCATTACATCACCTTAATTTAACAATTAACAAGGGTAGCTAGTCACAGTGTACCAAACTGAACCAACTGATCAACACACCCCGTTGTCCTGTGTAGTGGTCATCTTGAAGGCTGAGGACCAAATACAGGGTCAAGCAAGGGGAAAAGCTAATGCTAGCTGTAAAATGTAGAGGACTTCTTTGTGGCAGAGGAAAAAAGAGAGATAAAATAGGGAAAAAGGAAACGTGTGTGCACGTGAGATTGTGTGCGAGAGAATGTAGGTTGATCACTGCTTCAGACTCTTTCTCCTTCAGGGCCGTTGCCCCCTTGTATTCTTTGGCCCAATCTACACTGTAATAGGTTCAAATTGCATTATATGGCAATATAGAACCTTCATCTCAGGTTTCTTGAGAAACAAATATGTTGTGTTGATTATTTTACTTGTAAATCTCACATTGTAAAGAGATTGTATGCGTCATAGCTCTGTGTTTGGTGGCTATCAACAGCCATTCAGAAACATCAGCCCATTTAGGCTCTTCCAGAACAGTAGGTGACAACAATATCAGTCTGATGGGGTGGGAAGCAACATACTACTCACATTAAGCTCAAGGAAGTTGGGATCAGAAAGATCTATCCCATAATATGAATTAGCTAGTATTAAAAGTGACCTGACTAGTGTTATTAGCATCCCATCACCAAGTCTAGAAAGGTTCTCATCCAAACAGTCAGTGTGACAGCAAAGTTACAGATGAACCAAGAAGGAGGCACATGATCAAGGGCTTTAAGGTTGGAAGTTATGTCTCTGCTGCCGTGAGTAGGAGGGAAACGTTCACTATTTCTGTTTTATATACTTAGCATTGACTGAGAGTGATTTGTGGTTTCCAAAAGTCATTCTCTTAAACAGCAGAGCCTAGTTTGTTTTGTCAGATATACTGATCTGCTTAGACAGGGACACCTTCCAGTCGTGATGGTTTACTGAGCCTGTGAAAGCTAATCTTTGCGCCCGTGGAGAAGGGACAACTAGCGAATGGATGGCAACTGAAGTTAATGTAGAGATGAAGTCTGCTCTGAGGTTTGCCTAAATTATTAAAACAATTTGTTTCAATGGTGTTCTCTGTTCTGGATTTAAGTCTAGCCTGGTGGGAGGTAAAGTAAAAAGGCGTTTGCTTTAATTGCAATGGGCTTTTGTAATGGCAGAGTACTAATTGGTGTTGATCAAATGGCCTCTTTTTTCACCATGACTAATTAGTGTGGTAATCAGCATTAATGCTGACTTTATCCCTTAAAGTAACTTAGGCTTCTCTTTGTTGTTTGTTGGTTTGTTAAAAAAGATAAGTAGTGTTACTATTTTAGAATCAATATTAATGAGTGATTACCTGTTAATATCTCACTACTAATGAGTTTACCATCACATCTAATATCCAAAATAACTTGCCCTGGTAGAATGGATAGTTAAAGAGTGAAGAAAAACCACACTATAGTAAACTAAGGGCCCTTCCACACCACACAATTACAGCAGTAAAATTTTACTTTAACGTCCATACTTCCATCCTATGGAATCCTAGGATTTGTGATTTAGAGAGAGGCATTAGCATTCTCATCCAGAGAGCTTTAGTGCCTTCTTAAAGGGTGCATCTACACTGTAGAACTATTGCAGTTCGACATCACTAACTTCCATGGATCAATACAAGTGAAACATGGAAGTTGCAGTTATGTGAGGCATCAGTCTTCTTTATAAGGAAGAATACGTCGAAGAGGTCTTGAAAACGACCCTTGGAGGGTCGAAACGAGAGCAGGGACCTGAGGCATAGACGCCCTCGTTGGCCGGTTTAGACTCCACAATTTGTTTTGGTTACATTACCGCATCGGTGGACAACCTGGATTAGCCCGATTTTGTGGCGAAGTTTAACTTTCGCTTTGGGAAATTCCCCCAGTTTTGAGATACTCTTGAACTAGCTACACTACATAGCGCAGACTACCTGGGTCTATCCTCAAATTGGATTTATTATCAAACCTTTGGTGGCTCCCTACCTTGGGGGATCACGGTTTACGGACATGGACACAATATTTGTGAGTTATATATGTATATGAGATACTCATGTTTACTTGATTGCTATTTTGACTTCAATCTTTATGTTTAATGCAATATAGATATTAAGAGCACTTTGCCTCTTCACTTGATTTGCGTTCTTGGCACTCAGTGAGTTGTTTGTTCATTTTACTAGTGGCGCAATGAGTTAAACCCTTGGGCTGGCAGGACTGAAGACCAACAAGTCATAGGTTCAAATCCGGGGAGAGTGCAGATTAGCTCCTTCTGTCAGCTCCAGCTCCCCATATGGAGACATGAGAGAAGCCTCCCACAAGGATGTTAAAACATCAAAACATCTGGACAACCCCTGGACAATATCACTGCAGATGGCCAATTCTCCCATACCAGAAGCGACTTGCAGTTTCTCAAGTTGCTCCTCACACACACACACAAACACACAAACACACACAAACCATGCAAATGCATTCTAAGAGAGCACTCCCCAAGGATTTTATCAGATGCAAAAATGACAGTTAAAGAGAAATCATAACACTGGTCTTGTGTGATGTCGAAGTGTTTGAAGTTAAAGTTTACATTGCAATGTATAACTACGTTGGGACTCATATTGGGAAAATGTTGGATGTAAAATAAATAAATCCACAAACAGACCTCAGCTTAAAAACATTGAGAAGGAAAGAAAATGTAGGGCCATTATTTCCTTAGAACCAAATTTTGTCTCTTCCACATCAGCCTTAGGTAGGTGTATTCCTCTTTGATAAGACTGGGGGTCATCTACACTGTAGAATTTATGCAGTTTGACACCACTTTAACTGTCATGACTCAGTGTTACAATGAAATCCTACAAGCTGTAGTTTGGTGAGGCACCAGCACTCTTTCTCAGAGAAGGCTAAAGACCTTGTAAAACTACAGCTCCCATGATTCCATAGCACTGAACCATAGCAGTTAATGGCTTCAAACTGCATTCATCTAGATTAGGGCTGTCCAACTTCAACCGGACCTGTGGCCGGAATTCCGGTCACTGATGACCTGGGGGGGCCGAAGGGTCTGCCTCCACCCCCGGCTCTGCCCCGGCTCCACCCCCGCCCCTGCCCCCGGCTCCACCCCCACCCTGCCCCGGCTCCGCCCCCTCCCCTTAACATAATAATAATAATAATAATAATACTTTAATATTTGTGAGTCGCCCTCCACCCGTGGTGCTCCGGGCGACTTACATCATTTAAAAACCCTAAAACAACAATATACAGCAATTTAAAACAGATACATGTCTGAGGAAAGGCTCAGACATTCAGAGGTACCGATCAGGCCCCAAACGCTAGGCGGAAGAGCCAGGTCTTTAAGTCTGACCGGAATCTAGTTAGGGACAGAGTGGCTCTGAGGGCAGGTGGCAGTGAGTTCCAGATCCTGGGGGCCGCCACGGAAAAGGCTCTCCGCTGGGTTTCCATCAGCCGAGCCTCTCGCACCCCAGGGATGGTCATGCGATCGCCATTTATGGCACGTGCTGGCCTCACGCTGCGTTGGACCGCCAGCCGGTCACTCAGGTAGGCTGGCCCGATGTTGTGCCGAGCTTTAAAGGTGAGCACCAGAAGTTTGTGGAGCACTCTGAACTCTAGGGGCATAAAGGGAGAGGGAAAGAATGAAACACAATGGGAGCATAAATAAACAATTCCATATATTTAATATTAACATAAGGGGAGAGGGAGAGAATGAAACACAATGGGAGCATAAATAAACAATTCCATATATTTAATATTAACATAAGGGGAGCCCCCTGATTCAGCCTGCCTTCCCAAATGCGCAGGATCCAGGAGAAGCCGATCCATGAGACAGGCCACGACCGACCGAGCCAGGCACCGAAGAAGGTCTGTGTGGGCCGCAGGGATTCAGTAGCCAAGATTTCGGCAACAGGAGGAGTATCGCGAGACTACGCGAGCCACACGGGATTTCGCTCTCAACGCAGGCGTGATCTCACATTGAGAGCGAAATCCCGTGTGGCTCGCGTAGTCTCGCGATACTTGCTCCAAAACCCGGAAGTGGGTAATTTTTATTATTATTATTTATTTTATTTTTCTATTTTTATTTTTTATTAAAATGCTGAGGGGGCTGGAGGAAAGGGGCTAGGGGGCCGTGTACAGCCCTGGGGCCGCCTGTTGGACAGCCCCGATCTAGATTATAGATGCATACTAAGAAGCACAGGCATTGATAGAATCAACTTACCAAGTTGTTTCAGTAATCAGCTTACCAAGTTGTTATAATCAGAAGAAAAATACTCCTGAGTAGATATTGCAAATAAAAAAGAATTCAAGATCACTGTGGCACTGCAGGAAGCATTAGGGCTGTGCCAAATTTTGATTGTCCATCGTAAGTCAGATCTAGGAGCAGTTGTTCATCTAATTCATTAGATCCGTACATATGACACGATATCCAATGCAAGGACGTTGCCCATGCCAAAAATGTAAGCATCTAAACTTTCCCCTGATATTGTTTTGTAAGTTTCACAAACGTTGTAACTCTCAGTGACAAAAAGCAACAAGTTGTTTCACTCAGGTACAAGTATTTTTGCAACATTTTTAGTGAAACTGCTGTGCTATCTGTGTGCTTTAAAGGAGATTTTATTTCTAGAAACATTAAGAATTTCTTAAAGAATTTCCTAAAAATCTCTGGATAACCGAGAAGTTCTGAAACTTGATGGGCTCACTTACAGAGGAAAAGGTGTCTTATCCTTTAAGTGTGGTCTCCACCCCATCCCACTCCAACCAGCCATAGCAGTTAAAAAAGATTTAATTTATTGACATAATTTTTAAATTTTTTCTAAAAATCAGGAGATGTGCTAATCTTTCTGAAACTTGGGGGGAATGATGCCCTGGTTGTCTTATGCAAAAAGCTTTAAAACTCCCAAAAATCAATTGATGAGTGAAATGTTCTGGAACTTGGGGTGGGGGGAGGGTGACTGTGGTAAACATGTTCTACAATTGTAGGAAGTTTCACCCCAATGGCTCTAAAAATTAGTGAAATGACCATTGGAAGCCACCCTCCACCCTCCACCCTCCATGCAATTATTTAACAAAATTGTAATGAGTAATTTGTTACTCTCATTACGGTAACGAAACAGACACATACGATATTTTAGCAACACTTTGGAAATGACTCGCCTGTGCCCTGTAATGTAATGAGTACTGAAACATTTTTTCATTGATCGCACAGGCCTAGGAAACATTGTTGCTAAATGCAGAACTTTTCACCCAATCCTTCACACATAATGTATCTATGTGTTTGTTGTGAAAACACCTTTTGCACTCTGTCTGCTGATTCAGGAGCTGCCATTTCCAGTGTAAAGCTAAAACAAACACACAAATGTTTTCCAACCATAAAAGTCATCTCCCTTCAATGAACGCATTTTGCTGAAGTCACCCATGGTGTGCCATGTTGTATTATATTCAACGCATGATAGAAGAATGCCTCCAAAATTGTCTTTGGTGCTCCAAGGGCTTCTTATTGATTTAGGTCTCAGACCTTTGTTATGAGCTATGTCTGTGGACATAGGGCATCAGAATGGTTTCCCCCTGCTTTTCAGAAATACATGAATGCTCATGGCAGGATTCCAAATAGCCATTTTTTTCTGAGCAGCTACCTCTTTGAATGGTCACAGCCCAAGGCAATTCATTTGCATCATACAAAGATCTGTGCATTTATCTTGTTCCCAAGTGGAGGCATTTCATACCAGCTTTCCCCAGCAGGCATTGTATTAGAGTTGGGAACCTTGACATCGACAAAAATTCCCTTCCCCCTTTGAACAATGCCCACTCTTACTGAGGAAGGCATCTATAACCGTGATAAATTTATCAACAACATGGGGCCAACAATATCTGAAAAGGTTCCTTGTCCTCAGCTTTGCAAGGAAAAGCTTCCATAAAATGCCTTTTTAAAGGGTCAGTAAAAGCTCTGTTGATTTTTACGGGTCACAAGTTGGTGTGCTTCCTTCAGACACTGCTGTTACAAAACTCAAGAGTGAGTCATACATGGCATTATTTTTGGAAGCCCTTTGGGTGGCACTGTCAAATAGAAATTCACAGCTGATTTACACCTTGAGCAGCAAAGACAGAGCTGAGAGCTGCAAACACTGTTGAAGGGGAATAGAATTCAGAAGAGAAACAAGTGGTCTATTTGTACACATATACTTTTTAAAATACATATACTAATGTTCATATGTCCTTTCAGCCTCCCATACATTTTCAAGCTAGAATTCCTTGATGTTGATGTTCTCAACAGGGCTACCCCAAGATATCTTGCTGGCTTAAGTAAAGGACAGCATGATGATCCAACCCCATTTGATGCACCAAACTCAGTGGGAGTTGCAGTTTCATTTTTCTTCAACACTGGCAATGGAATAGTGCTTGACCAACATAATTGTAGTACTACCACTTCATCACACTGGAGCATTTTGCCCCTTTGCAGCACTTTGGGGACAGTACCTGCTGAGTGCCATCACATGACGTTCAGCATGCCCCGCCCCATTTACCCTTCAAGTGCCAAGGAAGCATTGCAAGATGCCTCCTCGCCACCTACAGAAAGATATGTGGAGCTACCCACATTTTGGGGCATTTTTCCCACTTGATGGGGGAAAGGGCAATGTGGCAACATGCACCTTCTCCCATTGTCCCAGGGAAGGAGGAAGGGCAAGTGGGGCTCCACAAGCCAACGTGACATGGCTCCAGGGCAGTGCTATGAATGAGCAGCCTCAACTGCAATGTTAACATAAGAAGCTTATCACTGTGACTTTAGACAAAAAACAGTGTTTAAATCAACATAATAATAAACATAATAACAATAATCTAGGCACTAAGCCTATAGGCCAGGGGTGCTCACACTTTTTCAGCATGCAAGCTACTTATAAAACAACCAAATCAAAATGATCTACCTACCCACTACTCAGAGAGCCATAAAAGCAAAATATTTGGAAATTTATTTCAGTGAGAGCCATATAATACATTTTAAGACCGAATTCAACTAAATGTGAGTATAATAAGCCCCTGAATTTATTCATAATAATAATGATAATATTCATTCCGCCTCTGCTACTACTAATAATAATAATAGTAACAACAACAACAATAGGTTCCTAGAGTAGAAGGAGACCTCCAAGGGCCAACCAGTCCAACCTCCTTCTGCCATAAGGGAAAAACACAATCAAAGCATTCCTCACAGATGGCCAGTCAACCTCTGATAACAACAACAACAATGGGTTCGTAGAATAGGAGGAGACCTCCAAGGGCCATCCAGTCCAACCTCCTTCTGCACCTGGGCGGCGGCGGGAGCCTGCAGGGCGGGACTGAGCCTTCCTCCCACCCTGCCTGCGATCTACCAGGACGCCCTATGCAATCTACCAGTAGATCGCGATCTACCTAATGAGCACCCCTGCTATAGGCAATCTAAACATGATCCAGAAATGTTTTAGAGTTAGCTAAAACCTAGATGGGACTTTGTGCTCTAAAATCCTGGACTCCTCTTTCAGGCATAAAAGGGAATAAGGATCATAACGGGGGAGTGTTATGTTGAGTTCTCTGGATTAGATTGTTTTGGTCTGAATATTAGATTTCTGACCAATGGAGCAGAACATTACGCTTCCACTGGCTCAAAGCTAGTGCTCTCCCTTTCCTAGGCACTAAGATACATATTCTGATTAGTTTCTGGAGATGAGATTGAACTGGTCTCCAGTAGCACCATTTTGTATATTTCAGGGCGCTGAAGTACAAAATATCTGGAGTCACGACCTTAGATGGCCGTAAAAAGGATTGGTCAAATCTATTGCAAACTATTTCTTGGGGCAACAAAATTGTGATGAAATCTTACTACAGCTATGACTGAATGAATTGTTTATTGTACTAGCCATAGGCCATGACATAAAATATACAATCTTTAAAATTACAATAGGCAGTTTCCAATATAAATATTAAAACTTGTTCCATATACTGGCTGTTTAAAATTATAATAATTACAAATATCTGATTTTGTACCATCCCAAACTATCTCCATTTCCATTTCTAGTCAAAGATTATACTTAGTCTGCTACAGTTATAAGATAGAAGTGAGTGAACATCTCTGTTCGCCACTGTGAAACAGGTATGAATAAGCTGTAGGCAAAATCTTATGTATGACTTCTAGATAAGTCAGGGAAATTTGGTACACCTTTTCCAGGCTGAAAGCATTTGTCTTCTTTGACTGTAGTAGTGAGTTTAGTTATAATTGGCATACCAGCCATTGTCTTGTTGGCTATAGGCATGTGAACCTTGGGATGCCAAGTTGCTGCCTCAGGCCAAACTGAATTTGTGAATACTCTTGTCAACATGGGATGAAAGCATTTGACTATTTATATTCACAGGTGTTGTTGGCAGATGAGTCATCGCATAAATGATACATACACGTCTATTTAAATACAACCTAACCACCAGTTATCTTTATAAAGTCACTTTCCCAAGATAGACTGCGTATTTCAAATCTCTCTCTTGGTGCTTGAATTACCTCTCTATTTTATTCTTTTCAAAGTGTTAAGAAAGCCAGATGTTTTGGACTACAAAAGCTCATTAGCCTTGGACCATTGGCCAGACTACCTGGGCCTGAGGGACACTGAATTGGAAAGTATCTGGAAGGCCAACCAGGGACCCATTTTCACTGACCACTTAGGGCCCTTCCAGATAGGCCAAAAATTCAGGAGGAACTGGTTTTTTAAAATCCAGTTCCTCCTGGGTTTCTGTCCTCACACAACCCTGAGCTTTCCCTATGGGGTGGCTAGATGTTATCCTGAGTCAATGAAATGTTGACTCGGAATGGCATCCAGCCTCCCTCCATCAGCCCATTCCCCTCCAAAGAGTACTCCAGCCACATGAAAATGATGTGTTTGGGGGGGGGGGATATATATTTCCCACTTCTCACACATCATTTTTGCACATTACGAGAAGTATTCAGAGGAGCTTGTACTGCTGGCAAGCCCTCAGGTGAATTTTGGAGGGGGAAATGGGGGGAACTAGGGGATGAAGTGCCATCCAGGAGCCCAAAGAACCAGGATTGCTATGGGGTATGAACCCCAGAACTGCAGAAGCAGTCCCTGGAGTCAAACAGGGAAATTCCAGTTTTCTCCAGATTAATTCAATTTTACCTGAAGCGTCATTCAGAAGGCCCAGGTAAAACCAGTTCCCATGTTTTGGGTCTATCTGAAAGGGCCCTTACAACAGATTTGGGTCAGATGAGCTCCATGGTGGCCAAACGCATATGGAACTGATCCAGGTCAAAGCAGGGCAAGACTAACTTAATGCAGGCATGCCTGCATTAATGCAGGTTGGGCCAGTTCCAGAGCGGAACTGGATGCAACTGTTCCCCTCCATTTTTTCTGCCATTGAGTAGAGTACAGTGTTCCCTCACTTACTGCTGGGGTTAGGTTCCAGGCAGGGGCGGATGTAATGGTATGCAAAGTAAGCAGCCATTTAGAATGCCACGTGGTCAGGGGCGCATCTGGCCAGAAGGTCCGCACATGCACCATGGCTGCGGTGCAACTCGAGGTGGTTGGAGTTGCGAATCACACTCCATGAGACCAAAAAGGAGGAACATTTTGCAGCTGGATGCGGGAGGCTCCCGCATCTGACTGTAAAATGTCCTCCTTTTCAGCCTTGTGGAGTGCGTTTTGTGTCACCGTCCACCTGGAGTTGTGCCGCAGCAATGGGGCATGCATGGACCTTCTGTGCATGCGCCATTGCTGTGGTGCAACTCCAGGTCAATGGTGATGCAAGATACACTCCACGAGGCCGAAAAGGAGGACATTTTGCAGCTGGAGGAGAGAGGCTCCCACATCCGGCTGTAAAACATCCTCCTTTTCGGCCTCATGGAGTGCGTTTTGCGTCACTGTTCACCTCGAGCTGGCCCTGCGCATGCACACACCAGCACGCATGTGCACACCAGCGTGCATGCATGGAACTAGCTGACCCCGTGCATGCGCACACTAGCATGCTTGCGTGCACTGACACGCATGCGCGGAACTAGCTGGCCCTGCGCATGCGCACATTGGCAAGCATGCACACCCGGCACGACGCCAGAGAGCAAGGGGGTGCCAAAAGAATGTTTGCATACCATTTTTAATTGCCTTAGTCCGGCCCTGGTTCCAGGACCTCCCGCAATAAGTGAAAAAACGCGATATAGGGATACCCTATTTATTTTAATATTTATACATTATTTTAGTAGTTATACACTATTTTAAGTCTTTATAAACTTAAAATAAAGTGAAGGAAAGGAAGAAAAGACCCTTCAAGGCTGGAGGAAGGGAGCGAGGACTGAGGAGGGAAAAGGCCTTGGAGAGCGGCAGCGGCAAAACCATCCCACACCTTGCAAAATCACAAAGTCAGCTAAACAACCTATGCTGCAATAAGAGAAGGGTGTGTAAGGTCAAGATTATGACACCTGTCCTCTGTGGTCATTTTTTATTATTCAAAACCAATCCACAGCTGTTGCTGGGAAGCTATGGTAGCCACCAGACTGGCTCCCCTTTTAATAGACTTTATTGTATTAATGTTTTAACTATTTATAATTATTGATTTTGATGTGTATTTTATTGTATTTTGATGTGTATTTTATTGTATTTTATGTATAGGCATCAAATATGTGCCGGCTGGAAGCCAGCCTGAGTCCCCCTCAGGGGGTGAGAAGGGCGGGGTACAAATATCCAAAATAAATAAGTATCATTTTTAATCTGTAGGTAACAACCTGCACATAGAGTTGTCAAGTGTAATGCAGGTAAGATAACCCCTGTGGTTTCCCAGTTGTGGGACTCTCAGTCCTATCCACTCAATCCAGGATGCATAATAAGATAAAGATTATGGAAGCTGGAGTCCAATGCATGGAAGGCTTCTAGGACTATCTCTCCAGTGAAAGTGTTGTGCATGGATTTTATGTTAATGCATTTCTGAATGCATGTCCATTTTGCATTTGGAAATGACTGAAAGAAGAATGTTTTCCTCAAAAGAATATTTCTGTTGGTATAAAGGGATGCTACATGACCCTAATCCCTTACATTTGGCACATTTTTATTAGAATTGAATTGTGGTTCTCCTGTCTTGTTTCCTTTTTAATATCATTTAGATTATTGTTATTATTTTCAACATTTCTACTCTGTCCTTCTCAACCCCCGAAGGGGGACTCAGGGCGGCTTACCACGGCTGCAATTCAATGCCAACAACATACAACACATTACATACAGCATTATACAAGAAGAATTTGTCCCCATCCTGCATTTTCTGACCTATTCTCATATTTACCTAGATACAACCACATCCTGTTTTAAATGGATTGTGACAGGATTCACCCCTTGCCAAGATTATCAAGTCAGGAAATATAGAGGCAAAGTGGGGATTGGTGTGAGGACATATCCATGCCTAACATCACAAGCAGGATCCTCACACAAAAAACATCTCAAAATATGTGGCTTTTACTGATTTAAATTTAAAAGAAGTACAGTAACTTGGGAAATAATCTGAACAGGGAAGCATGAAGTATTAACTTCAAATGGCAAGCCACCATGTGGTGCAAATCTCTACTCACAATTCAGCATTCTGTTCATTCTATATTTGTTTATCCCATATCTATACTTGCTTCTAGCACATCCCTAGTGTTCTGTTCTCATTGGCTTTATGCTGACAGAACCTTTTGTTGGCATTATGTGAATTTATAGCACTGTAAGCATTGTCTTTGCAAGCAGAGCAGCACATATGCTACTTGCTAACTTATCCTACCTAAGTTTATGGCAGGATTAGGATTGTTCCAATGGCACAGTTGATGCAGCTGAACCTAAAGCCTTTCAACCTAAAGATGTCTACTGCATATTTAGTCAGCCCTCCATATCCAAATTCTTATCCACAGACGCCATTTTAGTGTGCCATTATATAATGGGAAACACATCCAACCTCCGAATCATCCACGCGCTTGTAGAAAGCGTTGGATGAGTCCTTCCTGAATCTTCATTCGCGAAGAAAAGCCAAGAAGAAGAATATAATGTGACTCGAGCATCAACAGATGTTATTATCCTGGGGGGGCTAGATACCTATTTGCCAATATTCTATTCTCCCACATATCATTGAGGTTTAGAAAAAAATCCTTTTTGAATCACCAAATATACACCTGTATAAGTCAAGCTCACGTAGACATTAAGGGCAGATTCTGTGGCCAAAATTATGGAATTTGATATGACCCATGGATAACTTGAGGGTCACACAGAGAATGAGGTGTGATCACTACCTAAGGAGGCCGCTTCCCCTAGCCACCACTTCAATTTTCTGATAAAAGCATTAAAGAAGGCCATAAAATGGTGCTGTGACAGAGAAGAGAGATTGCTGTGAGTTTTCCAGGCAGTATGGCCATGTATGGCCCTGAAAACTCACACCAAACCAATGATTCCAGCCATGAAAGCCTTCGACAACACAGAGAAGAGAGATTTAGTGTTCCCCCGCAGTTTTCCCAGGACAGACAAAACTCTTGACTTTTGCCATTCTTCTCAGATCACAGGATAGTTCCTGGTTTTGATAAGAATTAAGGTATGTTGCAATGCTTAAATTGATTCATAGATAAGTCAACCAGGTTTTTGGGGTTGATTTTTTAAACTAAAATTTCTAGACTTATACATGAATCATTGAATACATATAGTGTTACTTCACTGGCTATGCTAGTTAAGAGATTCTTGAAGTTGCAATTCCAAAATTAACCCTTTTAAGCTCCATTTCTCCTTCATCCTTTCCTTTTGTGTTATCTGTTCACAATACAGCATTGTGACCAAGTCTATACAATTTTACTCATTTGCTTATGACCTTCTTTAACAGCCTATTAACAGCCTAAATGGCAGGAAAGGAGGAAAGAAACAATTATTTATCTTATGTTTACACATGTTTTTCCTCTTTAATGACTGGAGGCAATTACTATAGGCAAGCCTATATATACCTCTATCTGTTGTCTGTCTTGTCATTGTATAATCGGCATTTACTGTTTGCCATACAGTATATGTGTTGTGTTCTATGATCCGCCCTGAGTCCCCTTTGGAATGAAAAGGGTGGAATATAAGTACTGTAGATAATAAATAAATAAATAAATAAATAAATACCAGGTCAGAAGTCAATGGGAATTCCTACAAGCAATTGTCAGTCCTAGGAGCCACTTTAAATCTATCTGTTTAAAGCTATTTCCTTCAAAATATTTATTGGTAAATATATATTGACATGATCATTGAAATGAGAACTGTGCTGCAATCTTCAAAAAAAGAAAATGTTAGTTATCAATTTGTAGCAGAATTCCTAAACTACTGCCTATATTTGTATATTTCTATTTCATGTATAAGTCTAGCATTCGTGCCCCCTTGTCGTGGGGGAGAGGCTTGCGTACCCTAATGAAGTTGTGAGCTATGCTGGGGGTGGCATAATAGCCACCGGTAGGGCCTCCCATGCCAGACAGGTCACAACCGAATGATCTGACAAAAGAGCGTCAAAGGGCAGGATGGGCTCTCTAGCCTTTGGCAACCATCCTAGGAGAAGGAAAACTCTGATTTCAAACTTGGGCAGATGGTGCTTGTCTAACCCTGTAAGGTCAACTATCTAAGAGAAGGAAACTCAAACCAAACCTATGACCTGATGACCTCGCTGACACCGTCCTAAGCTTGCTAGGCCCCGGCAGACGAATCTTGGGTTTAAAGGGTGAGGTCAGTACTGTGAACGCTGTGCTCCACCAAAAAAATCCATTGCACAGGCTTGAAGGACACATCCAACCTCCATCAACGCGCTTGTAGAAAGCGTGGGATGAGTCCTTCCTGAATCTTCATTTGCAAAGTCCAATAATAAGTCTAGGGAGGTCTTGGGGGCCAAAATAATGGATAAGTCGAGAATCATTCTGCAAGAAAGAAAAGCACCAGCACTGCTCAGGCCCTCTTTGCTGCTGCCAATTTTGTGTCCAACCATTAAAAAAAAAAATCAAAATTAGCTCCACAGCAGAGAGAGCAAAGGACTTGGTGTTTTTAAAAATATTTGTCCAGGACAGACTAAGTACTCAGCTTTCAGCACTCTACTCAGAGATTATTCCTACACACACACACACACACACACACACACACACACACACACGAGTCACTTATATTGAGCTGTGAATAGGTCAACCCAAGTGTGGGGAGGGAGGTCATTAAAACAAGATTCTAGACTTATATTTTAGTATAAACAGTACTCTAAGTAGTAATTGCCTATATATAGTAGTGGCAGCAATCTTTTAAATTTTATGACTGCAAACTAGAAAGCCAAATGCTGAGTCCTAAGCTGAGAAAGTGATTCAAAAACTTGAATTGTCATTTAAGTTACATGCAGCATGTTTTTCCTTTTAGATCTTACTAAGCAGTTCTGAATAGTGTAGAATTTATTGGTTGCTTAGAAGCTCTTGGGGACAAGGAAGCCTATTTAGTAAAGCATTCAAAGCAACAGCTCACTCATAATAGTATTGTGATGATACAACAGAGTGCTATTGCTATAATGATGCATTACCAAAAACATAGTGCCAGACAAAGAGCCACCTTGGGAACTCATAAAATGTTATTTAACCTTTTGTTAATTTAAAGGCTTTTCAATATAATCTAACATATTTATTATGGAAGGGAAGGGGCCAAAGTCAATTACCCAATGGACTATGAGATCTGCACACAAGGTTTCAGCTGTGTACAATAAATTCCAAAAAGAATGTTGCTGAGACTTAAAAATGAAAGCTCCACTGAAAAATGACAAGGGGCTACTATATAATTTGAAAAGGTAAACAGGTAATGGACTTCAAATGAGATCAAAAAAGAATTAACACTGCCTAGCTGAGGCTCACAGCTGGATACAGAGTTGCACATTTTATTCAAACAGTAGCATGTGAACAAGCTGCACATTTTATTCAAACAACTCCTCAACCTCATCAAAAGAAAAATAAAACGACAGCTGGAATTCTGTTGGATTGTTACAAATACGTAACCTAGAGTTCAAGATTCCTATTTAGTCCCTAGCTTAGGGAACATGTATGAACCATGAAAGTCCACCAATCCATATTGACTAGGTAGCAGCCACTATGATTGACAGAGGTCCATTCTGCTGATGCTCAGGAAGCAGTTGACTAGAGTTAGACATTTGTAGCTGCTTGGGTATTCGTGATCCGTATGTATTCCATAGTTTAGGAGACATGTAGAAGTTATGAAAGAGAGCAGCCACTGTGATTGGCAGATATGCATTCCGCTAATACTCTGGAAGCCATTGACTAGTGCTCCCACCCACACCCTCACCCAAGCAATCTGTTCTGTGAGCAGGGACCTAATTTCTGTATTGTTGAAGGTTTTCATGGCCAGAATCACTGGGTCGCTATAGGTTTTTGGGCTGTATGGCAATGTGCTCGAAGCATTCTCTCTTGATGTTTCACCTGCATCTATGGCAGGAATCCTCAGAGGTTGTGAGGTCTGTTGGATACGAGGAAAAATGGGTTTATATATCTGTGGAAAGTCCAGGGACTTTTGTCTGTTGGAGCTAGGTGTGAATGTTTCAATTGGCCACCTTGATTAGCATTTGATGGCCTGACAGTTTTTAGCTGTGGCTTGTTACTACCTGGGGGAATCCTTTGTTGAGAGGTGATTAACTTTCTGATTGTTTCTAGTCTGTGTTTGAGTTTTGTTCTTTATTTACTGTTATAATTTTAGAATTTTTAAAGCCAGATTTTGTTCATTTTCATGGTTTCTTCCTTTCTGTTGAAATTGTCCATATGCTTGTGAATTTCAATGGCTTCTCTGTGTTGCTTGGCATGGTAGTTGTTAGAGTGGTCCAGCATTTCTGTGTTCTCATTTCTACCTGTCACAATCAAGATTGTTTATAGGAGGGGTGGGGACACCTGTGAGTTTCTTCCTGAACGACAGCAGATGGACCCCCATTGATCACATCATCTGTTGTCCAGTAAATGTAGATAAAGGAGAGTAAAACCAGGTGTCATACCCCAACCTGATTCCTTGGCCAAACCAGACCAAAGCCACGTTGTTTCAAAGATTCAAGCCAGGCCAGGAAGCAAGCCTCTGGAAAGTAAGCCGCCGCTGAGGCCTCTAGTTCAAACCATGTTCAAGGACAAGAGAAGCTCAGATCCATCCCGGGCCGATAAGAGGCGCTGGGAAGTTGGAGATGGGTTAACTCCCTTCATCCCAAGTGCAGGCCCTAACGAGCTTGCATATCATTCTGATGCGGGAGGCTTGAGAAGGCCCAGCTGGGAATCGGTTCATGAGAACCAAGTTACGACGCACCTTGCGTCGAAAGGATCAAAGCCTGTGAGACCTATTTAAGTTAGGTCTGAGAGATGCGAGGCATCTCTCACCAAGGTTCAGATTCAAAGGATTGATCTGAGCCAAGTCATCACGGAACCTTGCCTGGGCCATTGGGCCTCCTAGCTTTGGACTCTATTTGCCACGTCTTTGAGCCAAGAACTTATCCCTGGATTAGCCCATTGGGGCATTAAGACTCTTTTTACATTTTGATCCTGTTTTGCTTTTATGGACTATTGCTTTGCAATACTTTGATGCTTAGAAGCATCCTTGGAATATAATTCTATCTTCTTTACTCTCTCCAGTTATTCTAAATAAAGCATTTAACCATAGCTGGTGTCAAGTGGGTTTACTGAGGGACCCATCAGGTCTACGGTGCAACACCAGGATTATCCATAAGTGTATAACTATGGTGGCCACACATCTGTAATTCCCCAATGGGATTTCAGTCATCATTGATGATTTATAAGAATTATGCTGTTCAAAATCTTGGGGTTTGCCCAGAGTGCCAGTCTCCAATTTATTCCAATGAAGACGTGCAGGGTGGAGGGCAGAGTCAGAGATCATCTTATTCATCAGTTGGCCAGGGAAGGATGCCAAGGGGAATTTCCAAGATTTGACATGTCTCACCTTTACAGACCTTGACATTTTATAGTCATTTGAAAAAAATAGATATTGTTGTGGTTGGTACAAATTATGAATGTTCAAAATACATTCATTGCTGCAGCTACACTGTAGAATGAATACATTGTGATGCCACTTTAACTGCCATGGCTCAATGCTATGGGATTTTGGGAGTTGCTATTTTACAAGGCCTTTGGCCTTCTCTGCCAAAGTGCAATTGAAAGTGGTGTTTAACTGCATTCATTCCACAGTGTAGGTGCACCCTTGCATATCTTTGTGGGCCATGACTCAGTGCTATGGAATCATGAGAGTTGTAGTTTCACAAAGTCTTCAGCCTTCTTGGCAGTGTACAATATAAGACACATGCTAAATTGCTAATTTCTCCACATTTCTATTTATTTTAGGTACCCACAAAACACTTTCCTACTTACAATCATTTGCAGGATATTCTGGTTCCTACCTTTTGCTGCTAGCATTACACTTTGTGATCCAGGTGACAAAAATGTAGTTGGTGAAAGTTTGCCGAAATCTTGTTTGTAGGGATTGTTTTGCAGTAGACTCCCTTGACAGCAACAGGCGTCTTGTCTGCAGCTCCTATAAGTAAAAAAAAATCTCTTGCAAAACAGCACTTTTTGATGGAAAATGCTCTTTGTGATATGTTTCTACTTCCTGCAGCTGTCATACAGCTCATGATAATGACTAGTTTGGGGGTAATTTCCAGCGTGAAAATATATATTCATTGATACCGATATTATTCTCTGCAGTTGCACACATGCAGTCCTATTGCTTCCTTCCTCTTCAAATATGATCTCTCTTGGAAACAAAGTCAGCTATTTCATTCTAGTAACCACCCAGTTATCTGCAACCATAAATTACCTGACAAGCTGTATCTGCCACACTTCCCTGGCCACCCCCCCACCTCTCAAATACTTCAGGAGCCTCTAGTCATAGTAGAAGCTCTGTTCATCTTTTAATTTGAGACAGATTTGCTGATCGTGATGCTGTGAGAATATAGTTACGAGCTCCCTGTTTCTCCACGGAATCGTTATGTTAAAAAGTCCTCCGCACTTATTCATATAAACATATCCTCAGCTAGAAGTCTGGGCTCACTGGATGCTGCTTTGTCATATCATTTCAGAAACGCTGGCGGTGCAGCTTTGGGAAAGTGGTAAAGCTCTCCGCTTAAAACATGAAGGGCTTCCTGCTTGTCTTTTTATCCCTCCTCCGCTCTTGCTATCTCTATAGGAAAAACAACAACTATGAAAAAGGGACCCCAATTGCATTAAAAGCATTGTTTCCAATCAAATTAACAAAAAAAATCGCCATTTTTTTTGTCTAAAGAAAGTGCTCTCTAACTTCAAGGGCATGAATATCCCCTAAATCTGTAGTTTGTCAGTTTTATTCCTCTTTTCCAGCCATTCTAAACTTCACCTTCTTACGAAAGATACTTAGGGTGCAGGTCAAAGGAACAAAGTGCATATTGTGTCAACAGGTCCACACCCAATATTGTGTATGTATGTATGACTGAGAAGGAAACAGCAACAGGACAGGACAAGATTAGAGCAAGTGAAGATAACACAGCCCAACAAAATGGTTTTTCTTCGTGTCTTGTTTTTATGCCTGGTCCTGGGATTATTTGGGGCACTGATTCAGCAAATTGCATTTGATTAACCACATCACCTCTAGTTTCTTAGGCTCCTTCCACACAGCTGTATAAAATCCACATTGAACTGGATTATATGGCAGTGTGGACTCAAATATCCAAGTTCAAGCAGATATTGTGGATTATCTTCCTTAATATTCTGGGTTATATGGCAGTGTGGAAAGTTATCATAATTTTCTATGTGTGAGCAGATGTGTTTTGTATCTCAAGAACCAGAGATGGTGGCATTTTTGGAACCAGCAGGTCAAATATACCCAGAAACAGGTCTAACATTTGAGGGACTAAAAGTGTGCTCTGTCATTGAAAGCAGAAACACTCCTGGATAGCCCTTCTTCTTATCAGACAATCCTCCTGAAAGCACTTTCAAAAAAACGGATCGTGCTTTCTGCTTAGTGAAGCAACTCACAGATATATGTTTGCAAAACATACATTGCCCATTGTGGGCTATGTCTTTTTTAAATTTTATATTATTTTAACTAGAGAGTATCTAGCCCTTTCTACACTGCCACATAAAATCCAGATTATCTGCTTTGAACTGGATTATATGGCAATGTCATGGCTTCATTACTGAGTAATTTTGCAGTTGGGCGGTAATGCATTTTGGGTTTCCAAGTACATGTTAATCATTGTACTACTCAACATAGAATCAATAATAAAGATGAGTTTTATAGCCCTTTCCTCATTAACATATTTTGCAAAGAGGTGGTGTAGTTAATAAACTACAACAACAAAGCAAATAGGATGAACATGGGAAGTAATGGCCATGTAGTCAGGAACCCCTTCTCTCTGCTTGCCAAAAGGTGAATGGTCCACAACTTGGACATGAAGCAGAGGAAAATAGCTCCCACATCTTAAACTTGTTGCAGCAGCATTTCAGACTTATCCTACCATTGCCAACACTGGCAGAAAGCACTTTCTGGCTATTCACAGGACTCCCTCGTGAATTGTCAGGGTTGTTGAAAATTGAAAACAAGTTTGAAATGAGGTTGAGATGATGCTGTGTGAAAAGTAACAGTTCTGCTCATTTTTAATAAGCCACTACTGTGCGTTTCGCATGATAATTTATTCAGATAACATTAAAATCACATAGAAGATCAAGCAAATATTTTTAAAAGAATAAATACAATGGTCCCTTGTTAGCTGTTAGAGTTTCCTTCAAGAACCCTCCAAATATTTGAATGCTCAGGTCTCCTTTTATGCAATGGCATATAAAATGGTGTGCATTATGCAAAATGACATAATCAAGGTTTGTTTTTGGATATATATATATATATATATATATATATATATATATTCTCTTGGCATTACTTTGCGAACGAAGATTCTTAGGAAAGACTCATCCCACGCTTTTTACAAGCGCGTTGATGACTAAAAAGGCCAATCTGAGAAAGGCAAGTTCGGTTGCAGGAAGCACAGCAGAAAGTCTCCTTGGGTGATGTTGTTTCCAAGTTGCAGTTCTTTCTGCGTTGTCGTTTCTCTTTGAGACCCATTTGGCGTGTCTTCTCGAAAGAGGCCACAGCATTGTGGATAGTACATCTCCATGCCTCCCGACGTGAGGCCAGGGTGGACCATTTTTGGTGATCAATCTGGCCGAACCTGAGATGTTTTTTCAGGGAGTCCTTATATCTCTTTTTGGGGGCGCCTCTCTTGCACTGACCCATGGCGAGTTCACCATAGAGCAGGGTCGGTCCTACAAGATAGGCCAAGTAGGCGGCCGCCTAGGGCGCCATCTGGGAAGGGGGCGCCATCCTGGCCGCATGGGGCGCCATCCTGGCTCTGCCGATGTTCTTCAGACAGTGCTGCAGCTGCCTGCTTTTTGACCCCGGCCTTGTGTGCTCCGACGCCGCTTCTGGGCACGCGCGGAGGTTTTCACGCAGGCGCAGTTGCTCTGGAGCTGAAGTTGAGCGCAGGAGCAACTGCACATGCGCGAAAACCTCCGCGCATGCCCAGTAGCTCCCTTGCGCAGAAGTCTGTAAGCAAAGCACTCCCTATCGGGCAGGCAGGGAGTGCTTCCCCTCTCCCTTTGTCTCCGCCGCACGCGTTTGCAGGGAAGGAGAAAAGAATCAGTGAAGGAAGTGTAAGTGAAGGAATGAATGAAGGGCTTTCCTTCTCATCCTCTGTGACCTCTTCTCTCCCTCCTTCCTTTCTTGAGCTCTATTTCTGTCTAGACCTGAGGGGCCTGAGGCTATGAGGAGTTGTGGGAGTTGGAGGCCAAAACACTTAGAAGGAGGGAGGGAGGGCCAAAGTTTGCCCAGGCCGCACTGCCTGTATTCGACCTCATTTGAACATTTTGGCTGTTTTTCTATTTACATTTACATTGGGATCCTAATTTTGGACTTATGGGAGACTCCTATGAATTATGAGTCGGGTGATAGGTAATATATTCTGATTTTGATACATTTACATTGCATTTCTTGTTGATTATTATACAGTTCTGCTTAATATTGTCATACAATATAATACAAATACAATATAACAATAGAATAATGATATATTTTATATTACATGTAATATTACAAACAATATTGCAGTATAGTGGTATTGTACAAAATAGTAATATATAATATTTTATTTTATTTTATTTTGGGTTATTTGAGTTTTATAGGAGTAATGAAAATATTTAGTAGAGGATAATTTTATTTAAATAAATAATTTCATTATTTTATAATAATAATATAATAGAATGTTACATTATATTATAATGTCAATATATTATAATATAATTATATTGTAATGTAGTATAATATAATTATGATATAATATAGTATGAGTATGGTATAATATATTGTATATACATTGATACAATATAATACTACTAATGGTATTGTGATGTTATAATTGTATATTTGTTTTACATGGGGGGCGGCAAAATAATGGTTTTTGGGGGGGGGCACCAAAATAATGTTCGCCTACCATTTAAAATTACCTTAGACCGCCCCTGTCATAGAGTAGTATCTTTGGGAGGCGGTGGTCCTCCATCCTAGAGACGTGCCCTGCCCAGCGCAGCTGTGTTCTCAATAGCATGGCCTCAATGCTGGTGATCCCTGCTTAATCAAGGACAGCAACATTTGTCACATAGTCGGTCCAGTGTATATTTAGGATTGTTGCGAAGACAGCGCTGATGAAAGCATTCGAGGAGTTGTAGGTGATATGTATATGTATATATATGACATTGATAGTTGAACCTGTGGATGTAGAATGTGTGAATATGGAGGGCTAACTGTAGCTATAATTCCAAGAAAACTCATTTTGGTTAAACTTTCGCAGATCTTTTCTGATGGTATGAACTCTTTCTTGCACTTTTTGACAGTAATATATTGCTCAGACTCTCTTTACAGTTTCTGTTTGGAAGTTAGATCACAAGGTAGATTATGCTTGGATTTTGACAAAGAGTAACAATTCCAAGTGGGCTTCCTATTCATTTTGCCTCTTCAGTCACCCTTTGTATAATGCTTCCAGTTTCCCTTAGGAGATAACTGCATTGCTGTTGGAAATGGAAAATGCTGATGATGGTCACAGTCACGGTGAAATTGTTTTCAGGCTCACTCAACTCTTCACACTGAAAGAGGATTTTATACTGAAGTTTCTTGTTTCTTTTTTATTGTTTAACTGTTGCAACAGTCAGAAGTACAACACTACAGCCACAGTCTGAGTCCTTTTAATGAAATGCTTCTCTGATATGAAAGACTGGATTTTTAAAAATCCCTCTATTGCGTCAAGGCATAATACTGTATTTGTATCCATGGCCATCTGTTTTCTTTGTTTCTTGGAGAATTTTCATGGATCATCATCTGATCCCTTGCTCTTTAACTCTTGAGGAAATACAGCAGGAGACAGATATCCCTGAAAGAGAACTTTTATGAGCACTACAGTCCGTTGCATGCGGTAAGCCAACACAAAGGGTTCTCACAAAAGAGCCAAAATCAAAAGAAATAGAAAATGGACATATCTTTACAGTGAATGATCAATTCACGTCAAAACTCCACAGAGTGGAGATCCAAACAGCTGCTGCCAAACAAGGAGAATCTGACCCAGAAAGAAAAGAAACAAGACAGAAAGTAGATGATGACAGAAAACATGAGATAGAGGCTGCTATAGTGCGGATAATGAAATCTAGGAAGAAGATGCAGCATAATGTGCTAGTAGCAGAAGTAACTCAGCAATTGAAGGCACGATTCCTCCCAAATCCCGTTGTTGTTAAAAAATGTATTGAAGGACTTATTGAATGAGAATATTCAGCATGAACACCTGAGGACTGCAAAGTATACACTTAGGTAGCATAAAATGTGTTTCGCAAATATGATTTATTCTTGGACTATACTCTTTGCATGAACTGGGAAGTTCTTTTAAATCGGGCCTGCCCAACAGGCGGCCCGCGGCCCGTGCACGGCCCCCCAGCCCCTTTCCTGCGGCCCGCTAATCTTTTTAATAAAAAAGAAAAATAGAAAAATAAATTAAATAATAAATTAAATAATAAAAATTAAAAAAATACCCACTTCCGGGTTTCTCCCTTTGTTATTAGTAATATATTTAATTGTATATTTTGTTATTAGTAATATATTTAATTGTATATTTTGCCCCTTATGTATTCCATCCATCCATCTCCCTTTGTTATTCGTAATATATTTAATTGTATATTTTGTTATTCGTAATATATTTAATTGTATATTTTGCCCCTTATGTATTCCATCCACCCATCTCCCTTTGTTATTAGTAATATATTTAATTGCATATTTTGCCCCTTATGTATTCCATCCATCCATTTCCCATTGATGTTGACATTACTGCCCTTGTAAAGCAGGCTGATTGGCCTCAGTGTTCCCATTAAAATTCTTTTATAATCATTCTGTTTCTTTGTTTTATTTATTTATTTTATAATTAATAATGCAACTAGAAATTTGTGGGTGGAGCCAGGGATGGAGAGGGGGTGGAGCCGGGGTGGGGAGGGGTGGAGCCGGGGGAGGGGCGGGGGTGGGGAGGGGACGGAGCCGGGGGCTTGGCCCCCCAGGTGATCAGTGACTGGAATTCCGGCCACAGGTCCGGTAGAAGTTGGACAGCCCTGTTTTAAATCATGTAATATTAAGATGACGATCTCTTCTATTAAATTACAATACATGTTCTAGACCATTCAGCTCAAGCCTTTACACCTTCGGAGAGTTTCTCAACATCAAAATGATTGAGCTTCAAGCTTCTCAGCATTTATCCCTGTAGAGATCATTCTTACAGTTCCTCGGGAAAATGTGAATGTGCAATGTTTTTGTTTTCAATACTGTATGAAAACAGTAAAAAAATATAAACAAATTTAGAAAAAAAAAACCAAAAAACAAAACATCGGATCTCTTGCAGGTCATCATCAGTTTAAAGCAGTGGTTCTGAACCTGTGGGCCTGGATCACCAGTAGGCTGCGAGGAGGAAAATCCGGTCTGCGAGCCGACTTCCTCTTTATTTATTTATTTATTTTATTTTGTGCCGCCTACCAGCCCTGTCCCTTTGGATAAACCACACCAGCTCTAGATTATTAAATATGGTTTTTTTTTGGGCAAACAGGTGGTGACTACTGGATGGCATATGTTCTGTATCAGAAACTAGAGCTGATGTGATCTATCCAATGCAATTTTTTGAATCAGCACCCCAAATAACCAAACCAAATCTAAAGTTGACCAAAAACTGATTTGTAACCCTTTTGAAACTAATGTTGGAAACTGGTCCCTGGTCAAGTGGTCCCTGGTCAAAGTGGTCCCTGGTGAAAAAAAGATTGGGAACCACTGGTTTAAAGACTGTCATTTTGATTTGAAAGTGGTTATGCAACTAGTGTTGGAGCACTTCTTCCTTTCTATTGCTCGGTTATATATCTAGAAATGACTGCTGATGTTCAATGGGCTTCCTGTGTAGTCAAAACTAGAGTAGGCCCAATTAATCAATCAATCAAAACTTTATTACGGTCACAGACCAGCACAAAGCGGGCACAAGCGCCCTAAGTTTCTTTGCTACAATTAATCAAGTATTAAATGGTGAGTGATCATATAGGTAAATTTATTTATTTAATGTGTCAGAAGCAAATTGATAATACAGTACTAATGTAGAAAAAACCACAAACAAAGTGAAAAACTTGGCATTATGCTAAATGTCTTTTGACCAGAAGATGGCCACTTGGAGTGCCTCTGATGTCACTGTATGAAGGTATTCCATTGTGCATATGGCAGGATTCAGGCTGCATTGTAGTAAGTTGACTGTGATTTACACAGGGGCGGTCCGTCCATGTAAGCAACCATCATGGATGGGCGCCGCCGAAGTGGAACTCCCTGCTGCAGGCAGCAGCAGGGATTGGCGCTGGCCGCGCCGCCGAAGCAGAACTCCCTGCTGCTGCCTGCAGCAGCTTCTGAGCATGCACGAACATTCTCGCGCATGCCCAGAACTGCTGGAGCTGAACTTCAGCTCCGGCGGTTTGGGCATGCGCGAAAATGTCCGCGCATGCTCAGAAGGTGTTGTAGGCAGCAGCAGGGATCAGCGCCCGACTGCGCCGCCGAAGCAGAACTCCCTGCTGCTGCCTGCAGCACCTTCTGAGCATGCGCGGACATTTTCGCGCATGCCCAGAACTGCCGGAGCTGAAGTTCAGCTCCGGCGGTTTGGGCATGCGCGAAAATGTCCGCGCATGCTCAGAAGGTGTTGTAGGCAGCAGCAGGGATTGGCACCAACCGCGCCGAAAAACTCCCTGCTGCTGCCGGAGCATGTGCGGCCCGGGTCCAGGAACGGCTACGAGGTGGCGGAGGAGGCCTAGAAGGCGACAGAGGAGGCTGCCACGGCGACGCCCACGCGGCCCGCGACCACAAGCGGCAGAGAAGCTGCGGAAGAGCCCCCCAGCGTGTGTCTGAAACACCAGCAAGGGCCAGTTCCACACACCCCATGAAAAGTAAGGAGCGGAAAATAAAAGAATAGAATGAGCGAAGGGGAGAAGAAAGGAAGAAAAAAGGAAGGAAGGAGAGAAGAAGGAGAGAGAAAGAAAAAAAAGGATGGATGGAAGGAGGGGGAAGGGGAAAAAACCAGAAAGGAATAAAAAAGCCACAGCGAAGCTGGCCGGGTCAGCTAGTAGTATAATATAATATATTGTATATACATTGATACAATATAATACTACTAATTGTATTGTGATATTATCTATATATATAAAGGAACAGTCGTCATGTGAAGACTACCTGAAACAGAGAAACCTTACAATGCAGAAACACAAAACTTGCCAACAGAAATAGGCCTCAAGCAAGGTACGTTTGTAGCAAAGAAACTATCCCCCCCAAACCTAAAAGGCCCCCAAAACAACGCGTTAAAAAACCTACATTTCCCAGCATCCTCCGGGGCTGCCAAAGACTCCCCCAGCCTCTACATTCTGACAACATGATTGGCTGCCAATAAGGGCGGATTTGCATAACTGCTGTACTGTCCAGCCAACATGAACATTCCGACCCATAACAAACTGTCAGATGAGTGCCACAGCCTCCTCCAACACTTTCAAATCAGAAGACCATGATGGGGAAAGCCTCATCGGACATCGACCAATGGGTGCAAAAGACACAGAGCAGGACATCTTGAAAAAGAGAGGAGCAGAAAGTAAGCTAGACATGAAGATCTTGAGAAAGGTGACTAAAAAGGATGCGGAAAGGATTTTTAACAGTCCCCCAACAGACACTGGACGCACCTGTGAAGATAGAGATCCCCTGACAGGACAAGCCCTCCCCAAGCTGATCCGTCCTGGCCATGGTACAAGTCAAACCCGAAGGACTGCAGGCAAAGAGCTGAGTCACAAACATAAAACACCCAATTCTCTAACAACAATTCCAACCCTTACATACTCAGACTTTCTCGCATCTCCTAAATAGGGCACAGCAACGCGTGCCGGGTACAGCTAGTAAATGTATATTTGTTTTACATGGGGGCAAAATAATGTTGGGGGGCGCCAAAATAATGTTTGCTTACCATATGAAATTATCTTAGACTGCCCCTGGATTTACAGGTAAATGTCATTAATTTATTGGATCTGCTCTACTTAGAACTAGCAGTAAGATTTAGGCCCAGTTTCCCACTTGCACTAATGGCAGATTATTGTAATATACTGATTTTGTTTTGTTTGTTTTTAAATGGCGTTCCATAGAAAGTATTGCATTCTATTCCCTCCCACATCTCTCAGCTTACATGACATGTGACTTTCCTGTTATTATGGCTATAGTAAGAATCAGGAAAAAAGAAGCAAAACCAAATTCTATTGTGAAAAAAGATTGCATTCAGAATCTGAAACATTTTGCTTTTGGTTCCTAAGTGATGCCCAAGGTAAAAGTGCACATCATAAAAGTGGCAATAATTGGGTTCTTTCTGCTTCCTCAGTGAAAGAAATTGAAATTCATTTGACTTTCAAGAGCGTATGTACAACAGCAATTGTCATTGCTGTGACATTGTATGTTTTCTGTAATGTTCGGAAGACTTTTTAAAACACACACACAGCCACACTCACTCTCTCACACACAGAGCTGTTGCAAATTAGAATATGTTCTAAGCAAGCACATTTAATGGAGGAGAATCAGTAGCAAGAAGAATACAATGTGCCATATTGGATAACTGTGCTGAATACTTGTTCAGTGTAATGAATGTAGGAGTACAATGCAGAGTTGTACTGTGTAGATGATAACTTCTTGATTATCTAGTTATGTTAGTGTCTTGATTTCAATGCCAAGAAATCAACCAGGCTGCCCTTCTTCCCATGACTTCCTGATCAAATTCTCTTCAGGGAGAAATTTACTAAAGTTGGTTCTAAAGGGTTATAATAAAGACTACATCTGCTTCTTTCAGAGGCTGAGATTTTTGTTGTTATTGTTCTACAGGGTTATATTTGTTTGTTATATTTATTTCAAAGCTTCTGGATATAATTTAACAATTCATTTTTTTAAGTTGGCCATATAAAGGCATTTTGTTGGGATAACAGTGATGGGAGGTATTTGGCATTCTCATTTATTTTCCTGCCAAGCAAGTGTCCATTCTTACTGAGGTCCCTTGCCACTACTCAATTAAAGATTTAACTTCAGTGATTCCATCCAATGGAATATTGGCATTTTCGTTTAGGAAAAGGTATTTACAGTTCTTTTTAAAAAAATAATTTTTATTGAAGGTTTTAGAGGGTACAATTGGGAAGTTGGAAATCATCAGCATAATGTATATATTTTAAAGGGGGGGGTAAATGGGGTTTTGGGTTAGGAGGGGGTGGGGGAGGGGGAATGAGGAAGAACATCCAAATTAAAGAAAAGAAAAAGAAACAAGAACAAAAAAAGAGAGGGAGAAGAGGGGAGAGAAGGAGGGGGAGAGATAAAAGGGAGGGGAATAGAGTGCGGGGAGGTTGATTATTTGATTAATGACTGTTGCACCTCAGATCGTGGCCGTACCCCCCTAGATCACACACACAAGCAGTCTCTGTATACGTACTTTTATTTAGAATAAAAGAATAGTCCAAAGGTTAGAAGAAGCAAAGCAAATCAAAGCAAGTCCAACGATAATCCGGTAAAGTTCTCACTGGCAAATCAAACTGGCTTAAATCCCATAGAAAGCAATGATCCGTAGGCATGGCAAACCACTCCTCTGGTCAACGTGAACTTAGAGTCTTGAGAAGCAAGGCAAACAGCTCCTGTGGTCAAACGTGAACTTAGAGTCTTGAGAAGCAAGGCAAACCGCTCCTGTGGTCAAACGTGAACTTAGAGTCTTGAGCCCAAATCCTTCCAAGCTAAACGTAGCTTCAGGTCTGGCGAAATCCCTCTCCGCCCAGTCTAATAAAGGAATCTAACTTCTATGTGTCCACCGCACCCCCCTCTTCAAATTCCAATCCTTTCGGATGGATCTGATGCTTGCCCTCCTGTCGAAGCTCTGCTCATTAGAGCTCCCAGGTGCGGTGCTATCAGGCTGGGAAACCTCATTCTCGCTTGAGATAGAGGGAGTGAAAACACTTTCTTGGGAACCAAGGCCGTCCTGGCTCTCACTGCCGAACTCTGAATCAACATCCATTTCCTCCTCCTCATCCACCTGCTCATTAACAGCAGGCTTACCAAGCAACCCCTCATCCCTGGCTAATTCAACTGGTAACCCATCATCCCTGTGTTGTCTAAATGTACCAGGCTGGAACACCACAATGATTTCCCCCCGTATAGCTAGGTTAGTAGTGTTAGTAGTGGCACGATCGTCAAAAGGTTTCTCTCTCAGTTCTAAGTCTGGTTTATGTTGAAGTACTTTCTGATTGGAGACCAGTCTGTTTTAGCTGAGTCGATATTTTGCTTGGTTTTCAACTATTGATTTTATTTGTCCATCTTCATTATATCAAATAGTTTAAGCATCAATTCTTCTAGAGTTGGCGTCTCTTTGGCCTTCTATTTCCTAGCAAGAACAATTCTCGCTGCTGTGGCCATGTGGAAGAGTAGTTTATCTTTATTTTTTTTCTATTTCGAAGTCCAACATTCCCAGTAAATAATATTCAGGTTTCATTTCTATCTTTAGATCTAGTATCTTTTTGAAGGTTTTGTGTAACTTCATCCATTTTTTTTGTTTTTTCACATGTCCACCGTAGATTGAAGAAAGTTCCCTTTTTGCTTTGACATCTCCAGCAGGTATCAGATACATTTTTATAACATTCCGCCAATTTGCTGGGTGTGATATACCATTGGTACATCATTTTGAACCAGTTCTCTCACAGATCATAGGAGTTTATCCATTTTAATTTGATGTTCCAAAACCTTTCCCAATAGGAGGTTTTAATTGAATGCCCGAGATTTGCTGTCCATTTGTGCATACAGCTTTTTATAGTAAGATTCTATAGAGTTTGGTAATTACCTTTCTTTTGGTGAACATTATCGTATCCCATGTTTTTCCTTCTGTCTCGAATCCTAATCTTTACAGTTCCTTACAATATTTACAGTGGAGAGATAATTGTTGTATCCTTCTTAGTAAACGTCTTGATTGTGCTACCATTCGTCTTAGCAAATGTGTCCTCTTCACTTCTCATCCTAAACTGCAGTTGATTTTTGGATTCATTCAGAAGCATTGATTCTTTGGGATCTCATTGGTCACAGACCTCTATAATGAGAATTCTCTGCTTACTTTGCTTCTCTGCCTTGTCTACTTTTCTATCTATAAAGGGACCCTCTTGGCCAACACATCTGAGTTTCCTCAATAGTCTTTTCTAAGGACATTGACAAAAGGCCCAAGGATTTAGCAATGAAATAAACAATATTTTCTGGCCATGTACATTTCAATTGAACTCTCCAGGTTAACTGTATAGAAGATAACGCTTGCCTCATACTGATCATAATCTAAAATGTGGATATGGATATTGAAGGTAGGGTTTGAGAGGAAGGAAGGAAGGAAGGAAGGAAGGAAGGAAGGAAGGAAGGAAGGAAGGAAGGAAGGTGGGTGGGTGAAATACATACCATTTGTCAAGCAATCAATGAATAATGTGGTTATTCCTCAAATGCATTATTTAAAGAGTAATCTTTTGGGTTATTCAGCAAGCTCTCTAGCGGGTCAAATAAAAAATACTAAATAATTTATCATTGCAGTGGTGCATTATTCATTGAATATTGCTCCATGAATTATTATATCTAATATTCAGCCATGACAGGGGAAGGGTAGATTGTCGTAACCGATGACCACAGAAAATGTTAGCAATTTGTGGCATGGTGGGTTAGTTCACTTTTGCTGGCAAACTCTGGAAGCCTGGAAGCCATTTGACTCCCTTCCTTCAAGACAACCTGAACCTTGAGCATAGTGCACGTGACAGCAGGGTAGAATGGCAACTGAGGCACATAGAGAAAATGAAAAATATGTAGAGATGATTCTGTAAAATTGTTTTCTTTTGTGAAGACCAGGGGAAAAAGCCTTTGAAGATTTCTCAGAAAGTTGAGAAATTTCAACATACTAATAATTACCAGAATTCAAAAAATGATATCTTCAGCAAACTTCCCTATTTAACAGAACTTGGAAAAGTTACATTTGAATCAGGATCACAATGTTCATTGGTCACACTGGCAATGGGATTCTGGGAGCCATTGTCCAGAATTTCTCTTGAATACAGTGTCAAACTGCATTAATTCTATAATATAGATGCTATCACAAGCTCCTGAAACTTATTCATTTATTAATTGAGCCCAATGAAGATGGGATTCAATGCAGTTCACAGATAAAGAAAAAATAGACTTAAACCCAAATAAGCTCAACTATGGAAACTGAGTTAAATTAAAAGCCCAATTTGAAAAAAAATGTCGTTTAAAAACCTAATTTGGAATAATTAAGAAGACAAAGTAAAATTCCCCCTAAAGAAAAGACAGCAACCAGCTGATAACAAAACTCCTTATTTGACAGCCAATTGTCAAAAGTTGTTTGGATTATTCTTTACTCTAGTGAAAACTATACACAGTAGAAAGGTGCAACCTGGCCTACATTGATAGAAAGTTCTAGAATCTAGTAATAGTATTTTTGACTGCAACTACACTGTGGATTTAATGCAGTTTGACATCACTTTAACAGTGGCTCCATCTATATAGGCAAGAAAATCCATGATGAAGTGGATTACAAGGGGTTAGGGTTAGGGGTTAGGGGTGGGGTGGCTACAAAATGCACACTGCTAAAGTGTATTGCAATGCACATCCATGGGGAAATCATACATTTAAAAAGTCAGAAAAATTTTATCCTGAATTTAAGCAGAGAAGACATTTGGGAGGAACGTGCACAGCACTCATGTAAACAGCACCAGTGCTGGAAAATTCAGATAAAGGAACCAGATATGGTGTTCTCAGGAAAGCAAGCAAACACCCTTTTCCTCCATCCTCGAGAAGAAATGGCTTTCCTCTGTTTGTTTGAATTGGAAGATGGGTTTCATAGCTGTTTCTCAGTTGATGGGCTGCTGAAGTTCTGCACATTTTTTCAAATAGGGTTAAAAATGTCATTCTGTAGGCTCAATTTGGCACAAAGAGAGCTTTGAGGATGAACTTTTTCACGGTTCCAGGGTGCATAGGGAGATTCTCTGGAGTGGAGCTGGATTTCTTTAACCCACATTATGAACTAGATCAGGGGTGCCCCACACTTTATCAGCATGCGAGCTACTTATAATGAAACCAAGTCAGAAAGATCTACCTACCTCCTCAAGGCTGGAGGGGAGGGGGCTTGGCACGGCCTGGCTCCGGTCCCCCCCCCCCCCTGGCTTCAGCTCTACCAGCAGCTCCTCCAGGCTTGAGGATGGCAGTGCCAAGCCAGCCTTGTGCTAGCTATGCCACCACTGGCTTGGCATTGCCATCCTCAAGCCTGGAGAAGCTGTTGGTAGAGCGGAAGCCAGAGGGGGCGGAGACAGGCTGCGCCAAGCCCTGCCCCTCCCTCTGGCTTTGGAGCTTCCAGCTGCTTCTCCGGGCTTGAGGATGGCAATGCCAAGCCAGTGGTGACATAGCTAGCACAAGACTGGCTTGGGAGCTGCCATCCTCAATGGGAGCTGCCATCCTCAATCCTCAAGCCTGGAGAAGCTGCTGGTAGAGCGGAAGCTAGAGAGGGTGGAGCCAGGCCATGCCAAGCCCCACCCCCTCCCCTCTGGCTTTGGAGCTACCAGCAGCTTCTCCAGGCTTGAGGATGGCAATGCCAAGCCAGCCTTGTGCAAGCTATGCCACCACTGGCTTGGCATTGCCATCCTCAAGCCAGGAGAAGCTGCTGGGAGTGCCGAAGCCGGGGAGGGGGTGGGACTTGGCGCGGCCTGGCTCCGCCCCCCTCTGAGAAGCACCCCATCCAGCTGGGATCAACCTCCTTTGGTCCTGGGATCGACTGGTCGATCGCGATCGACTTCCTGGGTAGCACTTATCTAGATTATGTGGTTGCGTAGTAGCAGTCTGCCATGGCTCAACACTATGGAATCATGGAAGTTTTAGCTTTATACAATCTTTAGCTGTCTCTGCCAAAGAGTACTGGTGCCTTGCCAAACTTTGAAACTCATGATTCTTTAGCATGGAGCAATGGCAGTTTAAGTGGTATCAAACTGCATTAATTCTACAGTGTAAATGCACTCTTGCTTAATTTTTCTAGGATTTTCTAGGAAATAATTATTCCTTTGAATAAAATGAGGACTCAGACAATAAAGCTGTTGTAAGAAGACTGTAGCCATGTAAGTTATAGTTGCCACTGTCAGTGAGCCTTTCTGGGAAGCTAGTTGTGTGCTATTATTCGGTTATCTTTCCTGAAGCTTTCAACCATGATGGCTGAAGTATTCTAGAACTTTTAGCGCAAAAAGCTAACTCTTCCAAGGTTAGCTTTTTAAGAACCTCAAGAAAATGATTGCAAAGACCATTAAATATAAAGTATATCTTCTGGTTATTTGTTTCCGTTGTTCTTTCCCATCATTCATGCTGCAATTGGCTATTGGAAAAGACCTATTGTGTGAATATTTCCATATTAAAACCAACCTATTTATTTATTTATTTATTTTACTGTGAACTATCTTGTTCCTATTGTCGCCTGTCTGGGATTTATTTGCTATTCCTTCATAACCTTCAATTGGTATATTCTTTAAAATAAGCCTGAAGTGTTTGTTCTATATTTTATACTGGGCTTGGGATCCTGTCTCTTCCTGACAAATGACTTGTTAACATATTGTTTCTGAAGTGCAATTTGCATTTCTATGAACCAGGGAATAGGCATTGTGTGTAGATTAGGAATAATTTATATCTAATTAATAATGGACGGCCTTTTCCCTCTCTCCCGGCGGAGATTTTCTTTTGCATAATATGAGAAGAGCCAAACTATTCCCGGATGGTGACTAGAGAGAGCCAATAACAAGGGAAACATTTAAATTGGTGGCAATTGCTGGTTTAACTCATTGACTGCTTAACATTCTCCCAGCTTCAGCTGGCAACAGGCCGTTTGATGTTAACAGAGACACTTGGATTACAAGGCAACTGTTTAATGATTAAATGATGCTGAGTTGGCTAGCAGTTGACTATGACGATTACACTGCAATTTGTTGTTGTTGTGTGCACTGAAGTCTTCCCTGATTTATTGCAATCCAAGGTTGGGGGGGGGGGGGGTTGCAAGAATTATTAACAGCGGAGCAGGGATTCCAAACATGTTCTCTGGAATCCTATCCCAGGACCCAACTCATCATGCTATGCTGGTTTGAAACCTTTGCTTTAGTTTTTAAACATTCCCATGATGACTTGAAGATTCTGGAAATTGTTGTCTAAAAAGGATCTTTTCCAAGATCTGAACAAATCTTAATACGCACATCTCAAATCAATCCTACCAGAACGCAGGCTAATTCATTTGTATCTTATGGTTGCACAACTTATGATAGGCACTTTCTATGCATCTTAATCATTCAATTGTTCAGGGTACATGTCTTTAATGTAATTATGTTATTAGTGTAATTATGTTCTATTTGAGTATTTCTATTCTTCTTTAATTTTAATTAGTTTTATTTGTTGTACGTTTACTCATGTTAATTTGTATTTTTTGTATTTGTAGCAACCCAGCCTCCTTTCCAGCCGGGGGGCCCGGGGGCCGTCCCGGGGGTTCCAATTGCTTTGGACCCGATTGCTGTAGATACAGGTGAAGCGGATGATGGGGCTGCTGGGCCCGCATCTCCAACAGAGTGTTTGCAGTGGGATGACACCTGGCCTGAGGCTTATTCGGATGGAGAAGGTCAGGATGACCCAGATTCTGATAGTTATGAGAGACCAGGAGGGCACGGTTCCCAGGAACGCATCTGGGAACCTGCAGGGGATGAGTTGATGAAAACAGAAGGGGAGGCAGCGTCTCATGAAGATAGTGAGCCAGCTGCGGACTGGCCTGAAGGGTGTTTTGATCGTAGGAGAAGCATTGAGTCCCATCGTAAGGAATGGAGACGAAGCCTAGAGCGGCGATGGGTTCCCAAAGGGGGGGATTAAGTATACGTTCCCTGGGAACAGTTCCTCAGTTGGTCGGCCACTTCTGATCTGAAGGGAGTGAAGCGACCGTGTTCCTGGAAGCCATAGTCTGGCTGCTTTGCCAAGTACCTTGCCTAGGACCTTGTATTCTCATGGACTTTGCCTTGTTGTGTTTCCACGGATTACCTTGCTTTTTGGTTCCATGCTTTTTGCTTTTTGAACTTCACTTGTTTTCACTTTGGACTATTTGACAATTTCTCAATTGGACAATTTACTTTTTGACCTGTTCTTTATTATTCAATAAATAGTTAATTGATCACTGTCTCTGTGTGTGTGCTTAAGGGGCCGGGCCAGGACCCAGCATTGTGACAGTATTATTTTGATGTGTTTGAATTTGATTATGGCAGGGCCGCCCAGAAAGTCGATCGCAATCGACGAGTCAATTGCAGTGTCTAATTGAGTCGATCGCGGCACCTTCCGCACCGTGCGGTGCTCTTTCCCTCTGCGCCGCACACCTTCCTTCCGCGCGGCTCACCTTCCCCATCTTGTCATGCTGCCCCCCTGAGGTGACTCCCCCTCAGTGCCGTCGCAGCATGGCCTGAGGAGGGAGAGAGAGGGAGGGCAAAGAGCAAGGGGGGGCGCCCGGCCCGCGCATGTGCTTTTGAAGCACATGCGAAGACGAGCCACGAGGGAGGACAAACAGAAGGAGGCTTTGGCAGCCATTTCCTGCCAAAGCCATCTGCGACTGCGAGGAGTTCATCTGCTTGGCCACATTGATCAGCATTGAATGGCTTTGCAGCTTCAAGGTCTGTGTGCTTCCATTATGCCAGTTTATATCTCTAATATTATGTCAGGGTGGGAGAAGAAACTATTGTATGTTGGGTGCAGGTTTGAATGTACCATTGGCCACATTGTTCAGCATTAAATGGCCTTGCAGTTGAAAGGTCTGGCTTCTTTCTGCATGTGTATACGTATATCTGTGGAGTAATATCCAGGGTGGGAGAAGAAACTATTGTATGTTGGGTGCAGGTTTGAATGTACCATTGGCCACATTGATCAGCATTTAATGGCCTTGCAGTTGCAAGGTCTGTGTGCTTTCGTTCTGCCAGTTTATCCCTGGCTGATTCAATTCAGGGCAAGTCATCAAAGTAAACTCGGGTAATTGCAAAAAATGTAAATAATTATTTATTATGTGTGTTGTGCAATATTGGCTTATTCAGTTATGCAAGGTACATCAGCATACATTGTACATACAAAGAATCCTTAATAAATTAGAAAATAGTTATATGTTTTACATTTCTGTGTAGGTAGATCTTTGTGACTTGGTTGTTTTATAAGTAGCTTGCATGCTGAAAAAGTGTGGGCACCCCTTGATTATGGCATTGAATTTTTGGCTTTTTGTATGTAAACCACCCCGAGTCCTCTTGGATATAATAATATAATAATAGCTATAAATAAAAATGTTATTATTATTATTATTAGATGCACCTTAGATGTAGTAAGGGAGGTGTGCAATGCAGTAGTAAAGAACACTATTAGCATGGTTTCTGACGAATTGAAATCATATTTTGGCTATTGTGAAAAAAATTTTTTAAAAGCCTCCAAGAAATAAATCAATTCTCAGAAATGTTACAAGTATAATTAATTTTTAAATGGTCATTTGTGTCTCATACATAGCGAAATCTTAAACTGTAAGGCACTGTTTGCCAAACCATGCACGACAGAGAAACTCAGCCATTTTTTGTATATATTACTGACCACTTTATAGCTTCCAATAAAATAGTTGCTTTTTTACCCCGGTACTTGTAAAAAGTTTTTATTTTTCCATGCTGAGGAATGATTTTGTTTTTGCACAAATGACGTGCTATTTTCTCCTTTCATGACAACTGTTGACTGTGGTTTCATCCCACACCCACATAAGTTATATAATGGATAATAAATATAAACATTTAAAAATGAGATGATATTTTTAAGAAATGAAAAAAAAGAAAGATATATATTGTCACCTTATTATTGCCATTGACGTAGATGTACATTTGAGAAAGTGAATCCCTCTGGCATTATAAAAAAAATACAGCTTTAATTGAGGTCCGGTCTAATATCCAAGGTCATGTGAGTGTTTTTGTTAGCACCATGGGTGTCGTCCAGTGTCTGGTAAAGCCACTGACTCGCCTATAATTGCCATCACACTGGGCTCTATCTCGGTTCTCTCCACAGCTGTGCCTTCGCAAAGGCTCTTTTTTCACTAAGTCAAAATGAGCTATGCAGCTTAAGTTGCAATCTGTGACCACTTGGCGCAGGATTTCATCGTGTAAAAGTCAGTGGGATTTACTTCTGAGTAAAGAAGCCTAGGATCTTGCTGAAAAGGCACGCCGGATTTTGAAAGCTTAATTTCCTCTTGACTCCTTGTGATGTTTCTACAAACAGCAGACAGCAAAAAAAAAACCTGAATGTAGAGGAGTGGAGGAACAATTGTAAATAAATAGCATGAGAAACACGTTTTAAGAAAGCTCATCTTTGTTAGGTCATAATTGTGAGATGCTCTGGTAGTCCCCAGGGGTGGTCTAAGGTAATTTTAAATGGTAAGTTAACATTATTTTGGCGCCCCCCAAACATTATCCCCCCAACTGACTCAGGCGCTTGAGTTCAAAGTTTGCCCATGCCTGACATATAGGGAGGGACACTCTGCATCACTACTTCTTAAACGGTGGGGTCCTCTTTGCTCAACATTGGGGTCAGGAATGAAATGCCCATTAATTAAGGCGACTGAATACCAACCAATGGCACGAATCTGCTAGGGACAACGTGAAGTGTTGACAACGGACTCTGCAGAAAATCATGCTTCCAGGGAAAGGAAAAACAGCCTGTTTCACAAGCTTTGCAGATGCTGAATTGTTCTCAGTTATCGTTTGGTGATTTGCCTATATACCTGGGATCCTGCACAGATCTCCCAGGAGGAAAAGGGTGGCGAGCGAGGGGGAGAAAAGTGGAAGCAGCCCTGCTTGTAGATCATGGAAAGGAGGCTTGTGTTGTGTTGTGTCGGGGGCTGGTGCATCTGTCGTGAGACCCCCTTTGGGGCCCCTTGGTGGGCCTCCTCGTCGCCACCCTGTCCTGCCTTCCTTCCTCGTGCGGTGCTTGTCGCCCTCCCCCTTGGCGGGGCCCCGGCGCTCTTGGTCTACTTGGGACAAGAAGAGCCACCTGGCATTAGCGAGCGGGGCTGGCAAGGGCAAGGAGGAGCGCCCCGAGGAGGAGGGCTGGCTGAGCCGCAGTGAGACTCTCTCCTCCTTGGCAGCCTGGCCCCGGGCCGAGGCGGAGAGAGAGAGCGCGAGCCACGTCCCTCAAAGCCTGGCTGCCCCAGGACTTGGAGAAGGAGAAAGAAGGAGGAGAGCTTGTTGTCAGGCCGGACGCTGTCTGGCGGGCGGGGGAATTCGCCCTTTACCAGATGGTGCTCCACGCGGCGGAGTCCTTGGCCTACCAGTAGGACCGCCCCTGGTAGTCCCTCTAAGGCAGGGATCCCCAAATGAAGGCTTGGGAGCCAAATGCGCCCCCCCAGGTCATTTATCAGGCCCCTGCCCTAAACTTTAGACTTAGGGTCACCCAAAATCTGAAACAACTTGAAGGCACACAATAGCAACAATCCTAATAAACTTGACTATCTCATCAACAAAAAGAAGGTCCACATTTCCCATTAAAATTCTGGTAAGTTTATGTTGGTGAAAATTGTTCTTCATTTTAAATATTGTATTGTTCTTTTATTGGTTTTTTGTATTAGAAATGAGATATGTGCAATGTGCATAATAATTTGTCCATGTTTTTTTTCAAACTATAGTCTATCCCCTGATAGTCTGGGGGACAGTGAAATGGCCCTCTGCTTTAAAAGTTTAAGGACCCCTGTTCCAAGGGATAAAGACAGTGCTCAAATTGGTTTGAATGAATTACTCTATTTCTCATTTACAACCATTTCTCCTGCATATTTTTCAAAAATGGTTCTTTACCATGTTTTGCATCAATCTGTAAATGTTTTCACATTTTGAATGCTTCTGTGAAATTGTATTGAAACATACTTTTTTATCTTTTAATATGCATCATGAGACACCTTTGGTGTATTTCTTTTAACTGAGAACAATGTACAGCAGTGTGGTTCCAGGCTATTACCACCCTTCCCCTCCCCCATAGAAACAAAAATCTGTCTAGTTATATGTGGTGGTATAGTAAAATGGTATCCCTTATATATAATGACAAAATTAACATGTACTTTTGGGTGGTTTCTTTTTTAAAAAAATCAATGGATAGTTTAATTAATGGATGTTGAATCAGTGGATATGGAAGGCTGACGGTAATGAAATTTGGACAGCTCTGTGATATGAAAGGAAATTATTAAAACAATATTTATTTATTTATTTATTTACATCATTTATATTCCACCCTTCTCACCCCACAGGGGACTCAGGGCAGATCACAATGCACATATACAGGCAAACATTCAGTGCCATTCGACATACAACATATAAGACAGACACAGAGGCAATTTAACATTCCAGCTTTTCTAGCCACCAGGAGGAGCTGTCACATTCCTTCATTCCTTTCGTGTGCATTTCCTGGATATATTTTTATGGCCTCGTAAATCATTCAAATTAAGCCTCCCCACTCAAGTGGTACCTACATTTCCTACTTGACAGATGCAACTGTCTTTCGGGTTGCAAAGGTCGACAACAAGCTACACAATTGGTCGAGTGCTCACCCCGACCCGGACAGGCCTCGAACTCATGACCTTCTTGATTTATAATTTTTATTTTTATATTTGGTCTATGTAATATTTTATCCTGTTTTAACTTTGCTTTTATGTAAATCGCCCAGAGCATCCTGGATGGAGGGCGATTAACAAATATTAAATTGAGGATAATGATGAATAACAAATAATTAAAAATCATTAAAATCAATTAACAGCATAAAAACAATATCCTGGCTGGCCAATTTGAAACTGGGTTTGGGCTCAGAGCAAGTGCAATGATTCCTTGGGAGAGCCGAGGGAAAGTGTAACAGTCAGAAGGCTGGGTTGCCAGGGTAGTGTCCTTGGCCATTAAAGTGTCATATGTACAGGAAAGGGGCCAACTAAGGTGCCGGAGCTTAGGTAAGGTTGGGATAATTCTCAAGTGAACCACCTAGTTAAAGGCATAATGAAACAACCAAGTTTCTAATTCCTTGCGGAAAATGGAGAGAGTGGGGGCCTGCCTGATCTCCCTAGGAATATAAAAACACAATGAAACCAGTTATCAATCAAGAGTAATAAAAAGACATATTATGATAACATTTCATTTTCCCGGAAAGCACAGCAAAATTAATACACCATTGTTTCATTTGGGAAGTGCAGTCATGTAACCCCTGGAGCTCTGTTTTCCAACAGCAGGAAATGGTTTAAGACCTCAACAGATCTCATCCAGTGCTGCCTAAATGAAGCAGTCCCTTCACTGCACTGAGAGATGCCAGCAAGGGCTACCTTTTGCCATGTGTTCAGTATCTGTTATGTGCCTTCGAGGCAAGAAAACCCTATGGTGATGCTATCAAAGGATTTTCTTGGTAAGATTTCTTGTTCAAATTCACTTTATGGTTTTCCATGACCGAGCAGGGATTCTAGCCACAGTCTCCTGGAAATCTAGTCCAGCACTTAAACTTCTACGCCACACTGCCTTGTGTTCAATACCCAAGGTAAGCAATGGATTGGGCTCTGGTCACATTCCACTGCTTTCCTAGTTTTTGACTTTTGAGCTGATGTTCTGTCTGGGATGGAAAATTGCCCGGAGCTTTATCAGACTTTTTCCTGAGGTTGTGAACATGTAAGTATAGGATAGATTTTCAATGCAAGCAACATTTCATTGGAACTGTCAGAAGCTTTTCCATGAAAAATGCTGTATTGCTTGGCAGAGTTGATATCAGCTCTGGGTTACATGTCTGTTTCAGACTATGGCAGCTTCACAGTTTCTTTAGATCACATGGTTAAGTTGATCCTTTTCAGAGGAATGGCAGAAGAAGGAGGGGGGATAAACCCTAGCCTACAGCTACCAATTGATTGGTTCTTATTAATCTGACACATCATTTTGCCCAATCACTAGTTCCTACACTTGATAGACTCCCATATTCTTGCTTTAGGGGAGTATGAATCTTGCCAGCTATGATTTTAAAGGCATTCAACAATTACGCATACTATGAGAGTAAAGTTGCACACAAATATGTAAATACACAATGAAAACACATGTGCAAAGATCCAACACTGTCCTTTTTGGCTGGATTGTGTACGAAATAGTTGATGATTTAGATGTCCATGGGATGACAGGTTTTAGACCAGGCCTGTACAACTTGAGGACCTTCAGGTGTTTTGGACTTCAACTCCCAGAATTTCTGACCATTGAACAAGCTGGCCAGGGCTTCTGGGAGCTGGACGCCCAAACACCTGGAGAGCAACAGGTTTTGCAGGCATGTTTAGACCAATGTTTCTCAACCTGTGGGTCCCCAGATGTTTTGGCCTTCAACTCCCAGAAATCCTAACAGCTGGTAAACTGGCTTGGATTTCTGGGAGTTGTAGGCCAAAACACCTGGGGACACACAGGTTGAGAATCACTGTTTTAGAATAAATTTTTAGATGAGGTATCCAAGGTTTTAAATTCTGAATAACTCCTGGGTAATGAATCCAGAGAGGATTAACCACCCAGCTATTTATAGCATCATAGAATCATGGAGTTGGAAGAGACCTCGTGGGCCATCCAGTCCAACCCCCTGCCAAGCATGAGGAAAATCACATACAAACATGTTTCTCTTAACTAGAAATTAATAGTTTCATCCCATCTCATTAAAATTATCAGAAAAACTAGGCTTGTGACAGTTTTTTTTTATTTACTGGGTGACCTAAGGATGTATGAAAAGACACCCTGAAGAATTTCAGTCTTGACAAAGTCTCTTTATTCAATCCATAGAGTTCCTCTTCACCAGTGGTACTATCTTTAAACAGTGATGGGAGTAAATGCTCCTGTGAGGCAAGAAAGTGGTAGAGCCTCCCATGTCAGACAGGCTTTGGCTGAGAAAACATGCTAAAGTAGCTATATAACACTTTATTTATATTCTGCTCTATCTTCCTGAAGGGATACAGAGTGGATTACAGCTTACACATATAGGCAAACATTCAATGTTTTTTACACAGTAGAATGACAATGATATACAAATACGCAACACAAAGGTAAAGGCTTCCCCTTTAATCTCCAGCTTTTTGGAGTCCATGTTCAACTCTGGCCATGGGGAGGTGCTCTTGTTCCATTTCCAAGCTGAGGAAACTGTTGTCCATAGACCCCTCCTGGTTGTGTTTTGCTGTTTGTGTTGCCAGCAGTATACACAAGAGAAGAATCACAAGGGAGAGAACAATATCACAGCAATATAAGTATCAGGCAGTATAAATTCTCAGGTTCCAAATCAACATTTATCTATTATACTTGGAATAATTCAAAACAAACAATATACTGTAGTAGAGATAATGCATACATGCTGTCTTCTCATATATTCATACACAGCAAATACGGGCGGTAAACTCACATGCAAGTGAGTGGATGTCGTAAAAAGGCGGAAAGGAGTTCCTGCGTCATCAGAAAGGGACACAGTCCCGGATGTCTCCCAACATATAGAAAAGTTTTGTAAATAATATTCAAGTCCCGGTCAAAGATGCCAGTCTGATATAATATTTATATAATAATGGGAAGACATTCCATGGTCGACGAAACCAACAATGATGCGCTTCTTCGTTCGCCCCTGAGGGGCTCCTCAGGACCAGTGGGCGTGGCCTAGGTAGCGTTGTCTACTGACGCCAGAAAACAGGAACCGCACTGAGGTATAACAAACATATATATATTTCTAAATATCTAGTATTAACTAGGTAGGATTCAAAAATGGGAAACAGCCCAGGGCAATAGGAAATGAATGGGATTTTATGGTAGAAGAAAGGGGGATACATACCAATGCATGAGGAAACACGAGCACCGCAAGTGCTGACAATATCGCTGGGATATCGGGCAGGAGGCGCAAAGGTGCGAGGGAGCCAGGATTAAGTAAAGATCATACAGGTGTGGTTACACAAGTAATTCACTGATTGATCGTTGATTGTTTAACCCTTGGGGTTCCTCGCATTGTAAATTGATTATCCATTTATTTTTGAGCTGCAGGAGCAATTGTTTTGTGTTTTGATGTGGTTTTGGGTGAACTTTCTCTAATACCATTACTGTAAAGTTGTCGTGGGAGTGATTGTGAGCTTTGAAGTGTGCATATAGTATGGAATTTTCACAGCCCGTTCGAAAACGTGATCTGTGCTCACAAATTCTTGTCCGGAGTTCCCTGGTGGTCTCCCCGACATACAGGCCCCCACAGCAGCCACATGTTATGCAGTACACGAGATTCTTGGAGTTGCACGTTGCCCATGAGTAGATCTTATAGGTTTTTTGGTTGTATGGACTTGTTATGTAAGTAGAGGTGGAGATGTGTTTGCATATACTGCATTTCCCACATGTCTTAGTGCCATTAGAAAGGGGGTTGGCTGGAGGGGGATCCATTGTGGAATCCCTAGTGTGCACTAGTAAGTCTTTGAGATTTTGAGTTCTTTTAAATGCAATTAATGGGGGTCTTTCCAGGCCAGGAATGGAACTGATCAGGGGCCAGAAGTTTCTAACAATCTTTTTTATCTTTTGAGAATGGGGGGTCAAGGTGAGGAGCCAAATGATGTTGGTGTGTAGCACAGCAGTTCTCGTTTGTGCCTGGAGGGCAGGGGACAGGACCTGGGGTCCCATTAGCATTAGAACCAGCAGTGCCAGAACATGATTCAGAGGATGAGCTAGATGATTGGGGCGAAGGGCAGCTTTCCCCTCAGGGGCCTCTTTCGCCCACAGAGAGCTTGGCCTGGGAAGAAATGTGTTTTGGTCCTAGGGAAGATTCAGATAACCAGGTGCAGTTAGATAGCGATTCTGGGAGTTATGAACATCCAGGAGGAAGATCTTCTCAGGAGCCTCCTGAGGAAGATATGGAAGAAGGCGCATGGGAAACGACTAGGGAGGAGAGCTCTCAGGGAGATAGAAACACAGCTGTGGAAAGACAAGGCCGAACCTTTGATAGGAGACGGAACATAGAGTCTAGCAGAAGGGAATGGTCAAAGAGCATAGACCGGCCAAGGTCCGTGAGCAGCGATTGGAGACGCAGAAGCCTAGAGCGTCGGGGACCTCGGCCGAAGGATTAAGTATAGGATCCGTGGGAACGAATCCTCAGTGCTCCGCCACGTCTTGCCCTTGAATAGGCGTGAAGCGGAGTGGGACCACGGCTGAGCCAGCCTGTGGTCATCAAGCCTTGCCAAGTCTTACCTTGTTCCTGATCCGCATCGTTTTGCGGAGCCTTGCCCTGTTTCCTGAACCGCATCGTTTTGCGGAGCCTTGCCCTGTTTCCTGATCCGCATCGTTTTGCGGAGCCTTGCCCTGTTTCCTGATTCGCATCAGTTGCGGAGCCTTGCCAAGCCTTTGCCTTTTATGCTACGTTATTTTGGACTTTGTTACTTCTAGCCTTTCGGATTGCTTTTATATTCTATTGGACATTATTCTTTGGAACTGTTTTTATATTCAATAAAGTAGTTAGCCTTCAGTCCGTCTCTGTGTGTGTGATTAAGGGGTCGGTCAAGTCCCTGCATCGTGACATGGTGGGGGATGCTTTAGACTGGGATTTAAGGAGAGTTTCTCTGGGAGTATTGTTAACCCTTTTAAGGGCATTATCTAGTACTCTGGGGGGATACCCTCTTTGTTTTAGATTATCCAGAAAAGTAGTAGCGTCTTGTTTAAAGTGATGGTTGAGAGAAGAATTCCTTTTTAGTCTTAGTAGAGATGAATATGGTAAGTTATTTTTAGGGGGTAAGGGTGAAATGAGGAGTAGTGTAGGAGGGAGTTGGTACTGGTAGGTTTAGTGTAATTTTTTGTCCTAATGTATCCCTCATGGGCAAATACTGTGAGATCTAGGAAATTGACCTCCTCACTACTATATTGGAATGTGAATTGTATTTTTGGGTGCCATGAGTTGCACCACTGCATGAATTCATCTGGGCTAATAGCCCCATCTAATAAAATTATGACATCATCAATATACCTGTAGTAATGTTTGATGTGTTTCGAAAAAAAGTTATGGGTGTCCGTTGTAAGGAATTCATGTTCTAGAGCTCCCACATAAATGTTGGCCGCAGTTGGAGCTCTAGAACATGAATTCCTTACAACAGACACCCATAACATTTTTTCGAAACACATCAAACGCTACTACAGGTATATTGATGATGTCATAATTTTATTAGATGGGGCTATTAGCCCAGATGAATTCATCATGTATGCATTATCTCTACTACAGTATATTGTTTGTTTTGAATTATTCCAAGTATAATAGATAAATGTTGATTTGGAACCTGAGAATTTATACTGCCTGATACTTATATTGCTGTGATATTGTTCTCTCCCTTGTGATTCTTCTCTTGTGTATGCTATTGGTGGGTCAGCCTATACCATTTGTATATTTGTGTTGCCAGCAGTATCTATTGATCTACTCCCAGCTAATGGTTGAGAGCTCACCCCAATCCATGGCTTTGAACTGCCAACCTTTAGGTCAGTAGATTCAACAGTTCAACCCGTTGCACCATCACGGTCCCTACTGGAGAGCAGCAGCAGTGTGTGTGTTTGTAGGTTGTGCTACTGGAAGAGGATATCTCAAAGACAATAGCAATGGCACCATAGCTAACACTTGCTAGTATTGTGTAGAAGGACATTCTTTCAATTGTCTTTTAACTACAAAAACCATATAATTCGACAATGCATAGAAGAAATAGAAGATGGTGGAGTTTATAAGGTTCATGAAACTAATTGCACCTCCCCTACTTTGCCATTGCCATTGCCATCACTTGTTTGATGACTGAAGCAGCTGCAGTAGCAATTATTCTCCTGGCCACTGATATCCTAATATGCTCCAGTTTTCCTCTAGACCAGTGTTTCTCAACCTGGGGTCCCCAGATGCTTTTTGCCTTCAACTCCCAGAAATCCTAACAGCTGGTAAACTGGTTGGGATTTCTGAGAATTGTAGGCCAAAGACATCTGGGGACCTCAGGTTGAGAACCACTTCTCTAGATTGAGGGTTTACACTATTGCCTTCATTTAGATTTGGCTTCCAAATGAAGTCTGTGGCACTGTCATGAAGCAATAAGATAAGGGCTGTTACCCAGATCCTATCTGGATTTATGAACATGAAAGCCTTCCAACATGTACTACTATGAACAGGGCAGTAGCGTAAGAGTGTATTAATCTTCTAGTCCATCATGTCCCAGTTTTATCCCAGTTTCTCTTTTTTTCCTATGTGCATATTTGGACACATTTTGCATGTATTTCCCTAATATGTTCATCTTTTGGCTTTCTCTCACTGCCTAAAGGACATTTGTGTGCATTTTTTCAAAAAGATGAAAGTTTTTCAAATATATGCATGATTTTCTATTCATTTTTCTTCACCTGGGACTGGAAGTGGTTGATTTGCCCAAGCTATTGAATCCTGCTCTAACCCAGTGCTCAAACCACTACATCACATTGGCTCTCTAAATCAAAACTACCCCACAAAGCTTTCAGATATTCAAAAAAGAGATTGCTAAACTGGAATATGTCTAGAAAAGAGGAAGCAAGATGATTGAAGGTCTGGAAATGAAGCCTAATGAGGGAACAAGTTGAGATGACATGTTTAACTTGGGGAAGACTGAGAAGTGACATAGATACCGTATCTGAAGAGATGTTATGTAGAAGAGGAATCAGGATTATTTTCTGCTGCTTCAAAAATAAAATAAAAACCAATGGATTCAAATTAAAAGAAAAGAAATCCACCCAAACATCAGAAATAATTTTTGACAGTAGGAGCTGTCCAACAGTGGAATAGATTTGAAGCTGGTGGGCTTCCATCTTTGGAGGTCTTTAAACAGAAGTTGAATGAGTACCTCTTAATAGTGCTTTCGTTGTGTATACCTGCTTGTAACACCTTTGTGACCAACTGGGAGAAAGAAGCTGGTAGTTTTTGTAGACTTAATGTTTATTTCATCAGGTGCATAGAGTGAAGTTCCTATGGACATACCTATATAGCCATGAATGAGCGAGTTGTATATGCCTATAGCAACACAAATACAAAACTTGTGGATATGTTGATGAAGTGACATGTTCAGTTTTAAAGATGGGAAACCAGAAACATGTTACCTAAAGCCAAAGTGAGTATATAACCATTTGAATGGTGGAAGTTTTTGTTGGAATGTAGTGCGATGCTGGTTGGGAACCAGAAAGATCTGATAAACTGGATAAGAGAGCCATTATGAAGTTGGGACATTAACTAGAGTTATAATATGTGTAGTGTGTCAGAAAATTATTGTCTCTGTCAAATCCACTATTTATGGATTTGAGTTTGTTTCTGTCAATTGACAATGTTGACTAGGATTTATGGAGCTGAAGTCTAAAGGAAGTGGAAATAGAGAACCAAAGTTTGAGAAACATTTGACTTCCAATGTTTACCTTGGTTTATTATAAGGTTGATAACCTTGGTGTTTGTGCATGAATCCAGCCTATAATTCTTTCTATTTGCTATTTTTGCCCATGGTACCACTGTGTATTAATGTACATGTTTTTGTTCCTTTGAACTTTCAGGTGAGAGAAGAGACTGTGTTAATGAAAACAACAACACAGCATGTGTGTAGCAATCTAGAGCACACACAAGAATAATTAACAACATAATAGGTCTACTGCAAGCTGTATTTCATTCAGCTTGTAAACCATTTTGAGCTCCTTGGGTGAAAAGATTCTTTGTAGCAAGTGCCAAATGTGATTATTATCAGCAGTATCCTTCAAACTGCAATTAGATGATTGAAGGACAAGCAGAGGTAATGCCATTTACAGGAAACTATTCTTAGACGACTCTCGTTAATGCTTCCTCTTTTAAAATATGTTAACTGAATTAAATGAACCATTTATGGGAACAATCAAGCCATTTTGATTTTTTTTAATAAACTGAATTCTTCAATGTTTATATTTTCAGGGAGGAAACCGTTAGCCATAGCAGATCTGGAATTATGATCTTCATAAAGGTCAATTTTAAACTGTGCACTGACAAGTGGTTTCTCACAATGGGGTTACATTGTAGCAATCTGCTTACTGATTGGATGGGTTGGGTTGAAGAGGTTTGCGACCCGTTCTACCATTAGATAGTGACCCAGCCAACTCATATGCAGATCTGGAAATCTATCAAAGGGCAGAAAATCACTGCTTATTTAATTTACTTTTGACAATAATGTTGTTGCCAATGATTGCTAGTGGGAATCTCCTTTCCTGTAGTTTAAATAATTGTTCCATGTATTAGTCCTTGGAGCAGCAGAAAACAAGCTCATTTCTACGTGGCATCCTTTCAAATATTTAAACATAGTTACCTTTTCTGATCTTAACCTTCTGTTCTTTAACTCAAGCATATCTGGCTCCCTAAGCTGCTTCTCATAGAACTCAGCTGCCAGACCTTTAACCATTTTGATCATCCTTCTCTGGATATCCTTCTTGAATTGTGCTGTCATGTATTATTCTGCTACATGTAGCAGAATGACCTCAGCTCATCATGAAGGCAAAAATGATAGACCTCAAAGAAGTCAGCCTTGACTCAAATCTTGATCCTCCCTCTCTCCCTATATATATATATATATATATATATATATATGAGAGAGAGAGAGAGAGAGAGAGAGAGAGTATCATCGCGCATATATGCTTATTAGGCCTGGTTAGATTCGTCAGATGTCCTCGGAACTCGGAATGAATTCGGATGTAAATAAGTTTTGAAGTGATTTGGAAGAGATTTAAGTAACCCAGAAGTGAATATCCTATTTTGAAGCTCTTCCGCCATTCCTCGTAAGTTACTCGGAAGGACACGGCTTCCCTTCCCCTCCCGCTTAGGAGGGAAACAAACCCGCCTCCAAACCAGGAGTTTCACCTGCTTTGGACACGGCTTTCCTTCCCTCCGAGGTAGGAAGGAAAGCCGCATCCAAAGCGAGTTAAACTCCTGCTATGTACACGACTTTCCTTCCCTCCCAGGCGGAAGGAAAGCCGCATCCATAGTGGGAGTTTAACCCGCTTTGGACGCGGCTTTCCTTTCTGCCTTCCAGTTTGGAGCAATGTCTTCCCCCCACCACTTGGAAGTCCATTCCTTCCCCATGGATTTGAATGGCACCATTCAGATCCATGGGGAAGGATGGCCTCCCTCCGCCTTACACCTGAGGCAACCCAGGTCTAAGGCAAAGGGAATCAAGCCAGCCATACACTCCAATCTGGTTTTTAAACCCAGATTGGAGTGTATGACTGGCTGGATTCCCTTTGCCTTAGTCAGAAGAACAACAGGGTCTAATGGGAGTAGAAGTTCATGTGAGAGCAACAGATAAAATAAAAGATGGGAACAGTTGCAATGATCAATGAATAATATTATAAATTGTATTGTATAATAATTGTGCAAAGATGAATGTACACTCTATATCCTAAGCACACAGTCCCATGAGTTCAAGTGGTAACCAACAGTGCAGGGACAAAAGGGCATTCAGTTTGTGTGAACAAATACAATGTGGAGTAAAACCACAACATACAATACTTTATAATATAAATATATTCTAAACAATATATCAACTAGTCAAGCACAGTAATACAAAGTGCAGTATGTAAGGAACACAACAGTATCAAAAACAGTGCCAATTAATAACAGTATCAATATTATATAACAAAAATTCAATATCAAGCCTGTAAAGTTCATGCAGAGAATACCATTGTTTCAACTAATGGTAGGAGCTGACTTGAAGTTGGAACCCAAGGGGAATCCAGACAGCTGTGTGGCTGGGGTACGCAGTCTAAGGCCACCCAGTTTAGAGCGGATTCTGTTGTGTTTAAACTGGGTTAAACATGACAGCATCCGCCATTAACAAATCAATAACGAATTTCAGAAGTACATCTGAATCAATTTCGAAAAACCGCTGAAAACTTCGGAAGTCTATCAGATATGAGGCCCAGCATCCCCTACATCTGAAGCGAGTTTTGAACCATTTTTAAAATGGATCGACCAGGCCTAATGCTTATATCGTTAATTTCCCAGAATTAGGGTTCCAGCAGAAACACCATCTTTAGAGAATATAAACATTTACTTCATTTCTTGGGAAAATTACTTTTTTTGAGAATTCCCACCAACATGAGTCCCCCTCCCTTTTTTTACCACTGGGTCCCCACTGTCTTTAAAGTAAGCCAAAGAAGTCCTTAATGACATTCGAGTACTAGCCTTTAATTCAATATGCAACTCTATCTCTTGCACTACTTGAAAAGGGCAAGAGTAAGTCTCTGCCTAGGCCCTCTATCCTAGCCCTACAATTTGACCTACAGTCCCTGCTGTCAATTGAATAAGACGGTTGCATTGCTTTGGTCAGAAAGTTGTGTCTCTTCTGGCTGATGCAATTTCATCCAGTCCCAAGAAATCATGAGTCTATGTTCACACATCTACTTGCAACACAGCTCATGGCTGAGCTAGTACCAAGCACCATTTGCTATCATAACTATGCAAACATTTTCTTGCATCACTGCTACCAGTATTGTCTATCATTATATGAATAAGAAAGAAAAACATATGACCAACCAATACAATACTGTGAAGTCTCATATCTCAGCGGGCAATTGGTCATATTTAGCTATAAAGAAATATAGGACACTCACTTCCTCTTTATTTATTTATTCTGGTTGTCTCTGCACATCTACCAGTCTCTTAATTCCATTTTGCAACATTTACTATAGATTTGTTTCCATGCTTTTTTCTGTTCTTGATTATTAATAGAGAGTGAGACCCATACGTCCGGTACCTTCTTATTTAATCCTCTTCTGATGACTGACTTGTGTGAGACCACAATGGCATCTTGTCACATCTCCTTTACTGCTCTCAAGAATGTCTTAAGAGAATGAGGTCAGTTCCTGAACTCCAGGTTAGACCTGAAGTCTTGGACAGCCTTATTTTTTATCTCTTCCATAAACTATTAATATGGTGTGATAGATATTGTCACTTGTGAATGTTAAACCTGTTCAGAGATTAAATTGGTGAAGAAGGAATTAGTTATGACAAAGACACTTTGAAAGAGAATGAATTTTGTTTTGTATAGCCCCAGGAGAAATAATCTAGTACTGACTTGAGAAAAATTACACTTTACAAGAAATGGGGAGTGTTCGTTGATGCACATCAGCTTCAATCCTATTATTGCTCCCAACTAAAGGTGATACACTGAATAAACAGGATTTACTAGAGTGTTGATTGACTATTTAATAAATGATTGTATTGATCATTTTGATTTGGGAATTCTGTCATTTTCTTCCTGTGTCCACAGCCACTGTCTTCCTACTCTTCATGTAGGCTTCCAATTGAGTACCGGATAACTTTCAAAGTGCTAGTCTTGACTTTCAAGGCCTTGTATGGTCTAGGGTTAGTGTACTTGAGGGAGCACCTTATCCCATATGGTCCTACGAGATCACTGCAATCTGAAGAGCAGATCCTCCTAGTCGTGCCTAGTGTGAAATCGTACCATCTGACTGCAACTCGGAGAAGGGCATTCTCCATTATTGCTCCAGCTCTTTGGAATGCGTTACCCACTGAGACTCGAGCTTTATGAAATTTGCTAGCTTTTCATAAAGCCTGTAAGACTGCTCTGTTCAAGCAGGCTTTCAAGTCTTAATACACAGGCTAAATTGTATTTTATTGTAACTGTTTTTATCACTTTTATTGTATTGCTTTGTTCTGAGTGTAAACCGCCCCGAGCCAATTGGGAGTGGCGGTTGATTAATCCAATAAATAATAATAATAATGTACTGAGGAATTAGTATGGGTGCATCTACACTATGGGATTAATGCAGTTTGACATACCTTAACTTCCCTGGCTCACTATTATGAAATCCTAGGAGATGTAGTTTGATGAGGCACTGGTAGTTAAAGTGGAGGGTTGTTGTAGGTTTTCAGGTTGTATGGCCATGTTCTAGAAGCATTATCTCCTGACGTTTCGATTTCCAGCATCGTGACGAAAATACACTTAGATGTTTTCCTTATCACTTCCAGATCGCTTCCCATGGTATTAATTAACTCTTTCCCCCCACATGTTCCTAATATATATGCCACTTTGCATATATCTTTAATCTTAACCAGGATGTTTCTTTATTCTGTTTTTATGACCATTTGTATTCGTACTCTTTTTAGAAATTTAATAAAGTTGCTCCAATCCGTTCTGTTTGTTCTTGATCTGTTTTGGGCAAGTTTTTGGGTTAAAAGGTTCATACTCATGATATCTATTACTTTTTCCATCCAGTTTTCTATTGTTGCTGTTTCCTCTGCTTTCCAGAATCGGGTAATACATATTCTAGCTGCTGTGGTAAGGTAAAATAAAATCTTGCCTCCATTTTAATCTATTTGAAAGTCTGTAATCCCCAGTAAAAATACTCAGGTTTAAATTCAAACTTTAGTTCTAAATTTCCCCCCGTTTTTTTGTATATTTAATACCACAGCTTTTTGACCACCTTACACGCCCACCACATGTGCATAAAAGAACCTGCATGTTTCTTACATTTCCAACATTTCTTACTAATTTTTCCCTTTCTATATTTAGATATTTTCTCTGGGGTTAAATACCACGAAAAAAACAAAACACAAAACATCTTATACCTGTTTTCTTTAATTTCTACAGCATAGGGATATTTCAATTTTTTCATCTAAATGTCTTCCCATTTTGCCATCCTAATTTTGTGTCCAACTTTCTTTGCCCGTTTTATCATTACTTCTTTTATTTGTTCTTTTTCTGTTGCCCATAATAACAGTTGTTGGTAAAGTCTTTTTATCATTTTGTTGTCTATGTTTATAAATTCACTAGCTGAGGACCCGGCAGTGCCTGGGTTATTTGAGGAAGGCACTGTATGCCAAGGTTGGTTCCTCTTAGATGTTTATGTGGCTTGCAGTGGTCTCAAGAACTTAGTGAAGGTACTGCGAGTCCCGGGGGCCTAGTCAGGAAAATCAAGTTGAGGGAGCCTAACAATATCCCATGTGCTGAGGCCTAGTCAGAAAAATCAAGTTAAGGATGACTTGTTGTCAATTTTGGGCCTGGTCTGTGATGTATAGGGGCTACAGTGTTGTTTTGGAAGTGAATGAGGTGAAGGTACTTAATATCCCATTATTCGTGGGCCATCCTTCCCTAAACCACACCAGGTTGTGAAGTGGGCCATTGGGCCCCTGTTTGCCAATTTTTGTCCTGATCCGTCATTGCTGTGGGCCGCAGTTGATGACTGCCTGAGGCATTTCCTTTTCCCTTTGAATCTCCTTGGAATGGTGGAATGTGGTTGGCCTATCGGAGTCCTTTATGCAAATACCATTTCAGTGGCAATCAATCCCCTCTGTCTGGGGCCATAGAATGTTGGCGTTCTGAGGCTGGCCAATCAGAGCCCGTTATGCAAATAATCCCACAGTGGCAGCCAATCGAAACGCTTGCACATATTCCTCCCTCCACTCGGTCGCTCAGCTGCACCACCACCTGCAAACACTGACTTTTATTATATGTAATAGATAGATAGATAGATAGATAGAAGGAATCTTGATAAGATGACACATATGCACAGAAAGAAACCAAACAACCAACCAAACAACAGAACATATTCCTAACTATGGAATTCAAACCAAAACTCTTTGTCCATCTAACTCAGTACTGTTGAAACTGACTAGCAGTGGCTTGCCAAGGTTTCTGACAAGTACTTGTCCAGTCCTGTCAGGTGACACTAGAAATAGAATTTAGGACAACATATTTGCTTGTAGACCATGAGATCTAAAACTCCTCATAGTCCCAACTCCTAAAAACCATCCTTCAGAAAGGAGTGAAATAAGACTGGATCAACACTGCTCTATCCCAGGATCTGATCCCATATTATCAGCTTATTCCATATTATTTGGCAGTGTAGATGCATATAATCCACTTCAAAGCAGATAATCTGGGATCGGATCCTGGGATATAGGGCAGTGTAGATCCAGCCATAGTAACCCAAAGACTACTGCATTTGAAAGTGTATCTACAGCAGGACATGGTTAGACATTTCTATAAACATGAGCTAGATTTCTTGAATTCTCTGTTCATAAATGTATCATTTTATTAAAATAACACTTTATATAAGGAATAGTTATTAATAGCATTGCAATAACAAGCAATTATAGTTCAAATATAAAACTATAATATGAAAGCAATCATTTCCCCAAAGACAGGAACTGAGTAAGTAATAAAAGCTATGATTACCCATGCAAAATTACCTTGGAATACTCTGTGTATATTCTTATCGTAGCTATTGTATAAAGCTTTATAATTAAAAACTATAATTTTCAGTACTTTGTTCTTAATGCCTTTGTTCACTTGCTGGAACACAGCACAACAGATGACTGGGGATTTAAATACAGTATGTGGGCAAAACAATAAATTTTCATGGTTTTCAGTTTAAACTGTGTGGAAAAAATTGGCTTTTCTAAACGTAATTGGAAAATCACTTTGCATGTAAAATATACCAGCCAGGTAAGCCATCATAAACTTATGTTTAATATCAAAATATCAGTGTCATCATTAGAAAAACAAAGCTACAAGCTGTTTCCTTTTTTTTCTTTCCCTTTAAAAACAACAACTCAAAACATAGTGAAAACAACTATTCTGGTAAAGTGAATTTAAGAGGAATGAGGGAAGGTGACTCTATTCAGCTCCTTTTCATATAATTCAAGATACATATCTTATATAAAGTTAATGCACCTTTTAATGCACCCTATTTTACCATATTTATAGGCCTAATAATGTAGAAGGTCACAAAGGGAATACTTACTCCCTAAAATCCCCATGAAAAGCACACCAGTTGCCATAAACTAGAATGAAAGGGGACAGAATGTACTGCTGTCTTGTCCTCCCTCTCTCTTTCTCCACTTCATCTTGTGTGAAGTAGATGTATTCTCCATGGAAATAAGTGTGAGGACTGTCAACAGCTTGGACTTCTCCCTGCTGGCGGAACTAGGGGAAAAAACCAAAACAAAGGGTGGTTAATGATCCTCTTAAGACTAAGGACTTTATTGCACAAGGCAGACAGACTGGCAGGGCCGTAGCCAGGATTTTGATTCGGGGAGGGCTGCGTTTGATTCGGGAGGGGCTGAGTCTGAGTAAGAGAGGGACTACTCTACCAAACCTTTTGTATTGTTATCCCAATAACCCCATGAATGTGGGATATAATGAGCATGGTGATCAGATCATGATATGAATAAACATAACAGTTTAAATAATGTACCAGTAAGGCCTTCTCGCGGACCACCTTGAGAATTTCGGAGGGGAGGGCTGAAGCCCCCTAAGGCACCCCGGCTACATGCCTGCAGACTGGCATTGCAACTGGACCCCCGCCTTTCATGACAGTCTCAATCACATGCTATTGTATGAGGTCCGTTGCCATTTTACCCCATCCCATTATCTTTGTCCTGTCATTGATTGATAAAACCATTTCAATAAAACCCATCAATAGCTCCCAGTTTCCACAAAACTATAATCGCCTGCCTTCGTATATGTTGTATGTGATGTATGTCAAATATAAAAATGGCAGGGATTGTCTGCTTGTATGTGTACTATAATCAGCTCTGAGTCCCCTTCGGGGTGAGAAGGGCGGGATATAAATAAAGTGTATTATTATTATTATTATTATTAGTGCAATGGGTCCCACATCTGTGAAATCAGAATGTGGGATTTCCTCTTTCCTTCTCCACTATTCCCAAGATATCTGTTTTTTCTTCTCTTTTATATCTAAAGGGTATATTTGCTTTTTAGTTTTGATTTTCAAAGCTGGTCTAAGGAACAATGGTAATATGGGAAGGTGGAGTTACAAATGTAGATGGAAGTCCAATGTCGGACCACAGATTGGCAAACTGGAGAATTGGCACGATTGCTCTACTAAAGAGAAATGTGGTATCCAAAGTGTTCAACGGTTCTGGCCCAACTTACCTGTCCGAACGCATCTCTCCCTATGAACCATTGAGATGTTTAAGATCATCTGGAGAGACCCTGCTTTCGATCCCGCCTGCTTCGCAAGTGCAACTGGCGGGCATGAGAGACAGGGCCTTCTCAGTGGTGGCTCCTCGGCTTTGGAACGCCCTTCCTAGTGACATCAGATCAGCCCCCTCCCTCCTGACATTTCATAAGAAAGTCAAGACTTGGCTGTTCGAGCAGGTATTCACAGACGAACTTTAATTAATTGAGACCAACAGAATATTATGACGATGCAACGGAAACCAATTTTAAGAATGAGATGCTGAGATTTGTATTTTGTAGTTTTTAACTGTTAAATTGTATGGTTTTTATATGGGTGTTTTTATCATATTATCATGTGTTTTGTATGTGGGCACTTGTTGCCGCTTGTTCACTGCCTTGAGTCGCCTTCGGGCTGAGAGAAGCGGTATAGAAGCATAGTAAATAAATAAATAAATAAATTCAACTCAGCATGTGCTGGCTATCAATGACAGGGTCTATGTGCACTGCCATATAATCCAGTTTCTGAATCCAGATTATCTGCTTTGAACAGGAATATATGGCAGTATAAATCCAGCCCTAGTGTGACTTAGTAAGTGGCTAGTTTGTGCTATAAAGTCCTAAACTGCGGTGAGGATGAGCCTTTTCTCCCAAAGTAATTAGGTAAAATTGGGATGTCAAGATTTGTATATTATTGACTTCCCTCAAGAATTATCTACCAGAAGTGTATTCAATGGTCGCAGCAATTTGAATTGTTATCACCTTGAGTTGGATGGTGATTATTTTTATACAATCTATTGCTTTTTGCTGTTTTCCATACCACATGTAGCCAAAATGACCTGCCTGCCAAGGTTAAGCTCCCCCAGAGTGGAAACAGTCCCAAGCTCCCTGAAAGAAGCTTCTTTATTCTTATTCACAGAAGACAGAAGTGTAGAGGGTTAGGAAAAGACCAAAGCCTTTTTATTTCCTTGCCACTGTTATGTCTATGAATGTTACTCATAGCAGAAAATTGAGTCAAAAGGCACTGAAAAGATTGAAAGAAAATACTGCCATAACAAATAGAAAGTTAGTCTCCATTCATACCCAGTGTTTAATTTGTCTTTATATTGCTCTTGTTTGTTTTGTTGTTGGCATCTAATGGTTGCCAGTTGTAAGTCCGTCCGTCCCCGCCCTGGCCCAGGGGTTGAGAAGGACGGGATATAAATATTTGAAATAAAATTAATAAATATCCTGAAGGCACTGGATTGCATCTAATCTTGGAAGCTAAGTAGGGTCAGCTCTGGTAAGTAATTGGATGGATGACTGCCAATGACTATCAGGTCTTATGGCTTGTATTTCAGACGAAGGAAACCAATTCTGGGTGCTCATACATTGCCAGGTAACATAAAGGTACAGACATAGAGACAGAAAGGGAAAATATCTACGGGTATAAAGCTGACATATTTAAAGCAGCAATGTATTTGCACTATAGGATCATTGCAATTTAATACCATTTTCCCTGTTGTGCCGTTGCGCCTGGGCTATATGGTCTTAAAGGGACAGGGACATGATGTTTCTCTTCCCGGCAAATTGCTTCTTGCCCTCCTTTAGAGGCTTTGGTGCTCCCAAGGACCAAATTGGACACTCTCTTTAACTAAAAGGGTTTATTCTTAATACAGAGTAGCAATGTACTCAGGTTCTTCTCTTTTTTTCCAAACAAATACAAAGCTTACTTTACAGTTCTTAGTGCAGATGTAGTCCTGGAAGCTTTAGCCGGATGGCTCTCCAAAGTCTCTTTCTTTAACTTCGAGGCGAGGACACACAAAGTCCCAGCCAGGTGGCCTATACCAGGGCTGTCCAACTGGTGGCCCTGGCCCCGTATACGGCCCCCCAGCCCCTTCCCTACGGCCCCCGCCTACCCTGCAAAAAATAGTAATTTTTTAAAAAATTCGATCTCCGGGGGGCGGGGCTGGGTGACGTCAGGCATGGCGCCAGCGCCGAGCCTGACATCACCCAGCCTCACCCGCTCCCTTCCTCCTCCTCCGTCCCGCCTCTCCCCCCGGCGCACCAATCAGGAACGGGGGATGCCGGGGGCAGCCTTCTCCTCCGGCCTCTCCCACCGCCCTGATCGGGTGCCGGTGGGAGAAATAGGAAGCAGGCATGCCTAAAGACTTCCATTCCTCCTCCATAGGCACGCCTTCTCCTCCGTTCTTCCTCTCCCACCGGCGCCCTGATCGGGGTGCCCGGTGGGAGAGGCAGAACAGAGGACGAGGCATGCCTAAAGAGGAGGAAGGCAAGGGCTTCCCTTCCTCCTCCATAGGCCTGCCTCCTCCGTTCTGCCTCTCCCACCGGCGCCGTGATCGGTGCGCCGGTTACAGAGGAGGAGGCTGGCATGACACTTTAGGAGGGAGGGCGAAGCCATGGAGGGCTCCCCTTGGCTTTGCCATCCCTCCTAAAGGGTCACGCCAGCCTCAGAAGCGAAATCGCCGCTTCTGAGGCTGGCGTGACACTTTAGGAGGAGGGGCTGGGGGCGTGGCTGGGGGTGGGGCCGGGGGCAGGGCGGAGTGGCGCGGAGCGGCCCCCCAGGTCATCAGTGACTGGAAGTCCAGCCCTAGGTCCGGTAGAAGTTGGACAGCACTGGCCTATATGAAGGCAGAAAACCTTCCTTTGGGTTGCCAACTGACTGTTTGAGGGTGCTTGAAGTTCCTCAGCGTCACTCAACTGTCCATTATGCTGAGTATACTGTATGAATGTCGAGGTGTGAAGAATTGGTACTGGAAGATGCCTTGACTAAGGCCTAGCTTGCACACCTTCCAACACATCCACTCTGTAGAATCTCTGGTGGTTGAATAAGAGAAAAGACGTCTTCCTTTTCCAAGTCCCCGGGGAAAGGGGAGGAGCAAGCTTGAATGGGTTCTATAAACAATAATTGGCAGGTGCCAAGAACCAATGAATGCAGCTAAACCTTAAGTAAGCTGCAAACAAATTAGAACAATAGCAAAACCCCTTGCAAAACATGCAAACAGTTACATTACATTAATGCAAACCTTTGAACTCAAAATCTTTAAAGCAGGTGGCGCTCCCCGTGTCGTCACACCTGTCATGATTTCATTGAGGCATTTGTCGTTTGCAGAGGTACTTAGTAATGTATATTAGAATACTAGTGTTGCGGTTTGGAAAAGTGAAGCAAAACGCTATCTCACAGAAAAGTACAAATGCCAGAATTCTATAGAATTAAGTCCAGGCAGAAGAAATGGAAGGAAACTCTTTTGAGATATTAATGTGTGTCTGAAGCAGAGTGATCAAAGTGGCAAAGAAGAAACTGAATAACAGCCAGTTCCACTCACCCACACAAAGAGTATCAGAGAGAGAGAGAGAGAGAGAGAGCACTAGCCTCTGTTATAAAACATGCGAAAGTAGCTTTACTTATGAATTACTTGTTCATAATCAAATATAAGGAGCCCCCGGTGGCGCAATGGGTTAAACTGCTCAGCTGCTGAACTTGCTAACTAAAAGATCACAGGTTTGAATCCAGGGGGTGGTGCAAGCTCCTGTTATCTCCCATTTTCTGCCAACCTAACAGTTTGAAAACATGTAAATGTGAGTAGATCAATAGGTACCGCTCCAGCAGGAAGGTAACGGCGCTCTATTCAGTCATGCCGGCCACATGAACTTGGAGGTGTCTACAGACAATGCTGACTCTTCGGCTTAGAAATGGAGATGAGCACCAAACCCCAGAGTCAGACACAACTGGACTTAATGTCAGGGAAAACTTTTATCTACCTTTACCTTAACCAAATACATGTTCTAATGAATGCAAGAGAAGAAAAACAAAAATGGGAGCTGATTAGGGTGATGCAGAAGAATAGTAGGTTGTGGAAGAGCAAACAAACAGAACATTGGAAATCAGCAAAGGCTGACAACTGTAACACAAGCTGACATAATGGGAAGTGTGCAATGCATATAACACTACTAGAGATTGGATAGAGCCCTTCACTGACTTATCTCACATTTCCTTTCACTTGTCTCCTGGGATCATATGTAGACTGACTATTTAACACAGTTGGAAGACAGGTTGACAGAGCAGTGGTTGTACAACACGTGCTAAAAATGTTTGCTGCAGCATGCTTTAAGCTCTTTAAAACAAGATAAGCAACATCAAGGAATACTCCATATAGCGGATCCCGAGACCTATTCGAGTCCAGTCTTTCTGGTGTATATAAACACCAAGGAGCCCTCAACTCAGTTCCAGGACATCCAGTGTAAACATCTGCACAGCAAAACTGCTTCCGTGTATGCTGATTTCTCCACAGATAAGGTGGCCAGTGAAAATGTGCTCTTGGATATTTCTGTATCCACTTTCCAGTGAGAAAGTTAACAGGCAAACTTTCTGTCTCGTGAAACTTACAGATTTCCCAAACATAATTTATTTATATATTAATATCTATCGGGTCCTGATGAAGCCTCATTAGGCGAAACGGCGAGGCCTTACTTTGACCGTCGACCCGCACCCTTCCTTTCTATCCCGGATTACAAACCCGCATTTGGATTATCCACATTTATTGTATTACTATTTTGGGACTTTGCTATTGGAAGCTGGATCTTTTTCTACCTACATAGCATATCCACTCTGATTCCACTTTAACTTTTGTGATTATGAATAAATAATTGAACTTGCATACTACGAAGATGTTCCCTGCCTTCTTATATTTACTTTTGAGGAGAACACCCCACCCCTCTTTTTTGGATCCCAGACCATGTAAGGCCTTAAAAGTTAGAACTAACACTTTGAAGGTGATCCGGCATTCTACCGGCAGCCAGTGCAGTTCGTACAGAATGGGCGTGATGTGAATGCTCAGAGCACTCCCAGTGAGGAGGCGGGCTGCGGCACTCTGCACCAGCTTGAGGTTCCGGATCACCGTCAAAGGAAAGACAATGTACAGAGTGTTACAGTAGTCCAATCTGGAGATGACCGTGGCTTGGATCACTGTGGCTAGGTCGCAATGGGACAGATAAGGGGCCAGCTTCCTTGCCTGGCGAAGATGGAAAAATGCCACTCTGCTGACGGTGGAGACATGCGCCTCCATCGAGAGCAGAGGGTCCAGGGTTACCTCAAGGCTCTTAACAGAGGACGACGGACATAGTGTCATGCCGTCCAGGGTCGGAAGCTGGACATCCCTACCGCCCGGGTGCCCAAGCCACAGGATCTCCATCTTAGCTGGATTCACCTTCAAACTACTGGCTCGCAGCAATCCAGTAACAGCCTCAAGGCAACGATGGAAATTATCGGGTACATATTCGGCCCGGTCATCCATTCTCAGAATGAGCTGGGTGTCATCAGCGTACTGATGGCATCCCAGCCCAAAGCTGCACACCAGCTGGGCAAGTGGTCGCATGTAGATGTTAAATAACAGAGGGGAATGGATTGCCCCCTGAGGGACCCCACAATCCATATTTTCCTTTCTTTCTCAGAGTTCTACTTTTGCTAAACATGATAACAATGTTAAATGGGTAGAAGAAGGTAGGCAAATAGACTTACAAAGATGTTATTATAGAAGAAACATTATTTTGCTTCTCCTTTTATAAACAAGCATTTTAAAAAGGAGGATTAGGTGCCCAAGTCTATGTGCATGTGGTACCATTCTGATGCAACTTTGTGAAATGCTATTAAACATTTTTACAGGAACCGATACCTGATAAAAGTGCTCTCTGTATAAGTGAAGTAAGAAAAATCAAATCAAATAATCTCTCCACTCTGTTCTCCCATAAAAGATCATTTCCTTCTCCAATACTTCAATGTCACCAAAAGTCAATGTAGATTAATGAATCAGAGAAGGGGGGAGAATGCCTGTTGTGGGAAATATTTCTGCTATCATTTTCTATAGAGCCCTGATTAAAATGCATAACCCTCATAACCTTCAGATTTTCTCTGTTTAAACATTCTTTCTTCAGGACAAAAAAAGAAGGGGAGAGAAAGAAAGACAGGGGGAAAAAACCTGCAAATTGAATCAGGGATAAGCACTGTCATGCTAGCAGAGACAAGTTCAATACAGATGATTTATCTACTTAGACAAATGAAATCAGTGTCAGCTCATCCTTCTAAAATGTTCTGATGTCTTTGCACACATACACAAAAAGTTGTGGGCAAATGAAATTTTGCTTTGGCTTAATTTCCCCAAAAGTTTTGTCAAGTGTTAAAAGGGATGGTGTTAGGTCAGCCCAGCTATAGCTTATTTTTCCAAGACACTAATGTGTGTTTCACAATTAGGCCCACTTTAAAAAGCGACTCAAATTTCAAATGTCAGAATAAATTATTTAGCAATTTCATTATAGGTGCTGTGCGTTAAAACCATAAGAATGACAAAGTGCCACACTTGGATGAAAAGCATCCAACTGCTCTATTCATTCCAAAATTCTCAGGAATTAAACACCAAGCATTAAGAATTATTAAGGGGGGGGGGGGGAGCATCAAAATTAAAATTGGATGCAAACTTGAGGATACTCCCTCCGGTGAAACATCTGGATGTTGATAATTTCCGTCAGATTTCTGAAATTTGTCAGGAAGATTTACATTTCCCTAGGAGTCACCAGACTGCACCTAAAACAAAATACAATGCACATTTCATAAAGTTTTCTTTAAAGTAACAGGTTTTCTTTACAGATAAGGATGAGCCACCTGGGTCTTTGCATTATATGTTTGCTTTGAGATATGCACACATACACACCCACACCCACATGCTATATAGCAGTGCAGATGGGGCCTACGATTCTAAGGACACTTCTGGACAGCACCAAAATGCAGGTTTTAAAATGCCAAAAAATCCTGAGAGCTGACAGCAAGTCCACACACGGACCTGAACAACAGCCAGAGAGAGCCAGAGAGAGCCAGAGAGAGAGAGAGAGAGAGAGAGAGAGAGAGAGAGAGGCCTGTGACCTGAGACTCCTGCCATGTGTATCACAGTAGAATGGAGGGTGAACAGGGGCATATGAGGCCTCTTCACTCAACTGTTAATTCCTCTGTGATAAAGAAAATAAAGGCCAGAATGCTCTCATCCGGTTTTAGACCTAGACTAAACAAAGCACAGCTGACAGCAGAGGACATTACTAACCCAAGGCCCCTAGATGATGCAAGGCCCTGACAGGGGGACATTACGTCAGCTGACTGGGTGGTGCAAGGGGCCTACGATGTGACATCAGTCAGGGGGTATAAATATACAGTGTCGGGTGGTGGGGAGCACACTTGGCTTCAAATGTTCTGTGACTTTCAATAAAAGTTGTGTTTACCGGCAAACGTCTGAGTGATGCTTCTTGGAACCTGGAGCGGCCTGACACAAAGATGTACACTTTGTGGGCGGAATGTGCTTTAAAGTGTACTTTTAACATATGCTTTTCAGCTGATAACTTCATTCTGCCCGCACTTGTGCTAAATGTTGTTTAGCCACACATCCCTTTTTATCCCAGTTACTTCCGGGTTTTAGGCATGTGCAGAAGGGCCCTAAGAGGAGGAATTCAATACATCTAATGGAGATAATTTATGTGCATAGGTCATCCACCAAAGTGACCACACAAAGAACTGGACAGAGGGAATGTATCCCTGCCATGTCCTACTGAGCCACCATTCTGCAATGAGACTTCTTGATACTGTTCTTCAGTGGCTCCATTCCTTCCTGGAGGAACGGTCTCCGAAGATGATGCTAATGGATTCCTGTTCAGTTACAAGACCACTAACCTGTGGAGTCCCCCAGGTTTCAGTCCTGTTCCCCATGATAATTAACATCTACATGAAACCACAGGGAGAGTGCAGTGCCATCTATATGTAGATTACACCCAACTCTACTACTCCTTTCCTCCTAATTCCAAAGAAGTGGTTCTGGTGCTAAGCCGGTGCCTGGTAGTTGTAATGAACTGGATGAGGACAAACAAATTGAAACTTCATCCATAGGTGCTCCTGGTCAACCAAAAGACAGATCTCATCAGAAACAAAAGTAGTCTGTTACTATGGCTTGCAGTTCTTTGAAAGTCTGGCGAAGTCTTGATCTACCATTTAAAAATATCTTTCATTAGTAAATCTAATAGATATTATAACTTCTTTGATGAGAATGTTTTCAACCATACTATCAAGTTATAAAGCAACCAACTTATTCATTCTCACATGCAAACATTTGTATATAAAGGCAGTTCTTAAGTTACAAACAAGATAGGTTCTGTAGGTTTGTTCTTAAGTTGAATTGTTATGTACCAGGAACAAGTACAATTTCAAAATGTAAATCCATATATATATATATATATATATATATATATTCACATATCACACTGCATCATATTGCATTAATTCTATATTGTGGACACCCCAATATTGAGTACTGATTCCAACCTATACAGTTATGTTCAACCTGGATTTAGTAGGATTGGTTTTAGACTCACCATCAGCATTCTCATATAAATATTGCAGCAGTTTTTAACTTAAAACAACCGAGGGAATTCATGGCAGAGCTGGGTTTTAAAGCAGGGATTTTCTGGCTCACAGCTTCCACTCTCTGCTTTTATTCTACCTCAGCTTTATTCACTCTATCATAAATTGTAGCTTTAGAATGGTACATTTATGAAAAATACTGTTGCAGACCCGCTTGCGCACACACATTCCTGCACACATGCACACATATATACAGTGCCTTTGAAGGCAGTTCAAAGCCCTGATAAAGGTGATCTCCAATGTTCCTAATTGCCAGTTATGATACTGTGGTGTAATATGCTGACTACTGGGGTTCTTTGAAGTCTTTTTCTATCTGTAACATGAAAAACTTTACAAAACTTTCATTAATTGAATTAGAAGATATCTATCTTTTTTTAAAAAAATCATTTCTGTTGGCTAAAGTGAAGGTGACAGAAATGGATGATTTCATCAACCTATAAAATCTATTCAAATGGGATGAATGTCACTCTCCCAATTCGTCCTCTCCCCTCTTCCCTCATGCCTCATTGTCTTGGCTAACATCACTGTAGTTAGGACCCATGTCATTGCTAGAGTTCACCATGACATGGAGGACAGAGGGACAGAAAGAGTAAGCAATGCTGAACAGCAGCACTGAACAGTGACGATGATTTCCTACCCTTGCATTCCCTGGGGGACTCCCTGCTACCTGGATGGCTCCCTGTGTGGCCCATACTAAGGACTGATCCAGTGTATGGCATGTCAGATGGGCCTTGGAGTACTGGTCAATGTAGATCCAGCCCAAGTCCCCCCACCAACAAAGAGTTAAGAAATAATCTGGTTGGACACAAGCCATATAAGGTTTTATAGATTACTAGCGGTCCCCTGCCACGCGTTGCTGTGACCCAGTCTGGTGATCTGGAAAATAAAGTAATGAGAAAGTGCTGGTTTCCTAATATATGTAATTTCTTTATGCTTGTGGGTAAACAGTATTTCTTGCTGTTTCTTTGTCAGTGTTGATGTAGGGATTGTCTGGTTTGCCTACTCTGGAACACGCAACATATAATTGTCCTTCTTTAGGGGTCCTTTTCAAATCTATGATACTATATCAGTCATATACATATATGTGTGTATGTGTAAATCATATATATCTACCTATATCTATGGCTGGATGGTTCTTTGTCAGGAGGGCTTTGATTATGTTTTCTTGCCCTGGTGAAGGGAGTTGGACTGGATGCATTTAAGGCAGCATTTCTCAACCTGGGGGTCGGGTCCCCGGGGGCGAGGATGGGGGTGTGTCAGAAGTGTCGCCAAAGACCATGAGAAACACAGTATTTTCTGTCATGGGGGATCTGTGTGGGAAGTTTGGCCCAATTCTATCTTTGGTGGGGTTCAGAATGCTCTTTGATTGTAGGTGAACTATACATCCCAGAAATGACAACTCCCAAATATTTTCTCCAAACTTCATCTGTGTTCATATTTGGGCATATGGAGTTTTCATGCCAAGTTTAGTCTAGATCCGCCATTGTTTGAGTCCGCAGTGCTCTCTGCATGTAGGTAAACTACTACTCCAAAATTCAAGGTCAATGCCCACCAATCCTTTCTAGTGTTTTCTGTTAGTCATGGGAGTCTTGTGAGCCACATTTGGTTCAATTCCATCATTGGTAGAATTCAGAATGCTGTTTGATTGTATGTTAACTATAAATCACAGCAACTACAACTCCCAAATGACAAAATCAATTTTTTGAGTGATGGTCGCTCCTTGGGTTAGTAGGTGTCTTGTGGCCAAATTTGGTAGAAATTCGACCAGCAGATTTTGAGTTATGATGTCATTCAAAACGAACAGAGCATATCTATCAGTATCTATCTATCTATCTATCTTATCTATCTCACAGAACTTTAAATTTATATAGTACTTGCATGGTAGATAGAGGAAAGAATGAATCCACAACACAACTATTTGAAGAAGTGAAAAGGACGGAACGGGCTGAAAACTTGGGCCAAGATGGATCAACCTGGATAGAGAGTTCCACAAAGGATCAACATAGATAAAGTGTTCCAATCAAGTGTAAGCCAAATTGGAAAGGATAAGCCAATGAGATATGTATGGGTTTTACTTCTGCTTCTGATTTTTACCTTGGTTGATAACGACAATTGGGATATGCAGTCCAACATATAATAACGGGTGCACATTGGGGAAAACAACTTTACCACATCATCTGCACTGTAAAATTATGGGATGATCATCTCTCCTCCCAAGATCTTGTTAAATACCTATGAGTTAGAGCTTGAAAAAATATATATTTTTCTTTGATTCTAAGGCACCATCAATTGTAAGATGCACACTAATTCCAGTATCACAACTGAAAAAAGCTTTATGTATTGATATAAAAAGCATGTGTAATTCACCCCATTTTTAGAGATGTTTATATGGGTGAAAGGGGGAATTGTATAGGAGGGTATTTCCAGACAGGACTAAAACTTTCAGTTTTGAGTTCCCACTGCTCCCAAAACCTCAAAGCTTTCCCGGGGGGGGGGGGGGTGGCAGCTATATGCCATTCCAATTAAAATCAGGATGGCATGTACCCACCCCAAAGCTCCCCAATTTACTAATAAAAGTTAATAAAAGTTAAAGGTACCTGGCCCAATACCCCATTACATCCGAACCTTTCAGGAAGGCCTAGATCTGATGGGGTTCCAAATTAATGGATTTTTATGGGAAGCATAGTTTGGACACCTGCAGTGAAAACCAAGACAGGTCCTGGTTTTTCGCCAGTCTGAATGGGCCCTTAGAGTAGAAGAAATGAGGCAATATCCTCGGAAATTGACAAACGGTAATAGATATAAAAATTTAGCGCAAATGTAGGGGAAAAAAGTTTTAGAGTGCATTACTAAGGATGCATCTGCACTGTCTAATTAATGCTGATTGACACCACTCAATGCCATGACCTTTTCTGCCAAAGTGTGCTGGTATCTCACCAAATTACTACTCTCATGATTCCATTCATGGCAGTTAAAGTGCCGCCAGATGGCATTAATTCTACATTTTACTTTGGACACCAAAGATAAAGTTTGACTTAATCTTCTTTTCTATAAATGACAAAAGCACAACCATAGTGTATTAATAATAATTCCATAAGTTCCTGAAAAAGGTAGGTTTTTGCAGGGACTTTCTGGAATTGGATCAACTGCAAATGGATCGACTCACACATATGCAAAAAACAGTGAGCAGGTAGAGGTTGCTACTAGATGAAATCTAATACTTACTTTACTGAGGCGATCCCTCGTAGTCTGAGGATGATGGTCCTCCAAGGTTGGCGTACCGGTGGTGGGTCTGTAGGTGACTGTGGAGCCCTATTCTTGATCTGCATCTTCTCCCACAGTGAGGGCATTGGTTTCCAGGTGGAAGGCAGTCCTGTCGGAATTGGCTTGGCGCGCCTTCCTCTTGGCACATTTCTTTCTTTTGCCCTCTATTTGTGCCTCTTAAAATTTTACAGCACTGCTGGTCACAGCTGACCTCCAACTGGAGCGATCAAGGGCCAGGGCTTCCCAGTTCTCAATGTCTATGCCAGAGTTTTTAAGGTTGGCTTTGAGCCCATCTTTAAATCTCTTTTCCTGTCCTCCAACATTCTGTTTTCCGTTCTTGAGTTCGGAATAGAGCAACTGCTTTGGGAGACGGTGGTCGGGCATTCAGACAACATGGCCAGTCCAGCGGAGTTGATGAAATCTAATATGTCGATATTGGCTGGAAAACATGTCTCACTTTATTTCAGGTCTCCTAGTATGTGTTGCTGCTACTAGAGATGATGACCTTGGCATCCTAAGAGATGGTCAACACTTGACTTCTTCATGTGTTGTTGGTACTGTTGCTAAGTTATTAGTCTTAGTGGGCTGAACTGAAAGGTGAAAACCGTGCAAGACGATATGAGGTAGGGGATTATCAATAACTATTAATAATAATTCCATTATTTATTTATTTATTTATTTAAAACTTCTGTATCCCAATCTTCTCACCTCTGTAGAGGGACTCAGACCGGCTCACAGCAAAGATTCAATGCAACAATAATAATTGAAAACATCCAACAACAATAAAAGATTAAAATACATATGAATAAAATACATAAAAGCCAAATCACCGACTAAACACAAGTTCACTCAGTCTATAAATGTGGTCATTCATTATGGTCTATAATCAGTCTCAGCCTGATTATAAGTCCCTGAGTTACTGTTATATCATAATGGTAATGATAAAAATTCAGGTCAGTACAGTTTCAGTCATTTATCTGCACTATCAAAATAATGGTCAAATGTTTGTTACACAAGCTATACTGTAGAATGACTCCAGTTTGACACCATTTTAACTGCTATGGCTCAATGCTATGAACTCATGGGATTTGGAATTGTATAACATATTTAGCCTTCCCAACCAAGAGGTGCTGATGCCTCATCAAACTATCAGTCCCATGATTCCATAGCACTTAGCCATGGCAGCTAAAGTGGTATAAAACTGCATTATTTCTACACTATAGATGCAGCCTGAGTCAATGTTTTGACAGATTTTTTTCCCAGTGATCCTTACAAACAAGGAAAGGTACAATGGGATCTTGTAATGATAGAATCCTAAAAACATTACTGATTAACTGAAAGAAGGAAAGAAGTTTTTGCTGTCAGGTTTATGGGCATAGTCAAAGGAGAATGAACCCACAAAGACATTTATTATTTCATTATGGCTTGTGTTATGAGAGCAGCATATGGTCAGGTGAACTGAAATATCCTTGGAGCTTTACAATGAGACGAGATGTCATACCATCTGACACGCTTTTCTTATGGGTTTGCAGTGGTAGTTTGAGTGCAGTAATCTTAGGTACGTTGGCAAGAAGAGTAAGGGGAAAGTCCTAATTCACTGCTCATAAAAGTTGTTTGACATGAATTTTAAGATGTGGGTATAAATGTAGCAATTGTGGCCTTTGGGCTTTCATTTGCCACACAATAAACTGAGGTGAATAATATATGTTCCAGGTGTTTATGTCATGGGGAAAGATCATCCCATTTGCAACATGCATGCCTCTTTATCACCAAGTGATTCATTGGAAAGCACAATTTGTGATTACCAAGCTGATGGAAGGGTCAGTTGGCTGTAAAAACATCCTAGAAGGATGTCCAAGAAACACTATTATTTATGCCACAAAATGCATCACCTGCGGCTATATAAGTAGACCCAAGCTTCATTGATGATGCAAATGGCTTCAAGAAAAAGGGGGTCACTGACATTTTGATAGCATAGATGTCAGGTGACAATTTTACCAATGTGTTGTTGCTTTTTATATGCCAGAGTTGTTCCATCTCCTCAAATGTTGGTGAAACAATCTCATGTTATTTATGGATAGAAAAGGAACCCCTAGTATCACGGGAATGCATTTATTTCTTTGTATAGCTGAACAAAACAAAGCTTGCTGGAACTCCCTGTTGACAAGAAATGCCAGGTCAAATACATAAATCCCAGGTTTGTACTGCATACAGTGTGTGTGTTAACTTTATGTTCCACGATATTTATCTCGGTATAGATGATGGTTGCTGTGATTTATATGTCAAGTTTGCTTTTAAAAATCAAATGTTCACAAAACAGATTCCAACATATTGTAGGTTGCACCGGGAATGTGGTGCAGCTGGCTAAGTGTCAGCTGGATAAGATCTCTCTGACCAGTAGGACATGAGTTCCAGGCCTGCCAGGGTCGGGTGGGTGCTCGACCATTACGTGTAGCCTGCTGTCAACCTTTGCAGCCCAAAAGACAGTTGCATCTGTCAAGTAGGAGATTAAGGTACCACATTAAGTGGGGAGGCAAATTTTGACTGAATTATGAGGCCATTAAAGAACTCCAGGAACGCTGAGGAATGCGGAAGGAACAACAAGAGATGTTGAGAGAGGAGGAGTGCGTCAGCTCCCCCTGGTGGCCATATTCAAGGTGCTGGTATTGACCTTCAAGGCCTTGTATGGTCTAGGGCCAGCGTACCTGAGGGACCGTCTCACCCCGTATGTTTCCCCGAGATCACTACGTTCAGAAGAACAAAATCTCCTGACAGTTCCATCAGTCCGCTCCTGCCATCTGTCTGTGACTAGACAGCGAGCCTTCTCCGCGGTGGCCCCGACGCTATGGAACGCGTTGCCGGACGACATCCGCGCCATCACGGAACTAGCCCCTTTCCGGAGGGCATGTAAAACGATTCTGTTCAAGCTTGCCTCCGGCTCTGACTCTGACCATGTTCTATCTGACAAATGTTTTAATTGATTATATGTATATTATGTGTTTTATGTGTTTTACATGTATTTCAACTGACTGTTGTAAACCGCCCCGAGCCTGCAGGGAGGGGCGGTATATAAGATTGAATAAATAAATAAATAGTTAGCCTCTGTTCGTCTATATGTTGTGTATGTGAAAAACAGCAGGAATTGTCTGCTAGTATGTGTACCTGTAATCCGCTCTGAGTCCCCTTTGGGGTGAGAAGAGTGGAATATAAATAAAGTAAATAAATAAATAAATTTTACTATTCAATGATATAAAGCTCAAAAACTTCCGATCAATCACATGCTGATTATGGCCTAAATCTAACTGTTAGTTCAAACTATAATTAGATCAACTAAGAGTTCATCTACACCATTTTAATTGCTATGGGCCAATAAATTATGAAATCCTAGGATTTGTAGTTTAGTAGAGTGCCAACACTCTTCGGCAAAGAAGGCTAAAGGTCTTGTAAACTACAGCTCTCATGATTACATAGGATTGAGTAATGGGATTTAAAGTGGTATCAAACTGCAATGATTCTACAATCATATGAAATTACATACATTGAAAGATGCCATTAATTCCTGTGGATACTAATAACTGATTTCAGGTCTAGAGGTTTTTATTTATTTATTATTTATTTTGGACTTTTTTATCCCGTCCTATTCTCGATCTCCGAAGAGGAACTCAGTGTGGATTCCAAAGCTTTCTATATCCATTTCTAATTTTAATATAAAGCAGTGGTTCTCAACCTTCCTAATGCTGCAATCTCTTAATACATTTCCTCATTGGTGGTGACTCCCAACCGTAAAAATATTTTCGTTGCTACTTCATAATTGTAATTTTGCTACTGTTATGAATCGTAATGAAAATATCCAATATGGAGGATGTATTTTCATCCATTGGACCAAATTTGGCACAAATGGCCCATATGCCCAAATCTGAATACTGGTGAGATTGATTTTGTCATTCAGGAGTTGCAGTTGCTGGGATTTATAGTTAGCCTACAATCAAAGAGCATTCTGAACTCCACTCCAATTGAACCAAACTTGGCACACAGAACTCCCATGGCCAACAGATAATACTGGAAGGATTTGGTGGGCATTGACCTTGAGTTTTGGAGTTGTCGTTCACCTACATCCAGAGAGCACTATGGACTCAAACCATGATGGATCTGAACCAAACTTGACAGGAAAACTAAATATGCTCAAATGTGAACACTGGTGGAGTTTGGGGAAAATCGATCCTAACATTTGGGAGTTTTGGTTGCTGTAAAGAAAGTAAATACTTTCTGTATTTATTTCAGATTTCAATATTAATGTAAAAAATACGTAGTATGATTTTACATAGGATCTGTGCTACATTAGAAAAGTAAAGACAAATATCACTTAAGTAAAATAAACATTAAATATTAAATAACCAGAAATATAAAATAAGGTGTAAACACTAAACTAATCTGGGAATCAGCTATTGCAACACATCCAATGAAGTGGTTTAAAACCAGTATAAAAAATAGTTCACCTACAATCAAAGAGCATTCTGAATCCCACCAGTGATGGAATTTCCCACACAGAACCCCCATGACCAACAGAAAATACTGTGTTGTCTGACAGTCTTTGGTGAACCCTTTGACACTTCCTCAGGGGTCCCGACCCCCAGGTTGAGAAACACTGATATAAGTATATGGTCTAGATCAGTGGTTCCCAAACTTTTTTGTCCATGCCTCACCTAAGCATCTCTAAAATCCTGACCCCAATGTGTCATATAATTCTTATAATTCTTTTTTTTACAACGTTTACCCTTTTTTTCAAGCAAGGAAACAGGGAAAGTGGAAAAGTTTGGCACAAAAGAAAAGGAAAAATAAACTAACTAATAATAACTAATAACTAATAAAGGGGACAATGTGGAGAATAGAGTTATTGTTAATAATTTAAATCTTTACCAACATCTAATATGTTGCAGAGGAGGGGGGGGAGATTTGAGGGGACAGGGATAATTATTACATACATTTTTCATTTCTATTACACTTACATACATTACCTAAAGTATTAAAAGTTCTATATGTCCTCTATAACAAAGAGAGGCATTATTCAAAAAGTGAACTTTTATTCATGGAGGAAGTCTCTTTTTAGTTAGCAATTTGATGGCATGTTTGGTATTATTTTGTGGTAAAGAGACACTTGAGAAACTGCAAGTCGCTTCTGGCGTGAGTGAATTGTCCATCCGCAAGGACATTGCCCAGGGGACACCCGGATGTTTTACCATCCTGCAGGAGGCTTCTCTGCTTCTCTCATGTCCCCACATGAGAAGCTGGAGCTGACAGATGGGAGCTCACTCTGCTTCCTGGATTCAAACCACCGACCTTTTGTTGAGCAGTCCTGCTGGCACAAGGTTTTAACCCATTGCATCGCTGGGGGCTCCTATAAAAAATGTAAATCACTAAAGGTCAGATCCAATCTCACCCAAAAAAGAAACGGTTTGTAAGGCTTCCTGAAAGCAAACATATGCTTCAAAAATTGTCTCACCTGCTTGGTCACTGGCAAAGGGAAAAAAAATTAAAACCCTATTTTGTTTGTCATCTTGCGAATATTGATATTAGCATTGGAAAACTATTTTCATCATTCTCAAAGGCATCCTACTGAATCTTCTCCAACATCTTTGATATTTATTAATAAAGGATCATCAAGGAGAACCCTTCTATTCATGATAATCAAAACAACTTCAGTTAAGACAGAGGGAGAATTATATATATATAATATCACAAACAAAATCCATATATCCTGTGAAGGTTGCACTTTTCAAAGGCATAGACCTGATTCAGTTCAATGGCAATTGCTTTGAAGAGTGAGCTTGCCCAGGTTCAAACATCAAATTAGAAATAATAAAGGAGAGGAGTTGTTTATTTTCGGGAATTTGATTAAATCAGTGTTCACAGGGAGCTTATTGCAATGAGACATAATAAATGAAAGGAACTGTTTTTCTTAAGGAATTGAATCAAACCAATATTTTTCTTAACTATGTTCAAGAGAAATTAAAGGTCCATGGAGCTTTTGTTGGTTTCTAAAATGTAATGAATAATGAATAGACTTCCTTGAAAAAATATTTATTCATCATTGTAGATGTTCTCCTGCAATTCACTTGTTCCTTTGTTATGCACAGGTACAGGCAAGTGCAAGGCCATAAAATGACAAAGGGCCCATTGGACCAGTCTGAATCAGACCTGATCTAGCTGTCTATACTGCCTTGAAGCCTTGAGATTATGTGGAGTTTCCAGAAAACTCTGGAGCATCTATTGACTTTTCCCGAAGTGGGGCAAAGCTGGTTTAACCCAGGATAACCCGTGATACTCAGCATAAGTACTTAAACACTGTGAGCACAACCGGGAATGAATTCAGGGTGTGCAATTACAAAAATGCATTGAATTTGTGATTTCATATGCAGAAAATACTGTTTTATGTGCAAAACAACCAGATGTGAATTTTGTACAAATTATATCTAAAATTGTGAATAGGCTTCAAAACTGAAATTTTCAAAAACCTTCTGACAACAGGAGAAAAAATCATAAAATTCCTTATTGCTTCTTTTGAGAAAACAATAATTATACATCTACAGCTCTAAAAAAAAGTAGTTGGTTCCTTTCTGACTCTCCACTGACCAAGCACTAACAACACAAGGGAATATAATACACAATATGTACACAATAAGGAAGATAGTATCCAATGCTGGTAACTGAAAACTGAGTAGTGGAGCAAACTACCAGGCAGTTAGGAACAACTGATATTAATGCAATTAATACTCAAAACTAATAATGTTCACATGACATGCCAAAGTGTGTGTGTGCTCCAGTTGTTTCTAACTACCTGGTAGTTTGCTCCACCACTCCGTTTTCAGTTACTAGCATTGGATACTATCTTCCTTATTGTGTACACATTGTGTATTATATTCCCTTGTGTCGTTAGTGCTAGTACAGGTAAGGCATCCCTCGGTTTTGTGTTAGGTTTCTCCACTGACCAAGACATAGTTCACTTCAAGAAGCTGCAGTTTAGACATGGTGGGTTGTGTGGTTGTGCTATGCAAACGCACAAGCGGGCTGGCAAACAAATCAGTTACAACAGCGGTAAGACTACACAATGAAATAGAACAGAAGAACTACTAAATAGTAGAGTATCGTGTTAAGTATAGGTCATACATACGGTTTGTTGATATCACAATTGTATATTTATCCATAACATTAGAGAAAATCTGATATATATCCAATGAAGTCAGCTATTTAGAACCTTATTCAGTCCGCGAATCAGTCCTGGATGCAAAGTTCTCTACTTGACGCTGATGGTCAGATACAAGGGATAAGTCCACGGGATGGGTGTGAAGTTCTCGAATGGGAGGGGTATGACCACAAACACGAAATCCTGGTGAAGGAGTACAGAAGCTCCTATGGGGAAATCCCCAGGACGCCAGTGGAGAGAGCGAGATCTGCGTCTCTTCTGAGTGTAGATAGATACAAAACAAGAGTTTTGTATTGCGATATCAACAAACTGTATGTATGGCCTATACTTAACACGATACTCTACTATTTAGTAGTTCTCCTGTTCTATTTCATTGTGTAGTCTTACCGCTGTTGTAACTGGGTTGTGTGGTTGGAAAGTATATTATCATAGCTATGTCTTATGTCTATGTCTCCTAATTTTAGAATCACAACCACAATTTATTGTTGTATTATCTATTACCAATGTTACCTGTGCAAAAATAATTTTATGTATTGAAAATGCTGCTACTGCTTTTTGCAGAAGAGGGATGCATGAATTTTGCAGTGTACACATTTGGAACTGTCAGTTTTCATAACCAAGAAAGCTATTTTTCAGCTTTTTCCAAAAGTTTGTAATATTTCTTCCATGTCTCTAGTAAAGATAAATATTTTCCCTTGACATTAAGCCTAGTCGAATCTGACTCGGGCTGGTGTTCATCCCCATTTCTAAGCCAAAGAGCCAGCGTTTTCTGTAGATACCTCCTAGGTCAAGTGGCCAGCATGATTGCATAAAGCGCCGTTACCTTCCCACCAAAGCAGTACTTATTGATCTACTCACATTTGCATGTTTTTGAACTGCTCGGTTGGAAGAAGCTGGGGCTGGCAACGGGAGCTCACCTTGTCCTGCGGATTTGAACCACCAACCTTCCAGTCAGCAAGTTCTGATACTTAGCAGTTTAACCCACTGCACCACCACGGCCCATCTACAGTACCTCAGTTACTCTAAATGGCTACTTACTAGGCCTGAGCAATCATGGTTCTAAATGGTTCTAAAGTACTTACAAAACTAAAGTTCTGGTGGTGAAAACTAGGTGGTGCTGGTGCTTTGCTTCTACAGTGTTGCTAAAGTTCTGGTGGTGAACATTTCAGAACTCTTATCAAAACTTTCAAAATTTCGTTATAAATGGCAGTTCCTAATTGGTTCTGTCTTAAGAATCACCAATAATGAAATAATAATGAAGTGTTGAAAGTTTTGTTAGAGTTCTGAAATGTTCACCACCAAAACTTTAGCAACACTGTAGAAGCAAAGCACCAGTGCCACCTAGTTTTCACCACCAGAACTTTAGTTTCATAAGTACTTTAGAACCATTTAGAACCATGATTGCTCAGGCCTATTACTTACCTTGAGTGAAAAACTGGGAATATTTTTAAAATTGCCTGGTTTAAGGCAGTTTTGTTTTCAGTTGTGAAATGTTTTATAAGCATCCAATATGTTTTAATTATTGATACTGGATACTGTTTTAAATTGTTTTTAACTGTCTAAATTGATTTTACTGTATGCTGCCCAGAGGGTATTAAGCAAGATGAAGTTTTAAAGTAAAATTAAATAATAATTAAATTGCATGTTTTAATTTTTATCAGGACAAAGGCAACATTTATGATAGGAATTGCACTGTGATTTTCTAATCTGATGAAAATTGGAGCTGTACATTTCTCATCATCTCAGAAGTAGCCCTCAGAAATAAATCTGGGATTTTTACATATGAAGTATCCCTTGTCTGACAAATCCTAGGTGATGTAGTTCAGATGTAAATACTTAACAAAACAACACATGCTCATGTGAATTAAAATAACAGATATATTCAAAGGCATCAAAGTTGTTCTATTGGTATTCAGAGAACTAAGAAACAGGTTGAACTCAACTAATAAATAATGGATTGTGAGCAATTTTCTTAGAACTGTGGCTAGAATATTCAGAGAATGCTGGGGACTTTTGCACTTGTAAATAGAATGAAATAAACCACATGAAGGTCATAAAAACAAAATATTTTTGGCCAGAGAATATTACACATATATTATTATGTAAATTTAGGAGGCCTAGAATATTGCAACTATCTCTTGACATTGTGAGTCCAAGCAATATCTAATGCCATCATATTTAGATTTCAATATATATACTGGTAAATTATGCAAACTGTATTTGAAATATCAGAATATATATATATATATATATATATATATATATATATATGCCCAACACACTATGATTGTATTGGGCTATGTCGCAGTAGCTGGCTGTCAGTTTGTTTCCAACACAATTCAAAGTGCTAGTTGTGAACTTTAAAGCCTTAGACGGCTCAGGTCCAAGCTTTTTGACTGACTTCATCTCCTTGTATGAACCTGCCCGGAGGCACTGAGGTCTTTAGAGGACCTTCTGTCAGTCCTACCTCCATGTACGGAGAAAGTATAGTATCCCAAGAGTATACAGTATATAATTTTATCAAAATTCCCAATATACAGCTCAATACAGAGGCATAAAGTAAAGTGAAAAGAAGCAACTGCTCTCAAACACAACAGTTCTAAGACTAATAAATCCCAATATATATAGTCTTCAGGGATATGTGTTCAGTGAAGAAACCTTTCAAAGTAAACAGACAATGAGTCATGAAGTCCAAAGGAAAGTCCAAATAGTATCAAAATCCAAATAAAGTCCAGTGTTAATGGAGCACTGCTCTCAAAAACGTCTTCGTAGGGAAAATCCAAATGGCATCAACAGGAGTGCCCAGTTATATTTTGTAACCTGTTTCGGGGGGGAAATCCCCTTCTTCAGGAGTTGATATGCATAGTGACTCTTGATTCATATCTAAAACAAAACATAGAGTAACAAGTATTTTGTCAGCAAAATTATAAAAGTAGATATAACCCAGATAACAAACATATACTCATATAGTGCCTTATAGCTTCATAGAAAATGACTCTGCTTGTAGTAATTCAAACTGCAAGTAATCCTAAAGCTTCATTCCCAGGTTTATAAGGAGTATTTAGAAACTTAAAGAAAACAGCTAAAATTAAGTGACTCATTAAGTCCTTGAGGGGAAAAGGTTTTAAACTTAAAGATCCAGTACATTTCCCTTTGGGATAATAGTTTTTCCAAGACCATAGTTTCCAGAGCACAAAATTTAAAAGTTATATGAATGTTTGAATTGTGTAAAGTGAAAATATAGAAGGGACTCAGTAGATGGACATTTGATTTTAGATTTATGTTTAGAGATTCTAATTCTCAGAGATTTGGTGGTCTTTCCGATATACCACAGATCACAATCATATGTCAAGAGGTAAATGACATTGCTGCTATTACAAGTGGAAAAATGTTTAAGTGTAGTGCCCACTTTGTTCCTATAGTTGTGTACCTCCTTAGTCTTCCAGATTGCGCACAGCACTTACAGTGTCCACAGTGATAATGGCCTCTCAAAGTACTTTTAGGTGAAATGGTGGGAGTGATTAAATCTGTGTGGATTAAAAAAAATCTTTTATATTTTTGATGCGTCTATTGCTGAAGATGGGTAATTTTTCACAACCTGGAATATTTTGGAGAAGATGCCAGTGTTTGGGTTTTTTAAAAATAATTTGGGTAATGTTTTTGGAGTAGTGTGATAATTCTTGTGTCCAAATAATTTGATTTTTATAGGTTTAGGCCAGGGCATTCATTTAGTAAGGTGGTTCTATGCATTTTTTGGCATTAATTAATGCTTTTCTTATGACATGTTTAGGATAGCCTCTATTTCTGAACTCATAGCTTAAAGTAATACTTTCATGAATAAAGTGTTCCTTGGTACTTGAGTTACACTTAAGTCTAAGGAGTTGCGAAAATGGAAGATTGGATTTTAAACTAAAGTGGTGGAAGCTGTTATAATGAAGAAAATAATTTTTATCAGAGGGGTTTCTAAAGTGCTTGACCAAGAGTTTATTGTGATTTTTATATACTGTAACATCCGGAAAATAGATATGTGACAGGTTGATGTGATTTGTAAACTTAATAGATGTATATATAGTGTTAATCCAGTTTGAAAATCCTACTGTGGCCTTGGTTGTTTTTACAGTAAATTCCATGAATATGTCATCAATGGATCGGCCATAATATATTATGTTAGTGTAGTACATATTAAAAGATGAATTTAGCAATATTGTATTTTCAAAATTTGCCATGAATAGTCCCACCTCCATCGCCTGTTCCATTGGTGGGAAAGTGAGAGAGGGCTTTCTCAGTAGTTGTCCCTCTACTCTGGAACTCCCTTCTTTCCAAGGAAGCTAGAATGGCTCTTTCCCTGCTGTCCTTCAGGAGGCAGGCTAAAATCTTTTTATTCAGACAAGCTATTCAGAAGGAAAAGGTTTTAAAGATCAAGTCAGGGAGTGCTGTAGTTTTAACTTTGAATATGTTTTTAATCAGTTTTAAGGTTTTTAACAGTTCATTTTCAATTATTCCATTGATTTTTAATTCTATTTTAATGTTTGTATATTTCTGGATTTTAAATTGTATTAAAATACTTTTAATGTAAGATACATTAATAACATAATAATAATAATAAGTGAACTTGAGTATTCTGAAGATTTCTCTCATTTAGGAGTTCTCAGACCTGTATTTTGTTGTCAGTCTCTTTAGTAGTTCTGGTCAAACCTGTCTATTTCAGGTGTGCATCACTTCAATAAATGTTTATTAAAAACACATGATTTCTTTTTTTAAAATCAGATAGTATTGTAATATTTTTTTCCAACTGACAGACACCTGAGCAGTTGACTTGCATTTTAACTGACCAGGAGCACCTCCATCTTGTCTGAATTAAGTTTCAATGTGTTTGTCCTCATTCAGTCTATTTCTGATGAAAGACACTGGTTTAGGACCAGGATAGCTTCCTTTGATTGGGTGGAAAGGAGTAGTCCAACTCGATGCCATCCACATGTCCATATCGCAAACTCAGGACTACCATATTTCATCGCATAATAGACACCACTGCATAATAGGCAGATCCCCCTTAACAGTTTCCAATATTTCATCACATAATAGTTGCACCCCCTTTTTTTGAAGGAGGAAAAGGGAGTAACTATTATGCAGTGAAATATGGTAATTCTTGAGTGGTTTCACATACATAATGAATAGCATATGGAACAGTACCGAACCCTGAGGAACTCTACAGGCCAAATGACACCACCAAGAAGAGTACCTCCAAGCCCCATCTCAGAGAGGTGACTCAGAAGGATTCCATCATAGAAAGTAGCAAAAGCTACTGAAAGGTCCAGAAGAACCAACAGGGGCACACTTCTGCTGTCTGCTTCCCTGCATTGGACATCCTTCAACTCTGTTATCAAACCAGGCTAAAAACTAGACTGAAACATATTTAGATTTTTCCCCCCATATCAGGAGCAACTTGAGAAATTGCAAGTCTCTTCTGGTGTGAGAAAATTGGCTGTCTGCAAGGATGTTGCCCAGAGGATGTCTGGATGTTTGATATTTTACCATCCTTGTGGGAGGCTTCTCTTTGGATTTGAACTACTGACCTGTCGTTCAGCAGTCCTGCCAGCACAAGGGTTTAACCCACTGTACCACCAGGGGCTCCAAACATTATCTAGATCATCCGCTTCATCCATGAACTCTTGATGTTGAGAAGCTACTACATGCTCTAGTACCTTGTCCAAAAATTAATGGTTGTAGATTGGATTACAATTATTGAGTACAATAGGGTCCAGGTAAGGTTTCTTTAGAAGAGCCTTACTACAGCTTCCTTCAGGCATTTTGGGAATCTGCCTCAATGCAAAGAGACATTACTTCACTTGTCCACTTAGCCAGTCCCTATTTGGCCTGTTTAATAAGCCAGGAAGGACAAGTGCTTAGCAGATGTAGTGGCTCTCACCTCTTCAAGTGTACTGTACACATTCTCAGGCTGTACAAATTGGAAAGTATCCAATAACACTGGACAAGCTGGAGTCAATGTTCCATCCACTGGAACTATGTCAACTAAGCATCCAAGTCAGAATGGATCAGAACGATTTTATCTGCAACGTGCCAAGCAAATTCTTCACAGCGGGCTATCGAGTGGTCTGCATTTTCTACTCGAGAATCAGTGTGAAATAGACTCTGACCACTTAAAACTGCTTTGCTAAATGGCTCCTTGTAGAAGCAATGGAGGCAGCAAAAAACAATTTTCTGCCAAAACTGCTATAGGGTAGGCCTTCAAACAGACTCCAGTTTATGTAGAATCAGACTTATTCTGCCAAACAGGCTCTAGTTTATGTACAATCAAACTAAGCCTTCTGCCAACATTGCTTTATTCTCGGTCTAGCTTGCTTGGTCACTGCCAACTTCCTAGAAAACTAGGGGGTTGGTTTGACTGTAGTTCATAAGATGGGATCCTCAGGAGCAACTGTGTCAACCACCCTGGCAATGTCCCCATTCCAAAATCAGCCCCCCAAAGAGTAATCAGGAATCTGTCTGGTTCCATCAGTCTCCTAGGGGTGGTTGGGTTCTTATCTATACTGTAGATTGATAGACATTTCTTTAATTTTTTAAATTTTAAAAACATCTTTATTGAAACATCCAAGGTACAGAAAATTACAGATTGTAAAATTTAGAAGACGAAGTAGGAGAGATAGACTCTCCCGTACCAAACCTAGTCGTCCACTAGTGGCGGAAAGAAAAGAAGAAGACTGGGAGCAACAGGGAGAAAAACTGGGGGAGCCCTATAGAGGGGCAAGAAGGGGGAAGAAGGAGGGGGAAGTGATATAGGCTTCAGGATTAAGCCCAACGCTTACCAAAGCAAAAAAGAAAAATAGTAGAATAGAAATATAGTATTAGAAGAAAGTCTGGGCTCAGGCCAGGCAAGAAAAGAGACAGTTCAAGGTAGATGTAGAATTAAAAGAAACTAGAATTGTTCACTTCACATCTCATTACTAGAGTCGGTGCTAAAAAAGAACAAAAACAGTAACTTTGGTACAATACTATTAAAGTCTCAGTCCTTTTAAATTAATATTTTCTTTCTCTTTCACGAACTTAACAAAGGGGGTCCAGGTTTCCTCGAATTGATTAGATGTGTTATTTCGTAGCCGGTGCATTAGCTTGTCCATCTCAGCTATTTCAAGTGCTTTATTGATCCAATCCTTTTTATTTGGTATATTGACCGACTTCCAGGACCTGGCATAGATGGTTCTTGCTGCTATAATGAGATAAGTGATCAGTTTGTCAGAAGCCTTATTTTTTGTAGGATTTGAGATATTTAGTAGATAAAGCTCTGGCTTTTTCACCCATTTTATTTGAAATATTTCTTGCAGGCAATTATGAATCATGTTCCAAAATGTGATGGCCAATTTACATGTCCACCACTGATGATAAAAGGTCCCTTTTTCTTTCTGGCATTTCCAGCATGTATCATTGTTGTTCTTGCAGATTTTTGAAAGTTGGTGTGGGGTGATATACCACCTGTAAATCATCTTATACAAGTTTTCTTTTAAACAATAAGCGTAGGTATACTTCATTTTCACCCTCCAAACATGCTCCCATTCCTCCCGAGAGATACTATAGCCCAAGTTTGCAGACCACTTTTCCATAAAGTCTCTTCCTTTACCTTTTCCCGATTCCATTTCTATTAAGAATTTATAAATTTTACTAACTGTTTTTCTTTCCGATCCTAACCACATTTTCTCACCAATTGAGGGTTGTCCTATACAGCCAACTTTCACATCCTCTTTAAACCTTCTGAGAATTTGGTTGTACTGGAACCAATTGAAATTCCAGTTAGCCAATTCCTCCTGGTTTTTTAACACAAAAGATTGATAGACATTTCATGCTGGTAGCCTATCATGGGATCCTTTTTTCACTGACACTCTCCAGCAATTCAATTTGAATGGCAAACTATTTGCAGGAAAAAGCAATTCAAGAGTGCTTTGTGTATAACCAACTTCTATTTTAGTTAGCCTTATAATATTTCCTTACTCTAATCACTATTAATGTAATCATTCAGTTTGGGAGATTATGCTGTAGATTTAATTAATACATGCAGTCCCAGAGTTACATACATCTGACTTACAAATTACTCATAGTTAAGAATGGTGGTGAGATAACTGGAAGTGAGATAAATCTACTCCTCGGGAGGAAAATTCGCCCTTGAAAGAGTTATCTTGGGGAACAAATGTCTCCACTGAAGCTTTACCACCAATCCTTGTTTCCACAACAAGCTTTTTTTTCCTTCAAAAATCCAATTATCACAGGGACAGAATGTGAGCTGAAATCTTCTGAACAGGGGCACAGACAGCAAAATAAACATCACAGGGGTGTTCTCTTTCCTATGCTATCTAAAGCTTTTTAAAATTTATACTGTATATATACTTTTGACTGGAATTATACTTAAAAAATTTACCTGTTCTGACTTACATACAATTTCAACAAACCTACAGAACCAATCTTGTTCATAACTTGAGGACGGTTTTTACTTGCTATTTGAACCATTAATGGTTAGCTTAAAACCTAGCACATACAAGGAATTGAGCTGCTAGGCCTTGGGGTGTGTGTGTGTGTGTGTGTGTGTGTGTGTGTGCATTGACCATCCTGTGGGACCCCAGATGGCTGCTTCTTATTTTCATGCCCTGCCCCTGCAAATGTGAAGATGGTTTAGGAATGGATCATACTGCCCCCAGAAGCCCCAATGTGGATAAATCAGACTCCTGAAGCCTTCAGGGAGTGCTGACAGTCATTTAAATACATTTGAGGGCTTTTCTCATTATCTTTTTAAAGAGCTCTATAGGACTCTGTAACAAAATATCTAATTATAATGTAAGTTTTGAATGTGTTTATTATTGTTAGTATATGGCAAGCGCAGGCCAGACTTAGCTACAGCTACTTGGTTGATGCATTGCCATAGTAATGATGCCTACAGTAGAAATGTATCCATTTCAGTAGAGCTAGGGGGGAAAGGGGTGGAGCTAACTGCCAACAGAAGAGTGGACATTTTAAAAATATTAGCCTGTCTTTTGCCGGGCGAGCTAAAGGGAAGGTGGTTCTGGTTGTGTAAGAGCTGGACCAAGGAGGTTCCTATTATGAGTTTAGGTCTTCAGCCTTGATATTTAGAATGTTAAAGGAACCAGTTATGAATTAGAAACTAGTCTGTGAGCTAGGGGAAAATAATTCCAAATATTCTATTGTGTCTTCATTGGATGAACTGAAGTGAATAAAAGGAGAATCTGTGCATAAGTGTCAGTCGGTGGGACTGAGGAGAAAAGTGTTCTTTGAGAAATAAATATACAGTTAACCTATTGCTAAGGTGAAGAAACTTCAAGATTAAAGTTACCCAGTCAGGAGACTGAGAAAGAATTTACATTTTAAAGTAAAAGCAAGTTACCTTTTTAAAAAAGTTGGCAGAAGATAAGTCATTTTGAATGTTATATGGTAGCAGTTTCAAGTGTTCATAATAATAAAAGTTAACTGTAACAATATCCAGGAAATACTGTGAAGAAAATATTGTGTAACCAATATGCTTTGTGTGCCTGAGAATCCATAAAATGAATATTTCTTTGTTCAATTTTTACAATAAAGACTCATGTCAAGTTACTGAAGTGAAGATATTCTACAGGAATATGGCTGAAGATCATTTGGAGCTGGATATAGTCTATGGTATTGGGTTACACATATTAAGGAGACATAAACAATCATTTTAAAAGAAAAACCTCTCTCATACAAGCTTCAAACAAATCTCTCACAAGCCTCTCATAGACGTCTTTCTCAAACCTCTCATATGTATGTATGTGTGTGTGTGTATGTGTGTGTGTGTGTGTATATATATATATATATACACACACACACATACACACTAGGGTTGCCATTTTTTATATAAAAAATAAGGGACATTTACGGGATTTTTCACAAAAATAAGGGACACTTCATTTAAAAACGTGAAACTCAAACATTAGGTAGAAATAGTTTTATTAACAGAATAAGATAATGATTGAAACTCACAAAAGAAGCTGACCTTAACCCTCTTAACAGTACATGGTATGTTTCTACATGCTTTGTCATGCAGAAAAAACAATATTAGAACTACCTAATTTTCTCCATCTGTATTTAGTACTTGACTTTGCTGACTTTAAAAGTGCACTGTCTAAACATTAAAATAAAATAAATTTTATAAGACAGTACATTTTCATGATTATTATGTCAATAGTTAATGGTATAGTATAGTATGGGATACACAGCATTGTATAGTATTGGGATGCACAGCTAGGCCTATTTTAAGAGTAACTCTCAAGCAACCAGAAACTATCTTCACCTTCCTCTGGTCAACCCCACCCAGTCCTGTCCTGCTAGTCAAAAATAAGGGACAGGGCCTGAAAATAAGGGACACAAATTTTAGGGGCAAAATAAGGGACATCCCTTAGAATAAGGGACATATGGGAACCCTAATACACACACACACACACACAAGTTGCTCAGCCACAGCTGCACACACCACCACTATCCCCTTCTCATCGCCCCATTTGTTGTGTCGTCTCAGCCTCTTTTTCCAAAACTAAAGTGGTAGTCTGGAGAGTTATCTTGGAGGTTTGAACGTGATGTTGTTTGAAGAGATATCAGTTTTTAGGGAGGAAATCTACTCATCTCATTTCCATATTGTTGAGAAATTTCATGGGGATTAATGAACTCTCCAAGTGGCCTTCCAGACATGGCAAAAACCCAGGAGGAAGTGAGTTTAAAAAACCCATTTCCTCCCAGGTTTCTGTCCCTATCCCAATCCAAACCCTGGGATTTCCCTTGAGGGGTGGCTAGATGCCATCCCAGTTTACTTGGATTCCTCAGGTCAAAAAGAGACAGGACTCACATTTTGGGCCTGTCTGAAAGGGCCCTAAGTGGTTGAGACCTGGGAATTTCACAATAGTTATTATCAGACTTCACTGAACTTTTCTGGAAGGCTGGTATGTTCAGGTCTACTCATCTGATACATAACCTAACAATGATTAGGAAAGATATTCAGATAAGAAATGCACAGTAATAGTTATTGGCTTGTAAAATATGTTAACTGTTTTCCATTTTACAAACAGTTTCAGCAAAACCACTCTATTTATTTATTTATTTATTTAAAATTAACCATTTTTACAATTCCATGGTTTTCCTAAGGATTCTTTTCCCCTGTGTGTTACAGTCTCAGGGGGAAACAAGACATTTTTTTGTATTGTCAAAGGCTTTCACAACCTCTGAGGATGCTTGCCATAGATGCAGGTGAAAATTCAGGAGAGAATGCCTCAGAACATGGCCATATAGTCCGAAAAAACCTACAACAACACATTTTTTTGTTTACATGAATGCATTATCTTGTTTTGCCTTTACCTGTCTTCACTGTATGTTTATCCTCCACCTTCAAATTACTTTTGCTTTAATTTTCTAGATCTTTTGAATATTTATTTCTGTGTATCAGATTGCTTTCAAAGTAAATCCTGGCTTTTCCTAGTGTTTAAAGGAAGCATTTTATATTGTCTTGCTCGTCAATGCTAATCAAATAAAAAAGATTACAAACAATGCCTAGATTACAGATCTTGGCTTCCGAATCTTGCTTGATGAATTTTAATTTGTTCCTCCAAGTTTCTGCATACTCAGAAGGCAAAGATAGAAACTCAGTTCATACAACTTCCTTTTATAGTTATTTCTACCCACTGAGTTTCCAAGGATACGTGTCTTTTAAAAGATAATACAACAACAACCAAATGAAAATTTACATGTGATTCCTTATGATACACTTTTTCAAGGCCTATTCATGTCATTTCAAGGAGTCCACAAACATTAATTGATCAGTAATATGTTCTCAGTTAAGGAAACATACAACTTTTTGGTGCCTGGAAGGAAAATTATAGCTCCTTCCAGTAAATTAATATAAGACAATCAACAAAACTTTATTACGGTCACTGACCAGCACAAAGCGGGCACAAGCACCCTAAGAGGAGAAGGACAACTCCCCAGTAAACAGTTATTTAAAATTAGATTAGAAATCAGTATAAAAATATATTTTAAAAGACAGCATATTGTTGCCTTACGGTGTCAATCATCATCCGTCTGATATTAAGAGCAGTAGCACAGAACTTAGCAACACTGTAAGTTATTGTAGTGTTACAGTCCGAAAGCAGCAGGGTGGAATAATATTTTTCACTGCGCCCCGGGTACTTTAAAAGCCATGGTCCAATGAGCTTGGATCTAAGATCTCTGTAGAACATGCATTGAAGAAGCACGTGCTCAGTTGTTTCCACATGACCAGACTCACAGGGGCATAGTCTCTGCTTAAAGGGGGTCTTCTGATACCTCCCCTCCAATACAGCCAATGGGAGGGCATGGCATCTTGCCAGGGTAAAAGCCCTTCACTGTTTGGGCACCTCCAGGTCTGTTAGGTATGCCATGGGGGCAGTGAGGTATCTAGTGGCTTCCCTAACAATGAAGGCTGGGGAACAGGCTAGGTCGGATTGGCGCTCTATGTCCAGGATCTGTTAATATAAGACAATCAGCAGAAGAGTATTCAGTGCAAGCTCTATTGAAATTATCTACGCTACTTTACCACAATCCTGGGCAATGTCATTGGAATTTGCATGTCAATGGCAATATGATCCAGATTTTGGGGTCTCCAGTAACCTGTTCTTATAATAAGAATAATAACTTTATTTTTTCATACCCCACCTCCATCTCCCCGAAGGCACTCAGGGAGGCCTACATATGGCACAATGTGCCTGGAATAATGCAATAAAATAAAATAAACATACAATACAATACAAGATAAATCCACCAGCATATAAAACAACTATTTAAACTTAAAACAGCACCGAATAACCTATGTGAGAATTGTCATAAAATATGGCCAACCATAACCAATGGGATAGTGCAAGTTGTAGCTCATGAACTAGGGAATGGAAAAAAAGAGCAGCGCTGTCATTAATTGTGGACGATTGGGGTTAGACATTCTCAAAGGCATGTCCAAATATCCAAGTCTTGATGTACCCCATGACTGCAGAGTGCTACAGAAGTAACATTCCAATGCCTTAATCTACAGTACCTCGAACTGAATCTACACTACCCTATATCCCAGGATCTGATATCAGATTATCTGATTTTAACTGGATTATATGAGTCTACACCGCCAGATAATCTGGAATAAACAGATATCCTGGGATTAGATCCTGGGATATAGGGCAATCTAAATCCAGCCTCAGGGCCCATCCAAAATGCAGACCCTGTCAGACTTTTATCTGAGACATCCAAACAACACCTCAGGTAAAAGAGGATTAATTCAGGAGAAAGCAGGAAAACTCAGCTTTGTCTTAAATTAAATCAATACTCTATCAGACCCGGGCCTTCTGGGCCTTCAGATTGACTGAATTTGCAGTTGAATCTCATTTCACTACTGGTGACAGGACAGCATCTTCCTCTTTACCTGTCAGTAGTATCTCCTTGGTAGGCACAGAGAAGGCTTCCATGAGTCTGCCACTTGAGTTAGGTGATTCTCTCTGCCTAATGAAATGGCCAATCCCAAGTGTAATTACAGCCACATTCTGATCTTTTTTAATCCCCCCTTTTGTCTCTTAGGGCGTGTCCAAACAGCCCTAAAACTTGTGCTGAAATGTTTTAAAGTAAACCACTTCAGTGCAAGTTGTAGTCCCTATTATTTATTTATTTAAAACATTTATATTCCGCCCTTCTCACCCCAAAGGGGACTCAGGGCGGACCTGGGACAAGAATGCTGGGACAAGAATTCATATAAGCATACATAAACATTAAAACATTTATCTCATACTGTGCTGTGGCAATAATATAGTTTATTGTATTTGTATAGTTCAATGTGATATTGTTATAGTACAACGTGATATGTAATATTGATGTTGTACTGTAGCAATAATTATAGTTCATTGAATTTGCATTTTGCTTGTAACTGCTCTGAGTCCCCTTCGGGGTTCAGAAGGGCGGCATATAAACATCGTGAAATAAATAAATAAATATTTAAATATACCCCATCCCCCAACCCAAATAGGGATGAAGCCATCCTGAAAATCCCAATTTACCCCCTAAAACAATCTTTAAAAGGTCCCTGGTCACCATGAAACCTCACCTCGCATTCTCCTAGCACAAGAAAATGATGCCCGAGGAAATGGGAGGGGTGAGAAGGAAAATCTGCCCCCCATCTTATTTTCTCATGCCAGGAGAGTGTAAGGAGAGGCTTCATGGTGGCCAGGGACCTTTTAAGGTATGTTTTAAGGGGTAAATCTGGGACTGGGGGCAGGGGCGGGCACTCTCCCACACATTTGGGCACCAGGAACCCAAAAGGTACAAGATGGCTGTGTGACCTCCGGTGTAACGGAATGTGACCCCAGAAGTCAGTCTCCACAGGCCCAATACCTTATTAGACCCTGGCCTTTTAGGAAGGTCCAGATCTAATGAGGTATTAAATTTATTTAGAATAACGAAGGAACCCTTGGTTTATTCTGAATTAATTTATTTTTACTGGAGAACCTCAGAATCAGGAATTATTGCTACTCTGGCAGGTACTCCAAAGCCGCTGCTCCTCTGGCCTGTCTGCCGATGCAGGCCTCACAGAGCCTTCGATGGGATGGCGGCAGCGGCACCCCTTCCTCTTGGCCCCGCCCACGACACCCTTCTCCCTGGGCCGGACAGAACTGGCTGCCGGGCTGGATCCAGCCTGCGGGCCGTAGGTTGCCCACCCCTGCTATAATCAATAATAGACCTAAGGTTGGTTACTCAAGGAAGTAACTGTAAAATTTCACAGTATTATTGTTTTAAACAATTACTATAAATAAGCTTTCTCCAACCTTGGGTTTTCCAAATGATTTGGACAACAACTCTCAGCATTCCCTACTGATTGGGAATCCTAGCTATTGCAGTCTAACATATCTGGCAGGCATTGGAAATATAGATGATAGGTGCTGGGCTTTGGGTTGGCTTCTGAACACACAACAACATTCAGTCAGTAGATATTATAAAACAATTCCATTCCTTAGTCATTTTTATGTGTGTTCAAAAATTGAATTAATTGATGTCTGGAACTTCGAAAATACTAAATAACAATAAAAATGCACAAATGCTGCAAAAAATGAAATTATTCCTACTCTTGATTTCCAGCGTAGCATCATACTGCCATTCCTGAACAAACAATAAGGGAAGTTGACTGTTTGGGGGTAATTAGAAGAGCAGCCCTATAGATTTTTAGCTGCTAAATTACTACACCACCTTGATAAAGTGGTAATAGAATGCTCCAAACCCTTCTTTTGATATAGTGCTCCTTTCAAGTGCACTATTTGGATTGCAAATATCCAAGAAATCGTGGGGGTGGACATCAGATGCTGAAAGAGGGGGAAAGGGAAGGTTCCTATTTATCATGCACCTTGCAATCACGGCTGAATGATGTATAGTGATTACATTTTTTTTCTAATTGGCAGGCTTCGGAAACTGCTATGGGAATTGGTGACAAGATGATGGATCAGTTTCCCCGTATTGGCTTGTTGATCCAACAACCCTTAAAGTAGATATTGGCATTTGTCATTCAGCTTTGGACCCCTCCAGACTCTTGTTGCTGATTAGTCAAATATTTCACCTCTTTGTAATTAATGTCTTAAGTGCAGAGACTCTCCAGGGAGCAAACTTTACAACACCACTACAAAGAAGTGTTATGTGGTACCAACTGATTGAGGAGGAGGAGGCAGCATATGAGAAAAGGCAGAGGAATCAATGATAATGTTTGAACAGCTTAACCCTGTTGGCCTTGCATGTTAATAGATTACTGATGCATCCCTTCTCCGGCAGGAGGAAATTAGTATGATTAGCATTTTCTCTTCATTGACTGGCGAATCACAAATTGGAAAAATGTTTACATCCATTTTTGTTTATTCCTTTGAAAAATATTGACAGCAGCAGTGGGACTGGGATAACCTTTCCTACCCTTTTGTACTTAACTGCCAATGTTTGTTTCCTGGGAGAAGTTTTCATAATAGATTTTATACTGCTTAGAGCTTTTCTCTCTCACTTTTTCTCTCTCCCCCATACCCTTTATAACGTGTGAAGGAACACATTTTAAATCATACTGCAGTTTAAAGAGGGAAAAGAGCCAGCAAACTTAAGAAGAGGGTAAGAAAATTTATGGGAGATGATCTATTATAGTTAAATAGACCAGTGTTTCCCAACCAGTGTGCCGCGAGCGATCATCAGGTGTGCCGTGGGAAATTGGAACCTCCGGGGGGGGGGGTTAGTGTGTTGAAGTATAAAAACCCTAAGAAATGATAAAGACACAAAATTGCAACCACCCCCTCCCCACCTGTTGTTTACTTGGTCTCTCCCTCTCCATGCATTGGGAAGGCCCACCTCCCTTTCCCCAAGTAGAGACCTCCTCTTGCCTCCTGGGGGTTATGTGTGGGAAGTTTGGCTCATTTCTATCATTGGTGGGATTCAGAATGCTCTTTGATTGTAGGGGAACTATAAATCCCAGCAACTACAACTCCCAAATGTCAAGGTCTATTTCCTCTGAACTCCATCTGTGTTCATATTTGGGCATATTGAGTATTCATGCCAAGTTTGGTCCTGATCCAACATTGTTTGAGTCCACAGTGCTCTCTGGATATAGGTGAACTACAACTCCAAAACTCAAGGTCAATGCCCACCAAACTCTTATAGCATTTTCTCTTGGTTATGGGAGTTCTGTGTGGGAAGTTTGTGTCTTTCTGCTATTCCTGCCAGGATATCTATGTTGAGTTCATCAAAACAGGTCCAGGTTTCACACTGAGTGTATAAATACATTTTAAAAACATATTAACTATATGTATTACTGTGTTAGAGTGTCATTTTGGTTGGTGGTGTGCCCCAGGATTTTGCAAATGTAAAAAGTGTGCCGCGGCTCAAAAAAGGTTGGGAAACACTGGGTTACACTATCACATAATCCAGTTTAATAATAATAATAATAATATACTTTATTTATATTCTGCCCTTCTCAACCCGAAGGGGACTCAGGACAGATTACAGTACACATACAAGCAGACAATCCCTGCCGTTTTTGTATTTGACAGACATATATACAGTAGGAGGTTCTTCCAGAACATCACTGAAAACAAGTGCCAGAACCACAAGTATGGAAGGCTGTTGTCTCCATGCTTTTTGTGTAAGTCTTGTACCTTTTGGGCTGACAGTTCCATGGATTCTCCATGTGAACAAGGCTCTGCTTATGTCTGTCCTGTCTTGTGATTTTAAAAAGCAGAGCATCACTGAAAACAAGTGCCAGAACCACAAACTATGGAAGGCTGTTGTCTCCATGCTTTTTGTGTAAATCTTGAAAAAGGTAGCCTTTGGGTACCTTTTGGGCTGACAGTTCCATGGATTCTCCATGTGAACAAGGCTCTCCTTATGTCTGACCTGTCTTGTGATATTTGGCTGATCAATATTAGCAACAGGATAGTGACCAGATGATTCTTTGGTCTGAATCAATGTTATTACTAGTTGTAGTTGTGTGCCTTAAAGCAATTATCACTCTACAGTGGTCCTAACACAAGGTGTTCTTGATACGATTTATTCAGATGAGGTTTCCCATTGCCTTCTTCTGAAGCTGAGAGAGTGTGATTTGCCCAAGGTCAGTAGGTTTCATAGCTGACTGGAGATGCAAACCCTGGTCTTCAGAGTTGCAGTCTAACAGTCAAAGCACTACACCATGCCAAACCAGTAGGTGGCCCCTTGTATTTTCATAGAACAATAGATCAAAACAAAACTGGACAGTATGGGGCATGGAAAATTGTATTTTATAGCGACAGAATGCATATCCTCAGTACATTTTTTTATTCCGGTAAAAATTGTTTAGATGGATTTAGTACCTTTTGGAAACAAGCTCCACATTTGGAGGCTTACTCATTCTGCTCATGAAGGCACAGGACAAATAATTAAACTTGCAATCTATCTCAGTTTGAATTACAAAAATAAAGATTCAGAGTTTGGACTCATTACACATTTGGCAATTACCAAATTAAGGGATTCAACCTATGAACCAGCCAATTCCACATTTTGGCAGCATACATAATTAAGTATGAAAATGCTGTATAAGTGAACTCTTGTACTTAGACAGTGAAACGTTTAATATATTTATTTTTGACCTTTGAAGAAGAGTCTGAAGATTAGCATAAACACAACTACAGATTTGGAATCTGGGTTGTTGTAAGTTTTTCGTGCTGTATGGCCATGTTCTAGAAGCATTCTCTACTGACGTTTCACCTGCATCTGTGACAGGCATCCTCAGAGGTTGTGAAGTCTGGCCTCACAACCTCTGAGAATGCCTGCCATAGATGCAGGCAAAATGTCAGGGGAGAATGCTTCTAGAACATGACCATACAGCCCAAAAAACCTACAACAACCTAGATTTGGAAACCCTTTTAAAACTTTCCTTTCTTGTTGTAGTTCCATGCCTTTTTCTTTCTTTTTTTAAAAATAGATTTTTTATTAAAGGTTTTAGTTACAAATGAATAAAAGAAAGAGAAAGGACTGGGAATGAGAAAACATAAGGACATGGGAAGGAATGAGGGGGGGAGGGAAAGGGCAAGAAAAGTGGGTGTTCAGGGTTATGGTTGGATGAGGAATCCTGGGAGGAAAAAAAACTAGGGTTAGGGTAGTGAGAAAAGATAGAAAAGGAGTATTTTGTTGACTTCCATCTTCTTTATTCATTGCTTTTAGTCTTGATTTATTGGTTCAGTCCACTTTAAATACTAACAAAAATAATCACTTCATTCTTTCAGTTCCTTATTCTTTTTTCTATTTTTCTTCTTACTTGCCCTGATGTTCTTGAGAGTTCTGTCGGGTCTTCATATATTCCTTGAATAATGTCCAGTCTGTTTCCATTAGTGCTTTACCCTCTGAGTCTTTCAGACAAAAGGTAAGTGTGTCCATGTCCATTATTTCCCAAACTTTATTCTCCCATTCTTCTTTTGTTGGCATTTCTTTAAGTTTCCATTTTCTTGCATAAACTATTCTTGCTGCTGTAATCATATATGTGAACAATTTATCCATTTTCTTGTCGAGTTTTAGATCCATACCTTTCTCTATTTTCTTCCTGTTAGGAAAAAAATATTTGGTAATTTTGAAAGCTTGAAAGTAAACCCTATTCCAATTGCACTGAATTAATAGCAGGATGCAATGGACTCCCTGCATCAGTTGAAAGATGGGTCCACTTTACTGGCACAAGTGGAAACAGCCCAGGTGTTGTTTATAGGAATGGAGAAAACATGAAAAATGTTCAGAAAGATCTTTTAAAGTGTTGAGAAACCCCGATGAGACACATTTTAGACCGGAGTGAATCTTCATGGTTTTAGGCTTGTTCTGGACAAAATTCTCATAGGGTTGATTTGCATATAAACATTTTTTGTTCAGGAACACATGTAAAATAGATGTTTCAAGATAAAAATATTAATTCCTGTGTAGAAAATACACAGAAAAAGCCACAATTGGAGATTTGTTCACCCATGATAAATTTACACAGAAAACAATTTTCTCCTGTACAGAAAACATCATATGCCACACAGGAATGAACACTTTTTTAAATGAAGTATGGTTCTATACTCAGAAGGTGTCAGTTCCTGTATAAAATGCAAGTTTCTGTGCAAATTAACCATGTACAAATTTAATACAGAACAAATCTCACATTACAAGTTTTTTTTCTGTGCGGAAAACGACATTTTCTGTGCAATGATAACAATTTCTGCACTGAAATTTTATTTTCTATGTAGAAAATGCTGTATCCTGCATAAAAATGTTTTCTATTCAAAACAACTACATTCACATTTTACACGGAATAAATCACAAATTTGTAATTGCCTTCAAACTTTGCGGTTTTCTAAGATTTTTTTCTGTGTGTGCAATGGGAAGAAAATTGTTCAAATTACTGATTGCTACCTTCAAGAATAAATTTAGTGAAGATTTTTTTTTATTAACAGATGACATGTGTTAAAAGATCTTTGTCACTATCCAGGCCAAAGGAGATAGAACTGAACCTCTTGAAACCTCATGTTTGAAACCGTTTTGAAAAATACAGGGAGTCTCTTGCTTCTCCCCTTTTCTCTTTATGTGCTTGTGTGTGTATGTGTAACTAAATTTCCTTTGCTCATAAATTGTGCACTTGATCTTTGATATTTTCAAAACATGGCAGATCTGATGGCCAGAGGGACTACTAGAGTCCTTGGAGATTTCATGTCATTTGGACACAGAACTCCAAAGTTTTACATCCTTGTCAGTTCAAAGAACCATTCAAAGGATGATACACAAACTGATTAACCCACTGAACTTTTGACCCAGTTTAGAACATTCTTAAAGGCACTGTTTTCTCCCTGTTTCTTTGACACGGACACCTTTCGCCTGATCTTCTTGAAGCTCTAGAAGTATAATGTCCTTGTGGAATTTTATAAAGCCTGAAAAGTGTATTCCCATTCTCCAAGTACAGAGCTGGAAAATGGTCTCTCTTAGAGGTCTCAGAGACATGTTTTGTATTTCCAATAACTAATTTACATTGTAAGATACTATTTTAGAAATCATAAATGGCCCGATAGTCATTTTTATTACTTTTAAAGCCTTCTTGGAAAGTTTAGTAAAGGCTCAGAGTTCAACTTGCAGGGCACATTATTATTGAAAGGTCAAAATGTTAAATTGCTTCTTGAGAAGCCCAATATACAGTATAACTAAAGAAGCTTCTACGGGTACCTTTTAGGGATTTGGGGGGTAGAGGGTATCAGGTTCCAATAGGGTTTAGAACAGGTCTGGGCAAACTTCGGCCCTCCAGGTGTTTTGAACTTAAACTCCCACAAATCCTTACAACCGGGAAACTGGCTGGGATTTTTAAAAAAATGGATGGCCTAAGTTTGCCCATGTCTGGTATAAAACAAGGCAAAAGTCTCACCTGGTAAGCACCCATAGTTGAAACTATTTAGCGCTGTCTAGAATGGATAGGTTGCAGTTCACAGGAACACCGTAACACTCATTTATGGAAGGGTGCAATGAAAGCCTGAGATTTGCTAGCCTTGGCATATGTGGTATTGAGCCAAAATAGGGCAGTGTGATAGGTGGCAGAGGCTAGATCTACACTGCCCTACATCCCAGGATCTGATCAGAGGTTATCTGTGTATCCCAGATTATCTAGCAGTGTAGGTTTGTATAATCTAGTTTCAAGTATATAATCTGGGATCATATCGTGGGATATAGGAAAGTGTATATCCGGTCTGGGTCTATACTGCCAGATAATCTGGGATAAGCAGAAGATCTGGGATCAGATCCTGGGCTACAGAGCTGTGTAGATCCAGCCAGACAAAGGCTTTCATTAGTTCCATTCACCAACTAGATATCCATTTGACCATTTATTTATTTAGAAATTGTTCTATAGGAAAGATAGACAACTGTTAGGGGTTCAGAGGTTCCAGCCAGTAATTTTGACTTTTCAAATCCCCCCCATACACACAGAGGGAATTTCTCAATGTTTTGGTCCTCTTAGCGCCTACTTCCCATCCCCCCAACTTGAATTGATACAAAAATCAACTTCTACATCATTTCCAGTTGGAACAGAAACCTTCTGCTCGGTGATAAAATAGTCTGTGGGTGTCTTAGCTCAGCTAGCACATGCTTGCAAGCTGAGTGAGGGGGAAATAATTAACTCAGGGTTTGGAGATAGTTCAAACAATGTATGAAGAGTGCTCTGAAAGTGTCCTTGCCTATGGGAATTTGTTTGGCAGATGGTAGTCAACTCCAGTATGGGTTCAGGAAAACCAACAGTGTCATCATCAATCCTGGATCTAGTAATCCAGAACAGTCGGAAGGAAATTCAGAGGTTAGAATCAAAGAAGTCAGAAAACAAGAACATCGGCTGGAAAACAGTTAAGCTGCTTCCAGCAACTGATACCAGTCAGGGAGCTTCCAGACAGCAATTTAATGCAGGAGAAAATGGGTTAAAGTAACCCGGTTTTTGTCCGTGTTGCTGTCTCCATGCCCACCCCAAAGAACTGGGGTTTTTTCTGGTTGGGTGTCTCCATGCCCTTCCAGCAATTTCTGGGAGGGCGTGGAACCAGCCAACCCCTCCCCCCAAAAAACAAAAATCCCTTAAAATAAGTAAAAACTTACTGGGCACCATTATCATTTCTATGTGCCAGAAGGCCTGCCTGAGAGGCCTAATGGTGACTGGTAAGTTTTTACTTATTTTAAGGGCTTTGAGGGTGGGGAATGCCCTCCTTGGTTCTTTGGGCTTTTGAAACCCCAAAGAAGCAAGATAGGCTGTGGGGACTGACTCCACAGGGCCGATACTGCATTAGACCCTGACTTTTCAGGGAGGCCCAGATCTAATAGGGTATCAAATTAATTTGGGACAAAGCAGGATTTTCTTGCTTTGTCCTGAATTAATCCTTTTTTTACTTGAGGCATTGTTTGGATACTTCAGGTAAAAGTTTGACAGGGCTCCCATTTTGGGGCTTGTCTGGAAGGACCCTCAGAGTTGGCTTTTACATGGGCTGTAGCCTTTTCTTCATTGTTAATCCATGGTTTGGGGCTTTGCGGCTTCCTCAATTGATTCCTGCAATAGATCAGGTGATAATGGAACATGTCTTCTTGCCACCTGAAGTTGCCTTTTAACAGGAATAGCTGAAGGACTCTCTCAAGTCCTGACTCATGACTGTTGTACAAAAACATCCCTCTTGAGGATACTCAATGTGTCATGGATGGTTGTTGCTGTGTGTCCAATTGAGGAACAGCAGTGGATGTTTCATCACCCATTTCCACTAAGCTTACATCTGCACTGTTGTATAATCCAGTTTCTATTCCCAATTATCTGTTTTGAACTGCATTATATAAGTCTACAGCCGGATCTACACTGTCCCATATCACTTTCAAGGTGTTAGTACTTACTTTTAAGGCCTTATATGGTCTGGGGCCAGTGTATTTGCGGGATCGCCTGATTCCACACATCCCCCCCCCCCAGATCACTACGTTTGAAAGATCTGAACCTCTTAACTATACCCAATGTCAAAGCCTTTCGTCTGACTTCAACTAGACGGCGAGCCTTTTCCATCATTGCTCCAACATTGTGGAACACACTGCCTCCTGAGACACGAGCTCTGCGAGATTTGAACGCATTTCGCAGAGCATGTAAGACACATTTATTTAGACAAGCTTTCGAATGCTTGTGATTCCATCTGTGCTCTATTGTGTTTTATTGTATTTTATTGTTTACTGTTTTATTCATCTGTGTTTTACTCTTTGTGTTATAAACTGCCCCGAGCCTTTGGGAGTGGCGGTGTACAAATCCAATAAATAAATAAATAAATGGCCTGATACCAAATTATCTGTTTATCTCAAATTATCTGGCATTGTAGACTCATATAATCTAGTAGTTCAAAGCAGATAATCTGGGAAATGCCTACATTAATCGGTCTACATTAAGGGGCAACTCCATTATCTATTTTTCATGCAGGGCTAACCAGAGATTGTTAATAGTTAATTTTTGGATTGTAGCATCGAAATCCTTATGCAGACATGCCCATTAATCACACTAGCTTGTGGATGTTGAGAAATGTAGAGTGATTTTTTTTTCTGACGCTACTCATCATGTGGAAGGAAATAGGAACAGAAATTTCTCCACATTATTGTTGGATGTGATCACTGGCTTACAAAACTTTGAATGACAGCTAGAAAGGACACAACAAAAACTCCCCATCTCTTTAATAGAGCAAGCTTTCAGAATGTTTGTAAGGCAGGCACCTGTGGGTATTTTAGTCAATTTGCATTAAAGAAGTCTTTATTGGGTAAACAACAAACACCAATAATACTTCTTTCAAATGGGTATGAATAGAATTTATATAAGAGGATTATAGGGAATTAGACTATTTGTACAGAAATACAAAACAAGCCTACCATTATAAGCATACGTTTCAGTGGAGGGGATTTAAGTAATTTGGTCTCATTATTTATAAGTTATTAAAAGCTTCAAGATAGCAATATAGCACAATAATGGTCTGTTTCAAAGCATGCTGGGAAGAGACCCCAAGAATGAGAACTTGCATATTGCTAAGGACTATGCAGTTGAATCAGTCCCTCCCAGTTTGCCCAGGCTTTTGAAATACCTATTTTAAACTCTTTCTGGGGTTTTCAATAGATTTAATTAAACAGACATCAGATTTGAGCAGATCTTTAGAAGTCTTCTTTTGTGTGCTCACAGGCCAGAACAGCAGGAGTAAAGTCAGCAAGTCTTTGTACACTTTCACTTTAAGTATCAAATATTATATTGCAAGGTAGAATCACATTGGAAGAATATGTAATTTTTAATGTTCACTGTTTTAGATGACGACATGCCAACTTGTCTTATTATGCAAGAAGTGGAAAACTAGAAATAAGCTGCAAGGAGAGCTGATTTGCATGAACATTAGCAAGCACGGTAAAAAAAATTACTATCTCCTTTAATAGGCATTCATGAGTTAATCTAAAAGAAATACGAATGTGTCTACTAATTCAGACTGCAGGTAACAAGAACCTAAGAAGCCTCATTCTCAGTCTTCATTGCAGCCTTCTCTGTCTTTCATAATGCTTGGCAGCTTTACATATTACATACATGGTATTGAAGAGAACTCACCTACCTGTGGATCTTCTCCATCCAAGAAACAAGGTGCTTAAATAACAGACTTAAGTTTTACTGCATAGCAGCAGCTTGGACTTAGAATAGAAATGGAAATACTTTTTTTTTAAAAAAAGTAGTCAATAATGTGTTTTTGAGACATTAAAAACACTCATGAAGAAGGATCCTTGAATTATTAGAATCTTCACGGTTCAGGATTTATTTTATACAAAAAGGAAAAACAGACTGGTCCGGCTTTAGGGAATACATGCAGAATAAAGGAATGCAATTTTTGATAAACTTAAATGAAGTATAACCACAAAAATATGTACAATTAAGGCCTATTAGTAGACTATAAAGATAACATAACTCAACAGAGAAATCTATAACAAATCAATATGTAAGATAACCTTGAGAGGATATTGGGAAGTCTTTTTATATATGTTTTTCCCCACCCCTCATCCCACCCACACTTTACCTTCCCCGCTCTATTCCTTAAAGGTCCTACCTAATCCCACCCCCGAACACCTCCCCCTTCTTACCACCTCCCTCTTTGCGGACGGTTGGACCATCTTCTGTCAATGCCCATAACCCAATAAAGATAATTATTAAAAAAATGTTTTTCAGATGTTAAAAACACTCATGAAGAAGGATCCTTGACTTATTAGAATCTTCACGGTTCAGGATTTATTTTATACAAAATTCACAAGTGGAAGTTTGTACTGTAAACAGCATTTCTTGGCTTTTCTTCATGAACGAAGATTCAGGAAGGACTCATCCCACGCTTTCTACAAGCGCGTTGATGATTCGGACATTGGATGTGTCCTTCGAGCCTGTGCAATGGATTTTTCTGGTGGAGACCAACATGCACAGAACCAAAGGTTCATCTGCCGGGGCCTAGTAAGCTGGGACGGTGGCAGCAAGGTCCTCAGGTCGTAGGTTTGGTTTGAGTTTCCTTCTCTAGATGGTTGACCTTACAGGGTTAAATGAGTCCATCTGCCCGGGTGCTTCTCCTAGGATGGTTGCCAAAAGGCTAGAGAGCCCATCCTACCCTTTGAGGCTCTTTGTCAGACCCTTCGGTTGTGACCTGTCTGGCATGGGAGGCCCTACCGGTGGCTATTATGCCACCGCCAGCATAGCTCACAACTTCATTAGGGTACGCAAGCCTCTCCCCCACAACAAGGGGGCACCAACGGAGAGGAAACAGCGTTTAGTGGAACGTTAAAATGACTGCATTCTTCTTCTGAGGATGAGATTAACAAAGAATAACATCCCTAATTTGTACATATATAATTTATAGGACATCATCCAGGAACAATATATTTTCAGTTATAATGGGGGCACAAGTGTTCTAATGTGTTTCTCAAATATGTCCTGTTATCCTCTTGATCACGAAGGACCTTTCTGCCCTACATATGGTAGAATACCTGAATTCTTTTGACTATTGCAATATTCAAGATACCTTTTCAATAAGGGCATTTAGAATTATTTAGAGCAGTGTTTCTGAAACTGTGTTCCTCCAGAGGTTTTGGACTTCAGATCCCACAATTCCAAACAGCTGGTAAGCTGGCTGGGATTTCTGGGAGCTGAAGTTCAAAACACCTGGAGAAGCACAGTTTGCTGCTTTCAGACTCCTGTTCTGCGATAACTCATAGTGTTGCCAAGTTCTGTGCAGCAGCAATTAATATTAGACGGTCGATGACTGACCCCACAAGGCAACTTCCTGCCGGGAATACAGCTAGAGTAATTTTTTATAACTGAAATGCTGTAAATGTTCTCTTCTCATCCTCCTCCAGAGCCTCCCAGTAGCTTGATCTCTTTTTTCTAGCCGCCCCCCTCCTTTACACACATAACTGCTTTTTGAATTGAAATTTAACTTGTCTTTTTAAATCTGTTTTTTTTTATAACATGTTTTTAATCTGCTTTATATTTGACCTGTTTGGGAACTGCGATTTCCCTTCCTTGGGCATCTGTGCCCCATTTTATGTGCTGATCTAGATCGTAATAAATCATTGATTGATTGATTGATTGATTGATGAGAAACACTGATTTGAAGTTATCAATGTATTCTTGTAATAATCTAGATTTTCAGTAATAAATGCAAATATGTTGATGTGGACCTGCATAAGATGATAATGGCCTGGGCCTACAAAGTGAGGAAAATATGCCAATGTTACCTAATCTTTGCTAATATTTGACAAGATTATTGATTAGCTACTTAAAATCAGAATTCTAAAGCTGTGGGGACCACAAGGGCCATTTATTCAACTTCTTGACATTCAGAAAGGCACAGCTAAACTTAACTTTCCTTACTTTGACCTGATCACCAACACCAATTCTGCTTAATCAGGAAGTAGTCACTGCAAGCAACTTAGATCAAGTTTCCTATTCAATGGGATGCAGCACAGTAGAATTTCAACACTTCCCTTTAGTGATCCCTGGCCCAACAATCATATTCAGCATCCCTGTTGCAGGAGAGGAGCTGAATAATCAGTATCCTGCACTTCAATCGACAGGAGAAAAGAACTCAGGTTGTTTGGTTGCCTATAAAGTAGTTTCCTAGGTCTGGATGTTTTCACTGTAGACTTATAGTGGTGATGTAGTGCATAATTATTTAAAACTTAGCTATCTTTTGCTGATTGAAGGAACTTTTTTTGCCTAGTGAAGTATTTCAGACGTGATATCTCACCTGCAGTCTGAAGTGCTATCGTCTTGCATTATCTTGACATGTATGTTGATGAAAGAGTCATAACAAACAAAACAGCTGGTTTTTGGGGGGGAGGGGGGATATAGGACCTGAGGATGAAGTAGCTAGAATCATGTTCTGTACTGGTTAAAGATCTCTATCATACAGAATCAATTAAGACTCAATGTTTTCCTCTATGTTCTACAGCAGGGCTGCCTGCGAAGTCGATCGCAATCGACCAGTTGATCGCGGGTATAAAGGAGGTCGATCGCAGCCGGATGGGGCGTTTCTGCCCTGCGCACGGGGCACCTTCTGTGCATGCACCTTCTGCGCAGTGCTTTTTCCGTGGGGCATTGCGGGAACGAGGGAGCATGAGGCGGGGCCTCTGGAGGCCCCGCCTCATGCTCCCTCGTTCTCGCTGCTGGCGAGAGAGAGGCAGGGCGGAGCGCGAGGCAGGGCCTCTGGAGGCCTCACCTCGCACTCCCTCATTCCCGCAATGCCCTGCAGGAGGAGCGGCGCGTGGGAGGAGTGGTGCACGGGGGGAGCAGCATGCAGAAAGTGCGCGGAAAGTGCGCCATGCAGAAGGTAGATCTTTTTGACTTGGTTTTTAAAAAAGTAGCTCGCATGCTGAAAAAATGTGGGCACCCCTGTTCTACATGTACAGTGGTCTTTTCTTCCAGGACCTCCCACAGATAATAATATCTGTAGATGCTGAAGTTCATGATATAAAATGGCATAGAACAATCACATATAAAATGTCAAAAATCAAGATTTGCTTTTTGAACCTTTTAAAGATATTTTCAAGCATCCATAGGTGCAGAATCTGTGGATTTGTAGATAAGATTGTACACCAACAGATAAGGTTGTCAGAGTGAAAACAGAAAAAAATAGCAGAATGCTTATGTAGAAAAGGCTATTTCAGCAGATTTTACTTGATCATGTGGCAAGCAACCCTTGCTAAACTCTACTCCTTTCAATCTGGCAACTGTAGGGACAGACAACTCACTGTTGAATATAAAACCAATACTGAGCTGCTGTTTTAATTTTTTTTTTGCTTCCCTGTGAAAAGCTGTTAAGAGATGTGCATTTGCTATTAAGAACTTTAAGGGAGAAATGCTTCACTAAGAATAAATTATTAGTTCAGTGCTATTTAGAAAACATGAGTGAAATAGCACTTAAAGTCACTTAGGGCGAAGATGTGATTTATAGACAGTTTAGAATTAATGATATTCTGGCAACACGTTGAAATAAGAAGCACATCATATGGCGTGTGTGATTAATGTTCACAATATATTATTTCCTTAGGTATACTTTGCAATAACAATAATTATCTCCAACAGTGGCTGCAATGGTATATTATGGAAATACACATGGATGGATTTTTCTGCTGAAGTCCTCAAAATATTCCTTGACAATCTTTAATGCTGTCTCCAGTTCTTTCTGAGTCAGCAGCAGGATGCTGAAGACCATGGAAGGAAAGGGGTGGTGATGGAGATAAACATAGCAAAAGGCTGGTGGAACTTAAGCTTAGAAGAAAATCATAGAACCAAAGAATAGGGATGGATGTAGAGTAGATGCAGAGCTTGGAAAAGTTATCATTTCTGATTTATGTTATTTGAATCCTGCCTTTCCCCTGAGGTTGGGATATAAGGCAACTTTCAACAAAATGTTTACGAAAACACAATAAATAAAAATATAGCATTGGATGTTATTTGCCATTAAAACATTTAAAGCTTCCTTAATAAAGACACCAAAATTCAGCACATCTATTTAAGTTCATATAATTATAATATGGCTGCCATATCTGGGTGTGGGATATGTTTCATGACTTCCTGTGGATATCTGAAACTGGATAAAAACATTACTATATTTTGACTATACGTGGGTCGGAAACATACCAGAGAATAGCACTAGATAGTCTAGAGAGGCCTACAAATACTTTTTTGGGGGGTGGGGGATAACTGTTGTGTGGGTAAGTGAAACCGTGGATTTCTTGTACAGCAGGATCTTCGTTCCTCTCTTAATATGGACAGTTATCACAGAAGAGGGTCTACTAAAAGCAAATTAAGTGAAAGATGACCTACTTGCCCTGTTCATTTTAAAGGGACTAAAACATCGATGCAGCTCATAGAGTATAAGCTTTGGAATGGACATCAAAAATTATCTTCATTCACCTGCAAATGCAAGTAATGCTGTTATAACATTCTGAAAATACAACTTGGTCAGCTTCATGGTCTTGAATTAAGAAAGGTCTAGCATCTTGTAAGGCAGTACAATTCACTATTTTATTAAAGAGCAAGTATGATGCAATGGTTTGAATGCTGGATTCAGATACTGGGAGACAGCAATTCAAGTCCACATTCAGCCATGAAAACCCAATAGGTAATCTCTCTCAGCCTCAGGGGAAGGCAAGTCCCTCTGAACAAATCTCACCAAGAAAATCTCCATAAGTTTGCCTTAGGCTTGCCATGAATTGGAAATGACTTGAAGTTACAAAGCCACAACAATAAGTCAGCCAACCAGTTGGTGGACTGATAGTCTTCTTACTTTTCCACATTGCACATATTTGTTTATGATTTATGTACATGGCCCTAAATCTGATGTTGAATAGGGCTGTGCAAAATTCAGTTTGTGCCTCATCTGTTGTATATATTTCATAAGATTCATACATGCAACCCCCTTTAGATTCAAAATATTGACCCCTTTAGATTCATAATACTGACCCATGACTTTCCAAAGTTTTATGTAAGTCTTGTAAATGGATCCTGGTCTCCATTGTGGGCACTGCTTCTCCTTGCGTAATTACATAATGAAAAAGTAACGAAAATTTTGTGATATCATCATAATTATGATACAGACCCCTTACGATATTTTAAGAACACTTTAGAAATGATTTGCTTTTGCTCCTGTTCCCCTCCTAATTTAGTAATGAGCATTAAAGCTTTTTTTCATTGATCGCACAGGACTAAATCCCACATATTCTTATCAAATCAATTGCAAACTACATGAGGGTTGCCTTAACAAGTTCCCATTAACTGAATGTACTCTTATCTGGGAAAAACAGCTGGATGAGACCACCCTGTATCTAAATTGTTACAAACTGTTATATAAACTGTTGTATTTATGCAGCTTTACTTACGTATATGTTATTTACCTAAACTATTAAGAAACATAGCATTCCTATACAAGGACATCCTTTATGCCAATTCTTTATTTGCATTAATGTAATGAAAGCCAGCATGGTGCCATGGTTTGAGCGCTGGACTACCACTCTAGAAACAAGAGTTTGATTCCTGACTTTGGACAAATCCCACTCTCTTAACCCTTTGAACAAACCTTGCCAAGGAAACCCTTTGATAGACTCACCTTAGAGCAGTGGTTCTCAACCTTCCTAATGCTGCAGCCCCTTAATACAGTTCCTCATGTTGTGGTGACCCCCAATCATAACATGCTTTTTGTTGCTACTTCATAACTGTAATTTTGCTACGGTTATGAATCATAATGTAAATCTCAGATAAGTAGGATGTATTTTCATTCACTGGATCAAATTTGGCACAAATACGTGATAGGCCCAAATTTGGATACTAGTGGAGTCGGGGAGGGGAATTGATTTTGTCATTTTGGAGTTGTAGTTGCTGTCATTTATAGTTAATCTACAATCAAAGACCATTCTGAACTCCACCAATGATCGAATTGAACCAAACTTGGCACACAGAACTCCCATGACCAACAGAAAATACTGGAAGCGTTTGGTGGACCAAGTTTGGTTCGATTCCATCATTGGTGAAGTTCAAACAATGATGAATCTAGACCAAACTTGGCACAAATACTCAGTAGGTCCAAATGTGAACACAGCTGGGGTTTGGGGAAAATAGACCTTGACATTTGGGAGTTGTAGTTGCTAGGATTTATAGTACACCCACAATCAAAGAGCATTCTCAACCCCACCAACGATAGAATTGGGCCAAACCTCCAACACAGAACCCCCATGGTCAACAGAAAATACTGTGTTTTCTGATGATCTTTGGCGACCCCTTTGACTTCCCCTCACAACCCCCCTCCAGGAGTCCCGACCGTCAGGTTGAGAAATGCTGTCTTAGAGTAATCATAAGACAGAGATATTTTGGAGGCGTATAGTAGCTCATTCTTCATTATGTTTAGTCAGAATCCCTTTTCTTGCAATCTGAACGAATTGGTTCAAAGCCTATCCACTGGATCCAAAGAAACATATATGTTCTATCCTCTGTGAGCTAGTCCTTTAAAATGCTATCTGCTAAGTTGCTTCTTAATCATCTCTTCTCTACAATATACAAATGTCATTCTTTTAATTTTTTCCCCTCACACAATGCAGCTTTCAGCTCCTACTCTATGACAAAATACGAATATTTTGTATGTTTACTTTAATAATAAAAATGATTAAATATTTGCAGTGCTCACAGTAGAACTTCATTTATCAAAATGGCCTGCAGGGACATTCGAAATGTTTAAAAGCGCTATTTATAAAACTATGAGGATATGGGGGCTTCTGATACCAAGTGCACTGGGGTAACTCAGAACTTCAAATCATCAAAGTGATTTGTTAATGGAGGTTGTGCTTTCCAGAGAATTAAATTTGGGTGCTGCATAAATATGTGCTTTTGTGAATGGAGAGAATTTAACCAGCTCAGACATTCCCTGCTAGAGCTTATCTGAAGAGAAGTTACTTTTCTGGAATTTATTTATTTATTTAGCACATTTGTATACCACTCCCTCTCAGCCCGAAGATGACTCGGGGCGGTTTACAACAACATCATAAAAACAACATTTAGAGCAGATTAAAAACATCATCACATTAATTAAAATCATAACAATAATAAAACATCAGTACGTCTCCAAGAGTAAAACATAGTTCCCCTTCCCCTCTCAAATTTGGCTATGCCATCTGGGAATTTTGGGTAGCTGCTGTTGAAAATAAGCCACTTTTGCAGGCTCTGCTCCGTAGTAATGTGAAATGAGAGAGCTATCACAATGTTAATGCAGAATCCAAGTACAACTGACTCACAAGGTGTCAGTGCACTCTGGTATCAGGAGATTTGTTTCCCTTCCAGTTCATTGGTTCTTCATTATTGTTATTGTTTAGATTTACCCTCCCATTAAAACCAAAGAGATGTATGGTTTCCAGAGTGAAAACTGAAGATGGCTCCTGTTATCTGTAACAATTGCATAGGAAAGGGAGTTTCATCAAGTGTTGCATGTTACTTGGTAGCATGCCAAGCAACATTTGCTGAAATTCCTCTTCTACACAATTATGCAAAGCATAGAAACCATTTCTAATGTGTAATTTGACAACGCTAATGGGAATGACAGCTCTTCTGGAAGAGACCCTGCCCCCAACCGGAGTGGAAGCATCCTTGGACCCTGTAAGGTCAACCATTTAAGAGAAGGAAACTCGAACCAAACCTACGACCTGAGGACCTCGCTGCCACCGTCCTAAGCTTGCTAGGCCCCAGCAGATGAACCTTTGGTTTAAAGGGCAAGGCCAGTTCCGTACACACTGCGCTCCACCAGAAAGGTCCATTGCATAGGCTCGAAGGACACATCCAATCTCTGAATCATCAACGTGCTTGTAGAAAGCATGGGATGAGTTCTTCCTGAATCTTCGTTCGCAAAGAAAAGCCAAGAAGAATGGGAAAGTAAACACCTTTCACATATTGAGTATGGCACACATACAGAGTCTGATTTGGGGCAATTTGACGTGATGATAGCAAACCCCATAAAATGTGAGGATTTCCTTTGCACATAAACTTGTGCACAAATCCTAAAATTTTACTAGTTTGTCACAGAATGCCATTTGTGTGTATTTTGAGAAAAATAGTCTTCAGAGAATTAAAAATAGACCCCCAATATATTGCACAAAAATCCCTGTAATTCTTTCGCTGGATCTACCCTGCCTTATAATCCAGTTTCAGAATGTGGATTAATGGCATTGAACTGGAATATATAAATTTACACTGTCCTATCATCCAGTTTAATGCAGTTATTACCTTATCACATGGGAAGCACCCTTCCCACCCATTTTACCATCAAGCACACCACTCCAACGTGGCAACACAGAAATGTGTTAGTGCAATGGAGCCAGCACAGCTCCCATGTTTGGAAGGAAGCTTCCAAGGATGCTTCCACCCTGGTTGGGGGCAGGGTATCTCTCAGAAGTCACACAACAGTGTGATGGAAGGCATGGGACTCTGTCCCCAAGATAGGCTGGAAGCATCCTAGGATACTTGATTTGGTCAATGTGATGAGATCCTCAATCTGCATTCTTAAATGGGATTACAGGGCAGTGTAGATCCGGCCCTCATGTGAAACTTGACAGCCTTAATTTAGACAAAAACCACAACCATATGAGGTACTTGCAAATATTGACACCACTTTAGCTGCCATGGCTCAATGCCATGGAATCCTAGGAACTGCAATTTAGTGAGGCATCATCACGCTTTGGCAAAGAAAGCTAAAGACCTTGCAAAACTGCAACTCCTATGAGTCCATAGTATTGAACCATGGCAGTTAAAGTGATGTCAAACTGCATTAATGCTACAGTGTAGATCACCCATCTCTAGTGCTGATGTACCAACAAAGATAAATTAATTTATTGTAGAAGTGAGATTTGAACCATAGATGTAGCCCAAAGTCACCCAATTTACACTGCCATATAACATCCATATTATCTGCTTTGAACTGGATTATATGGCAGTGTAGACTCATATAGTAGAAGTTTAGAAGGTAAAATCTTGGTTATGGGACCAGGCCTTTGCACAGTAACTCAATGCAGCACTTTACCTGGAATGGACTGATGATGGATTGATGATGACGAATTTGAGAACATGGCTTATTATTTATTGATGGATTATTTTTAATTCAGATTTATTGTTAACAGCTTATTTAATTGTTACTGTTTTTAACTCTATTTGTATTAATGGTTTTTATATTATTTGTTGTTTTCCGGCATCTAATTGCTGCCTTGTAACCTGCTCTGAGTCCCCCCCACCCGCCCAGGGGGGGGGGGGGGCTGAGAAGGGCGAGGTAGAAATACTGTAAATAAATAAATAAATGTAATCCAGTTCATAACTCAGTTTCAAAGCAGATAATCTGAATTATAAGATTTGATAATCCGAATTATCTGAGTCTTTACTGGCATATAATCCAGTTCAAAGAAGATAATCTGGATTTTATATGATCGTGTAGATGGGGTTCCAGAGTTTTAGTCAATCACTATACTGTCCCGATTATTGTTTTTCACTTTATTATTTTATTTTACTTTATTTTATTGGACAAGATGTCTTCCATTCTTGCAACCTTTGGCTCCATGCCATAGTCCTATCATTTTTCCTAGCTCTGCCACCTGGTAGATTTTAGGTCTGGAAATGTTATATTTCCCCCCCAATGTAAGGCTATAAAATATTAAGGGAGCCATGCAGTCTGAAAGACAAGTGTGTCCTTCAGAGAAAGAAAGAGAACATAATCCTGTTACTTCCGTATTTATACGGCTGACATTTCTCATCTCCCTGGAATTCTACAATGATTATAATGATTCATTTAATTGGATTGAGAGAACTGCTACTGTGAGGTGTCACAACTGAAGTACAAATATAAAATGTTAAAATGAGAGCAGAGAAACAGATATAGATATTATATAAATACTCCCAGAGCACAGTGTTAAATGACCTACTTGCCTGCTTGGACAAAATCCTTAAATCTTGCTAACCATTTTTACTCACAAGTAGTGACATTTACAGCTTGCTGAACCTTGGGCGCACAAAATATTCAAGCATGAAAGCTTTTCCCTCTTGTTATCACATTAAAATTTAAGTGTGGTTCAGAAAATGACAAAGCAGCCACCTAGCAATCCCTGCCTTCCCTAGAGGAAATCTCAACATTTTATTTTTTAAAGGGAGTTGATCTTCTAACATTGCTAGTTATATAAAGTGAAGTGTTGGATAGTAATCGCCCTAATATGTATACTTGTGCCAAGTTTTAATGACCTAGTTTCAAAAGTTTTCAGGATTTTTTTTATTTAAAAAAGCTTAAAGAAGAAGGAAACGCTATCTGCCATGTTGAAAATATTGTATTTTGAGAAAGAATGCTGGAAGATTAATTTGTAGGTTTTTTTTACTACTGACATTCCTCAACAGGGTACGAGTCAGTATCTTCTCATCACTGAAAAATATTCCTACAGCTTCTGCCTGGTGTAAATGCCTAAACAGCTACTAGGGACCTCATCCCATCCAGTGTGGAAAGCAGGGGGAATGTCTTCTTAGTACAGTACATTGTCCCACTGAGTTTAAAAATAACATTGTTTTGTTTTATAAATCCCATCAAAAACTTTGTTTTTGACCCTGTTTCCTGTTTTTTACTTGAAGGAGCGGCTTACCCCATATGTGCCCAGAAGATCACTGCGCTCAGAGGGTCTTAACATGCTTGAGGTCCCAGGTTTGAAGCTCTGTAGGCTTCCCAGCACATGGCAGAGAGCGTTCTCGGTGGCTACTCCAGTCCTGTGGAACTCGCTACCGGCTGAGACGCGGGCCCTGCGGGACCTGATAGCCTTCCGTAGGTTGTGTAAGACCTGGCTGTTCGGGCAAGCATTTGGTGACTGACCGGTGATTGAATTGATAATCTCCCGCCTAGCCGTGCTGCTACTGTCTCTATCACGAATCAGCCTTGTTCTGATTCGTGGGATTTTATGTGATTTTATGTGAATGTAATTGGTTAGGACAGTTTTATGGTATTTTATGATGTTTTAAATCTTGATGTGTTTTTATATGTTTGGAAACCGCCCTGAGCCTCGAGAAGGGCGGTTTAGTAAATTGAAACAATAAATAAATAAATATAAATAAAAAATTTCCTGTGTTCTTAACCATCACAAGACCAAGTGCAGTCCCTGCCCACTCCACATTCTTTTTTAAAAAAATAAATAGGGAAAACTTCAAAATTGCGTAAGTCCTAAACACCACGGGAGAAAATACAGGCATAGCAAAGTGGTAATATTTATTTTATTTAATTTATTATTTCGATTTGTATACCGTCCTTTCCAATTGGCTCAGGACGGTTTACAGCATATCACACTATAACAGCGGAACAATAAAACAGCAGATATCAGAACATTAAAACAGTGTCAAACTACAACCAAGGGTGACTAAAGGTCAAAAGCCTGGCAGAAAAGAGCTGTTTTACAAGCTTTCCAGAAAGCCGGCAGCTCACTAATTGGATGGACTTCAGGCGGCAGAGCGTTCCACAGGCTCGGTGCCACAACAGAGAAGGCCCTCTGTCTAGTTGAAGATAGACTGACAGTTCATAGGGAAGGGATCTGCAAGAGGTTGTGATCCTCAGATCGAAGAGATCTCTGGGGAACATATGGGAGTAGACGGTCCCTCAAGTACACTGGCCCCAGACTATGCAAGGCCTTAAAGGTCAAGACCAACACTTTGAAGATGATCCAGTGCTCAATTGGCAACCAGTACAGTAGCTGCAGAGTTGGAGTAATATGGGCCCTGGCCGGCACCCCAGCCAGGAGTCTCGCTGCCGTGTTCTGCACCGGTTTAAGCCTCCGGATGACCAACAAAGGAAGACCAATGTAAAGGGCATTACAGTAGTATAGCCTCGAGATGACCATCGCCTGGATCACTGTCGCCAGGTCACTTCCGGTGAGATAGGGTGCCAGCCGTCTAGCCTGTCGCAGGTAGAAAAAAGCTGATCTGCTAACAGCTGAGACCTAAGCCTCCATTGTCAGCAGCGGGTCCAACTGGACCCCCAGGCTCTTTACTAAAGATGACAGGCGTAGTGCTTCGCCATAGGTAGCCGGAACCCACACCCACCTGGGTGACTCAGCCAAAGGATTTGTAATATTTGTAATATCTTACAATTGTGCAATTTCTTTGTATTGATTTAAATAATAATAATTCTAGGTTCATGCAGAAGGAACTGGGAAAAGAAGTGGAACATCAATGCTCAGTAGAAGGCCACCCATAGAAGTGCCCATTCCTCTACGTGACTGAAACAAATCAATATGGGCAAATTTGACAGATCCCATGTGAAAGGAACCGCTTACTCCCATTTCCAAGTGCATCAGGAGCTCAGAAGATGATTTTCCCCAGTGTCATTGCCAGCTCTGACAGCAAGGATGAAGAACCCACCACTTCTCAGGCTACTGTTGGGGTTCAGCCTGTGATTGTCTCTTTGCCTTAGGCTTCTGAGGAGAATGATCATGAGTCTGCAGAGGTTCCAATGTCTGAGTTAAATGATCAGGTTTCTGCTGACTCTCAGGGGTTTGTGAATTGAGATGATGGTCAAGAGAGTACATTTAGCCAGAGTGAACCTGAGGATTCTGGGATAGCTGGTTCACAAGGCAAAGATGTTTCGAGGCTAACAGAAAAAGAGGCCAAGGAAAAGGTTGAACGGCCAAGGCCAAATAGTGATAGTGCTAGTGAAAGGAATGTAGTAATTGGCAAGCCGAGGGAGGACCAGACACTCTTTGATAGAAGTCAAATCAATCAACATCGCCTCCTGCAAGGGGGTAGAAGACGGTCTGAAAGATCAAGGAAAAAAAGGGGTCAGGGAGAGGTTTCCCAGGGGAAACTGTAACGAAATGTCTAATTAGAATGTAGGTTTTGCATATGTTTATTGATATTATGATATAAGGTTTTACATATGTTTATTGATATTGTGATGTATGTGCAGGCCAGTATTTCATCCATAACAGGAGCATTGAGTCATATCCATCAACTTGCCATTACAACTCCAGTCCAAAGTGCTGCATTGTGCTAATGTGCAAATGCCTGGTCCCACAGCCAAGATTTCACTTTTTCCTGAATGCCAGCAGGGATGGGGTTGATCGTATGTCACTTGGAAGCGCGTTCCATAGACGGGGAGCCACCTCCGAGAAGGCCCTCTCTCTCGTCCCCACCAACCGCATTTGAGAAGTTGGCGGGAGTGAGAGCAGGGCCTCCCCGGATGATCTTAAATTATGAGGTGGGACATAGAGGCTGATGCTTTCGGACAAGTAAGCTGGGCCAGAACCGTATAGAGCTTTAAAGGTCAAAACCAGCACTTTGAATTGAGCTCGGAAATGGACAGGCAGCCAGTGGAGCTGACACAACAGGAGGGTGGTATGCTCCCTGTATGTAGCTCCAGTTAGTAATCTGGCTGCCGCCCGTTGGACTAGTTGTAATTTCTGAACTGTCTTCAAAGGCAGCCCCACGTAGAGTGCGTTGCAGTAATCTATTCGGGATGTGACCAGAGCATGGATGACCATAGCCAGATCAGACTTCCCAAGGTACAGGTGCAGCTGGCGCACGAGTCTTAACTGTGCAAAAGCTCCCCTGGCCACCGCCGAGACCTGGGATTCCAGGCTCAGCGATGAGTCCAGGATCACTCCCAAGCTGCGAACCTGTGTCTTCAGGGGGAGTGTAACCCCATCCAACACATTAAATCACCTAAAAAGGAAAAAAGTGCAAAATCAAATGGTACAGAGTAGAAAATGTAAGAAATGAGCAGTTAGAAGGGCAATTCACAGGATGACCATTTACTTGGTCAACATCAGAAAGCTTGATAATACTACTTTAGTATTTAGTAGCAGTTTTGGTGCCCACCAAAATCATCAACCCCAGCCCCAGGAAAGTAGGCCATTTTCAGGTAAGTGCAATAACATTCTATTGTACTTGCAACCCCCCCCCCCCCCAAAAAAAAACCATAATGGAAGAATGGAAACAAAACAGCACAACAGAAGTGTAGCCCAGCAGAAATTGCAAAATGGGCAACACACTTGCATATCCTTTTATGTGGCTGCTAGTACCCAACAAGGCCAGAGTGTTCACTGAACAAGCACCTGGTACAGGGGAACAACAAGAGTCAGGGCTAATGCATGGGAATTGACAAAGGTAATGTCACTGAAAGAATAGGCGAAGAGAATAATCAGCAAATAGGCCAAGATAAGATAAAACAGAAAAAGTATATGACTGGTTTATAATGCAAAGCAGGGGATAGGTGAAAGAGAAATCTGGGAAATGTGCCAAAGATCATAGATGTCCAGGAGGTCTGATAACAGGCAGGAATTATGGAAGTAGGCAAAAGCAGCAGGCAGGCAAAGACAGGTGCTGAATACAGCAAGTCAGCATCTCAGGCACGTGCAGTTATATGCAGCTGTCCAGGGTGACCGACTGTCACTAATTAGACCAGATTCTGCTGAGTGGACTGTGAGATTCTATGACTTCTTCACAGTTGAATTCACCCATACTCTTTTAACACCACTTTTTCTGGAGATGTTGGATTAGGCTGTGGAGATATATTAGTTACTACGCATGAGAAAAAAGTTATGAAAATGAAATGATTCGTAAGAAATTCGTAAGAAATGCTACTTTTGAGTATTTCCGCACCTGGAACGCCAACCAGGAAGTGGACTTTCTTTATAGAACTTCGGGGGCCAGTATTTTCTTAAGTGTCATTATTAGGTCGTAAGGGGGGGGCACCCTCCTTCTCTCTCACCACCCTCCCGCCTCCCTTGCCAATAAGTATTATGGCAAGGACAGCCCTAAACTCGCTCCTTCTTTCGGCTGGAAGCCTGGAAAAAATTTAAACAGAGAGGTTTACTCAGAAGTAAATCTGCAAAGGAGGGCACTTTGGATGAAGTGCCCTCCTTTGTGGATTTACTTCTTAGGAAACCTCTCTGTTTACATTTTTTCCAGGCTTCCCTGCCTCTCCTGCCTGCCAGGATCTAAAGCATCAAAGAGTATTGGGGTGAGAAACCAACCTAATGTATAATAGAATGAATGCTACTGTAAGTGCCTAATATTATAAGTCATCCAACTGGTCATATACCTACATTCCATGCACATGCAATAATACAGCAGTAATAACAATGGGTATAAGAAGAGGTAAAATTCAAACCGAAGTATTCTGACTGTGGTCCCTCCTCAAGCGGTGCAAACTGCAAAAGGCTCTTCTCTATGAGCCCGGGAGAAGGCAAAACCCCGGGCACAGCGTTTGCTGCCTGGGTGCACACTCATACATATTCTTTGGGGGATTTGCTGCAGAATCCGGGCTCATAGAGAAGATTCTGCAGCAAATCCCCAAAGAATATGTATGTGTGTGCACCCAGGAGCAAACGCTGTGCCCGGGTTTTGCCTTTCCCGGGCTCAGAGAGAAGAGCCTTTGCAGTTTGCACACTTGAGGAGGGACCACAGTCAGAATACTTCGGGTTTGAATTTTACCTCTTCTTATACCCATTGTTATTACTGCTGTATTAGTGCATGTGCATGGAATGTAGGTATATGACCAGTTGGATTACTTATAATATTAGGCACTTACAGTAGCATTCATTCTATTATACATTAGGTTGGTTTCTCACCCCAATACTCTTTGATGCTTTAGATCCTGGCAGGGCAGGAGGAGTGGATGGCTCTCCCTGCCCCTTCTGCCTGCCAGGATCTAAAGCCTTGAAGAGGCTTCATGAGGGGCCAACTTCAGCCCTCCAGGTGTTTTGGACTTCAACTCCCACCATTCCTTACAGCCTCAGGCCTCTTCCTTTTCCTCTCAGCCTGGGCAAACTTGGGCCCTCACTCCCTCAGGATCGGGGTGAGAGAGAGGCAGCAAGGAGCGAGGGGGGGCTCCTCCCTTTTTTTGCTGCTTCCAAGAATAGAATACCCCCCTCCCTCCCTCCCTCCCTCCTTCCTATTTGGAGAGTCCCATCTAGAATTCAGTGTGATTTATTCAAGTTTTGGCCTACAACTCCCAGAAATCCCAGTCAATTTACCAGCTGTTAGGATTTCTGGGAGTTGTATGCCAAAACCATCTGGAATGCGCATGCGCTGGCATACGAACTACTAACGAATTTTGTTAGTAATTAAGTTACATTTTAGAACTTTTTGGAAAATTTTTTGTAAGTCTTTCTTTTACTAATTAAAAATGCCCCCCATTTGATTTTAGAATCGCGATTTTTGGGTTCGAAACCATGCCTAGTAGTTGCCCATATCTTCACTATATAATGTCTGAATTACTGCCATGTTCTCTACGTGGGGTTGACTTTAAAGAGTATTTTGAAACTTCTGCTGGCCCAAACAGTTACAGATTATGGACAAAATAAATTCAAGGGGGGCATTTTACACACTTCTTACAACATCCCTTCGGCAAATGTTCAATTTCCAGTCACAATTCGAAACACACTTTATGACCTATAAAGCCCTAAACATCTCAGGTGCAAGCTACATTATCCTATATTTTGACATCTTCAAGGAAGTTCCTTCTCTCAGTCCTACCACCTCCACTACGTCTCGAGACTGGACTACTGTAACGCCCTTTACATTGGCCTGCTCTTGTCAGTGATCCGGAAACTTAAGCTCATCCAGAACACCGCTGCACGACTTCTCACTGGGACTCCACATAACTCCCATCCTCCAGCAGCTACATTGGCTTCCGGTCAAGCACCGGATCACCTTCAAGGTGATGGTGTTAACTTTCAAGGCCTTGTATGGTCTGGGGCCGTTGTATCTGAGGGACCGTCTCATCCCCTATCAACCCCAGAGATCACTCCGCTCTGAACAATTGAATCTCCTTGAAGTGCCTAGCTTCAAATCCATCTGCCTAACATCTACCTGGTGAGAGCCTTTTCTGTCGTAGCACCTTCGATTTGAAATACTCTTCCAAGCGAAGTGCGGCCCTTGCATGACCTACCGTTTTTGCAAGGCCTGCAAGACCTACCTTTTCCGGGTAGCTTTTGATTGCTGAGTATAGATAATTTTTATTCTGTTTAGTTTTAACTGATGCTATTTGCTTTTGTTTGTGTTTTTATGATTGTGAGCCGCTCCGAGCCCTCGGGGAGTGGCGGCGTACAAATCCAAATAATAAATAAATAAATAAATGTAATGGGAAAATGAGAAAAGACTTTCTCTGTGACTTCTCTAAGACTCTGGAATACCCATCCTAGAGATGCTTCCTAGAGAGGCATATTGTAGTGTATCACCGGGTGATGTTGGCTACAGTTGTAGATATTGTGCCTTGGCATACCTGGAGAACCTGCTTTTAATCCAAGTCAATATGGAGACTCCCCATAGTTAAGTTCAAACCAAGTCTGCAGAACCTGTTGCCCTCCAGGTGTTTCAGATTTCAGCTCCCAGAATTCCTGACCATTGGACAAGCTGGCTTGGGCTTCTGGTAGTGGGAGTCCCAAAACACATGTTATACTGATTTAAACTTAATTACTAGGCTTGGTTTCGAACCCAAAAATGGCGATTCTAAAATCAAATGGGGGGTTGATTAGTAAAAGAAAGACTTACAAAAAATTTTCCAAAAATTTCTAAAATGTAACTTAATTACTAACGAAATTCGTTAGTAGTTCGTATGCCAGCGCATGCGCATTCCAGATGGTTTTGGCCTACAACTCCCAGAAATCCTAACAGCTGGTAAATTGGCTGGGATTTCTGGGAGTTGTAGGCCAAAACTTGAATAAATCACACTGAATTCTAGATGGGACTCTCCAAATAGGAAGGAGGGAGGGAAGGAGGGAGGGAGGGAGCGGGTATTCTATTCTTGGAAGCAGCAAAAGAAAAGGAGGAGGAGCCCCCCCCCCCTCGCTCCTTGCTGCCTCTCTCTCACCCCGATCCCGAGGGAGCGAGGGCCCAAGTTTGCCCAGGCTGGTCATATACCTACATTCCATGCACATGCAATAATACAGCAGTAATAACAATGGGTATAAGAAGAGGTAAAATTCAAACCGAGTATTCTGACTGGTCCCTCCTCATGCGGTGCAAACGGGCTCTTCTCTGTGAGCCGGGAAAAGCCAGCGTTTTCTGCTTGGGTGCACACACATACATATTCTTGGGGGATTTGCTGCAGAATCTTCTCTATGAGCCCGGATTCTGCAGCAAATTCCCCCAAGAATATGTATGTGTGTGCACCCAAGCAGAAAACGCTGGCTTTTCCCGGGCTCACAGAGAAGAGCCCGTTTGCACCGCATGAGGCAGGGACCAGTCAGAATACTTCGGTTTGAATTTTACCTCTTGTTATTGTTATTACTGCTGTATTATTGCATGTGCATGGAATGTAGGTATGACCAGTTGGATTACTTATATTATTAGCACTTACAGTAGCATTCATTCTATTATACATTAGGTTGGTTTCTCACCCCAATACTCTTTGATGCTTTAGATCCTGGCAGGCAGGAGAGGCAGCGTTTTCTGCCTGGGTGCACACACATACATATTCTTTGGGGGATTTGCTGCAGAATCCCGGGCTCATAGAGAAGATTCTGCAGCAAATCCCCCCCCCCCCAAGAATATGTATGTGTGGTTTCTCACCCCAATACTCTTTGATGCTTTAGATCCTGGCAGGCAGGAGAGGCAGGGAAGCCTGGAAAAAATGTAAACAGAGAGGTTTACTCAGAAGTAAATCCACAAAGGAGGGCACTTCATCCAAAGTGCCCTCCTTGCAGATTTACTTGAGTAATCCTCTCTGTTTACATTTTTCCGGGCTTCCAGCCGAAAGAAGGAGCGAGTTTAGGGCTTGCCTTGCCATAATACTTATTGGCAGGGGAGGCGGGAGGGTGGTGAGAGAGAAGGAGGGTGCCCCCCCCCCTTACGACCTAATAATGACACTTAAGAAAATACTGGCCCCCGAAGTTCTATAAAGAAAGTCCACTTCCTGGTTGGCGTTCCAGGTGCGGAAATACTCAAAAGTAGCATTTCTTACAAATTTCTTACGAATCATTTCATTTTCATAACTTTTTTCTCATGCCTATCAATTACATTGCAATATGGCTTCACTATCATTATCAATATTATTATCATCTTTATTTATACTCTGCCTTTCTCTCTGTGGGGATTCAAGGCAGCTAACACTCCACAGTAAACAAGTTTAAAATGTTCAATACAAAAATTTTAAAAATGAAATAACGGTGTGGTAAAAACAGAATGTGGCACAGCTGGCTAAGTGTCTGCTGCATAAGATCTCTCTGACCAGCAGGTCATGAGTTTGAGGCCTGCCCGGGTCAAGGTGAGTGCTCGACCTTCAAGTGTAGCCTGCTGTCGACCTTTGCAGCCCGAAATACAGTTACATCTGTCAAGTAGGAGATAAAGGTACCACATTAAGTGGGGAGGCAAATTTTGACTGAAATATGTGCCATTAAAGAACTCCAGGAACACTGAGGAATGCGGAAGGAACAACAAGGGACGCTGGGAACGCTGAGAGATGAGGAGTGAGTCAGCTCCCTCTGGTGGCCAGAATTTGCCTCTGTTCATCTATATGTGTGTATGTGGAAATGGCAGGGGTTATCTGCTAAGTATGTGTACCTGTAATCCGCTCCGAGTCCCCTTCGGGGTGAGAAGAGCGGAATATAAATAAAGTGTATTATTATTATCATTATTAAAATACAGAAAATACACTAAAATGACATTTAAAACTCATATTCCCCCAATCTCACCCAACCTCCCCAAAGCCTACCCATTATGAAAGGTTCATGCTCTCTTTCACACTACACAATTATAGAACTATGATCCTATTTTAACTGTCATGAAGGAGTGATGCGGCTATGTGAGTGCCTGGAAACAATCTGCCCACGAAGGCTGATAGTGTTGTCCAACTGCCCAGAACTAGTCTGTCTCTTCCTCATTTACACCTGTTCTTTCTATTTTCCATAGCTTAGCTAGATCGTAAATGCTCTCCTTTGTTTTCTGCCTTTCAACATAAGGAGGAACCAACAAAGCAACAAGGAACTTGGTGGCCTGGGACTGCCCTGCTCCTTGTCAAAAAAATAAATTTGCTTTTACTGTTTTTTAAAAAAATTGCTCCATTTTTGCTCATGGCTTTTCTTTTCTTGTTTGTATAATTTCAGTGTCTGCTATCTCATGCATTTCTTTGGCTCCAGCTTTCATTGTTCTCTTTGTCCTACTCCCTATTCTGAAGATGACAAGATCATTAGTACACTAGTTTACAGAGTAAAATAATCTATTTGAAAGACTGTCAGAGGACAGTCTTGTATTTGTGCCTGTCTTCCGTTTGAAGGTCTGTTTAGTCCAAGTCCCTTTCAAAGGTGAGAATCGGAAGAAAGGAGATCAATGCCTTGAGGTTTTTCATCCACATTTAGGAGTACCAGGATAGCAGACATATTAATTCAACTAGTGATAGTTTTCCCTATTGTGGCATGATGTGCTGTATTAGCATTGTGTGCATATACCCAGGGAGCATCTACATTGTAGAATTAATGTGGTTTGACACCATCTACCTGTCATGGCTCAATTTTATGGAATCATAGGAGTTGTAGTTCTGCAAGCTCTATAGTCTTTTGGCCAAATAATACTGGTACCTCACCAAACTACAACTCCCAATATTCCATAGCATTAAGCCATGGCAGTTAACGTGATGTATTACTGCAGTAATACAATTTAGATATGCCCATCGACATAAAAACAGTTGTGTCTTCTCTTGATGTAGTATTCTCTTCATTTGGAGACGTGTGCCTGTTAAGCCTGTGAAATTGATGAAAAATGCTCATTATAAAAGTAGAAGGTGTCAGCAGTGTAGTTGGTATTTCTAAAATATCATAAGCGTCCGTTTCATTACTATAATGAGAGTAATGAATTATTCGTTACTATTTCATTAAATAATTGTGCGGGGGGGAGGGGCTTCCAGGACGGATTTCTCATTCATCTTTAGAGCTATTGGGAGGAAACTTGCTACAATGGTAGGACATATTTACTACTATAACCCCCAAGGTTTCAGGACATTTCACTCATCTATTTATATTTGGGTATTTTTAAAGGTTTTTACAAAAAAAAACCCTTTTTAAACAAATAAACTACAAGAGCGATTTCCTTGAATTTCTCTACAATTACATAACATAACCAGGGCATCATTTCCCCCAAATGTCAGAAAGATTAGCATATCTCCTGATTTTGGGGGAATTTTTAATTTGTTGTCGAAAAAAATCTTTAATAGCTGCTATAGCTGGCTGGAGTGGGGTGGGGTAGGGTGGGGGCCACACTTGGAGGACAAGAGTTTCCTAACTGAAACAACTTGTGTGCTTTTTGGCTCAAGACACATAGATAGCACAGCAGTAGCACCAGGAAATGTTGCAAAAAAAGGTGTGTGCCTGACTGAAACAACTTATTGTGTGCTTTTTGGCTCAATGCATTTCGCATAGCAGTAGCCCTTGAAAATGTTGCAAGAAAGGCTTGTTCCCGAGTGAAAAAAATGTGCGTTTTTTTGTCTCAAGGCACAGCACTCTTTGCAGATTCAAGATTTTAAAATAATTTGATAGGACTAATTGGCAAGAACAAGGTCTTCCTGAACACAGAGAATATTTTGGTTCCCACCAGGAGGATTTGGAACTCATTGCTTTAGACTAGGCGCAGTGGGCAATCAATGCATTCAGATTTGCACATGCTATTGTAACTTTGAAATAATAACTCCCCCAGAACACACATAATCTTTATTTTCCCCAAAATAAAGATTTGGAACTAGGCACGGCAGGCAATAAATGCAAACTCAGTGATTAGAGGAAGGCCACTCCTCTGCCTTAGTTCCCCTTGTTTATAGGCCTTCCCAATAGTGTAGAGAACTTCCTTAGTATTAGTTTTTGGGTGGAGCTTAAAATCCCTCCAGAGGTCAATCTTAGTTGGTCTATTCAATTTCCCTGTATAGAGTTCTTTTGCTGGACTCCTCCCTTTTCTACAGTCACTGGGAGTTTAGGGCATTGTCTGGTAATCCTAGGCCAAGCAATCCAAAAACAGGCATTCTTAACACATGCTTCATTTAGCAGTATTTTTATACCAACAGTCCAAAGGACAGCATAAGCTTTTGGCCAACCTACGCTTCACAGGGGAGAAGATTAAGACAGTTTGTAAGCAACAACTTATAATTCATCGCTTTGCACCAGAGGCAAGATAGACTTTCAAAGACCCCAGAAAGATGACTGCAACCAGCAAAATCTCCTTTTGTAATGTATTGTATTAAGTTGCGATATTATAGTCCCAGATGAAGTTAACCATTTATTTATCTTGTTTCAGAAAACTCATTTGGTTATCTTTTCACCTTGCCTAAGTGCCTCTGTCTGCTGAGAGTCTTAGTCTTAACAGAAGGTATACAGATAGCCCCTGAGTAAAGCCAGGCAATATAGTTTTCCAAAAGGCTCGGGCTTACCATCACACCACTCAACAACTTGCGAAGATTGTGGCAACCCTCACACACAAAATAGGCTGGCAGTCACCCTAGAAGATAGTGATACTCTCAAAATGAACCAATAAAAGGATTGCGCTTGCCTCAAACAACTTGCTGGCAGTCCCTAGCAGATACTCTCAAAATTGTCAAAACTGTTTTAATAGTCCGAAATATAAAACATAAAGATACAGCCACAGAATAAACAAAAACTGTTAGCAAATGCTATACTGTAGTCAAAGGGTCCGGTCCAATGGTCAAATGCCGAGAGTTCAATAAACAAAGTCCAGGGATTAAGAGTCGATATCGTAGTCAAAAGCAAGTCCAAAGATTCAAGGTGCCAGGATTCCAAAGGTTCAGGAGACTGGTCAGGACACTAAAAATCCACAAACCTTGGAGAAAACCAGCAGCATCTACCACCAAGATAAGACAATACTTTTCTCCTGAACATCAGCCCCAAGGTTAGCTCCTTAAATTCAGTAACATCCAACTGCAACCTACCTCTTACATACCTCCACCCTTAATTGCTTTCACCCATGAACCCTTACTTACAGATTACTCAAGCCTTAATACTTATATTAACCCTTCCATCACCAACCACCATCAACTGCAGAACATTAAATGACAGTAGGACCTTAGTGCCTGCTGGCCAGCAAAGCTAACTAAATGAACCCGGGGACTGAGTTTTTAAACTTTCCCAGACCAATTGCAAATTGAGTCTGCAGCGTGGAGCTCGAAAATTTAAAGAGCAATGGCCGCAGCTTCACCTTTGCCTCCTCCTGCTCCTTCAGCCATGATTGACTGAGAGTCATGGCAAGAAGTTTGGTTTCACCTCCAAGTAGTGCTTAGTTGCTCTGTGAATTATAACTGTGTCACAACATTTATGTAACTTACGAAAAGAAACCAGGTAAAAGTTTAGATTATTCATTTCTTGGTGTAGACCAGGGGTGCTCACACTTTTTTAAGCATGCGAGCTACTTATAAAACAACCAAGTCAAAATGATCTACCTACCCATTGCTCAAAGAGCCATAAAAGCAAAATATTTGGAAATCTATTTCAGTGAGAGCCATATAATATATTTTAAGACTGAATTCAACTAAATATGAGTATAAGCCCCTGCATTTATTCATAATAATAATGATGATAATATTCATTCAGCCTCTGCTAACAACAACAACAACAACAACAGGTTCCTAGAGTAGAAGGAGACTTCCAAGGGCCATCCAGTCCAACCTCCTTCTGCCATATAAGGGGAAAATGCAATCAAAGCATTCCTCACAGATGGCCATTCAGCCTCTGATAATAATAATAACAATGGGTTCCTAGAATAGGAGGAGACCTCCAAGGGCCATCCAGTCCAACCTCCTTCTGCACCTGGGCGGCGTCAGGAGCCTGCAGGGCGGGACTGAGCCTTCCTCCCGCCTTGCCTGCGATCTACCAGGACGCCCTACGCAATCTACCAGTAGATCGTGATCTACCTAATGAGCAACCCTGGTGCAGACAATGCCCAAGCATCAGATATTGCATCGTATGCATAGTTCTAACTAATTAGATAGATCTAATTATGACAAAGAATCGACATTTTGCACAGCCCTAGTGCCTGGTGTTTCTTTTATCCCTTTTATAGCAGGAACTCCTGTGGACTTGCGCTTTTGGAACATTGACCATATTTGATGTCTGTACACATGCAGACATAGTATTTGCCCCCCTACCTTTCTTCGTCAGACTCCCATGCAATTCTTCTCTTTGCTTGTTCATTCACATAGCCCATGCCTTGTCCTCTCCCTGATCAAGAACGCTTTTCTTTAATTTATTTTCCCAAACTGCTTTGCTATTGACCTGTCAAGCACTGATGGAAATCTCAAATGTGCAGCTCGCTTGCTTCCAACGTGCTCATCTGTCATAGGTGTTGCTTAAACAGCAGTGCATCTATGGAAATCATGCATTGTTTATTTAAGAGGCCCCACAACTCCCTCACGGCAATTGCTGAATGATGGCGGCTCAACCAGCAAATAGCTCCACTGTTTGCCTGTGCTGAATAATACAGCAAAATACAATTGTACCTGTACTGAGCTCTTCATGAAGGAGCATCCCACGGCACTTTATGCTGCATTAAGGTGGCTAAAACAAAAAGTGAGTGCTGAAGGACTTGTCAGGTTAGTTGAAAGCCAGGCTGGAGAGATGGGCTATTAGGAGGAATTTAAGCTTGAAAGGCTGGTTGGAGGTGAGAACATTTCCCAGATTTCCTGAATGCAGCACATAAACATGCTCAAGCGACTGTGAAAAGGGACTCTGGAGAGAGGCAATTACCTGTCCTCCTGCCACTCAAGGGCACATGTCTTATTGTGAACAGTTGGAGAGGTGTATGTGTGCGAACTACTGCAACTGCTCAGGACAAACCTGTTCCAATCATGGGCATTACTGTGTTGATGTAGTATTCATTCCACAGCCCTAAGTATGGTTAAAGTAAGAGTTTACTTTAACACTCCCCCAAATAGAGAAGGATCAAATTACTTTCCTTGGCTACAAGTGGTGCATCTACACTATGGAATGAATGCAATTTAACAACAATAAATGCCATGGCTCAATGCTATGGGTTTATGGGAGTTATAAAGATCTCTAACCTTTTCTGCCAAAGAGTGTTTGTGCACCAGCAAACTACAATTCCTCTGATTTCATAGTATTGAGCCTTGACAGTAAAAGTGGTGTCAAATGTATTTATTTATTTATTTACATAATTTATATTCCGCTCTTCTCATCCCGCAGGGGACTCAGGGTGGATCACAATGCACATATATACAGGCAAACATTCAATGCCATATGACATACAATATATAAGACAGACACAAAGGCAATTTAACATTCCAGCTTTTCTGGCCACCAGGAGGAGCTGTCGCATTCCTTCACCCCTTTTGTGTGTATTTCCTGGATATTTTATGGCCTCATAAATCAGTTAAATTAAGCCTCCCCACTCAAGTGGTACCTAAATTTCCTACTTGACCGATGCAACTGTCTTTTGGGTTGCAAAGGTCGACGAGCTACACAATTGGTCGAGCGCTCACCCTGACCCGGGCAGGCCTCAAACTCATGACTTTCTGGTCAGTAGAGATCTTATGCAGCTGACACCCAGCCAGCTGTGCCACATTCCCGGTGCATTCACTATACAGAATTGCATTCATTATACAGTGTATATGCATCCAAGGATGCATATCACAAATATCACAAAGTGATATTAACATTGTAATTTGTATGTAATGCCTTGTACAGTAATGCAATGGTGAAATCATTAAAGTTTTCTAGTTTAATGAAAAAATTTAAATTTTGAAAATTTGCTAAGGGACATTTAGAGACATATATCAGATTCTGTTGTAATTTTTACTTAGAACGTGTTATGTCATGCTTTGCTTCAGGTCCCTTCTCTGGCCCATCACCTGTGCCAGCATGCCAGCACCTTAAATCAAGAAACAGTTTTCTAAGATCTACAGAGAGATCCAAAAGTGAGAGTCCAAAAGTGGCAGGCTAAAAACCGAAGTGCCCCAATCAGTGGCTGATACCAGATGAGAAACTCCCCTCTGGGCACACAGAAGACTGGGCGACTTGGAAGGTGCTGAACAGACTGTGCTCTGGCACCATGAGATACAGAGTCAACCTTAAGAAATGGGGCTACAAAGTGGAGTCCACGACACGCGAGTGTGGTGAAGAGTAAACCACCGACCACCTACTCCAATGCAGTCTGAGCCCCGTCACATGCACAATGGAGGACCTTCTTATAGCAACACCAGAGGCACTCCAAGTGGCCGGCTTCTGGTCAAAGGACATTTAGTATAACACCAAGTTTTTAAAACTTTGTGTTTTAAAAAATACATTACAACTGTACCCTTGATTAGCTTCTGACACAATAAATAAATACTGTACATATCATACTTTTCCAGCAAATCTAACACTGGGTGCAGCTATGAATCTTGCCTTTTGCTTCACGTTTACTACCAGTATTATTTTTTGAGCACACCAGCATTGATTCCCTTGATGTTCTTATGCATCTTTTCTCAAATTTACAAAAATACTCCAGGGAAGGCGAAGCCTGGTCAACTAGGAAACTGATTGGATAGCACCTGTGGTGTCACGGGGGTCATAGTGACATCATGAGCGCCTGTTACCCAGCGAACAACACTACCGATATAAAAACCTAGCTTTTCCAAGATGAGGGAATCATCTATGTACGAGATATTTAATACCTCAAACACACCTGCCAAGATTTGGCTGGTGCTCTTAAAATGTTTCATCTGTATTCATGGAAAGAACCAACACTATTCTCCCAGAATGTATATATTTAAAAGCTTGGCTGTTGCTAATAGAAAGCTGAAATCATTCTCCGAAGGTGGTGGGGAAATAATTTCTATGCATCCGCTTGCATTTGCTGGGTGGCTTTGTGACCTATGTACGACATGCTTAGCAGTTAATCAGGAAGGCTCAATTTGTGTCAAGTAATCGGAATCCATTTCATAATCAGTCTCTCATCAAGCAGCATGGGCAGTGTGAGAGATCAGAGAGAATAGGTATGAATACATGTTTAGTAAGGTGGGAAGGTGCAGGAACCTGAAGTCAGCAGCACTTTGAAATCAATAACAATCAATTCAGGAGCCATTTGGAAGGCGGCAGCATCTGACAGAGCAGGCAAAGTGTCAAATTTGGTAAAAGCCGGTTCCCTGATGCCTCAGCAGCCGCCTTTGAATGTATTTTTTCCACAAAAAAAGGTGGAAAATCATCAGATCAGAACTGTAAGAACAGCATTGAGAGAAAAGACGCCTTATAAAAGCAGAAGGGGGTGGCAAAGAAAAAGAGCTTTGTGGAACAGCAGAAGGATGGAGATCAGAGAGAGAAAGGAAGATGGTTATTCTCATGCAGTGATTAAACAGAAGAGAATGTTGCCTTTCATAGATTCACTAGAGTCCTATTGAAGCGTTTGCCTAAAACTAGTGAGAGCACGTTTTCTATGTTGAAGGGTAAATATTAGGCCTGTTTCCGATTATCGGATGCATCTGATTATCAGAAGTTTTATCGGACTTCCGATAATTTAAGCGATATCGAGAGCAGCGCCCCAATCAGGAAGTGGATTCACCATTCCCAGAGCTTCATCGCCATTCTCAGAAAGGTCTCGGATGTAATTTCGACCCTTTCTTACTGCCTCTCCTCATTGGCAATCCAGATTGGACACGGGGATAACACCCCTCCCCAGGAGATCTGGGGGAAATACGGCTTTCCCCCAGATCTGCTGGGGAGGGATGTTATCTCTGGAAATAACCTAAGCGCTAAAAGCAACTGTTTACTAGAAAGCCACTGACAAACAGCTGGGGAAAAACACCAAAAAGAATGACTAGGGGCTCTAGCTAAATGATCTATTGTAATATAAATCCAGACATCATATTTCCACAATGAAACGTCTATATGGAAGAGAAATGTATATATTCAATAATTTGATGCTCAAAATGTAAAACATTCAAAGCAATGATACTAATATACACAATGCAATATAGGACAAAACAAGAATCCAATGCACCAAACGTATCATCCAAAGAGAATGCCTAGGGGCTCTAGCTAAATGATCTAATGTAATATAAATCCATTATATACTCCGAAATTAAATTAAACACATTGCTGCTCTGATGAAGTTCCGACTGTAGGAACAATCACGCATTCCCCTAGGCCTTGGGAATACATCAGAATAGCAGAATACATCCGATTCAATTCCGATAACATCGCTGTAAAAATGGGAAGTGATTCACATCCAAAACCATAGGAAAAACAACATCCGAAACGACTTCCAATACGCATTTTTGCGTTCGAAAACAGGCCTAGTAAATATCCCTGGTGATCAACTTGTAAGAGATGAAATCAGATCTATAGCTCAAAAAAGTTTTTATTTTTTTTTATCAAAAATCCCAGAATTTACAACCTCATGGAATCCCAAAGAAGTCTATGAGTTCAGCATTTATGAAAATCCTTGGTACCAGAGGTTATCACATTGAGCCCTTCCACACTGCCCTATATCCCAGAATCTGATCCCAGATTATCTGTTTATCCCAGAATGTCTGGCAGTGGAGACTCATATATTCCAATTTAAATCAGATAATCTGAAATCAGATCCTGGGATATAGGGCAGTGTGGAAGGGCCCAAACCATCAAATGGCTTCTTTCTCCATATGGAATGTAATACTTTGCCTACAATCTAGTTGCCCTCCTTTTGTTTCAACATTGTTGCTCTCAGGCTGGATATATAACACCATATAATTCAGATTTTCAAAGTAGATAATCTGAACTATTCGCTTTGAACTGGATTATATGAGTACACTACCATATAATCCATTTCAAAGTAGATAATCTAGATATGATATAGCAGTGTAGATGGAACCTCAGTTCAGTTGGAAGCAGACTCATCAATATGTGTATGATGATTGTATGACAATCACTTTATACAAACTGATGCCTCCTTGCTTCCAACATTGCCATCAAAAATTCCACCATATCCTTATAAATATTCCTTCTCATCTTTAAGAAGGTTTAGGATGGATCTACACTGCCATTTAATCTGTTTTGAACTGGATTATATGGGTTACACTACCACATAATCCAGTTTAAAGCAAATAATTAGGATTTTATATGGCAATGTAGATGCAGCCTCGGTCTTTTGTCTCCAATCACAATTGAAACAGTGCTTCCAAATCCTTTTTCTGGCCTTAGGAAGAGCTTAGATAATTAGAGAAATGGAAAGACAGCATGGATTGTTACCTACTTATTAACATTACAGTAGTCTACATGTAGGATATGCAACCCTCTAAGGCCCTCTTCTATACTGCCATATAATCCAGATTATCCAATAATATCCACATTCTCTGTCAATCCTATGTTGCTTTATGGGTGAAGTCAACCCGTTTTTATTTGTATGTTAGTTATGCATTTCCCGATGTTTCCTTCCCTTCCCCCTACCCTCCCCTACCCCACCCGTCGCTGTTTGACTCTATTGTTTTGTACGTCAATGTAACCATGTTTTTAACCAATTAAAACTTTATTACAAAAAGGGAAAAAAATATCCACATTCTCTGATTTTGACCTGGATTAAATAAGTCTACACTGCTATATAATCCTGTTCAAAGCAAATAATCTCAGTTTCATGTGGCACTGTAGAAGGGGCCTCACTTGGCTGGAACCCTAATAATAATGTAAGATTCAAAGTGGATAAGCAACCCACATCATATTTGTAAGCATAGTCCTAGGATGAATGCACTGGAGTTAGATTAGTAGATCATTGTGATTGATGTGGCAGTGTATGCAAACATTTGATAGAAGAGAGCAGTATGTCTACATTGATTGATATAGGAGTGTTGGAAATGAAAGATTCCTCAGCCTAATTCTCTGTCCCTAATGACAGTGTTAATCATAGGAAATAAACATAAATAATAATAAATTGAAACAGTGTAGAGTATATCCTCAAAGGAGAGAGAGAGAGAGAGAGAGAGAGAGAGAGAGAGAGAGAGAGAGAAGAATGGTGCAGTTGGTCATGTAGAAAATAAAGGTCGAGAAGAGCTTTCAAAAAGTTTATCCAAGATCCAGTGGTTGGGAGAAAGGGAAGAGACAAGATGAGAGGAAAGTTAAAGACATTCCAACCCAATGTTTATCCTCTAAGCATCAAATATTTAAAACTGGGTTTGTTTTGGATTCTTGAAATATTTCACATTCTGAAAAAATTGACATCATCCTTGTAATATTTTTGACACCAAACAGAGCTTAAAGACAGCCCAATATGAAAAACTCAGGTTAATGGCCAAGATTTGGAAAAATGGAAGCTGTATGGCCCTAGATCTACTCTCTGAGACCAAACTCACAAAAGCTTCTGGTATCAATATGTAAACCCGTTATCCCTTCCCATAGCTATGGTGACAGGTAGCACGGTATTTCCAACTGCATGAACCTGCTTCAAGTAGCAAGTTTGGATTGTCAGTCAATCTATCTGTGAAGCAAAATATAAACAGGGTTGATTGAAGTGTAGTCTGGCATTACTTCGTGAACTAAGATTTTTAGGAAGGACTCATCCCACGCTTTCTACAAGCGCGTTGATGACTAAGGAGGTTGGATGTGTCCTTCGAGTCTGTGCAATTGATTTTTCTGGTGGAGCGCAGCATGCACAGAACTGGCCTCACCCTTTAAACCAAAGGTTCGTCTCCTGGGGCCTAGCAAGCTTAGGATGGTGGCAGCAAGGTCCTCAGGTCGTAGGTTTGATTTGAGTTTCCTTCTCTAGATGGTTGAGCTTACAGGGTTAGATGAGCACTATATGCCCGGGTTTGAAGTGTACCTATGTACTTTTAGAAAAGCACGAACAATAGACACAGGTCTAGAATGTCCCAGTCACACCAAGAATACATGAATACACCAAGAATACAAGAATACATGAATACAAGAATACATGAAACACATACAGTCAGTCAGTCAGTGATCATGGTGTCTCCCCTGCCAGGTAAGTATGAAACACATACAAAGCATCGCAGTAAGAGGTTGGCAATAGGTGAAACCTCTTACTGAAACCATACTTGATGTTTCAAAATTTTAGAGACAGGAAACATGATTTCCCAAACTACATAATTTTCTTACTCTTTATTAAGGATAATAAGAATTGGGGGAGGGATGTTCATGTTTCCTTTTCTCTTATTTGAATGAGAAGAAGGTAAAAATATTTTTGGAGAAAATATTTATATTTGCAACACCTATTGCCGGAACAATGTTCATACAGAATGCCGTTGGTACTACCTAGGGCCCCTTCTACACTGCCATACCAAATCCAGATTATCTGCTTTCAACCAGATTATATCAGTGTAGACTCATATAATCCAGTTCAAAGTAGATGTGGATTATCTGTATTGGTAATCTGGATTATAGGGCATTGTAGACGGGGCCTCGGACAATGTTCATACAGAATGCCGTTGGTACTACCTAGGGCCCCGCCTACACTGCCATACGAAATCCAGATTATCTGCTTTGAACCAGACTATATCAGTGTAGACTCATATAATTCAGTTCAAAGTAGATGTGGATTATCTGTTTTGGTAATCTGAATTATAAGGCATTGTAGAAGGGGCATCGGGCACGTTAAAAGTAGAAGCATTGAACGAGTAGATCAATAAACATGTCCTGCATTGCTTGTTATTATGTGCGTAGTTAATCAAAAAGAAAAGAGTTAGTTTTACACAGAGATTTCTTGCAAAAATTTCAAAAACCAAAAAAAGTTCTAACCATTTCATTGTAATGTCGAAGCTAAAAATAAAATCTCCTAATGATGCTGATTTTTCTATGTATTTGGTGTTTATGCTAAGAAATCTGGCAAATATTCTCCCTACTCTTACCTCCAATAGTGATAATCATATAGCTGGATCATGTTGAAACTGAAATGATTGATTTGTTCTTTTGCTTATACACCTCTATTTTAGACAAAAGTGGACTTTTGTCTAGTGTTTACTCATTTTCCTCTCATTTGCAAAGGTCAACCTGACCTTTTTGTTCCTTTCAGATAGAAATCTCCCCCACTGAGTCATGTCATTAGAAACTGGGCTGGTGATAACTTCCACATCTTGTATTTAAGCTCTAATTATTTCATATATTTTATGTGTGCCCCACCACATATATTCAACATGATTACTTTTCACTTTCTTTGATCTCTTACCTATATTGCGACTTATTAACTTATTTTCTGCCTCTCCGTTGGCGCCCCCTTGCAGTGGATACGGCGATGTCAGATACGGCGATGCTCTCTCGGAGCCCTTTCTAATAACTAATGGAGTGAAACAAGGTTGTGTTCTTGCACCAACCCTATTTACAATCTTCTTCAGCATGATGCTCCAAAGGGCTATGGCAGACCTCAAAGAAGAAGATGGCATATATATACGCTATTGTACTGATGGCAGCTTGTTCAACTTAAGCCGTCTGAGGGCTCGCACTAAGACTCTAAACTATCTAGTCCGTGAGCTGCTTTTTGCAGATGCTGCTGCCCTTGTCGCCCATTCAGAAGCAGCTCTGCAGAGCCTAACATCCTGCTTTGCAGCAGCTGCAGAGCTGTTTGGGCTGGAAGTCAGCCTGAAGAAAATGGAAGTCCTCTACCAACCCGCACCACAGGAAGAACACCATCATCCTCACGTCAGCATAGGCAAATCTGAGCAGTTCACCTACCTGGGAAGCATAATCTCTTCAGATGCCAAGATTGATAAAGAGATAGATCACAGATTAGCAAGTGCATATAGTGCATTTGGAAGGCTTCACAAAAGAGTCTGGAGCAACAAGCACCTGAGGCAAAGCACCAAAATCAGTGTGTACAGAGCTATCGTACTGTCTATTCTCCTATATGGGTCTGAAACATGGGTCACCTATCGCCAACACCTATGACTCCTCGAACGCTTTCATCATCGCTGTCTTCGCACAATCCTAAATATACACTGGACTGACTATGTGGCGAATGTTGCTGTCCTTGAACAATCAGGGATCACCACCATTGAGGCCATGCTATTGAGAACACAGCTGCGCTGGGCAGAGCACATCTCTAGGATGGAGGACCACTGCCTCCCAAAGATACTACTCTATGGTGAACTCGCCACGGGTCAGCGCAAGAGAGGCGCCCCCAAAAAAGAGATATAAGGATTCCCTGAAACAACATCTCAGGCTCGGCCAGATTGATCACCAACAATGGTCCACCCTGGCCTCACATCGGGAAGCATGGAGATGCACTACCCACAATGCTGCGGCCTCTTTTGAGAAGACACGCCAAATGGGTCTCGAAGAGAAACGGCAACGCAGAAAGAACTGCAACTTGGAAACAACATAACCCAATGAGACTTTCTGCTGTGCTTTCTGCAACCGAACTTGCCATTCTCAGATTGGCCTCTTTAATCATCAATGCGCTTAGGATTCCTTCCTAAGAATCTTCGTTTGCGAAGTAATGCCGTGAGAGAACTTATTTTCTGACTTGTTTACTTCCTCTCTTTCTTTAATTGTCTTCTTTCATATTCAGACCTACAAGTAATGAATAGTTAGTAAGCATCTTGGCTGAAATATAAACTGTTGTCTTGGATCTCATTTTCTTGATCAGTTTTCCCGCAAGACTGATTAAGAATTGATCTGTTGGAAGTTGTATACTCTTTATAGATCAGCTGTAAGAAAACACCATGTTACTGAATCCCAGTCCTATGACACGCTCCTTGAGAGCAGGTTCTAGCTCTCATAGAAATGTCCCTTTCCAATCCAAGCAAGGAAGCCTTATTCTACAATTTGGTAATATTACTTTATTGGATTGGAACTCCTATAATGAAGTGTAACTCTAAAAAGTAACTTTTCTAAGCCCTGTCTCACTTACATAGTGATGCTGATTTGTATCCCCCTCTTTTCAAAAGCTTTTATCCTTGCTGCCTCCAGACATATTTATATATTTCTGCCCTTTTTGGCTGACTCCTTAACTCGGCCTCCTAATAGGCAGCCATCTCATCAGAGAGTCCATTTAGTTGAGTGGTTAAATGGCTTGTTTGAAATTTCATTTTCTTTCTCACATTGTAAAGACATAATCAACAAATTTAAGACTAAATGCTTATAAGTTTGAAACATACTATGTCAAAAAATGACTTGCCACAATTATTTCCCTGTTCAGTTAGAAAGAAACAGGCAGATGACTCCAAAAAGCATAAACCAACCCCCTTAAAGCTAAGCATTTTATTTTAAAAAAACACCCGTCTAGCTTGAGACTTGAGTATGCCTTTCTAGCCCCTCTTCTTATTACACTTAGCCTTTTTTTTAAAGTACTGAAAGTGTGTTTAGCTTACCGCAATTGCATGTCCCCAACCTTGGTTTTTTTTCCATGTTAGGATTGCAAAACTCCAAATTCGCAGTCTTACAATTTTTGGAGCAGTACATCTTTGTACTTCTGGATTTTCAAATATCAAAGCACCATCTCCAGATGTTAATTTTAAGATAAATGAAGATTTTGCAATTGAAAAGCTTTGCCTATTGTGTTTATTCTGCTTTAACCCTTTCATAGGGCCCTTCCACACAGGGCCAAAACACCTCAATAGATTCAGACCTTCCAGGGCCCGTCCAGTATTTACCACAATAAAGGAGGGGTTGTCCAGACAATGTTCTGGACAGCCCCAAATTAATTTGCTACAGTCCAGGAAAACCAAGATTTTCTTTGCTCCCCCCACCTATCTCCTGGTGTATCATTTGTATGCGCCAGGAGAACTCTGGCAGCAGTCCCAGGAAGGCCAGGTGAGTTCTTTTCTTTTTTTATTCAGTTTAGGGGAGTTTCTGGGGAGAGGAGTTAGTGTCCCTATGTTGTACTGGGAAGCCCCAGTACAACATCTGGACACCCATCCCAGAAAGCACATGTTTTCCTGGGTGATTGTGTAAACAGCCTCCCAGGAACATCCACGTTTATAAAACGCAGATGCTCCTGGGATAAAAGACTGTGTTGCACCCTAGACCTGACGAATCCCTCAGTAAACCACTTTAGACCAGCCATGATTAAATGCTTTATTTAGAATAAAGGAGAAAAATAAAAGAGATAGAAATATAGTCCATTGATGCCCCTAGCATCAGAATATTGCAATGCAATAGTCCAAAAAGTAAAAAGCCCAATAAATGCAGAAAGAGTCTTAATGCCCCAATGGGCTAAAATCCTGGATACGTTCTTGGCAACAAAGGTACTTGGGTACGAGGACTTGGAGGCCCAATGGCCCAGGCTTGAGTTCCGTGGAGCTTGGCAAGAAAGCTTACGTTGACGCAAGATACTGAGCACCTCCGGGACCCAACTTAAATAGGTCTTCTAGTGTTTTGATCTTTAAGACGCAGAAAGCTCTGTTTCAGCCCTGGCTGGTGACTTGGATTTAACATGGCTTTGTTCTAGCTGGGATGTGTAGTCAGGCTGGGGGATGACAGACTGTCTGGAGCTGCCCTCAGTCCTTTCAGTGCTGGGCCTGTGGGGATTGAGTCCGGGGGACCACGTTCTGCAATCCCAGGGGCAAAACTCAATTGCCATCCTGGTTCTTTGGGTTCTAAAAGCCAGAAGGAGTGGGGTGGTACACCACCCTCCCCTCCCAGCCCCTCCTTACCCCAAAACTTACCTGAGGGGCCTGTCAACATGCCTAGGACTTTAGTCAAAACTCCTGATGCACCAAAGTGACGCATTGGGAGATCTGGAGAGGGGAAGTAGATCATTTTGACATGTCAGCAGCTTTTGCCAAGGGTCCTGAGCATGCAGCCAGGTCTCTCAGCTAAGGTTTGAGGGACATTAGGGGGCTGGAGTGGTTGATTTGGGAGAGCATGGAGCGACACCCCCCCTCCCCAAAGAAAAGCACAGAGTTTGGAGCAGATGTAGGATCACAATCCCAGGTGAAACTGGTGTCACCTCAATCTCTTAAAAGGTTCAGCTTCAGAGACATGGCCAGTGAAATAATCAGATGTTTCTTGCTCTAAAAAAAGTTTTATTCTGAAAATACAGAGAACTGGAACTCCAGTGGTGCCACCAAAATGGAGCAGAGATAGTTTATTGGCTTTTATAGTTTCACAGTGCTGTGCCACCCTTTTGAGTGCCACTCAATCCGGCATCATGGTCCATGTCTCCATCCTGCAGCCTACCTCTGTACAGTTCTTATCATAGAAACCCTTTGTCCCAACCCACCATGTACTAGGTGACTGCTGAGGTGAACAGGAAGTATAAAGTCTGGCAAACCTCCATCTTATCAAGGTCAACTGTCCAGCAGGGTGGATTACGGGGTATGCACACTGGCATTTAAAATTCTAGTTTATCTCGAGATTTGGCCCTGTGTAAAAGGGCCCTTAGTGATAGAAACCCCTGTATGAATGGGAAGCTCATCACCCACAGTTCTACAAAATACTTTTGCATTGCAGGAAAAGGAAACATTTAATTCAGAGGGAAATTTTATATAATCAGCTTGGTACAGTCACATAGTTGAAAAGTTCCTTGATTTAAATTTTTTTTTTAAAGTGATTGGAGAGAAACAGTTAATCTTTGGTTTCAGGGAAGAAAAGGAACACCTACAAAATGCCACAGTACAAGCCACTGGCACTGAGATCACTGTAGAAATAGTATTACATTACTTGCATTGCTGATATCACTTTGGAAGATTTGTTGAATATCCATTGAATAGCCCCTAAAATGTAATTTACCCAATTTCAAAAAGGACCACTTCAATGCAACTTGAAGATTGGTTTGTAGTAAGGACCTTATCAGATGAAGTCTTCTTTGCATCTTCTCTTCATTTCTCCATGTTGCTGGAGTGGAGTCCCATGGTGCCTATCACATGTTGCATGTCAACTACCAGAGGTACTGTTGGGCCTGTGGCTTCAGCAGGGATTGCGGGATTTACAGTGTAAGGGATTGTGGGATCCACAGTACATGACGGAAATGGGCAAGAAGGAAATTTGCAAAGACAGCGTTTGGGAAAAGTATTTAGGGAGTGCAGTTCTCCTGAGAATCAACAGGGTAGAGATAAAGCACCTGGCCTGAGGAGCCTGGGATGGAAAGAAAGAATGTGTTAATTGGCAGTTCAAGGTTTCTGCTTCCAGCCGTGGTTTCAGTTTGCCAATTAAGGGTGGAGCGATGGAATTCTAGTTTCTTGATATAGCTCTGCTTGGCTTTTGAAAATCAGATCTTGGACAACTTCGCAATCAAGCCTCATGTTTCTGGTCTCCTGTATTCCTGGTTTTAAGATCCAAGTATGAACTTTGATTTTGCTTCCTTTGGATTATTCTAGTTATTGGACCTTGATTCCTCTGGATTATTCTAGCTATTGGACCGTATCTCCTTGGATTTGTTTAGTGAATTTGCAGCATCTATTTTGCCTTTGGTCTCCTGGAACATTAACCTTGGATTATTGATTGTTTTTATACTTTTTTTCTTCATACATTTTACTGCTCATATTGAATAACTGTTTGCTTCAATAAAAATACTGTCTACTCCAACTGGTGTTGTGTGAGTGCATTTAAAGGGCCCTGGTTTCTTCTGGAGTGCGACATGTACTCTGTGGTGCCCTGTTTCAGATATGCAGAGAAACAGAATCCAAAGATACTTTGGAGAACATTAACAGGAAGCAGGGAAAGAACAGGGAAAAGATGGGAAACCATGTGGAATTGGAGGCCATCTCAGAAGACAGGGAAAGATGGTAGGGAATGAAGGAGAATGGTTCCATCTGCTTTCCACCACTTCCCCCCATTTTTCACCTATTTGTAATGAGTTATTGTGCCCCCTGGGGCTTGTTTGCATCTGTATTTTTATTTGCTTGCCCTTTACCTGCATGGCCTTTTGTTCTGCCATGTGGACTGTACTGGGCGGAGTTGTACCTGGCATCACTGCCCTGAACTTCTCCTCTTCCAGATGTCACCTGAGGGCAGGACATCCCTTCTGACCTCACTTCCAGCAAAGAGCACATGGACGAAGCTGGCTGAAATCTGGGGCTAGCCTCAGACAAAGCACTTCTGTTCACGTATAGCCTTCCAACGCTCTCAAAACCAAGGAATTCAGCAATAGGAAGGGCCAGTTCTTCAACAGAGGCTGTTTCTTTGTGGACCGAAGGACTTTGTGCCCCAGAGGACCTTTTGAGGAGTTACAGGAAAATCTGGAACTTAAGAGGCACCTTCACGCTGCTAAAGGCAAGTGAAAGCAATCCCTTTGTTCTAAGGACCCCTTTGCAACCTACTTCAAGCTTGTTTGTGCCACCAGTTTGTTTCTACTGGTTGTTGTTAAATAAACCTATTTTGAGTTCACCCATTTGGAGTCCTAAACTCATTTCTTAGAGAATCTTCAGGTTTTCATTTATGAGAAGGCTGTAATGCGACCCCCAGGGCCATAGAGTTCGTCCATTCTTCTAAAGTCTCATTTTTTGGCCCTGGCGGGACGCTACATGAATCCTATGTTTATGATGGCATCATGTGTTGTTAATTATTCTCATTTGTGACTAGGGAACTGCAAACACAGCTTGCAAGATTCGTGGGCCTCTTTTTATACCAGACTACATATTGTAGCTAAAATACCAGAAACTCTGACAACCTTGTAACCTGTGAAGACACAACACTGGGATTTGAAACACTGCATAAAAAGTTTTCTAAGCAGTCATTTCAATGTCACCCACTCTGAGTGTCCCCCGGTGGTGTTTATATTTCTTAGTGATGTCACTGCAAGTCACACTCTATCCGCGGAAAAGGTTGGCAATGGCATACCTTCTCTGAAGAAATCTTGCCAAGAAAAATTATAGGTCAGTCCCAGTTACAGCAGAATAAAATGGTCTTTACTTGCAAATGAAAACAAAATGTAATAATTTAGGAGTGAAATTAGGATAAGATTCCACGGCTCTTGTATTATTACTCTTGTATTATTATCTCTCATAATAGCTATTTTTAAAACATTTGAAAAGATGCCATATTGAAGATGGAACAAACTTGTTTTTGTTGTTTCAGAGAATTTTACACTGTAAAATTAATGCAGTTTGATGTCACTTTAACTGCCATGACTCAATGCTATGGAATCATGAGAGGTATAGTTTGCTGAGGCACTAACACTATTTGGCAGAGAATGATAAAGACCTTGTAAAACTACAACTCCCAGGATTTCATAACATTAAGCCATTACACAGTTAAACTGGTGTCAAACTGTATGAATTCTACAGTGTACGAGTACCATAGAACATGGAACAGTGGGCTCAAGCTAGAACATGGAACAATGGGCTCAAGCTACAAGAAAAGAGATTACATTTAAACTTTAGAAAGAATTTCCTGGTGTTGAGAATTGTTCAAAAGTGGAATATGCTGCTCCTTCATTTTGGGCGGAGCCTTCTTCTCTGGAGATTATAAACAGAGGCTGAATGGCCATCTGTCAGTGCTTTGATTGTGTATTCCTGCATGGCAGAAGGGGATTGGACTAGATCAGGGGTGCTCATTAGGTAGATCGCGATCTACTGGTAGATCGCATGGGGCGTCCTGGTAGATCTTAGGCAGGGCGGGAGGAAGGCTCAGTCCCGCCCTGCAGGCTCCCGACACCACCCAAGTGCTGCCAGCCCTGGGTTATCTGCGGTCCTTTCCACACAGTTGAATAAAATCCCATGTTAACTGCTTTGAATCAGATTATATGGCAGTGTGGCCTCAGAAAACCCAGTTCAAAGCAGATATTGTGTTATATGTTTCACATTTTTGTAGTGGGTAGGTAGATCATTTTGACTTGGTTGTTTTATAACTAGCTTGCATGCTGAAAAGGTGTGAGCACCCCTGGACTAGATGGTCCTTTTGGTCTCTTCCAACACTATGATTTTCATCCTGCTACCTTTCTTTCTTTGGCAACTAAATGAAAACAGAATTTCTTAATGCTAATCAGCAAGTTTATTACTTGCATGAAAACTAATTAAGTGAAGTTGAACCTTGTGCTTTATCTGCATTTTTAAAAGAAAATTTCCAGGAAAGCCACCAGATTCTTTAAAAAATCTAATTAACTTTAGCTTATAAAAATATACCCAATGGGGGAAGAACAGAAGGTAATTGGACTTTTTTTCCACTGGAAAGTTCTATAAAATACTTGGTTATTAAATAGCTCACAACATCTATTGGATCTCAGTCATGCTCTGTCTTCTGAAAAAGATACAAGTCTTCAGATAATAAATTAAACATAGCTTCCATCATTTCTAGAGCAATGCAAGTAGGAGGCAGCCAGGTAATAACTGGGGCAGCATACAGAGAACACAGAACTCCCATGTTACACCAGCTCTACTAGTTGCCAGTTTGCTACCCAGCACAATTCAAAGTGCCTATAAAGCCCTAAATGGCCCCGGCCCAGTTTACCTGTCTGAGCGATCATGGAGATTAAGATTCTCCAGGGAGGCCCTGCTCTCTGTCCCACCACTGTCCCAGGCATGACTGGCAGGGAACTCTCTTCTTGGTGAGATTAGAGCAGCCCCTTCCCTCCTGTTCTTCAGAAGAATGATACAAACTTGGCTCTGGGACTAAGCCTCTGGGACAGTGCAATAAAACAGCAATAGGAAACCTTATCCTGTGAGCCGCCCCGAGCCCCCCCAGGGAGTGGCGGCGTAGAAGCCCGATTAATAAACTAAATGAATAATAAATATTATGCCAACCAGATTTGGTGCAGATGACGGAGTTGATTTAAATCAGTGCTGTCCAACCAGGGCCGGATTTGATGACCTGTGCAGAGACCCCGCCCCCCAGGCCAGGCCCCCGCCTGACGGAGATGATTTAAATAATGGAGTTGGGGCCGTGTCCAATGCTGGAGTTTAATGCCGAGATAAATTATTTTAATGTTTTATTTTAATGTTTATGTATGTACAAGGTCTATTCATGTCCAGCATTGACTGTTTGCCGTTTATATGCTGTGCTCCGCCCCGAGTCTCCTTCAGGGTGAGAAAGGTGGAATATAAACGTTTTAAATGAATAAATAAATTTCCTCACTAGATGAAAAAAGAGGTATGCCCCTTGGTGTAACTCTGGGATGGGAGGTGGTGAGATGTTTCTTGAAAGCAACAAAGGATGTATCTGAACTGCACAATTATAGTGGTTTGATTTTAACAGTCACATATCCATTTGGGGGGATCTCTGGACTTGTAGTTTGTTATGTCTAGTGCAGTACCCTCGATTACAACATTACAGCTCCCTCAGACAGAATTCAAAGTCTCTCACCACACTACAAGTCCCCAAATTTCATGACTGTTATACTGATATCAAAGCTATAGAATAATCTAGGGAGGTTATACTTATGTTTAGATACTTTTCAGACACAGAAAAATAGAATGGTTGCTTTCTTTTAAAACTAAATTGCATCTATGACAGTAATTATCTACTTTGGGGAACCTTGGGATGATAAAGGCAACTAATTTCTTCTTAATGTAACTTAGCTAGCTCCGCTGTTTACACAGAAGACTGGTTTTTTGCCTGTTCTATAATTAATAAGCTCTGAAGAGCTAAATTCTTTTCTAACTCTCAATCATTTAAAACTAATTCAAAGGGTATCATTAAGGTTCAGACAGTAGAAAATAAAAGCTGTTCCAAAAATGAGAAATATAACTTAATTTACACTCATTACATTATGATTTTAAACATATCATTACACTTAACATAAGATAACCTTGCGGCAGTGTTGTTATGTAGTAAATACGGCATTGCTATTAGTCTGTACAATAAAATTTTATTAGCAAACAAATCAGAATAATAAATAGGCAAGAGTGAAGAAAAGACTTTGTATGAGGCTTTGTTATGGTTGAATGTGACTCGTTGAACGTATCAATTCCTACCAGTCCTTAAGAACAGTGATCTCTTTGAGTGGGTCATTTAGATCTTATTTGGAGTTCATTTAATTGCAAATGACTGGAAAGCATTAAAGCGTTATGATTCATTTACTGAAAAAGAAATACAAGTAGTGCCACATTGCAATAATACTTTTCTCCTTCCCTACATTATAACAGCTACAATAGCCAAGGGTGTGTCTCTCCCTGTATGTTACTTCCTACGGCAATGTATGCTGTTATTGGCAATTCCATACCATATAATTTATACATTAAGGACATCATTATTAAGAATTAAATTTGTATGAAGAGGGCTGAAGGCAGACGGTAGCATTTTGTTGTGAAGTCAGGAAATATGCTTTTTAGCTGTATCAAAAGGCAACCTTGGAAGAGCCAAGGGTCTCTCCAGTAAGGGAGAATTATTTGTAATGCAGCTTAAACGAATAAGATCTTTTTTAAAAAAAAAAAACCCACACAAACTAGAAAGATTACTATGCAGTTAGGGATGTAAAAGAAGAATCCTAAGTTTTCTCATCCTTGAAGACATATTACTGCTGTAATTGGCATATCAAGATATACCATAAATTCTGCCATCCACTGCCAAAATTTCCACGTATCCAAAATTGGGGGGAAACAAATAGATTTTTTTCCCAATGCAAACCCCAACATTGGTCAGGATTTCAGAACTTTATTGGAAAAATTTCATGGTAGGTTTTTTGGCCCCAGTTCAGACCATTAGTTCTTCTATTTCAGTAATGCCTACATTGATTCTATAATATGAAGATTCATAATAGATTGTGGATGAGGTAAATCTTAGGTATCCTATGCTCATAATGACCACTTCATCACACGGGCTTCGGGAAGTGTCCTAAGACACTTCCAAGATGCTTTGTTGACAAAGCCTACTGGAGCCCATCATACAACAAAAGGCTACTTCTGGCTGAGCCTCATAGAGGAAGTGTCCTGTCAGTATGCTAGGACACTGCCCAAAGAACATGGGAGGCTTCCTATGTTCTCATTGAGAAGAATGGGGGAAGCCATGCAGCGATGCTTCCCCCATGGGATAAGGTAAGGGGCGATGTGGGGTGCAGACCAATGGTTCCTCCCCCCCCCCAACTGTCTGCCAGATTTGCCACTCTGAAGATTGAGTCCCCTTTCTATCACCTACCATATGAGCCTCAATGTGATGCTATCCTTACAGAGGAATATAATGATCTAAATGTGTAAATATAATATTTAGTGTTTTCTTTTTAAAGTAGTGTAGCCACATGCCACCTAACTGTTCTGCTTCATCCAAAATATTGGACACTGGTAGTGCAAATTTTCTCTCTTTTTCATCTTTATAAATGGTGTAACATGTCACGTTGCTATTTAAAGGCCTGTTAATGCCAAAAGGTTTGTGACATCGCACAGGGAATTACCCTTCCAGTTTCTTGCCACACAAAGAAATAGTAATGATATTTGGTGGCCTGCTGTTCTTATTATCAAGTAGTTCCTTTTAATGTTCTGTCAAAATCGACTCTTTTGTAACCTAAAACCACTGTACTTGGTCTTGCCCTATGAAGCACCAGAGAGTTTTCCCCTCCTCTCCATGATAATCCTTGAAGTATTGAAAAAGAAGACTCTTGTCACCATTCACTTTTCTTTAAGATGAACTTGCCCAGCTCCTTGTACCATTCTTCATATATTTTGTTTTTCATATTTCTTACCATCTTTGTTGCCCTTCTCTAACTTGTCAATATCCTTCTTTAAATGAGGCACCCCGAACTGGACACACCCTCCAGATGACAACTGAGCAGTGCGGACTAACACTTCTGTTAACTTGGAAACTATTATTCTATTAGACCAGTGTTTTTCAACCTTTTTTGAGCCCCGGCACATTTTTTACATTTACAAAATCCTGGGGCACACCACCAACCAAAATGACACAAAATGACACTCTAACACAGTAATACATATAGGTAATATATTTTAAAATGTATTTATACACTCAGTGTGAAACCTGGGCCTGTTTCGATGAACACAACATATATATGACTTCCTCTCACATATTTATACATGGCTATCTGTCTTCTCTCAGCCTTCTCTTCTTCAGGCTAAACATGCCCAGCTCTTCAAGCCGCTCCTCATAGAGCTTGTTCTCCAGACCTTTGTGAAATTTCACCCTGAGTGAAACTTGCTTCCAGTTAACTATGAATGTCATGAAGCTGTTATAAACAGTTCCTTGGGGGGGGGGGCTCTCGAAAAATCCAGTAAAATAGTAAAAAAAAACATTTCCAAGCAGAGAGGCTCAATTTGTTTCTTGGAAACCTGTGAGGGGGCTGCTAGGAGGGGGGGAGTGCCTATTTCCCATGGCACACCTGATTATTGCCCACGGCACACTGGTTGGGAAACACTGTATTAGACAGGGCCCAAAATGTGAGAGCTCTTAAAACAATGCCTCTGGTAAAAACAAATTAATTTGAGACAAAACCCTGTCTTGTCCTAAATTAATTACTTAGCCCATAACATCCAAGCCTTTCTGAAAGGCCCAGTTCTAATGGGCTATGGGGCCTGTGGGGACTGACCCATGAGTAGTTGCGTGACTACCCAGGGGTCAGTACATACACCCATCTCACCCCTTTGGGGTTTCTAGAGCCCAAAGGTTAGAGAGGGCACTCACGCCCATTCCTCCCCCCAAAAGCCCCTTTACAGCTGTGTGGAAGGGGTCTGAGATATCAGAGCATAATCCTAACTTGAGAAGATGAGCTTTTTGGAACATACCAATCATGCGCCAGGAAGCCCCCACCCCCCACCTCCTTGCATGTCATTGGTACATTCCAGGAAGCTCTAGAGAGGTCTAATGGTGTCCCAGCAAAATTTATTTATTTTTACGGCTTGAGGGGCGGGGGGGGGGGGACCTCATTATAGTATGGTAGTCACTATGCTGCAATGAGGACAACCCATGGGAAAACCATTTGTTTTCCTGGGGTGTGTGGATTTAAACCCGCTTTGGAGCATTTGCCTTTTTCTGCTGTAACATTACTCTGCTGGCTTATGTTTAGTCTATGATCAACAACAATCCCAAAATCTTATGGAACAGATGACTACCTTAGTCTTAGTCTACTTTAGAGCCAGCCCAGGCAGAAAGGCCAGTGCTAGATGGAAAACGGCACAGTGGTTTTTATGATATTGCAAGGATAGAAATTCTGATGCCTTAGGTCAAGTGTAATCTTATTAATAGCAAATATGTTTACTTGAGATTGAGAGCCCTTCCACATAGCCATATAACCCAGAATATCAAGGCAGATAATCCACAATATCCACTTTGAATTGGATTATCTGAGTCCACACTGCCATATCATATGGTTTTTTTTTACAGCTGTGTGGAAGGGATCTGAGATGTCAGAGCATAATCCTAACTTGAGAAGATGACCAAAGGGAAGCTGGACTACTACTAGGCCAGCTGAAGCTGTGCTGAATCCAAAACTCTCCCAACCAAGGGACAAACATTTCTTAGGTCTGATATATTTTTGTGCCAGAATTGTGGTACTATCTCTAGAATTAAGTAGCCTTGTTTCTTGCATAACTCAGCTCCTTTCTCATCTCAATACTTCTTCCCTCCTGAGTTTGGTTCTTCTGCTGATAAATCTTTTTCAGAAGACCATTTTTAACAGCAGATTGCTCAGTGGGCAGATATCTGAGATAGGCTGTTGATTCTGGCAAAAGTTGTGGCCACACAAAGCTACAATAGTTGTACAAACCTTTGGGGACTGGAAGCATGGTGTAATTTGTTTGCATCTTTGTGAACAATGGATCAATCATTCTCTGTTTGCTGTGTCTGCATGCTTTGTTTCTCTACAGAGGTTTTACTCTGAGCATTCTTCACAAACTGCAGAGACCATGCTTCTTTGTTTTCCTAAACAAAACCCACTTCTCTTATTCTAAAAGCAAAAAATATTTTGGGGCAAGAAATGTCCTCCTATTGAAATAGCTCATATTAGCAATAATAAGGAATTTGAGAATTCTTCACTAATGCAGATGCAGCCTAAAACCCCATGTTTTAGGCATGTATTTTGAGATGAGAATGTAAATCTCTACCATTTCTGGTAGAATAGACATATTTTCTATGTATTAATAATAATAATAATCTTTATTTATATACCACTCTATCTCTCCTGGGGGACTCAGGATGGTTTCCAAATTGTAAAAAAAAGAACACCATACAGAGTAAGCAAAAAAACAAGACAGAACAAAACAGAACAATATATGAGCATAAAATAGTCCTCCATTTGAATGACTGTCCAGTCCAGTCTATGACATTTCCAAATTTGCAGCTATACATACAGTATTTCATTTTGTAAGAAACACATTTTATGCTGGCATTTTTTCTGCCAAATAAAAGGAGGATGCAACTATTATATGATGAAAAAAATCATATCATTCGCAATTATCTCCTCACAGTGTGGCCAACAGGACTGTAGCTGGGGTGGGGGCGTGGGGGGTTGTTAGGGGTTCAAACGCCCCTGTAACAGAATAACTAATTATAATTAAGGTTTTGTCTATGTTTATTATTATTTTTATATTAGGACACAGACAGACAAGAAGTGGATGCATATGATTGGTTGATGCATTGCCATGGTTGCAAAGCCTCTGCAGTAGAAATGTATCCATTTTAGAGTGGCTAGCAGGCAAAAGGGGTGGAGCTAGCAGAGAAGAAAAGAGGGGACATTATAAAAATGAGCAGTCTCTAGCCAGGGGAACTAGAGGGAAGAGGTTCCTAGTTTAAGTTTGACTTCAGCTGTGATATTATAGTAATAAAGGAATCGTTTTGAATTAATCTCTAGTCTGTGAACTAGAGGGAAGAAAATCGTTGTATAGGATAAGGCCTTCAGTTGTGGAACTGAAGTAGTCGAGGACTAATTTGTGGTTAAGTCCTCAGTCAGGTGGGACTGGGAGACAAAGAGTTCTTTGAGAATAAGTTCAGTCAGTATATTAATAGAAAGAAGTGTCTAGAAGTCTATATAGAATATAGAATGAACCATACTATTTAAATTATTTTGTGTTCTGGAACTACTCTTCATGATTCACTAATTTTTTTTTCAACCACCCTCCGCCCTAAAAAAAAAAAATTCTGGCTATGGCACTGGTGGCCAATACAGGAAGACAGCTTCCCCATAGTAAAAACTGTAACTAACATGGGGGAGACTATACAAACAATGACTTTACTCAAGCACCTGCCCCCCTATCAGCTATGGTGCTTTACTTACCCATGTGTCCACTCTGCTTTCAACCAAGGCAGTTCAGTCGCTTTTGTGCTTGCTCCCCTTTCAGCTACAACAGGGCTGTCCAACTTCTACCGGACCTGTGGCCGGAATTCCGGTTACTGATGACCTGGGGGGCCAAAGGGTCTGCCTCCGCCCCCAGCTCCGCCCCTCCCCAGCTCCACCCCTGCCCCGCCTCCAGCTCCGCCCCCTCCCCGCCTTGGAGGTGTCTGTGGAGGACACCGGGGCTTTGACTTGGAGATAGAGATGAACACCAAAATCCCAGTCTCAAGTCCCAGTCCCTGCTTTGAACTGGATTATATTGCAGTGTGGACTCAGGGCCCTTCACACAGCCATATAACGCAGAATATCCAGGCAGGAAACCCCACAAAACCTGCTTTGAACTGGATTATATTGCAGTGTGGACTCAGGGCCCTTCCACACAGCCATATAACCCAGAATACCTGCTTTGAACTGGATTATCGGAGTCCACACTCATATAATCTGGTTTAAAGCAAATAACATGGGATTTTATTCAGATGTGTGGAAAGGAAGTCAAATAAGAAGCCAAGGCCCTTCCACACAGGCCTATAACCCTGAATGATAAGGCATAATATTCATTCTGCCTCTGCTAATAATAATAATAATAATAATAATAACAACAGGTTCCTGGAGTAGGAGACCTCCAAGGGCCATCCAGGGCCATCCAGTCCAATCTCCTTCTGCCATAAGGGGAAAATACAATCAAAGCATTCCTCACAGATGACCATTCAGCCTCTGATGATGATAATAATAATAATAATAATAACAATGGGTTCCTAGAATAGGAGACCTCCAAGGGCCATCCAGTCCAATCTCCTTCTGCTATAAGGGGAAAACACAATCAAAGCATTCCTCACAGATGGCCATTAAGCCTCTAATGATGATGATGATAATAATAATAATTACAATGGGTTCCTAGAATAGGAGACATCCAAGGGCCATCCAGTCCAATCTCATTCTGCTATAAGGGGAAAACACAATCAAAGCATTCCTCACAGATGGCCATTCAGCCTCTAATGATGATGATAATAATAATAATAATAATAATTACAATGGGTTCCTAGAATAGGAGACCTCCAAGGGCCATCCAGTCCAATCTCATTCTGCTATAAGGGGAAAACACAATCAAAGCATTCCTCACAGATGGCCATTCAGCCTCTAATGATGATGATAATAATAATAATAATAATTACAATGGGTTCCTAGAATAGGAGACCTCCAAGGGCCATCCAGTCCAATCTCCTTCTGCTATAAGGGGAAAACACAATCAAAGCATTCCTCACAGATGGCCATTCAGCCTCTAATGATGAGTTTGAAGTAATAAATAAATAAATAAATAAATGATGATAATAATAATAATAATAATTACAATGGGTTCCTAGAATAGGAGACCTCCAAGGGCCATCCAGTCCTACCTCCTTCTGCCATAAGGGGAAAATACAATCAAAGCATTCCTCACCCATGTTGAATCAAACCTAAACTCTCATGAGAGCAACAGAAAGTACTGAACCTTGAGTTCTCCTCCATCCAGAGAGCACTGTGGACTCAAATAATGATGGATCAGGACCAAACTTGGCAGGAATCCTCAGAAGAGGAGGAAGCTGGAAAGGGAATGGATGAGCATCCCCCCCGCGCGCGCCAAACTCGGCCCCGCCCCTTTTTCGCTCTGGCCACGCCCCCTCTCGCTTGGTGCACTCTCTCCTTCCCTCTTTCTTTCAAGTGGTGGAAAAGGGAAGGAATGAAAGGGGGAAAGAGAGAGAGAAGGAGGGAGGGAGAGAGAGGGGGAGGGAGGGAAGTAGGAGGAGGAGGAAGGGAGCCTTCTCCCCGCCCCGCCCCTCACCCCCCCCCCAGCTGGGAAAAAATAAATAAAAAATATTCGAAAAAAATATTTGAAAAAAAATTAATTTTTTTTAAAAAAAATCTAAAAAACCAGATATCTTGCAGGAGGGTAGGGGGCCGTGGGGAAGGGGTTGGGGGCCATATACAGCCCGCGGGCCGCCAGTTGGACAGCCCTGAGCTACAACTTTCCACTCAGCTGAGTCCAAATGAACTGATTTGAAGAAAGGGATAATAGTTGTTCTCTTCAACCCAGTGCTTTTAGACTTAGTCGAGTGAGGTGCTGTAGCTGAAAGGAGAATGGGTGCATGGACAAGTGGAACACCATAGCTAAAAGGGGAGTGGGCATGTGGATTAGTGAAGCTCTGTAGCTGAAAGGAGTGGGCAAGGGTGAGTAAAGCATCATAGTTGAAAGTGGAGTGGGCACACTGACAAAGGTGCTGTTTGTACAGTGCAGCATGTCACATGAAGTGGGAAGCCTGAGTCTTTTTCATACTAGGTAGACTGTGTATAGCAAAATGACTGTCTTCCTGTGCTGGCAACACACAGATCATATGCCAGCAGTACATTGGGGCGATTAATATGCAAGGAAATGATACATACCCATGGGGGGGGGGGAGGCAAAAATGAGGCATGAATGTTACGCAGTAGCGACTTCTATGCAATGAAATATGATACTACAGTAGCATTGGAAAATGCTGTACTTCCCCCCTTATTTGAATAATACATTTTCTCTTTCTTGGATGTATTTCGTAGCAATTTGCAATGAATGCATCACAGATGACAACCCAAGTACAGGTTTCAAAAGGTGATACAATTTCACACTGGCAATGGTGTGCGAATGGACAAGAATTTTCCGGAGGGTTGCCAAAATGCCAGTCAGTTTAGAGCTAATTTTAAATCATGCTGAGTGGACATCAGTCATCTCTCTTTCAAATATTTCAAAGATAGAGGTCAAAATAGCATTTGTGTTCAGTGTTCTCTTGAAGAATTTTATTGCAGTGTCTTTGTGTGCGTTTTGAGAGAGAAAGTGTGTGAGTGAGAGATTGAGTGAGTGTTGGAGTAAGTCTTCACTAGCTAGTAAATCTGGAGAAGAACTCCTCTGCACTGGCCCAGAGGTGGCTGCATACACAGGGAAAAGGTGATGGCTGTGCTGCCCCATCTGGACAGTGGACCCGTCCAAATCGTATCTGATCAAGCTGTACATACTGCCCCAAGTCAGAGTTTCAAGTGCATTCCAAAGCACCCTGACATTTCCTGCAGATGGGATGGTCCGTCCTCCGTGAGAATTGAGATGCTCATGATGATTGTTCACCTATGAGGACGTCACTTTACTAATACGTTGCCTCTGAGGAAGTCTTTGGACAAAACGGTTCTCTGCCAGCTCCAGAGAGAGCCCCCGCCGTAAGGCACTTCTCCCCCACGCAAGCCCTTGGCCATTTTCCAGTTGCGGGGTCTGTGTTCTTTGTTATGCGGCTCTACCAGCCTCATTCAGGCTGCTTTGCCAGAGGGAGCATGCCATTGTATGGACTACGAAGACCAGCAACCTTAGCGGCCCGCCATTGGGCGTGGTCCACACATGCGCAATCCTTTGGAATTACAAACCTGTCCAACCCGATACAGGCACTTTAAAGATCTACTTACCAATGCCTACACTTCCGTCCTCCCTATTACAGTACTGAGTTTATGAGTCAGGACCGTAGCGGCTTTCTGCCCTATTGGACACTACAACAGTACACTTTACCATGGCCCACAGGCTACTATTACTGTATTGAACTTAATTATTATTTGTGTAGAACGACTTATACTGTATGGAACCTTTTGTATGGTACTCCCAGTTGTGAACTTTATTTGCATTAGTTCACTTAACAATGTGTTAGTGATAATATGTAATGCTCGTCTAATGAAGTACTTACAATGTTGAAATTTAAATATGATATTTTGATACTAGTTTTCTTATTGTGATATTTTACTACCCTAATTGCTTGCATATCGTTTTCCTGAAGTGGGACAGATCTGGTTTAACTATAACCTTTGATATTCACAGGAAGGACAAGAGTGTTGTACAGACAGCCAAAAGTCTTAGGGTGAGTTTGGGTTTTTATGCTTATGTAGACTCATCCCAAGATGAGGGTACCCACATTTTTCATTCTTGTGATGATGGCTGGCAAATGGGAGAGATGAACATGTTTATCACCAGTGATAAACACAGAAGTCCAATTGTAAAAAAATGCCTTCATGTAAGAAACTCAAACTTGCTTTGTTATAAAATAATTAAATCCACACTGCTATTCTAGTCATGATTCAGCTTCCTTGCATTTTCCATGTAAGGAGTCCACAAAAAGAAAAAGCCAATAATGTTTCTATAGGTTGGATCTACTTTCCCAGTTGCATGCACAGTTTTCAGTAATTTCAAGAGTTGCCACATGTTCTAACCCTCATCGAGGCATATGGACTCTCTCAGGGTGGATCTACATTACCATATAATCCAGATTATCATATCAAATAACCTACATTATCTGCTTTGAACTGGATTATTTGAGTCTACATTGCCATATAATCCAGTTCAAATCAGATGATCTGAATTTTATATGGCAGTGGAGATCCAGCCTCCATACCGCAGAGTGATGTTTTGCTGCAGAAATGCCTTGGAATGAGCTCTCCAAGGTAGGCATTATACAACCTGTTCCTCACATCAAGACAGTCTGAGGCCTCTTCTATACTGAAGGTGGTGGTACTTACTACACAAACTACTAACAATACAGGAAATGCACTCAATAAATATCTTTAAATATTCAACTATTACATTCATTTATGTTGTCCTTCATTTATATTACATTCATTTATATTTTCAAATCATATGCAATGCTGTCCAGGAACAATATAAACCATCAAACATGAGTAAATACATCTAGACACTAGGCATGAGAAAAAAGTTATGAAAATGAAATGATTCGTAAGAAATTCATAAGAAATGCTACTTTTGAGTATTTCCGCATCTGGAACGCCAACCAGGAAGTGGACTTTCTTTATAGAACTTCGGGGCCAGGATTTTCTTAAGTGTCGTTATTAGGTCGTAAGGGGGCACCCTCCTTCTCTCTCTCACCACCCTCCCGCCTCCCTTGCCAATAAGTATTATGGCAAGGCAAGCCCTAAATTCGCTCCTTCTTTCGGCTGGAAGCCTGGAAAAATGTAAACAGAGAGGTTTACTCAGAAGTAAATCTACAAAGGAGGGCACTTTGGATGAAGTGCCCTCCTTTGTAGATTTACTTCTGAGTAGACCTCTCTGTTTACATTTTTTCCAGGCTTCCCTGCCTCTCCTGCCTGCCAGGATCTAAAGCATCAAAGAGTATTGGGGTGAGAAACCAACCTAATGTATAATAGAATGAATGCTACTGTAAGTGCCTAATATTATAAGTAATCCAACTGGTCATATACCTACATTCCATGCACATGCAATAATACAGCAGTAATAACAATGGGTATAAGAAGAGGTAAAATTCAAACCGAAGTACTCTGACTGTGGTCCCTCCTCAAGCGGTGCAAACTGCAAAAGGCTCTTCTTTATGAGCCCGGGAAAAGCCAAAACCCTGGGCACAGCGTTTGCTGCCTGGGTGCACATACATACATATTCTTGGGGGGGGGGGGGGGAATTTGCTGCAGAATCTTCTCTATGAGCCCGGGATTCTGCAGCAAATCCCCTCAGTAATAAGTATGGTGTCAAAGTCTTTGTCAAAGATGCTACTCGCGGTTGTACGGTTATGGAGTGCATTTCCTGTATTGCTAGTAGCCTCTTCTATACTGCCATATAAAATCCAGATTGTCTGTTTTGAACTGGATTATATGGCAATGTAGACTCATATAATCCAGTTCAAAACAGATAATATGGATTATGTACTGTGATAATTTGGATCATAAGGCAGTGTAGAAGGGGCCCAAGAAGTCAAGATTCCCCCTCACCCCCAAAATGTGCATTTTTTTCCTTCCCAGAAACCTGCCAGGGACTGGCAGCTGATGGCACTGGTCTTTCTGCATGATTTTCCGCAGCACTATTTTACAAGATTATTACTCAAGGAGTTAGAAAATATTTCCCCAGAATTCAGTCACCTGCTGAGTAGTTTTTCCCCCTTTAATAAAAAAGTTATTATTGTCTGTTGCATCTGTTTAATATCTCCCTTCCCCCTCCCCCAAACACAAAGGATAGAGATAATAAAAATGTTTTACTGCATATGAGCACACATTTCTTAGCTCTAGTATTTGGTTATAGGGGAATCGTTTTGATTCCACTCCACTGTAACCAAATACCAGAGCTAAGAAATGTATGCCCACAAACTCACTGGGGTCAAATAAGGGCCCTTCCACAAAGCCATATAACCCAGAATATCAAGGCACATAACCCACAATTTCTGCTTTAAACTGGATTATCTGAGTCCACACTGCTATATAATCCAGTTCAACGTGGACTTTATATAGCTGTGTAGAATTCAAAGTCCTGGTGTTGACCTACAAAACCCTGTACGGTTCCGGCCCAGTTTACCTATCCGAACGTATGCTCCCCTATGAACCGTCAAGAGTGCTAAGATCCTTTGGAGAGGCCCTGCTCTCGGTCCCACCACCTTCGCAGGCGCATCTGGTGGGGACGAGGGACAGGGCCTTTTCTGTGGTGGCCCCCTAGCTGTGGAATTCCCTCCCAAATGAAATGAGATCTGCCCCCTCCCTCCTGACTTTTAGGAAGCGGGTGAAAACGAGGCTGTGCAATGAGGCCTTAGGAGAATGAAGGAGGAGATCGAGAAGCGACTAAAGTCGTTAACCACTTGATACGGACCCAATATATGGATTTACTTGGACTTGATTTTACTTTGGTGAAAGGTTTTTACAATATATTTATTGTATTGTATTTGATAATTTTATTGTAAATTTATGATGTTTTTAGATTTTAAATGTTAGTATTGAATACTTGCTGTTTGCCGGTCTGAGTCCCTCTTCGGAGGTGAGAAGGCCGGGGTATAAAAGTTTTAAATAAATAAATAAATAATAGAAGGGGCCCCTGTCCCTCAATAAAGGATGAGGGTTTTTTTAATGACTAGATGAGGGTTGAAACTAGTGGCATCTTTAAAACCACAATGCTGGAGCAACAAAAGTGTTTTCTCCATTGGAACTAAAAGAAGTTTCTTCTGGTCACCGCTTGACGGTAACTATTAAAGTCGATCCTCATTCTAGCTTGAAAAGTTGCTGCTTTAAACTGAGCAGAAGTAACAGAGCAAATCTTCATTTGACCTTTAATAATGTAGCCTGCAGGTATGTCACAGAGAATACTAATTTTGACCAGGTGAGGAGGGGGCGGAGAAGTCCTTTCAAGCAAAAAAGAAAAGTCAATAGGTTCGTGGTATTTTCATCAGATATGTACTACTCAGTTGTATGGAAACACTGCACACAAAGAAAAGAGCAAAACAAGTGTTTGTGTCAAGTGTTTCTTTCAGGATTTATAATACCATGAATCAAGAGAAAGAAGGAGGTGGCAGCTGTCAAAGATGGAGAGGAGGGAAATAAATTGCATTAAATGGCATGCCTTGAGGGCAGCAGGGAATGGGTGGCATTGACCCTGGACTGCTCTGAGATGGGATAACTTGGGAAAAGGCAAAAATGAGAACATGTGAGGTTGTGGACTCTTGGTAAAGGGGGAACTGACTTGAAATCTGAGGTCAAGATGAAGTGCAAAGCTGTTGACCCACCTTCTGGCTCTGAGGTGTGAGTACAATTCTCGCCCTTTTCAACTTAGCAGCTTAGATTTAACCTCAGACAATTCTGCGGAAATGTGTGCCTGGTTCATCTGGCACTCCAAAAAGTCTACCTCAGTTTGTAAGTACCAGCTTTTGCCAGGATTGTAATTCTGAAATAAGGGTTTCTTAAAAGAAAAAAACATATGCTTGCCACATATTCGGGAGCTATTATTTTTATGATAATTACCGCTATTACAATAACTGTATATTGAGTTTTTTCAGAGTAACATAATCAAAAGCAAGTCACTGCTCTGAAGTATCTGCATTTAACGAAATACTTGGGAAGTAGGAGAAACTATTGAGGAAGAGGTGGGAGATATAAGCAAAAGCAGTAAAGGATAAATTTGAGAAATAAATGTATTTAGCTGCTTGTGATGCTGAACAACTCAATTTACAACTCAATTTTTCTTGACCGTGCAAGGTTGTTGACAAGAGAAAACATAAAATGCAGTAAAACCGAACAGAATCATCCAAGCCAATACAATGCTAATGCTAATAAAAATAATAATGGAAGTCAATAGTAGAAAACTACTCAAAGTGGAAAAGGCAAAGAGGGAATACCATAAAAATACAATACAGAGCAGAAGATAAAACTGGCAAAAGAAGGCTCTCCATGGACCGTTCCTGGGAAAAACAGAACAAAATTGACAAGGAAAAAACATGGATGTGGCTCACAAATGGAACTCTGAAAAATGAGACCAAGAGGCCAAGAACAAGCCATTAGAACCCATGCCATCACAGCCATAATTGATACGTTGACGACAGATTCCAAGTGTAGAATCTGCAAGGAAGCAGACGAAACGATTGATCATTTACTCAGCTACTGCATGAAGATCATGCAGATTGACTGCAAGCAGAGGCATAACACTGTTGCTCAGATGATCCATTGGAACTTGTATCACAAATACCATAATGCCTGTGACAAAGGACTGGTGGGATCACAAGTGTGAAAAAGTTATGGAAAATGAAAATGTCAAACTACTCTAGGACTTCTGAATTCAGACTGACAGAGTTTTGGAGCATAATACTCCTGACCTCACAATCGTGGGGGAAAAAACAAGTATGGATCGTCAATGTTGCAATCCCAGGCGACAGCAGGATTGATGAGAAGCAACTGGAAAAGCTTACATGATATGAGGATTTAAAGATAGAACTGCAAAGACTCTGGCACAAGCCAATAAAAGTGGTCCCAGTGGTGATCGGCACACTAGGTGCCATGCCTAAAGACCTTAGCCTGCACTTAAAAACAATTGGCGCTGACAAAATTAACATCTGTCTGCTGCAAAAGACCACCCTACTTGGATTTGCATGTACTTTTCACTGATACATCACACAGTCCTAGACATTTGGGAAGTGTCTGACGTGTGATCAAATACAAAAGCCAGCGTCCAGCGTAGTGATCTTGTTTGCTGTGTACTAATCTTGTTATGAATTAAATAACAATAACAACAACAACAATTCCTCAATATGTACTTACTTGGTTATTTTAGAATAAAAAACTCATAGGCATTATGCAAGATCAACAGAGTATTGCCGACTTTGTGAACTTTGTGTTTTTCTTCTTGCCGACATCTTCCCCAACCCATGCGTGTATGAAGGGACATGCATTTGGAATAAAGCAAATTGTGCCAGAGTTGACTAAGTGTCAAAGCAAACTCCCCTGAGTGTGAAGGACACAAAATTCAAACTGATAAAATCTGCTGTGAGATTGAGTTTTTAATGTCACAGGTGCTAAGCGATCCGTGCTAATAGCTGACTTCTGTGGCAAAGGCCTTTTTTAAGGTTACTGCCTAGAAGTTTGTGGTTTGTTTAGATTCTGTGGCAAAGGAGCATAGCTGTTTTTTGAGAGGTGACTTGTTCAACAAAATATATGTTTGGATTAAAAGTGGTAAGGGCACTTTCCAATCAGTCACCATACAAGACACACAATTTATACAGAATGTTGAGAAAGTGCATTTGCACTACACATATGTAACGTTTTGAATGCTTTTTAATTGTCATAAGCCCATCCTATAGAATCCTAAGATTTGAACAACGGAGAGCTGTAGTCCACTCCCACTAGAACCATGGAAGTTAAAATGGTATAATGGAAATATGTGCTTATGGTTGTTGTAGGTTTTTTGGGGGTTGTATGTTCTAGAAGCATTCTGTCTTGACGTTTTGCCTGCATCTATGGCAGGCATCCTCAGAGGTTGTGCTTAGTCTCCCATGTCCAAGTCCAGTATTTTATTTGTGATGCCATGTTAGGCATTAGTATCTAATTTCATTTTTGAAGGAAGCAAGGATAGCAATAGCAGTTTTATGGCCACTGTTCACCATTCAATATTTTTGCATACCTGGCATATTTCACTTACACATATAACAGCATTTTCAGCAGAAGAGACAGAAAATTCTACTCATTCTATCACCATGCAATTTATTTTCTGCGGAATTTTTTTGCACAGAAAATGCTGATGCTGTAAACTTATTGTGTACAAAATATTATGCAGGGATGGTTTGCACAGAAAACACCATTTTATGTGCTGGAAAAGGATGCTTTTCTTCACAAAACAGCATTTCTGTGGAGAATTTTTTTCTGTGTAGAAAATATTTCTTTTTTTTTTTTTGCATAAGAAAATCATATATAAATCCTTATCTCATGAGGGATACAGGCAGCCCCCAAGCTATGAAGTACAATTTGTATGTAAGTTGGAACAGGTATATTAAAGTAATTCCAGATATATACATGTGTGTGTGTGTGTGCGTGCGTGCATGCGTGCATACATGGCTAGAGTTACATTGATATCCACTTCATCACACAAGATTAAAAAATCCACTTAAAATCTGGTTTCTGCCTACTGCAGATTTCTGGGGTTTGTAGTTTAGTGAGGCTGTTAAAGGCTCCCCCCTAAACTTTACTGGCATTACTTTGTGAATGAAGATTCTTAGGAAGGACTCATCCCATGCTTTCTACAAGTGTGTTTTTGGATGTGTCCTTCGAGCCTGTGCAATGGATTTTTCTGGTGCAGTGCAGCGTGCACAGAACTGACCTCACCCGTTAAACCAAGGGTTTGTCTGCCGGGGCCTAGCAAGCTTGGACGGTGGCAGCGAGGTCCTCAGGTTGTAGGTTTGATTTGAGTTTCCTTCTCTTAGATGGTTGACCTTACAGTGTTAGATGAGCACCATCTGCCCGGATTTGAATTTAGAGTTTTCCTTCTCTTAGGATGTTTGCCAAAAGGCTAGAGAGCCCATCCTGCCTGTTGATGCTCTTCGTCAAACACTTCGGTTGTGACCTGTCTGGCATGGGAGGCCCTACCGATGACTATTATGCCACCACCAGCATAGCTCACAACTTCATTAGGGTACACAAGCTTCTCCCCCACAACAAGGGGGAGCCAATGGAGAAGTCCCTAAACTACAAACTCCAGAATTCTGCAGGAGGCAGAAACCCGCAGGGCCGTAGCCG